>OY720638.1:115565349-116765349 GCA_963169105.1 Ceriagrion tenellum | reverse complement strand
CTACACAAATGTTGGACATGCTGTTTATATGGACAGTTATTATAATAGCGTGGCCTTGTTTAGTGACTAATTGAAAAATAAAATATTTACTTCGGGGACCCTTCGACCTTCACGAAAAGGAAACCCTGCAAATGTAATACTGAAGAAGTTAAAAAAAGGGGAGTTTACTCCAAATTCACAGATGAAGGACTTTGTGTAATGAAATGGAAAGACATGCACGTGCGTGAAATGGAATGACAAGAAAGACAAAAGGGATGTTCTCACCATTTCCACGGAGTTTGATGGCGACATTATTTCTGTGACGAATAGAAGGGGGAAGGAATCAAGAAAGCTATGTGTGGTGGCCCAATATAATAAAAATATGGGGGGAATAGATAAGGCCGATCAACTGATCTCTTACTACAATTTTGACAGGAAAACTTTACGGTGGTATATTCGGTTGGGATTTCACACCATCCATATAATGTTAAACTACTCATTTTTGCTGCACTAAAAATATAGTGGTGGTACAATATCTCAGGAGAGATTCTGAGAAGTTGTGATATGACAACTTATATATAAATGTGAAGCTCCACAGCCAAAAAGTCCATCACTATCAAGCAGTGTTATAGCTCATCTACCTAGTAGGATATATAATCCAGAAACGGACAAAGGCAA
The DNA here is from genome assembly GCA_963169105.1 of Ceriagrion tenellum. NCBI lineage: Eukaryota > Metazoa > Arthropoda > Insecta > Odonata > Coenagrionidae > Ceriagrion > Ceriagrion tenellum. Next base: position 116,764,692 of record OY720638.1, on the reverse strand, counting down.
AAGAGCTAAAAGAAAAATGTGTTGCCATTGCTCTAAGACAGGACAGAGGAAAGATGTGCAGTATCAATGTGTCGATTGCGAAGGGGAGCCTGGCCTTTGCCTTGAGCCTTGTTTCCGAATTTTTCACAAATATTAGTATAAAAATTTTCAATTTGTCAAAATATTTATAAATGTATGCAATACTTATTGTTGGTTGTAAAAAATTCAATAAACTTTTATAAGAAATTAAGAAATTTTCGTTTTTTCTTGATCCATACAGCAAAAATTTACAGTAGACTCTCGCCAAGCATGGGGATGGCGTTTCTGAAAATGCTTGAGACGACTAAATTTTATTGCCGATTGCTTTCCTTTACAATGCATTGGTTTCTCATAACTAAACACCATGCGTTCCATCTTTTGTGACACCGTTTCCTTCTACTAATAAACATACTCTGTGGAAATTAATCCCAGATATATTTTATTTCAAGTTCATTCTAAAAGTAAAATGCTTCTCTCGAATGCATCGCGTGAGAAACAGGAAGTAAAACTACTTTGGAGAGCAGTGTCATACCTCTACGGAAAATAATTTATCAAAAAGCCTAAAAAATTATCAAATTCTAATATGCGGGAAACTTCCTTCCTTAAGTATACCTCTTTGTAGATGCTGAGTAATCGAAAATACTGACAAGAGAATTTTTATGAGAACATATAGTATTGTGTTTATGGGTTGTATTCCCTGCCCATACACCTTGCTTACCCAGTGGTGGAGGCCCGCCGTTTGGCAGACCAGGTTTTAAGTTATTTAAATGAATCAATTTAAAAAAATTAATTTTTAAAATATTTTTTTTGCTATTAACATGCATTAATGAATATAATTCTATAGAAAAAAATCAGTTACTCGCATTAGTTCACATTTTACAATCCACAGTGAATGGGGTATCACACTTCAAAATATATACACCACTTTTTCTTCAGTACTAAATTTGTCTTTGGAATTAAAAAATAAATGACTAAGAGTGGAACAATTATAAAAGCATACATTAACATTGGTTCATCTCAATATGGTACGGATTTTACAAGACACATTTTTCAGGAGTCGTACTTTTTTGTTTTGGTTTCTGAAGGAGTAATTGGGGTAAGGCAGATTGTCATTGTAATTGAAATATTCTGTTGTTTTTTGGGAAGTAGTTTGTCTATGAGGGAAGCCTCATATCCATTTCTTTTAGCTATTGTTTTAATTGTGGTTAATTCTCTGTCAAATTCTACCTCTGTCAAGGGAATGGATAGCAGTCGGTACAGGCGTGAATGGAAAGCAGCTAGTTTGTGAGAAATGTTGTGGTTTGAGTCACTTGGGATAATGGCATCGGTAAATATGTCCTTTCCATAGTTGGCAAAGTGATGTTTCTTGTCCTTGAGGGAAATTGTCAAATCTAAAAAATTAAATTCTCTATTACCAACTTCCATCGAGAAAGTTATATTAGGATGAAGGGGGTTCAGAATATTTAAAAACTGGTCAAACTATCTAAGGCTACCCGTACATAGACACACCACATCGTCCACATATCTAAAATAATAAAATACATTCTTAAGGATCGGGTTTTTGGAACAGAAGAGTTTAGATTCTATACTGTCCATGAAGATGTCAGCCAAGATCGGTGATAGTGGAGAACCCATCGCCAAACCATGGGTGTTGGCATATATCGAGTCATAAAACCTGAAATAATTTTGATTTATGCACAGGGTCAAAAGTTTTTCTACTTCTCTTGTTATCACAGCACTACAGCCAGCCTTCTCCACACAGGCTACTGCGAGACACACTGCTTCATTGGCGAGCATGGAGATAAACAGATTTTTAACGTCAAAAGACACCAGTTTGCTATTGTGGGGGGGATGAAAATCACTTAGTTTTCTCGCCAATTCTATGGAGTTCTTGACACTATATGTAGACTTGAAGAAGGGCATTCAACTTAGATGCCGGAAAATGGCACAGGGCTGTAAAATGAGCAATTACAGGACGTATTGGTATACCTAGTTTATTAGTTTTTGGCAAGCCATAAAACCTTAGGGGTAATGGATTAATTCTGCTGAGTCTCCATTTCTCACGATCGGTAAACAAGTGGGAGGAATGCTTAAGGGTGGCTTTTAACTCTCTCTGATAACTTAAAGTTGGGTCCTTCTTTAAAATCATAAATTGGTTACTATCTGATAAAAGACAATTACACTTACCATAGTAGTCGTCGCAATCTAAAATTACAAACCTATTCTCCTTGTCAGCTTTTGTCACTATAAAATTATTAGATTCGATTGAATTCTTAATGTTTCTAATGATTTGTTTGTCGACATGCCTCTTAAGCGGAATTGTCAGGTGTTTAGAGGTACAATCTGCCACCAATTGTTTTACGCCCACATTCTCTTTCCTAAGGGCCACATCATAATCGGCTAGTAGAATAACAACAGTACTTCTCGAAAACTGGATGGAAGGAGGGAATTTAAACCCTTAGTACAACAGATCCATCTCTCTATGGGTAAAGGCATGTTTAGAGATATTAAAAACTCTTGGTTGGAATATATCACTGTATCCTTCACCTAACACCCTAGGCTTAGGTGGATTCAACTGTGAAGAACATAAATCTCTCAGTTTCTTCATTGAACTTTCTTTTACTTGAAGGCGATAGCACTGGTCACTGATTTCACTTCATTTTGAAGAACCACCCATACGAACCAATGTAAGTTGCAGGCCAAATCCAGGTTTAGTATATAAATTGAGAGTGAATCCCAAAACCCATACCAGCCTTTCAGCTCCTGTAGTACCCAAGTCTTCTTGGTCATGATTCTCTCAATGAATTGTATTATCCCCCTTGAGAATGACATGAAAGTGTTGAAACTGGTCGGGCTTATACCAATTAAAGTTTGTGTGGATAATACAAAGTGATCTTATTTCATCTCAATATGATGTCAAAATTCCATGAAGTAAGGTGGAAAACCATTGAAGATATACTTTGAACAATATTATTTTAAGAGTGATAGTCAAAGTATTTTATTTAATTGTAAGTATTATTTAATAAATAATACTTACAATCTTACTTGTAAGTATTATTTAATAAATAATACTTATCTCACCTTTCATCACCCTCTCCACTTCTTTCTGCGATGCAATGATATTAATACCTTCTCCGGAAACATTTATAATCACTTTCATCTCAAGTCTCAATTCAAGTCCATAGTGCATTAAATTGAATGCAATTAAAACTCTCGCCAGTTGTTTGCTTTGCCACCGCAACTGCTGCCCTTGGGCAGCAGTATACTATTCTATAGATGCAGTAGAATCCACAGTAGGTGACGTCATCAATTGACTGATGTACTTGGTCTCTGCACAGTACTACCAGTTGACTGCAGAATGCTTTGGCAGCACTGCCAAATTTGGCTGGCAGTGCATTTCGGAACGCACCCAAAATAAACTCAGCAGAAATGAAATAGGTAAAATTTACAAACATTGAAAAATCATTACGTGATAAAAGAAAATCACAGGAACTGTAGAATAGTGCTTCAGAATGTGGCTTAAAAATTTACAAGTCATAAATTAATGTAATTCAACAATGAATGAAAAATTCACTGTCCAAATTCACTGTTCAATGTCACTCTTTGACTTCTGCACTCAGGGATCCATTTGCACTCACCACATGAACATTTGGTGCTCATCACCCAGTGCCGTTATTCATGTTCATTTTTCCAATCAAATCCAGGTTGACCAGGATAAGAAGGTCATATGACAAGCCATGCAAAACCAAGCTGTAAACACCACTTCACATGGTACATTATATTGTACAAATGAATATATCATTAATTGTACAAGAAAATGAATAGAATTTGGAAAGGTTCTTTTTCTTGTCCAGTCATTCATATGATCATACAATTTGCTGCTTTAAGCAGTACAATTTTCCATATGAAAGAGTCCATACATTAATTTGTACAATAAAAATGTACTGTATCAAGTAGCCTTAAATGAAGAGAAAACAATACTGTGTAATTCAGGCATTTACTGGATTTGAGGTTCAAGATTCACTCACCACTTTCAAAATTCATTCCAAGATCATTAAAATAGAATAATGATAAAGCAATGGTTCATCAACATATTTCAAGTAAAATTACTGATGCAGTTGATTATGGGCACAGCAATGAATTCACCAAAGCAGTAAGAAAGAAAAAGGCAATATCAATTAACTCTGGAATAAATTATTACCACAATCCATTTATAAAATTTTGGAACCAAGGCTCACTAGCAATGAAAAAATTCAATATATGCTATGATTTCCTATATTGCGATATTTTGGATTCAAGAACATATTAACTTATAACATACAATTTTCATTGCAAACCAATCACTGTTCATATATAATTACATTTTAATATCAAGTATTTGAAAACTCAGTACTATGGTCCCTTCATAGGTCCAGCAATAAAACTGTCTCAACTGTTAATGAGTATGAGACCACATTGGGTATCATAGGAGGATTAACTCTGCTGTATGGTTGCTACACAAGTGGAGCAATGAAATTGCCCAATTCTTTACAGGCAATGGGACCATTGATATAGGTCTACCAATCTCATTTCAATATCATCTAGCTGGAACAAACCACCCACTACATAGGATCACCAATATGAATTTCAATATTGAAAAGTTGACTAGCCTCTCAGTTAGGGTCCAAGGCAGACAAAAGGATGAACAAGTCCAAGCTGATACAGAGTATATGTAACCCCCAATCTAGGAACACAAGTTTCAAGTAAATAGCACACTCTCCAGTTTGGTCCCTTGGTACGTCAAATGATGAGATGGTCCAAGGTGTAAAGGATTATAAGAACACATTCAGTACCTCAAAGTAATAAAGTCGTCCCTTTTCTTCACCTAGATTTGTGAACATAAAGACATTCTGAGCTCATTGCAAAGAAACCACTTTTGAAATAGGTTACCTATATCATTTATAAATGTATAAAGTAACAGGCAAACTTAATATATTTGTTCACATGCTTGATCAAGTGAGGGAATTGTACAAGCTGTAAAGAGCACAGGTCCCCTGAGACATCAATTTTGAGGACAGCAAAACAATAGCAACATTCAAGGATTCAAGTCATAAATATAGCACTACACTGTAATACATCCAGTTCAGTAAAGAGTATTGGCAGAAGAAGAAGCACATTTGGAGGGCAGGAAAAGGGTATCTGCTATCAGAAGGCATGGGTCATAAATAAAGCACTACAATTAAGTACTGTCAGCCCAGTTAAGTCTATTGACAACAGCATAAAGTTGAACACTATGATTTAGTATCTAGTTTTCACGACTTTCACATCTTTGCCCTCTTTTAGTTCAGCCTAGTTGTATCCTGAGTGACATCGTCGTTTTTGTTTGCTTGTTCACAAGCAAAATGCATCCTCATGACTAAAAAGAAGTTTATTTTGCCTTTGTTAATTAATTGGCTGAGCTTCTCACAATCCATAAGAGGCACTGTCATTAGTTCATCAATTTCATTTGCAATATCAACAATTGTGCCCACTGAAAACCCATCTGAATTAAGTAATCTGCCTGTTGCTTTTAAAACTGATGCATCCTCAAATGAAATTGTATGAGGCATTAGTTAGGTGGCCCTCATTCTGATATGTCAGAAAATTCTCCCTCCCAAGCTCAGCTTATCTTTGGAACACGAAACCAGATTTGCATATATCAGACTTCATTAAAAAGGAAAGACTTTCTTGTCATATATCCAGCAAAGTGTGTGACAACAAAGTTAAGTGGATTACAGTTTGCGTAACTGTGGTTTATTTCCTCTGAAACCAAAGGTATATTTTCATTAAGGCTACATTTCTACACTATGTGGTCTAGGATAGCCCTGCAGTAGACCCTACAGTTGTCCTCTTGCCTGATATCATTCATTCTGATCTCTGTTCCTAGAACCTTCTGACCAGAAACATTGCTCTCCTCAGGCAACTCTATCAGTGAATATATTCCCATCAGCTAAAATATAAGTATGATCAGCACAGAATTAGGAAGATCATTAGAGCTACATGCTGCCCTCATCATGCTGAAAAACTGAAATGTCAGATAATCTCCAAACCAATTATTTTGTAATGCATTAAAATTTTTGTATTTCAATTCCATTGAAAAAAGTCAAGGCAGACATATTCATATGTTTATTAATTACATGAAGGTTGAGTAACATTTTAAAAGTTTTCAGTGTATGGTATATTACAAATATTCAACGGCTGGTGTATGACCAAAAAGCACTCCTAGGAGTCAGGGTGTAAAAGTATTAAAACTAAACATCCACTAAAACAGGCAAACTAAAGAAGCAAAATGAGATGCAAGCGACCTGTAGTGATAAACGCGAATGGGTAGACCAAGGGCGTCAATAGTTCAGCTCGTCCGGCTCGTCTCCCCATGCAAGGCTGACTGATGAAGAGTGGGGAGGGGCACTACTTGCAGTTTACAGGTGGTTGATGAAGGGGTCGGTAAATGTTCAATACACTAGTGTTGCGAGCTAAAAACAATGTTCCGCTACTGCTTTGACCCACCAGGCGACGGATGGAAGGAGCTACAAATCATTATACTGAATGCTATACATTTTTGCTGCCCTCGAGGAGATCATGTATGGCATAATCAAGAAACTTCCTATTATTGCGACTACCCTTGACAATTCCAGACATGATTTCCTCGTCGTTGACTGAAAAAAAAGCCTTCTTGGCGTCATTTATTGCAAGCATAGCGTAAAATGCGGTGGTGAGCAGCGGGTTGCCTAACACACAAACGTGATTCCGGGGCCACCATAAAAGGTCATCTGCTCGATAATTAAGGGCAATATAGCTGACATATTTGGAATAAAATGTCAAATACAGTCCTAAGTTATATGTCATTACAAAAAATTGTGCTCGCTCAAATCAAATTAAAATCATTGACAATTTTAAATTTCGTCGAAAATTTCGAAACTTAAAGGCAAAAATGCTAACAGAAGATATTATCCGATTTGGAAATAAATCATATTTGCAATATCCATCCGGGTACGCAACTTTTGCGGAGTATTACGATTCGCTCCTGGAATAAAGTGAAAAAACGAGGCACCCTAGTGGACATGGTCCTGAAACAACTTTGGGCATACTTTTAAATGAAAACCAATTTCTATGGTCGTTCATTTCTACGGCAGCAATTAAATGTCTTACCTTTGCATCATCTTCTGGAGTCTGAAATTAAATCCAAATAATTACGTAGGAGATAAAATGAGGCACTGGACACATTTTTCCCAGACAAATATTTACCCAGGTCACATCTCAAGAAGCAATAAAATTCCTCAAGTTTTTAATGAGATGCGGGAAATCAAATGTAAACCACAACCTCCTAGATTGATCAAAGGGATGTCACAGGTGATATTGTCGTGGTCAATGCCTAATTGCCTCCACATGCTACCGTTCCACTGTGCTCCATTACAGGTGACCACATCCACGTGGAAGCTTCTCCAACATTATTATGCACTTGAGAATCAGGTAGTGTTATACAGTGCTGGTAACACACCCCTTGCTCAAAAATAAGGTCACTGCCTGTACTCATCTTTCTTGGAAGGGCTGGAACATAAAAACCAAAGCATGGTCCTCACTCTGGTTTCAAGGGTGCGAGTGATCCCAGAGGTCTGTGAAGCCCTCAACCTTCAAGGTTTACTTGTCAAAAGATCAGTTCATGGAGAATTTTATCCCATCCAGCAGAGGAGTCCTTGCAAGATGATAATCAGAAATATGCATAAATTACATTTATTGTGATTATACTTTTTAGTCTTCAAAGTCAAAATGATCAAACGTCATACTTCCAAAGATCGCCTTTTGAAAACGTTACACACCCTGTCTGCTTTCCGCAATATATCTCCATGTTACTTGTGTAAAATGGCTTAAAATCACACAAAGAAAACATTTTTATGCCATATTTGTCGGATTTACTCGGCATATATTGAACAAAAGATCATATCCCGCGAAATGGTCTAACTTTTCGTCAACAGTGACATAAATACCATGAGTATATGCCTTTTTGCAGTAACGAGCGAATAACTTAAAAAAATCTCGAATGGGAGCTAAAGTGTCAGTTTTTTCCTGTCTTCACTCGTCGCCTTATCATCATATCTTAAACATTTTAGGAGGAACTAAAATATACAATGAATCATGGCAGCGCTACTTAGTAGTATTCCTGCTTCATCTCTGTCCCGTAAATCGATAACATTGGCATGATATTCCCGTTTGACGCTGAATAAAATTTGAAGTCCAAGGCAAGCACAAATTTCATCACGCGATGTTGGATGGCAATCACGTTCTCTTTTATAACGACCTCCTTTGATGATTCTTTGATTGAATAAGTTCCTAAAAAGAGTGATTTGGTCAATCATATCAATTGTGATGAATCGATGGAAAGCAAGGAAACATTGGCCCCGGGGGAAATTTTGACAATATTCTTAGCTGCAATCTTTCCAGTTTTCTTCCCATCGACACGTCGCCACCTTATCTTTTCTGAGTAGAGTCCTTCATCCCCGGTGGTCTCCCAATCTTCAGAAGATTGGCTTGCATCTGCTTCCTGTTCCGTGTTGCTGTGATGGTCACTCCTCATTATAGCCTCACCGTCTTCGCCATCTGAAAAGTCGCTCTCTATCTCCGGTGCTGGTCCTTGCTTCAGATGATCATCTTCTTCGCTGGAAAGTTCCCAAAGGAATTTTGATATTTCATTTTCTCGTATTTTTTGACTCCTGACACAGGAAGAGAAAACAATTATTATACTTTTTTACACGCCTGATAAATGCCAATAAATTTATATCCATTTAATTTTACTCACATCATTATTATTCAACGAGTCCTCCTTCAAATACTTGACTGCAACACAATTTTTCTTCAAATCACACCAATTCTACTCCTTCCAAGAGTAAACGCCCTTTTTAGCTTGCTTGAAACATGTTCAAAAAGAGCATGAATATTTCGACGTGGTATGTAAAAATTACACTTCGTTCGAAAGAGAGAATACCACGTCTCCCACGGGGTACGAGATCAAGGAATAATCGGCTGTAGGCTGAGGTACTCTGAAAAACCCACTACTTATACACCTTGACTGGAATAGAAACGACAGAAAATGAAGTGAAGAGGTAAATAAATTGTTATACATTCAAAGGGCTACCGGTAGCAGTAAGTAAGCGCGAAGAAGCTGAGCGAAAAAGTTTCACATTTCCTCACACGAGTAGTCCCTCCGGCGCACTCCGTGCGCCAGCACGAGAAAGGTTTCAAAAAAGTGTCTTTACTGCCGTAAATTGTATTCCATGTATGTGAAACTCGGAAAGCACTTATAGAACACTGTTGTAGGAAGACTTGAGGAGCGCAGGATGATTAAAAGCATTGGTTAAAAAGTTGCAAATAAAAATATGTACAATGGCACACTCAGTGCGCCAGCGCGACTGCTCGAGGGTTAAGTACTTCTAACAAAATCGACACAAACTGATGCCAGGCGTTGCCACGGCATTGGGAAATCGAAGGGTTTTTAGCATACTTTTGTGTATTTAAAACTACTTGATGTGACATTTTCAAATGATTTACAAAATGTTTTAATAAATTACCGGAAAAATAATCAATTTAAAAAAATATTTTAGCGTTTTTTATTTCATCGATAGTGTTGTACTACTGTTTGAAAATTTTTAGAAAAGAGAGGAAGAGAGATTCGTAGTTCTTTAAGATAGCAGTAATAAATACCACTAATAAATTATTTGTGCTATTCACGAATACAACAATCTGCAGAGCAGGCATTAATTTGTTTAAGTTAGGAAATGGTATAAAATTTTGCTGCTTAGCTTGACAAAGCTGTTGGCTAGTAAAAAAGTCTTTCACCAAAATATTCTGGAATATTTCACCAAAAATATCCACCTTTGGGATAATTTAACTAAGTAATTATCCAAAATGGCTAATATGGCTTTGGAAATCGTTTGATCATGAGGAATATTTGCTGAAACATCGATATTGTTTACAGGGATTGCTTCTGATCCAAACGATGTCAAGGTGGTTTCTGAGCGTCTACAAAATAGGCCGTTAAGAATTTGGTAATAATATGGCCAAATTAAGCCACGATGACGAAGAGTTGAATAGTTTACGTGAAAAGAGTGGAAGTAATATTTCTTCAGAAAGAATATGAAAAAAAGAGAAAACAATTGCTTTGAAGAGATTTCGAGTAAATGACGTCCAAAATGTAAAAATCAAACAAAGTGGTGCTAAAATGATCCTCAGTTAATCGTAAGCTCATAATATTGTAAAAGTTACTGTAGGTATGGAGGTCCTTATTCAAGGAATATGGATCATGGATCTGGTCGAATAATTTAGCCCATTTATTGGAAGGAAAATTCTAGACTGTTCTAATCATCAATAAAGAAACCATGAGGTTGCACCAAGAATAGGATATAGCTTCAACTCATTTGGATACCGTCAAAATGGAAGCTTTTTTTTGGACTCCTGGTTGCGGCTGGACATTTGATATCCTTCAAAGTAAGTTCTCCACGGGATAGGAGGAATTTGTACGGATCTTTTATTTTAGGTCAGTTTAGATAGATCAATAGTTCGATTCAAAATATTCTTAGATATTTGAGGTTTGACGATAAAGAAAGAAGGTCAAAACAAAGGGCGTCTGATGCGCTTGTTCTCGTACGGTCCGTTTGAAATGCTATATGTTTGAATTTGGGAATGTATTATCTCCCTGGAGAGAGAATTAATGTTGGTGAGCTGAAAGTTGGGTTTAGAGGCCGATGTCCTTCCTGATCTCCGATCCCAACACCTATCAATCAAATACAAATCGCTAAATATTTGTTTACTTATAATTTTTCCCTGCATCAATTTAAAAAGTTTTGCACATTAATCGAATATGATCCACTCAATAATTTTAAACACCCAAAATTTTCCTAGAATTTTTCCAATTTCGGCGCCAGGCATCAATTTGTGCAATATTTGCACGTAAAACTCAGTAAGAGTTCGCTTAACGGCTTCCCCCGTACTTCCCTTCACTTTTGTAGTACTTGACTCCCTTCGTCCATCAACCTCTTTTTATCTCTCGCCCAATCAACGCCATCCTCTCTCTCCTCTTACAACCTACTGACCAAGAAATCCTACCACTTCCCACTTGGAACTACATTCTTTCTTGAAGAGGAATAGCAGTCTTGGCTTGGACTGACATTCCTCCTGGAGAGCGTAGAGACAGTTAGGTTTTGACCTTGGGCACGTGTCCACTTCACCAAATTACCCGTGTACGATGCACCTTTCTTTAGAGTTTGTCACTGTTGGGGAGAAATCCTCTCAAACACCGAGAGTGAGATTGACGACAGCCACTGTTTTACGACACACTCAAGTAATTGCTCGAATATAACTGTGTACTTTATTGTTCACTTTTAATTTCGTAATTTTGTAATTGGTGTGGCACATATTAATCCCTTTTTGTCCCGAGTGTGCGGTGAATGAGATCCACGAGGGTCACCACGAGGTTTCACGGAATACTGGAATAATTGAGAGATTGCGGGGATGTACTTCATTTTTCATTCACTTTCATTTTTGTCTTGTGTAGTTGTTGGGTAATTTACCTAGGAGAAATCCTTCTAAACCCTGATTAGGCTCCCTAACCCTGAGTATGTGTAACAATGAGATTTACGAAGGTTTCAGTACATGTGAGCGATTTCATGGTTCAATTTCTGTTCTTCTCAGTGTGTATGGCTTCCGAGAGATATATGCTGTTCTACTTCGTTTACCGAGTATAAGTGTTATTTATCTTTGCGCGTGTGACTATAGCGAGTTTTTATTTTAAGTATTTTGAGTGATTCCTCATTTTGCCCATGAATATACAATTATTGGTCCTTTCTTTGCAGTTCTAGTATAATTTTCTCCTTACTTACCAGATCACTTTCAATCGTAGTTAAGCTTACAGCACATTACTTTTACATTCTCACCAAATAAAATAGTCCTGATTTTTAGTTTAGCCGACGTTAGTTCGCATGAGCCAAAATAAAATCATATGCAGTTTTCAGTTCTTTTATTACCTGGTTTATTGGTATTTTTAACTTTAATAGTTTAATATTTTTATATTTGACCAAACACTAGTTTTTACAGATTCCTCCGTTAAAATTCAAATATTTTGCAGTCTCCTGAGGTTCTAGATGGTTATAAATTTACTTTCTCGAAAATCAATAATTATATACATTGAAATACTATTATATTTTCGGATATAATTATCAATGGTTTCAACAAAACCCTCACGATAAGCTTTGTCGGGAAATTTGAGTGAACGTGAGTTTAGATTTGTAAAATAAGGCCTACGTTTTTTGTAACGTAGTGCAATTGACTTAGGACTGGACACAGGAGGCCGTATTCATAAATTTCAGCAAAAACGCGCAAGTTAGGCGACTTAGTTGGCTACGGCTTAGTCGCGCAATAAAAAACTGCATTCATATTTTCTTTCCAGTACGCCACTAGGAGCTACTAACTAGGTATGCTACTATCGCCACTATCGTAGCGGAGTATATAATTTTTGGTAGCGACTGTCCTAAAAAAAATGACGCAACGCTCGTCAACACTGCCAACGGCTTCATTGTACGTGAATTCGTGTGTCATAAATACTGCTGATTCAATAAATGAAAAAGCAATAAATAATAAAACTATTGTAAATTAATTACATTATTAATAAATATATATACTAATTTTATAGCCAACGAATATCTTCCTTGATATTTTACTATGAAATATGTTTTGAATCGTATATCAATAGATAGTTCATATAATTAAACACATTTGTTATTTATCTCTTTTAATATATAATTTACAGCTAAATGAACATTAAAATCATCACTGAAAGAATAATAATGCAATCAAATCACCATGGGAACGTACCTAGAATGTTAACTTTCTTTGTTCATCCTGAATTCTACGATATCTCAAAAAAAAACTTTTTTTGGATGATAAAAGATTAAGATAATCTTCTTCTTCCGTTTCATAAATGATACGAAACAACAGAATTGACAGTGGATAAACAAGAAAAACAGCCAGTATCGGGATATTGAAGAAACATTTATTCTACAATGGCGCTATCTTTAAATACTCTAATGTGCACACTTTTAGTATTGCTATCAAATCGCCAACTAATCTTCAACGAACTTTGATTGTTAATTTATAAAGAGATCCGTTATTACATGCTTGTCATAACCTTTATTTTTTGCCTCACTTAGTAATACGCCAAAAACTAGCATAGATCCTTCATAAAATCAGTAAAATCATTTGGTCACAAAGCAGTTTCACCGTATCAAACTTAAACTAACTCCGTCCAATCGTACCAAAAGAAGGTATCAGTTACATTCTAAAATACCCAGGTCTTTCTTATGGTATTCACCGTTCCGGCAATAATAAGCACTCAAAAGGTAAAATGTTAGTCATAAGCTAATGGCTAATAACTGTCATCTACACCAACAATGTAACATTCACATTCTCAGACTAATTATCACTTTGTTAGCGATGAATGAACATGCACACGGTACAGCCTACGCAGCACATAATGTTCGCTGAACAAAACATCTCCTGATATTTCGACGATGAAGTGTTCGTCTTTTTTAGAGTAGAGTTCAGGAGTAAGGGGAAGGAAGTAAGGAAGCGGATGGAAAGGAAGGAGGGGAGGGGAAGAGGGGAAGTGAGGAAAGTAAGGGGAGTGCGGGAAGGCAAGAAAAAAGAGAATTAAAAAGAGAGATGTTAGTAAAATAGGAGGTTATGGAGTAGGTTAGTGTGATTTGTAGTTTAGTAGATTAGTGTGTAGTGTAAATTAGTAGATTAGTGTGATCCCGGAGGAGAGAATGCTTGAAAAAAGTAAATTAATGAGGACTCAAGGTCTTTAAGTCAGTGGGGAGAGGAGGAAGGGGGAAATGAAGCGAGTATACTGACCTAAAAAGTATTATTGAATGTGGAATTGTGTGAAGAAACGTGGGAGGGACACGGATAGTGAGGGCGGATCGTTGCAACTGGAGCGGTGGCCATTCATCCGTATAATCAGAGGACAGGTACTGAGGCCGATGTACAAACTAGGGCATAGTTGGCTTATGAGAATCTAGATTATATTATTCGTGATGCAAGAAGATGAGGGACGGAAGGAAGAGGAAAAACACCGAATTTGTCGGGTAGAGTTTGGGTGAAAAGAATGCCACAAGTTTTGCAACGAAGGCGATTGCATGGGGTCGGAAGAGATTTAGTGGTGCTAATTGATTTGGAAGGAGGTTTGGTGATTTTCAAGAGGGCGGAAAGGTTGGGGGGTGTTTTAAGGTGAGAAAAGGACAGCGAGGGAAAATTTAGGAGGTTATGAGGTTGTCGGAGAGAATAGGGTAAAGGTTTTTGATAATGCGTTGGAGGGAGTGAACTCCTGGGAAATAGGTGGTACATAGGGAGATTTGGTCACTAAAGCATTAATTATGAGGGAGCGGTTTGGAATAAGAAGGTTCTTTAAGGATTTTTCTCTGAAGGAGGCGTTCAGAATAGCCTCTACAAAGGAGAGATTGGTGGAGATTCGAAAGGAAAAGGTCACGGGAGTCGGGGTTGTCACAGATGCGATGGCCACGGATAGAGAGAGAGTACGAGAGGGAGTGCTTTATGTTGGAGAGATGGCAGCTGTTGAAATGGAATTATTTTTGCTGGTTAATAGACTTGAGATGGACAGAAGTGTTGAATTTAAAGTTGCTTGGGGAGACGTCGACATCCAGAAAGGTGATGTTGGAAGAAGAGATATTGGAGGTAAAAGAGACAGAAGAAGAAAAGTTGAGGGAGGAGATTAAGGTATTGAGGGAATTTATGTCATGTGGGCACAGAAGGAAAATATCATCAATGTAGCGAAGTCAGAGAAGAAGATTGAGAGAGTAAAAAGAAAGAAAAGATTGCTCAAAGGCACCCAAGAAGAGGTTAGCATAGGAAGGGCGGAAATGACTGCCCATGGTACAGCCTATAGTTTGGATGTAGAATTTGTTGTTAAAGGAGAAGGCATTATTAGTAAGTGTAAAGTTAGAAAGGTCAAAGAGAAAATCAGAACCAGGAACATGAGAATCAGGGCGCTAGTTAAGAAAAATACGGATAGCGGAAAGTCTTACGGAGTGAGGAATAAACGCGTTCCCCTCCTTCCTTTCCAACCGCCTCCTTACTTCCTTCCCCCTTTGTCCTCAACTCGACTCTGAAAAAGACGCTGTGTTGCCTGAGAGCAGACATTGTTTATATTTTATCTGAGTACCTATTTGTCCCTTCACGAATCCTTTCATATCATTAAATTAAACGAAATTGATTTCACATATCCATTAGGGAGAATCAAACACAAAAACACAAATAAGATGCTATAAACTGCTGCATCACTGGAAGAAAATCTTTTTTCACTGTGTGAACCATAATAAGGCTCTGTTACCAAAGCGACCCGAAGTATGAATTTCGGATGGAATGTACAGACCAGCGCTCTGATGTAAACAATCTTGCAATTATAAATTTTACCTATGTAAAATCATTTAAATTCAATAAGAAAACAGGCTCAGGTCCTATGCTCGGGTTAATTACTCTGAAGCAACTCACTTGATGCAAAAGTCACAACTCGTATGCATTTGCAAATTGTTTACGTGGCTTCCTCCTCGAATAAGTCCTTAAAAAAGGTCTATATGCTCTTATAGTATTCATTTAACTTCTCAAATGAACAGCACTATGGCCAAAAGAATTTATAAATGAAATTGGTATAGTGAAAAGCAATCATCACACACGGAGATTTGTGAACTTCCTATGCAGTGAGGCGAAACACAGATTAAATGAGATAAAAATGTGATCAAAAGCACCTTCCGACGCTCCAAACCACAGGAATCACCTCACTGACCTTTTCTTTTTCGTTGAATAAATCATTCATGGAGCACAACTGAGTACCACAATATGACGTCGCAGACTAAGAATGAATAATTAAAATGTTAATTTTAATCCAGCAGCAATACTGCATGCCGCATCCGCCAGACTTGAGAAAAGATATCTCACCAGTATCTTAAGTATTTATTCTTAAAATTTCCGTTATGGCTATAGGTTATCACCCAAGGTGAATCGCTTGTGGCAGACCACCATATTTAGGAGCGCCACTAAACCAGGCGCGTGAGTGTTTAAGAATCATCTGCTAAAATAATAGCACACTTGGTGCGACTAAGCTTAGTAACTGTTTATGGACACCATTTCGTTAGCTGACGACTAGTTTGTGTGTTACTAAGCCGATAGTAGCTTACTTAGGAATCTATTAATACGGCCGATGGAATCAAAGAAAGAGGCCAGCTTATAAACTCTGTCAGACTCGCGGGTGACCAGGCGTTAGTTAGTCGTCTATCGATGGAATTGCAAGCATTAGTAGAAAAATCAGAAAAAGGTGTAATAAATTTGGGAAGATAAACAATTATAAGACAACCAAAGCAATGAGATATTTAGAACAAAGAAAGTGAGATTGACCATAGAGGATGACCATGGAAGAGTAGCGTATTAGGGGACAGAAATGTGGATTATGAGAAAAAAGACAAAAATGGACTGCGGGCGTTGGGAATAGGGGTGTGAAGGAGGATCAAGAGGAAGCGATGCACGGAAAACCAGATAAACGAGGAAGTGGTTTTCCGCGATCGCATCGTTCGCGGAAAAAATGAAACTTCTTGGAGAGATTAGGAAAAGGAATATTCGGTGGCTGGAAGAGGAAATGAGGGGTGAAGGGTTACTTAAGCATGTGATAGGGGAGAAGATGTCGGGAAAGGGAATGGATGGGTTGAAGAAGGGTAGGTAAAATGAGGGAGAAGTATTGTGTAGGTAGATGGTGCTTTGGCTAACGTGCTTTTTACAAAAATATTTTGATAAAATACCCTTTCAGCGATATCGGTAATTGATTGACTCGTATCCTCATTGATAGATCAACTGTTCCATTATTTTCTTATAAAGAAACTTATTCGGTTGTTGGACAACTCAAGTTCAGAATTCCTTACTGTGTATTAGCGACAGCGCCGAATCACACCCCGATCATGTCAACTACTTAGATAAAGTATTTATATCAACGAGTCATCTTCCCACATTGTCAGGTTGATTTGGTTGGTTACTTAGCCGCAAAGTTGTTCTTAACCCGGCAGTGCCCACAATAGGATGTGTAACGGGAGTGCCCGCATTATAAATGTGAGATATGGACGCATTTTTAGTTTGTTAAATTGCATAATTTGCCGGTTCTGTTGAGTATGTGGCCTTTTTTGTATTCTATATGCCTAAGTTAAATTTTACTGCATAAAAAACTTGGAAAATAAATTTTTACAAGACCATTATATTTAAAAAGTAATAATTATGCACACAAACACGTGTCGTCAAGGTTTTTTTTTTTTAAATCAGCACTTATATTTCATTCGTAAAACTCTTCTTTGTACACATTTTTTATTGCTTTTAGGTAGTTTATAATTTTGATACTTAAAAAGGACAAATTTGCATTTTTTTAAATCACACAATTTTGACAGACAATTTCTGCGTGTTGCAAGCAAAGATTACTTTTGCACTTCTTGCAGTGGTAGTTTGAGAGCCGTAACTTCTTCTGCTACCCATTTTTGCAAGGTTGGCAGTGCTTTCGCTTCCTTTGAGTTGTTTTTCATATTCAGAATCGTTCTGAGGACGGAAATCGGACGGAAAATTTCTCCTACAAAAAGAGAAAAATAATTTCTCTCACAAAATTATCCCGATAGTCGTAAAAGTACATCATCAGGAGTGTCACTTTTACAATGAGGCCCAACTGGCTGCCCTCACAAAATTCAAAAGAGAATTCGACATGAAAGAATCAACGAATTACTTGAAGCAAGGCTGGTATACCTCTACACTTTACAACTCACTTCTGCAGTTCATTTAGCGCGAGACAATATATTAGCTACTTCATAAAGTCTCTCCTGTTTCTAACTTTGAAGCCATTTCTCAAGTACACAACCTGCGCGTTTATTGCTGCAATGTTGAGCACACTATAAAAGATGACCATAGGCCACCTCCTTGTGTTTCTCGCCACGCTGTAAGTTTCAATCATCTCGCCTTACTTGTCGACGCCACCTGAGGGACATTCTTTCACTTCCGGCATGTTTGTTGGTCTCTCCCAAAGCATTACAAATCCCTTCTCCCCTTAACTGGCATGAAGTGTTGAAAAAACTGAGTGCACTGCGTTATCACGAGTGGCATGCCTTGCTTGCTTGTTTACGGCCGTCTACTAATTCCTGCACGTGGGTCGGTATGGGTGTTGTTCATTAACGTGACACACACTAGCCACCACTGCAACCAAATATTTTGCAATCCCTCCAATTCTATGAAGTGTCGCGAATAGTAGGAAGCTCTCCATGGACTGAATTTGAGATTGCGATTTAATGATTTCTCTAGATGCCACTAGTCAACGGGAAATAGAGAACTCTCTGCACCTTGCCTTGGGTACCCAGGCCGGATGTGTGAGGTAATCAGTGGAAAGAGTTGAACCAGAGGGAATGGTATTTAGCGGAGCGGTGCGTCAAATCATACTAACAGCAATGACTCCCTACGACTAACCATTTGACCGATTCCCTAAACAGCAAAATTTTATTATATATGCCCCTGGTTCGTATTTGGTATTGGCGAATAGAATCTGGGGCTGATGTCGTAAAAAGAGGTGGATTGTGAGCCAGTCTCTTACTTCCCTATCAAGCTCTTCGATTCCTAGCTCCGTAATGATCACTACAGTTAACGTTGCGGCTTTTTAACAACAAACGTAGATGATACATTAATAATTGGCTAAACGCGTGAATAATTTCATAACAATGTCAACGAGGAGAAAATTCAAAATTTCTGTTACTTTCAATGAATGCATACACCCACCAGCACCATTTTACGGGCTTGATTTATTTGGTTAGGCTCGGAAGCAACTTTGGTATTTGGCACTTCTGACTGGCTGCAGTCACGGCTGGAATAACTTTACCTTACCGAGGGATGACGAGGAAGGGTGAGGAACAAAAGGGATACGAAACTGGAGTCTCCGGAGTAAACGGCCCGGAGTAAACGGTAAAGGAAGAAATGCCCAGTAGAAACCCGCGTCCACGCATCGTAGTGGATAGGTGTATTTTCTGTTGTGCTCTGTTTCGAATTTTTCTCGCTCGCTTTATTTCCAAATTGGGAAATACCATTTTTGACTTTTGAGAAACTGGCACAATAACCGCAGTGGTTAAGGCTAAATAAGGTTAAGTTAAGGTTAAATATGTAAAACTAATAATCCTCAGATGATGCATGAAAAATAGAATGTATGTATACCTATTTCTGTCTGTCCCATTCGCATTCTTAAGCACACTCATTGCCTGGAAAGCGCTGTTGCTTTTTCTCTCACGACTTCCCACACGTTAACAATGTACCAACGAAACAATGTACTGGACATTTGAAAATGAAGGTGAATTATTTAACAATCACTTCTCAAACAAGATATATGTGCTTTGTTTCGTGTACAATTATTTATTGATAATCATCTCATGATTTGGGGTAAGAATATATCAATCAATCAATTAGAGAACTAATCAATACATTTTCTAACGCACTTCTTATAAAATGATAGCAACTATGGAAAGCGATGATAGCTCTTGAGTTACAGAGAGATAAATTCAATGGGGGGATATTTCATGCAAATGAGATGTACCAGTAATATATTTAAAGCCGAGTTTAATGCAACCTCTACAATTTAGGATGCTTGATTCCTTTCAATGGTTAAAAATCAGTTGAAAAAATGGGCCGAGTAGTTAATCAATATTTATGTACATTAATTGTGAAGAACTAACTACAAAACTCGTTTTACATCATGTCAACCTCATAAATTGCGTGGATGTAAAAATACAATGTTTGGGGTTCTCACACCCTTTCCATAAGAAATTGCAGGTTATAAATATATTCTACATAGAGAATTTTAAGTGTCCCACCACTGCTTCTAACAATGGATCATGAATCTAACCACCGCGGCTATATTTCCAGTAAGTCAAATATTAAAAAAATGATAGTAACTTATTTGAAAATACGGCTAGCAGAAAAGTCAAGGAAGGATGGAAAATACTCCTACCGACCCCGATGCGTAAAAATGAGTTTCTATAGAGTATTCCTTCCACTTGGCGTTTGCTCGGGAGTACAGTTGACTCCAATTGCGCTATCCCTGTTATTCCTTTCCCTTTCTCGTCGTCTCATGGCTACGCAATACTTCTTTGGCAACGCCGCAGCCAGCCGTATGTACCAACTAACCAAGTTCTTTTCAAAGTAAGCCAGTAAAATAGGGCATGGAGGGTATACCGTGAAATATGAAAAGAGGCTATCATTCTACGCTGTAAAACATGAAGCCTCACTTTTAGTAAATAAATTGCATTATACCTATCAAAGACTTTCAAATACGATGCGTACGCATCATTTAAATGCTGTTGGTATTCCTATATCATTTCGATTTTCTTATTAAATTAACCCGCTTTGGAAACATTTCTAAAAGAAACTATTGAATGTCATATCAATTTAAAATAATGATTACTGCTTCAGGTGCAAATAACAGAGCTTTGCCCTGATATTGCGTAATTTTATAGTCTCAATAACAATGCCTAGAAGCGATTAATACTTACTGAAGACAAAGCAACGTACAGGCGCCGGACTGCACATGAATGGAAAAAGTCAACATTTCACGCATAACATGTCAACCACGAGTAATCGGAAGCACCGCTCGAAAGAGTGCCAAATACTGGCTCCGGAAACCTCTACTTCGTGTCCAACACTATTGGTAAGCATCACTTTTGGGATGATCCACTGGCCAACTAACCACCTCTAATCCATGTCAATCTTTGCATAATTGTTCAGGGCCCACTCTTTCGTCATTTTACCACGTCTTTATGATAATAAGTATGATCACAAACGCATCTAAGTGACCCGGTGCAAAACAAATTAAGCCAATATGCTCCCATTGGCCGTGTTACATGCAGAATATAAACAATCGATTCATTTCTTCGGATTATTGATATTTTCACGCTCATGGTTGTTCCTATACATCTAACGTTTCATGTTTGTTGTGAGAGCCAACACCATAATAATAAGCTGAAATTAATATCAGATTTAACCATTAATGTAGCGAATTACAGAGGATAATTAAGTATGGGATGCATGTTCATCACCAAACCAAATCATTAGGCCCGTTGAAGACAAGAATTATGAAGAAAAAATTTGCCATTTGAGCGCAAAATTGAGTGGAGAGTTGTAGCAACACCTGCCATCGACGTATATGCCAAGTGCGCAGCAAAATGACATATCTACTGTGGTTGTGCTCGTTTTTCAATTATGATTTACGCCAAAATGTAAAAGAAATTAAATAAAAATCTCCCGAAACGAGTGTAAAGTGATATGGCGCTGTCTCCGGTATTAACCCGTGTAAATATGCGATATTCTTCATATTGAAATAAGTAACTAAGAATGATTCTACAGTATATGTATCACGAATACCAACCTAAATGTCGCAATATGATGCCATTTTAAAACATTGAAAGTGGTACGATATACCGAAACTTGGGTCGGTGTTGGCAACCAAGTGTGAAGTCATACTCGGTTACTAATTTCTATACGACGAGCGTGAAATGCTTAAGCCTGGGGCAGACATTCCAAACAAATCTATCAGCTATTCGACTCGACTTCATGGAAAGAAATCCGGCGCAAATCCTCTCCTTCCATTTGTCCCTGCGCGCTGATTTTACTCCCTCCAAAACCCCTTCCATGCGCTCCGTCGACGCCTCCACTCAAGTACCTCTCTCCCACCCCTCCCCGCAGCACACACTGCCATACACCCCACCATCCACCTCTTCCTTCCCCTCTCACTGTGCACCCTCCGACCCGCTTCCCCTCTCCATCCCCCCCTCCCCTACGGCGCCTGCCCCCGTGACATCCACCCGAAGACAGTCGAGTGGCGAGTGTGTATCAAATATTCACGAGGGCAACTTCTTGCTCTCCACCCTTTCCTCTCCCTTAGCCTCCCTACCCGCCCTCTCGCGCCCACGGCCCCGCTCGAAATGCGTGAGATGGCCGGCGGGGCGCCAGTGGGACGCGGCGGCGACGTCCCCCTTCATCCGCCTCCTCCCACCCCGCGTCTATTGTTTCCTTCCGCTTGGCGCGCCATCTTGCGTGCCTCGCGGGAGATCCCTCCCGCCTATACTCACGGCAGTGGCTTCTGAGGCCTCGAGAATAAATTGCAAGGTATATAACGGGAGACGTTTGAATGGTGAACTCACGCACCATCTACGGCGGCAGTACAACTGCAGCATGTGTACCTATCCTGTGAGGCGCCACACAGTGATTCGAATGACGTGACTAAAACATCTTTGTATATACATGGTAGTTGGGAATGAAATTTTATCATCTTTTCATTACATAAACTGCAAAGTATGAGCATATATTTCAATTTTGGTTCTATTTGTTACTAAGCAGAAACGTCAACGCTGAGAAAGGTCGTCGGAAGCTTCAACTATCCGTCATCTGTGATAACCGCATCATGAGGTTTGATAACATAGCATTCAAAAGTTTGATTCTACCAAAATATCTCAGCTATAAAAACGAAGTCCTGAAAACGGGAATTCGATACGATAGACGAATCACGAGAAAGGCGGTAGTGAGAGGGAGTATGCATTTCGGTGTATTTAATAATACTAATAATTGATATGACGGTTTCTGCAATGCTTAGTCTAAAAGGTACCTGCTTTCGGTCATTTTTCCGTTAGGTGTCCATACACCGTTCATAGGAAATTTCTGAAAACACAACAACACAAGTCGGCACTAAAAGTCGGTATCTTCGCAAAATAGGGCGGAAGATATCCACCTCAAGACCTCTCTGAGGTTTACCAACTTGTCCCGGTTAAATGAAATTATCGACGAAATAATGACCGAGACACCGAATATCTGGGTGGTCTACGCTCCTGCCAAAATAATGGTTCACTCTCAAAATAACGCTTTTTAAGCGGATAAAGCAGCAATGAGGCTGGAACGGTTAGAGGCAAAGATCCTGCTGACGAGACGGCATGCGACGAGGATTCAGTGTTTGATATAATACTTCACATCTGAGTCAAATTTTACGCCCAAAGCTCGGCGTAGAGCTTGCAGCCCCAAATACCACCATCACACACTAAAAAGTGTGCTGCTTACCTATAAGTAGAACTTGGTATATCTGGTTCGAGTACTCACGACGGCCCGAAAAATACTCCTAAAAATTGCAAGTCTATAAGATCTGCATTTTCTCCACTATAGAGTTGACCTGGGTACAGCTTGCCGAGTGCTTTTAAGCATGCACCCCTGCTAAGTTTCGTGAGAGATCACAACAGTACGAGAGCACTTTTTAGTTTCTCTTCGTGGCGGGATAGAGGGCAGCGGACGAAACAGGTCTGAGCTTAGATCTGTCATCCGACGAAAGTGACCGTGTGACGTTCATGTAGTCATTGGAGGAATACATTTTCAAGCTCGAAATAATAAAGGTTGAGTAATAAAGACTCATTGCACATATCGTTAAGTCACTGTATGGATGGTTCAATCGAAACATGAAAAAGTATGGGCTCTCGGAAGCGACGTTTGCCTTCCCACGCTTCGCCGGTCTGAAACGCGAGACCGCGGGTTTCATCCTCGCGTGCCGGGATGGTGTTTTAGACTCAAGTATATACCTCAAGTATAACAGATACATAGACAAGACCTTGTACTGAAGGTGGAAATTGTGGACGCGAGAAATAGGGCGTGCCGAAACCAGTCGGAGACCCTGAGTCACCTCCTCGCTGGCTGCAGTTACTAAACCCTGTCAGCATATATGGCTCGGCCCTTGTGACTCTACGAGGGTTGTTATTCGACCTCCAATACCATTAAGGGTTGACAAAACACCTGAGTGGCCCTGACGTAAGAATAGAGATATCTAATCTATCGTGGAGCACGACAAAAATACAATCCAGTGGAATTACTCCTTCTCCAATTGAACCAAACCTGAAATTGTCCTCTTAGACCACCTCACACACTCTACGTCCGCAGCTGAGTTCACGGTTCCCGATGAGAAGAACATGGACGCAAATTTTTTGTAAAAAGAGACCCTATATTTGTTCTAATAAAACTATGGTAACTATATACACTAATGGGCCATTTTAACTTTAGCAAATGTGCCCCGGACAAGCAATGAAAGTACTTCATAATATACGACTAATTAAAGTAGTAATCCTCATCACAGAAATGCTCAGTGGATAAGTGGGCTCGCTGTAAAATAGCACCGAAAGCATTTCTACCGGATTGTCACAGGCAGAATCACTTACGAGTCGCTTTTAGAAGGCAGTAATTCAGAGGTCCGACCTCTCCGAAGGTATGACCCAAAAGCAGCGTAGCCACTCATCCGATGGGTGACAGGCGAGGCTCAAAAAACTGGCCAATTCCTCCTCTCAAGACCTCGGCCATGATGAAGACAATGAAACTTCATGCTTACTGGGGTGGTGATGGGACTTGAAGGGGACTTACGAATTTAACAATATGTCACTAAAAAGTTAATTGCTTTACCTGAAATAATCCTTATATTAATACTAATCAGGTACAGGGCATCTGTATGCAGCATTAATGAAGGAACTGTGTTAAGGATACTACCATTGGTTCTTCTATATAACCCATGTACACATAGCACATGTAAAACGGATATATGAATTTAATTAGAGAAATTAGTTTGAGCATTAAGTATTAAATGAATGAAGCTATATTCCATACAGCTATATTAAGATAGTTCAAGACTCTCTTTCTCCAGAAGCCAAGACTTTATTTTATTACATGGGATGCGTAGATTAGACCTATCACAAGAAACGGATATTAAATTGTGCTCCTTAGGTCCTAAATATAGGAAAAAATCGTTTAAATGACGTAAGGCCTGGTCCAATTATTTTGTAAAAGTATTAAGATTTTGACATTGGTTGAAGGGAGAAGGAAAATTGCCCCTACCATTGTCTGTCGTGGTCTTGGGAGGAATAAGAGAGTTTTTGTTCCCGAATGTTTTTACTGAAATGGTTCACCATTATTCCGAGGCGAAAACCCAGCGGTAGCGTCATTTCTCCACATACATTCTGCTCATCGACACGCAAGGCGATTCATCAAACCTCACGGCCCGAATTTAATTTCGCACATCAGCGAAGTATTTCCGTTTTATGCTCATCAGGCCCCCATCCTCTGGGCCATCCGAACGCGTCACCAGCTCCTTCCCCGCTTTTCTCTTATCTCTTTCACCCTCATTCCTTACCTCTTAAGTGCGAAAAGGATTTCAAAAAAGTGTCAAAATCTGAGATATGCTGCCTGAGGAAATAGATTGCCCATGATTTAAGAAGTAGTGAGCCGAGAGGTACAGTAAGGCGATGCGGAGGTTATTATTTCACGCACCGCGCCAGACCTCTGGATCAGGCAGAAGTCACAAAAAGGAGGTAGGAGCTGTAGAACGGACAGTTGCAGGCATTTCTTACTCCCTTGCAGCATTGATGATTGAAAGAAAACCATAGTGACGGAATAACCTACCAAAATTCGGGACCCCATCCTCTGGGCCATCCGAACGCGTCACCAGCTCCTTCCCCCGCTGTTCTCTGCCTGTCCTACCACCATCACTTTCTTGGGAGCACACGGTACTCCTTCGTCTAGGATATCTCTTTCACCCTCATCCCCTATCTCTTAAGTGCAGAAAGGATTTTAGAAAGAGTAAAAATCTGAAATATCTTTACTTATCACCCCTATTGGGTCCCAATAGCATTATTTATTCACTCACTTGTCATGGTTGTTGCCCAAATACCCCATGCCTCACATTATCACTTGTAGATTAGAACGTAGATTTGCATCTTTCAGCCTGCTCCGTAGACTTTGGATCCAATTTTACGGAACTTTGGTAAAGATAATTAACAGCTTTCATCATCAGATTCCAAGTTTTACTTCTGGTAAAGGTTTTGGGTGGATTTTCACTGCGCCAGCTACATCTGTCACATTTCTCCGCTCAGTAGAGCCTGGTTTTACGAATACAACAATGCTTTCGACTCATAATCCGTAAGGTTGCTTACTTTACAGCATAACCGTAAAAAAAATTTTATCCTCACAACTTTCATACAAAGTGAATTTCCCAAAGCCTTAACGTTACGGAAAGACTGTGTCTATAAGTTTATTTGCTGCCTCTAACGCTTCACTGCCATATTACTGTTTGCAATAATCATACATGGGAAGGCTTGTGATCAAGTCGCCGCACTATGAATCTTGATGCTAAAATAATACATTTCGTACACAAAAGAAAGTCTTTGATTGGTGGGGCTTTTCCACATCAGTAATAAAACTTAACCGAAGGTTTAATTTTAAAGACAATAACTTGAGCTAAGCTTGAGGTTAGTGTAGTACTCATCTGTTTCAAGACATGTCTTTTAAGGAGGAAGGAAAGCTACAGAAAAACATATGAAAATATAGAATTTTTCTTATTGTTCAAGCATTAGATTATTAATTATGAGAAAAAAAATATATTGGAGTGACACAAGGACAGCTATCATTCTCATTTAAATATATTATCGATTCTACATGGTGAGAAATACTACACGAAGCTTTTTAATCGTTAAATTAATTAGATTATTAATAAAATCTGCATACGAAAAATCAAATCACGGAGAGGATTAAGCTAAGTTGTGTCAGAAGTATATAGTTGAACACCCGATGGATATATAACAATTGGTTCGGTGCTTCAACTACGATCAATCCCCTTCAGAAGTATAAAATGGAAAATATCCATCCAATGGCTTGGGATAAGGAGAAGATGTTTCAACTAAAAGGGGAAATTAGAGAAGAACATGTTTCATGTGTATTAATTCTGATAAGAATATTTGGAAAAGGTATCAGAGGCGCGGTGTCCTTAGACCACGCGCTCTGAGGTGCGTTCACCTTTGCGAAACCGAACATGTTCCTGAGCGCCCCCCTTCCCTCCTTGATGTGCTATCTAGGAGAGAAGTGGGGGCGCTCCGAGAGGTACTCCCTATTCCCTCCTCTGCAGCTCGAGCCCTCAAACCAATATACCCTCGCGGAGACCCGCAAGAACTCAAGCAGCAACATAGACGCAGCGGGAGAAGATTTTAATGTGGTCTGAACGATTTCTGTTTAGGTACAGATTTAATTGAAACTTAGGAAACGTGTTTTTAGTGATTTATTTCAAAAAAAGTAAAAAATTGCATCCTACCTTATTGTTTCTTTTGACTATTCATTGCAATTTTAACACGTATTCTTACGCCACATAACAAATATTTCGTAAATGTTCGATTTCATATCTACATATTCTTTCTAAAACAGAAATAATTAATTTATTATAGTTATGAGTATATCTAACAATTACCAAGTTATCAAATCGAGTTCAATATTCGAAAAAATACACATTTCAAAATAATTTCTTCTTAATTTTGAGTGTCGTGCTGAAAATTCTAGTCATGACATGATTTAATCAAGGAAAATATTAAAAATATAATTATTGTAGCATTTCCATTAGAGGCTTCATGGTGCGAATCAACGAATTAATAGATGGACTTAAAATATAAGGTACTGCGGGAATAAATTTGAGACTTCCTTGAATAATTATGAAAATGTATACTCGATGACCTATGATCACCCCTTTAACAACCTTAAGGATGGGGCTGAAGACTGCACGAATCA
The DNA here is from genome assembly GCA_963169105.1 of Ceriagrion tenellum. Classification (NCBI taxonomy): domain Eukaryota; kingdom Metazoa; phylum Arthropoda; class Insecta; order Odonata; family Coenagrionidae; genus Ceriagrion; species Ceriagrion tenellum. The sequence continues at coordinate 116,736,975 of OY720638.1, read as the reverse complement.
GCATGTGAGCAATCACCAGCGATTGACTCGTTGACTGGTCATTCGGTGACCTTCGGAGGCGATTATAAATTAAGACCATTAGAGTCATGGCGGCGCTTGTATTAGCCTTCCGTGAACGAAACGCGCAGAGGGATCCCCTGTTTTACATCACATCTGGAGCACTGCATTTGAAGCGCTTTCAGCGTGGTATCCATATTAAAGCCAGGATCCCGCTGAAAATATGAATCGCCGTCAGAACTTGGACCAGGGATCGGAATCTAGTATTCAAGCCACTATCCCGCTGTTTTCTATTAATAAGAAAATGGTCGAGCACTTTTTTTCTGGTTCTCAAAACGTCACCTCCAAATCCACACCTTCTTCAAGTATTACTTCCGTGAAGGGGGTTCACGTTGGTGATTTTTTTTACTATCGGCACATCATTCTACGAGGCGAGTGCTTCATATTTTACGTTCCAACATCGAAGATCCCCGAATTTACTCGGCAAACAATTTGTGAGGAATAGCTCTTCGACGGGAGGGAGAGGGACCAATAAACATTACGTTTGCCGGATTGGGCGGAGGGATTCTTTTCATTTTTAATAATGGCGAGAGGGAGTTGTGTATGTCTCTCCATCCTCGCCATTTGAAAAATACAAGAACTGGAATGGGGAGGGAGGGAATGCAAGGTGTCCCTGTGGGAGCGGGAGAAGTGTTGCTGCCGGGGGTAGGGAGAGAGGGTGGGGGAGTGGGAGGTAAGAGGGTGGGGGAATGGGAAGAGAGTGGGTGGGGGAGAGGTAAGAGGGTGGGTGGAGGGCGGGCCAAGAGAGGATCTCTCAAATTCCAACGCGGCCGTGGATTGACAAATCTGCCGGAGCGGAGATGAGCCATTGCATTATAGCAGCCATTACAACGGTTGTTGGCATACATAAAAGTCGAATGGGGGTTTTCCGAGGAGTAATTTCGTCGGGGGAAGTGCTCGGGCGAGCTCCCTTGTTCGGGTGAGGGGTGGGCGGGCCGCCATAAAAGCGGGCGGGCCGCACTCCTTATGAAAGCACGCGGCCGGCTCGGCGGGGGGGAGGGTGGGGGCTGTAGGGATGGGAAACGAGTGGTGGGTATGGGCTCCCCACATTCCTTCGGAAACAAAACCACTTACCCGTGTTGAATTCGCCAAAAAATCTGAAGGGCTCTCCTCGGAATAGGGTCCCGGACGTGTGTGCATTGGGCGGCGTGGGGCGGCGGGAGCGCATTAGATCGATTCCCCATCTCTCCCTGCCCTTTTAACCCTCGATATACGCCCAAAGGATATTCTTCGACTGGGCCGACTCGCTGGGGACGCCATTCGAGTCAACGCAGCAACCCACATCCCTTCTTCCCCCCCCCACCTCCTGTACCCGGCCGCTCTCCCACTCCATCGGAGTCTCATTCGGAACACAATGCTAAGCTTCGCTCAACCCTCGCGCCTGAGTCCACGAAACCTAAACTCAATGCCTCCTCTCTCTCTCTCTCCGCCCGAGCCGTCATCGTCTCGTACACCTTCTATTTCTTCTGGGCCAGAGTCAGTCTATGAAGTGTGTGGCCGATGAGTGCCCAGGCTTTCGATTGGCTGCACCATTTCTCCATCAAAGGGGAGTGAATTATGAAACTACAACTGCCGTTTAACTTGAATCCATCTGGATTTTTAAATAGACTACAATAAATTTGGGGCTCGATTTTTTCCATGATTTTTCTAAACAAATTACATTAACTGATTATGTATTTGTTTTCAATAATAATCACCTCCAGACAATTGCTTCCTCAGTGCTTGCAGGAAACCAATGATTATTCTAAGTCTTACTTTCAAGGCAATCTATGCCCAAGCTGGGACTTGGCTTCACCCGCGAGTGACCTCCAACTCTCTCCATCTGCTGCTTCATCCACTGATCCTCCAAGTTGGCTGACATCTGACGTAACTCCATCCCATCATCTTCGTCTTAGTCTTTCAGGAGGTCTTCTTTCCTCTGGTCTTCCCAGGCCTACCTCCTTCAGTGGTGTACCCTACTCACTTCGCATCGTCTGGCCAGCCCATCTCATTATTCTCATTTTTGAGCGTGCCAATATGTCATGGTTCTCGTAAATATCTCTAATTTCTTTGCTGTGTTTGATTCTCCAAATCCTGTTTTCATCCCGGGGTCAAAGATTTTTTAGCGCAGTAAGCTCTCGATTATCAGTTCATGGCTTTTTACTCCATGGCGATATTTTCCGCGGTCGTTCAGGCACATATGGCAATACACATACACTATGACATATATGGCAATACACATGGCATACACAGGCAAAATTCAGGCACATATGATACGAGGGTTTTTTCGTTCTAATCCAAGCATAAATACCGTCGAATCTTTTCTTACTACTTAAATTCACCTGTTAAAACACCTTACACGACTTGAATGAACGTATTATGTTTACTAAACCATCGCTGTCTGCGGAATAGTATAGCAGATAGCGATGAGCGACGGAAAGAACTTTACAATCATCAATCATCAATTTTTTGGGGTTTTTAGAAGGCTGAAGTACCGTAAAAAATATAATTCCACCACTCTACATGAATATTTTTGCATGTGATTTGTGCAATTACAGCTGCGGCCTTACGTGGGTCTAGATGTAGCCTTAGAGTATTAAGGATTTCTTCACTCATAATGAGACATGAGGTCCCGTATTTCGATGAAAGGGCAAAGGTAGAAAAAACCTCAGGATAATTATAGTATCAAATGAAAAGTAGGCTAGTTAACTGCAGGATGAAAAATACATACTACACGAAACCGATCAAATTTAAAACCAGGGAATAATCTCTAGAGAGCTAGGTCAAAATTAGTAAAGTAGCAGCAAAAGAGGTTCCTTAATGCCGATTTAACGTCGTCCAAATAAACAACGAAAGCAAGTTCTTCCGCTTTGCTTATTCTCTGCTTGATTTATTTTTTTCCTTAATTCCGCGATGTTTTGAAGTCTCATTTTCCTCCCAGAAAGATAAATTCTCCCGCTCCTCCCTGCTGGTATGTGATAGGATTTCCGTCTTCCGCGACATTTTCCGTCGTAAGAACCCAACTTCACACTACCACATCGTATCTCTTATTGTGTCCTCACCCATGTACCATTGTTATTTCATTTGGCCTGTAAATAACTTGCCAACCCGTAGCTAGATATGAGATGAGATAATGTTCAAATGCAGGTTATCCGAAAATATGATTATTATCGACAGTTTTCAGACTGATGCGGCAATAGGATTGAATTAGGTAAGTTGGCTTTTGAAGAGCCAGGCTTTTACTTTGTTTTTCAATAGCAATGCAAATGATTAACTGTGTCAGAAACTTCTCCAGCTCTTCTTTGTTCGCCAAATAGGATTCGAAGTCCTAGATTGGTTATAACACCCTTAGAGCTCTGTGATTAACTGCCTTAAAACCATTCGCTATTTTTAAGCTCTTTAATAATGTTGATTCTCACGAAATACATAGGGATTAGTATGAAAAATTTTTGTGTCGATTCCCAATCTCTTGAATGAATGTAAACTTTGAATATAACAAAAAAATAACCTTCTTTATCATAAGAATAAATTATCGACTTGTCTGAGATCGAGCGTTGCTTTTGTATCCCCGACATCACAATTTTCTTTACCATTATTTTCTCTTAGCGCTGATTTCCTGCCATTTTTCTATAAAATATTTTTCCGTATTATCATCGAAAGATAAAAATGCAATTTAAGATGAGATACCAAATATAGTCTATCATTTTAGAATGCACCCTTTCTGCAACATCTATATCAATGTTCCTATATTTTACAAAGCATTTTAACAACTGTTAGTCAAAGTTGGGGAAAACTAGGATTTGGTTTGTTTAACCACGCTATTATATAGGTATTTTACTGAATATATATTTTTTCAGTATCATTTTGCTTTAGGTCAATCATTAAAAACTATCCCTGAAAAGATAGATTTTGAATAAATAAATCGCCTTTACCTTCCATCTGGTGTGATGTATTGCACCAGCCTTTGAAATAAATGTCTTTTGCTGGAAGATATCTAAGAAGAATTATGCTTTCAAATGTATTTTGTATTATTGTGTTCGAAATTTGTCACTGAAATGTAAACTATTTCCAATTGATATATTATTAAAATACTAAGCATTGGCGGAGAGAGATTTATAAAATATTTATTTATAACTCGGCCCAAGCTCAAGAACAGAAAAAAATAATAATATAATTAAATAAAGTTGGAAGAATTCTGAGTTATCATTCCTTGACTGTTGTAATTTTATTGCTCAATAATAAAATTTGGCACATGGTCTGGATTAGTTTACACCCCATGTTGTCATCTCCACTTTCAGTTATAATTTCATACTCCCTGATTTATACCACTCGATATGAATTTCTAAAAAGATATCTGGCTCAGGTTCAGTTGTCGTGCCTACTTTACAATACAAACTGATTTTACAGTAACCTCTATAATATAGTGGTGACACGGCAAATACAGAAGTTTAATCTTTCATAGATGGTGAAGCTCCCATGAAGCGGCAAGTATCTACTGCAGATGTATTAAAATACATTACCCGGAGTTTCCTCCTCTTAGAAATGGTTTTCTCCCCTAATTTTCTCTCCTTTATTTACTATTACTCTTCTCAAGCTTTACATCACTACATTTCATGCGTCTGGTTGGAATCCTACCTTTCTCCCAAAAAAGTAAGGCTGCCTGTACTGTAAGACTTGCGGTTTTTTGGTGCCCAGTTGTAATAAAACGAATCTCCAGAGGTCCGGGAAATCAGTTAAATCAGAAATAATATTAAATTAAAATTCTAAACCATTTACCAACAATAAGAAACTACAGACGCGCAAGAAAAATAAAAATTTACACCCCGGAACTAGGAATGCTTTAAAAAAATTAAACGGTTAACAATAAGAAACAAAGGACGCCAAACTATATAATCGAACAACGCGAGTGATTACAAAAGGGCTAGAAAAGGGAGCGGACGTGCCGGGTGATAGAGAGGGAAACCGGAAAAAACGGCGCATGGTGGTACATAGTAATAAAAGTCGAAGTAATAAGACCACGAAAATAGTGACAACAGTTTGGTTGTAGCAGAACTTCAGGTGAAGGTGAGAAAAGGGAAGGAATATCGCCACCCGACAGCGGCGGAACAAAGCTGGTCCACACGCACGGAGGCATGAAACCCGGAAGGATAAAGAGAAACTTCGACTAGTGATAAAATAAATTGAAGTAAAAGAACTCATTCGCCCAAATAACTGTCTAAGCTCACAAGGAAAGACTCTTAAATTCAATTTCAGTAAAATCTCGCACTAAGTGGACTTTGTATCTTAAAAAAGATTTTACAGAATCTGATTATTTTTTTTGAATAATCAAAGGCTAAAACTTGCTTGTTGATTAGAATAAATATATATATGCATTGTAAATTGGGTCCAATATCATTTCAACTCTTGATTGATTGCTTTTGTTGATTTGAAGAAGGATAATTTTACAATAAATGTACTATTTTTGTGCTGAATTAAGTGTGTCATTTGCATGTGTTTTATATGCTAAATGTGTCATTCGCATGTGTGTTATTCGCATGTTGTATAATGGAGAACTTGTAAGGTTTTTTACAGCTGTTTTAACTCATGCATCATATAAATAACAAAAAATGTTTCCTACATATTCTTTCCCTTCATCTGAGCGACCCATATTTATTGAACTACAGTCAATGGAAAAGATGATGTCGTTTCAAACGCTGCTTTTTGCGCGCCATTTTGGAAGTGATATGCGTTACATCACACCTGCCGTCTACCGTACGAGACATAGGAGATACCGGCGAATAGTTCGGTGAGAATCACCGTTCACTTACCGTTCATTTATCTTTAGCCTCGTGATATTTCGTTGAAATATTGCGTCTGAGTTTCGGAAAGTATATATGAATTTTGGTGTGCAATACTTTAACGATTTATTAGTGTTTCATCTGCATGGAAGTTTGTGCCAACTCAGATAATCTGAATATGAAGTCGACGCTCTAGTGATGATAGAGTACTTATAATGAGATGCGACATGTAGAAATAGTCGGAAATACACTCTGTTAAATCACTTCGTTAATTATTTACTGTGATTTTCCCGATAAATTTAAATATAAATTGTTTGAAATTTCTATTGCAGTATTACGACGTTATTAGAAATTGATCTTTTCGAAAGGTTCAATTGTAAAATTTTATTGCAGTTCCATGAGGAAGTATGACATCGATAGTGCAATAGGACGCGTTCGATAGCAAATATTGAAAACTGTATGCACAATGAAGTGCGAAATATTCCCGGAACATAAAGTAACGGCAAAAAATTGTGAGTATAGCCTAATGATCAGCGAAGAGTCTCACGAGGAGACGTCGCGAGACCTGCGGTGAGTTGAGGTGACACCAAAGATTTAATTTTTTTGCGACTGGGGATAGGTGTAGAAAAAGGGTCGCTGCTTTTTCTCCCAGTTCGCGAGAAAATTGTAGGTAACTCGAGAATTTTGCTCATCTTCAATTCGTCGCATTAAGACATGTTCACATGATGCATGTCCTTGCAAGTATATACGTTGATAGATGGATGCATGGACAAATTATCCGTATCATAACATGAGCTTTTTTATGTCCACGAGTTCATGCATTAGCGCAATTTTGGGTGTATCTACGATGCAATTTTAATAATGACTGTTTACGCATCTGCTAATGCGTAATTAACATCAGTTTTACGCTCGTAACATAATTATTTGCCGTGGTGGTGTGGGTTAAGGCAATGGGTTCACAGGACTCCAGTGTAGTACAGGATCGTGGCCATACTGTGTAATTTATTTTTCGGTTTCATATGTTTCAGAAATAAAGTAGAATTCCCAATCCCGAACAGGTACAACCGTCACTGCATCATATTTAACTTTCTAACTATTACTTGGATCTTCTACTAACCCTTCAATGAAAGTATAACTAGTAGCAAATTTTGGGATTCTATAGTTCGCCTGGATTTAAACTTAATTGGTGGAAGGTGTGTCGTTGGCCGCACATTTTGCAATAGGAGGATACATTTTAGGGAAGAGAGAGAGCTCCAATCGGTCATGAGTCTACTTGAAGAGTGTTAACAATAGACAAAGATGTAATTTTTATCGTAAAGCGACGTATTCACTTTGAATTTCCTAGCAATTATACTCGAATGCTGATATTTGTTAATCAACTTTTCGCCCACCGTGAAGAATTTTCTGACGTGAGAGAGTTAATAACAGGGTATATAAAAGCAGAGGTTTGTGAAGAGGTTCATTTAAAACGGCGTATTTAATGTAACCGAAACGTGGATCGAAGGATCATGGAGTGCTTTCCTTGCACAATCAACCAACGCGGTTGACAACCCGGTAGACCTTAATGTCCGACAACGTACAAAAATGGTCGTAAATTATGTTACCCACAAGAACAGCGTTCGTGCAGATGCAAAGCATCTGGTGATAACTTTATTAAATGCGCTTATTGTGGAGTCATTTTTTACTTAACATGCCTATGTGATATCATTTAAAATCATGCCGCATTACGCCGTAAACGTAAGATGAAATCCCTAGAGTTGCAATACGCATAACAAGGTAAACAAAATAATGTGTTATTATGACCTACATTTGTAATGAACTGAAATGTATTAACTTTCTCTCTCCCGAGGTCCTCGTTTCGATTCCTCAAAATGTTACAAAAATAAATGCTATGACAGGTAAAATAGTGGAAAGAAATCCTATAGTTGCAGTTTTATCGCGAACCCAGGCGTAGGAGAAAAAATTTTACACTTTTCCCACGCTTCTCTCCTGTTTCAGAAAAAAAGTTGTGTTGTAAGCAGCCTAAACCAGTCTCTACAGTGTAAGAAGTTCTGACAATGCCGATGTCATGCAACTTTAAATTAATGTATATGGTTAAACTTCCCTTCGGTTCCGTTACTTTGGAAGCGGAATTTCCATCGCTGATAGCAGCGTAGATGTTTGCGTGCTTGAACCCATTGAATACTCCACCGTTCTAGGCGTAGCGCTCCTGCCCTAAGTTCCGCGGTGACGCCGCCCGGAGTCCTAGAGACAACGCCGGGCCTGCCACTGCTGCAGCCTCGGAACGGCAGGTGTGACGTCAGACCTTCCCGATATGACCACGCCCCCCTTTTCGCCCGTTTTTCGCGCAATGGAATTTCGACAACTTTGAGAATTTATATCTCGGAAACTAAGTGTTACTCACGCCTCGGGTTTTTTGCGTTGGAAAAGATTCATCATCCTCTATTACTTCTATTTTGTTTTTTTAGTCTGCAAGTTCTCCATTAAGGTATTCCCTTCTTGAATGAGGTAAGTTGGACTACATCATTGGTATTAACATACGACTAGCGACGCCGTCAGGGAGGGGTAAGAAATTAGTTGAGGAGGAGTTTAGGTTACACAGTATTGCTGGAAAAAATAAATAATAAATCTCCAATGGCCGTAATAATTGGCACCATCCATCAAAAGAAAGAAAGAAAAGTTTACTGTGTTAGTTTAACGCAAACATCAGTGACCAACCCCAGCCTCTCAACCAGAATACCCTCCTGTGATGGTTTACGGGAAAATGACTTCCTCACCAGTGAACAACACAGACACACACACACACACACCCAAAAAAGGGATCCTTCGCAAGGGCTAATGAGACCCCGCTAAGAATGCCAGGTTATTTTTTCCGGATTTCTTTCCACTATTTTACCTGTCATAGCATTTATTTTTGTAACATTTTGAGGAATCGAAACGAGGACCTCGAGAGAGAGAAAGTTAATACATTCCAGTTCATTACAAATGTAGGTCATAATAACACATTATTTTGTTTACCTTGTTATGCGTATTGCAACTCTAGGGATTTCATCTTACGTTTACGGCGTAATGCGGCATGATTTTAAATGATATCACATAGGCATGTTAAGTAAAAAATGACTCCACAATAAGCGCATTTAATAAAGTTATCACCAGATGCTTTGCATCTGCACGAACGCTGTTCGTGTGGGTAACATAATTTACGACCATTTTTGTACGTTGTCGGACATTAAGGTCTACCGGGTTGTCAACCGCGTTGGTTGATTGTGCAAGGAAAGCACTCCATGATCCTTCGATCCACGTTTCGCTTACATTAAGTCACGGAAGCGAGATGCAGGCAGCAAAGTTGAGTGCTTTGACTATCTCAGTGACTCATCCGCCTGAAACCGCAGCCGTGCAGTGCGGCATGGACAGTGTTTCAGATCACTCTACCTTGCGGCTGCTCCCTCATCATGCAAGAGGTCAAAATAGCGCCAAGATATCCTTGTATCCCTTCCCCCAACCACGTCCTTGCCATTTGATGTCTAAATCATGCCACCTGGTCCTCCTTGTCCTCCCTCACCTTACTTCCTTTCTCCTTCGCTTACTCTTTCCCGTGCTCAGACCTCGGAGAATGAGTGAAATCGTCTTGGCGGCCAGTATTGCAGTCATCACCATCATTCCGCACTTTTATCAATCTACATAATCATGGCAGCAATCATCGTTGCATGAACCGCCTCCCTCATATATACCTATTATTCCCTTGCCATATGTGATCGCCACTCTGACCCGCTTACCGTGATGCCGCCAAGAACCCTGCTTACGCTCTCCGACACAGCAGACAGATATTAGGTCTCCATTCTCAAGTGTCCACGTTCCCGTTCACCCAACAACTACTTCTCCTGTTCATTATTGGGAGCCCCCACCCTTGCCCAAAATTCCAACCACCTATGAAGATATAGCGAAAGAGGAGTATATAGATATGCGTCCTCTTCCGGCGCGCTCCATTCCAGAATGAACTCGACACGACACGACACACTATGCATTCGACCTGTGAGGAGTTATCACCCCGTGTGCTGATATGTGTTCTATTTTATCAATCAATGAACAATAAAACTAAAACTGAAGGAAGGATTCTAGTATTTCGCTTCATGTGTAATCACTTCTTATGTCTTTTTTGTGATTTTTAAATTTATTTTACAAGATTTTGGGTATTCACACCGTGTTAAATTTAATGGTTTAGTGGGAATTTGATCTTTATGTGATATTCATGATATTGGTTGGATTTCGTGTAATTCATTGCACTCATCAAAGATGTTTATATTTCATTTGTTTTGCAGCGTAATTGGTAAATCACGATTGTTGTGTAATATAAATCGTTCTATTGTAATTTTTTTTGTGTTTTTTGTACAATCAGTTCCGATTCATATTGTTTGTCTTGTTGTTCCATTCACAGTAGCATTTTATGATTTCGTAATGTTTTACTTTGGTTTTGATGTATGATGTCTGATCTTGTGTTTTAATTACTTGGTTTACACTAGTATTTCGTTCGGCCTGGCTTATATGCTTCTTTTAATGTGATTCAGATCTGTGGTTTTCATCATAATTTGGTTGTTTGGTTTTCGCGAGATTTGTTATTATCCACCCCCTTCACTCAGAAACCATGTCCCTGGGCACCTGGCCTATGGGAATGACTCCAAAACACCTTTCCACACCCATTGGTAGCTCGAGATAGCAATTAATTTTCCATATTGTCTTCTTTCCCTTATTAGGACTGTTGCCACCCAAAACCCTCCTTACATTATGAGTGCATTGTGAAAAGACATCCGCGTTGGCCAACCTGTTGATGCAGGTGCATATTTTGATGTAACCACGCATGATGTCATCCTGAATTTCTTAGTCTCTTAATTATTATTTACGGTACGTGGCCGACTTATAAATTATCTGGGAGACCACCACCCAAACAATAATTTATACGGTACGTGGACGACTTCTAAATGACCTGGGAAGCCACTCATATCTCTTTTTTGGGGTGTCAATTGGACATTAGGATGGGCAAATATTTCAAAGTTTAAAACACTAAAGGTCTTGAAGCTTCTGAGTTTTCCTTTTGTCGCAATTATAACGTATACGAAATTTGGCGTCAATAAACCCCCGGTAACCCGAACCATGGGGATGCCCTACTTTTATTTTTTAAGGGTGAGAATCGGTTATTTCTACCGTGTCCGATACAAATGGTGAATATCAATCTTTTTTCTCAGTGATAAGCGTATGCATCCTTTTTGGACATTCTGTGAAACTAAATAATTATTATATAACAGTTTATATTACCTATATAATGGTAATTTTAAATTGAACGGCCTCAGGTGGATAGACAATACGCAAGACACGTTTATATTTTTTTAAAATTTTCACGGCAATTGCACAAAGTATTTATTTAACTTCAGATTTTCTACCCGACAAATAAGCACAAAAAATAAATTAAATTGAATATTACATATCAACTGTGTATTTAAACATTTTTATAATATTGTCCCCACAAAAATATTAACCAAATAATGTGTGGAAAAGGCAATACAAAGATTTAATCGTAGATCTGTTAGTATCAGAATGCTATATTTGCTGTTATCTGTAGCGAGATAGGGGTACTGCGCGTGTTATTCATTTTTAATTACCGTGCTAAATAAGTATGAGTAGAGAACGGGCGAGGGCGAGTGTCAGTTTTTTCTTCCTTATCCGATAACAATGGTAAATGCCAATCTTTTTTCTGATTGAAGACATTTTGCAAAACTAAATAAGCAATAAATTACATTTTATAATACCTGAATTATGGCTATCGTAAATTAAACGGCCTCAGGTGGAAAGGCAACACGCAAGTCACGTTGACGTGTTCTTAAACACTTGCGGTAATACCCTAAATTACTCGTTGTCCTTCGGGTTTTCCATCCCATAATAAGCATTACAATAATAACAATTTAAATAACGCATATTACCAAGAGATCCAAAATATCAATAACAGTCATTGTTCCTTAAAATAAACCCTAAAAGTTGCGATGACAGTGTGTCATAAGGAGTCAATACAGATAAATCTTGGTTTTCTCCATCGTTACAGAAACCCTACCAAACATTATTCACCAAGGAACATTTTGCAATACCATGACTGATGGAAATACCCGAGAATAATGTATATGGGGGCACTTTTTTAGGTGAAACAATTTTTGTAGTAGTCGTGTCAATTTTATCTCCTAACAATTTTTATATTCTGACTCCGTCGCAAACCGTAGATCTGATTCATCTAGATCTGATAAAGAAAAGTCAGATTGTTTATGATGATTCCCTATAATTTTTTTAGAAGTTATCTTCGTAATTCGAATTAACTGAGCACCTGGATGCAATATACAAAATTTAAGTTGGTCCTATCGATACCTGTGGTCTACGAGAGAGACTCAATGGTCGATCTTTCATGCATTGCATGCTGTAATCATAGTTGTCATCAAGTCATGAAATTAGTGCATCAACACGTATCAGGCATCAGTTGGACTTTTTATGTACCAGAAAAACCCCATTCTGTGTTGCTTAAGTGTCAGCAACCAGAAATCAATAATAACTAATATGAGACACGACTTTTAGATACCAAAATTTCCTTTGGCATTAAAAGCCAAATTGAGACTATAATAAGACTCATAAATTTAATTCAACCCTTAAGTGCCTGTTACATAGCCAATGGTTATATATCGAGTCGTTATTTTTGAAGTATTGCAATGTTAATCTAAATTTCTAAACATTCAAAGCTAAACCTCGAGTTCCAGGAGTTCAGCTACGTATTTATCGGAAAGATCCTGAAAATATCTACTATTCCTTTTACAAGGTGCAGTTAATGAATTCTATTGAGGGGTGAGGGCTTTGTACTGCTTTACAATTTTTACGTAAGAAATTATCTATATCCAATAATGAAGATGTTAGGATTTGTAGATTGTGCGTATTACGTATTCTTTCATTGCATAAAAGCTTTGCTTTCTACTACATTGATTGTCACAACTTCAATGATGAAAAAACCTCGTCAATTGTTTTTCCTATCTTAATAATTTGTCACCTCCCCAGCTCCTGTGGAAAACCTGGACTTCTGCTGTGATGTAACTAAAACCCTCACGCGAACACTTCACCTTCCATCCACCTCAGTGCGCCTTGTTGCAGCTCTTTTCTTACTGGACTTTTATGCACATAGGATCTCGACCTTTTATTTTCACTTAGCAAAGGACAGCAGTCGAACCCTCGGTAAATAAAAAAATTCTCTTATATGTGGACTAGAGGAAGCTGCTTCATTTTCATTTTCTCCTCGATATGATCAGGGTCTATTTAATCAATCAACGTTGGACTTGAAATCTCTTAGGACATTCTCTGAACATAACCGCCATATGCTTGGTGTTTTGCACACGTAAAGACATTTAATACTCATCTATTGTAATATTTAGACAATTTGGACCTATTAGAATGCTATAATTTATCAGCGACAGAGGAATTTTAAAAAAAATGGTACCCACTCAATACATGACACCGACGATGATTCAAAACCGAAGCTTAATGAATAATACATATTAATAATACTTGCCGTGAAAGTTTAAGAACAAGTAAACGTGTCCCACGAGTTGTCTACTCACCAGGGGCTGTCCAATGTTTTCATAACCATTTTTTAGGTATTACAAACTGCAATTCCATTATGTTTAGTTTCAAAAGGCGTCCAAATAAGATGCATGTATCTATCACTGAGAGAATATATCTACAATTATAATTTGTATCAGATAAGGAAAAAAAACAATTCTCGCCCTTAAAAGTTGATAGTTTGGCCCACCTGCGGCACGGGTTGCCGGTTCAGATATGCCATGGTTCAGAGGTTGCACATTTTGAAAAAAATGTCAAATAAATTTAATACACATAAATCATGAAAAAAATGTTTATCGAGCATTGTATATTTCTATACAGGGTCCCCAATACTCTTGTATTATTCGCGAATCGGTCTAACCAGAGCAATGTACCATATATTTTTCACTTTTTCATCAGAGAACATTCGCAAGATAAATCCTAGTTTCTTTGATACAGCGAAGCCAATGCTTCGTATGTGTTTTCCCATGCTAGTTCCGGAGTTAAGTTATTCTCAAGTATTTGACTTCATTTGATTCCTGTCTGTGTTCATCGTATACACTTTAAAGATTGAGGTAGAGATTGAGTGATTTCTTTCCCAAGGAGAGTGAACTACATTTAATTACCAGTTTAGTTCGAGCCTGCACTCAAGAAACCCTGAAGTAACAATGTAGAAATTTGAAGAGAAAGATTATAAGTCAGAATTTGAGGCAAAATCTGGGTAGATGACAGCATTTTTTGAAATGAATCTGATTGTACTGTAAAATCTTACGCTTTCCGGCGTATAATACTAAGAAGTTCTATTCGCGATATCCACCATTTCCGGTAAAATTGCCAGCATTTGAAGAAGATACAAATTTCCAACCGCAATCGAAGCTGAGACATCAACTTGTGAGGGAGAAATACTCCGGTGGTCTCTTGATCCGAAAGGAATTTCTCACACTGCGTGCCAATGTGGCCTGGCTTACGTAGGAGAGACGGGGAGGACTATTGCGACCCGAGTCATAGAGCGTAACCGACACCTCCGGCTCAAACAACCGCAAAAACCTGTCGTGGCTGAACAAAACATCAGTCATTACCACGCTATCTAATGGAACAAGGCAACGATTCTTTGCCACGCGAGTCATTACTGGAAAAGACTCACGAAAGATCGGCTGGAGAAAGTAATTTCAATATGGCACAAGGGTAACTCCTTGAAAGCGGTGCTCGGGAGGAACCAAGAGGTTATAAAAAGGCGGTGAGAAAGAGTCATTCCAATCAGGTGCCTTTTAATCCATGTACCAGGCCCATATATACCGGAGAGCATGAGGTGACGACATTCAGTCCTGAAGACGATGGACGACTCATCCATCGAAACACCAATGGACCATGGAATCACTAACCTAGTGGACATCCCGAGTAGAGCTACTTCATCTTATTGTGCCCCTTACTATTGGGCCAATTTCGTTTACATATATAAAGAATGAGATTGGGTCCACCATGCTTTCCTGAGGGACGCCGGACGTCACTGTAACCGCGATGGAACTAACGCCGTCTATTACAACTTTTTGTTTGCGGTCAGTTACAAAACCATGGTTTCCACTGCATTTTGAACATTGGTATTTTTGCGAAGAATCTGGGCAAATGCTGTCTTGAAATTAAGCAATATCGTGTTATAGAACAATGCTGCACGCCCATATTTTAGAAAAGGGAGGAGAAAGTATCAAAGCTGGGCAGTGTATAATCTTCTCTCCCAGAATTTGCACTGATTGCTATGAAAAAGTTTTAATTTTTTAACGTCATGATATTTTTAACAGTCATACAATCGAGAATCTTGCTTGATAAATATGCATCGGGTAACGATGTACACCGATAGTTTCCTGGCTCTCGAATATTTAAGGAAATATTTCAGTGACATTTGCTTATATCTCGAATGTAACGATCGTAGCAAAATTTTATTTTTATAATTCGGCCAGTAAGATAAATATAGCCAAATGGGGAATTCGAGAAGAGTTGACCATGAAAATTCGCCTGAAAAGCATCAAGTCCTTTATCATAGTTGTTAAGCAAGGATGAGGAGGAAAGTACAAGTTTTTGACAGAATGAAGGAGGCTGAAAATGTGAAGACGTTCGGAAAGATGTAATGTGGTACAGTCTCTCGGATAGTTTTTTCTTACCAACATCAGTAAAAGTTTTAAAGGATTCGATTACTTCCTCAAATTATCAACCAATTCATTAGTTTATCATAATTTATTGAAATAATAAAACTGAATATTTTAAGTTATTTCAATGGGCAAAATGTAACTGAAATAGGTATACGTCTTTTAAATTTCCATCTCCGACAACGCTGGTCATCACGTGACTGTTTTATGCTCGCAGACCCTTAAGCCGAGCGTGACGCTCAAAGTACAGGGAGTACCATATTTTGCCGATTTGTTGAATGTAATGCACTCGTCAGTTATTCTCACCTGCTAAACCTACGATAAGGACAACATGGTATTTATAATCAGAAGACTTCAATTTTCTACTTAAAATCAATTCTTACGGATAGCATTATTTTTAGAATGCAGATGAGATTAGAAGGAGCAGAGACATCTAATTCACATGATTCAAATCCTTAAATCAACTCACTTGAACCCATAGGCATGCTATTAATTAAAAATCAATTAACTCAAGCAAGAAATATTCATCATTCTATGCAGACGTATTTTTTTGCTTTGACCTTTTTGTGGTGTGGATTTTGAAGATACGTAATATTTCAATTAATTTTTCCCAATGAATTTTTTTAATGCGGGTGAATCCATCGAAGGAAAGGTACGCCTCACGAACAGAAGCAAGCTTAAGTATGCTTATATAATACAACCTATTCTTTGTTCCTTTGGTTATTCTTTCTGAAATCGTATTTCACTATTTTTGTGCCTTTACTTCTCCCAAACATAAAAAGAATTCTATTTACACTAACAATTCTAAAAGCATGCTCCAAAATTTTTTATTTTAACTGGTGTTATAGAAATAGTAATTGAAAGTTACCTCACGCGTGGGATAACTTTGATTTCACTAACGTACTTAAAGTTAGTCATTGCATTATAAAGACAACCACTTTTGGAGGAGAACCACAGAAGAAGATGTGATTACTACATCCTGCCATGCCTATGAAAATTATAAAAAAATCATGATACCAATATTATTACGGAGAGAAAAGTATGTCATCTTGACAATTTCTATTTGCTTATACTCGTGCATCACTATTCATTGGCCAAATTCCGAAGAGGGGATGTCAAATTACCTTTGCTGATTGCCATTTTCTACCTCATCTGCAGGAAAGAGTAAAATAGGAATTAGAAGCTTAACTCATTTTTTTAGCAACTTGGTTCTTTATTTCTCCAAAACAAGGATGTTAGAATTAATCATAAATGTATATACAAAATCAATCATGCTGAAAACGTGATATTCTTTGAGCGAAGAATTCTATTCAATCTCAACAGGGATAACGTATCAAGCTTGTATTGTGCAAACCTATATTAGTGCGTTAACTAAAGTAATAGTTCCTTCCCTACAAGTTCCATTGTAGCTATACCTTGACAAATATATGCACATAGAAATGACTATGAGAACTAAAATTAGTGTGGTGGTACAGTAGAATTAGGAGAAAAGTGCCATTTATTTATGTTGTTTTCACTTTTGAAATAAAATACCCCAGGCGCACAAATAAGTTGCGATAATATACCCCTTTATTAAAAACCATTTTGCCCTTTGTGTATTACTCAAATTATCCAACGTTGTGCTATATGCCGCTATGTGCTATGTGCTATTGGCCGCTGCTGAAAAATGGAAGATCTTCCTTATAGTCACATTCCAGGGCGTAGCATTTAAATATTCATGTTTATATAATATAATAGAAAAAAACTATCCGTTCATTAGATATCTCGTCTGCGGAGGAGTGCCATATATGCAGGCTACCATCATGTGATACCATTTCAAGTGATTTCAGGAGTGATACCAGGTGATTTCAGTCGTTATTATATTGATCCAATAAATCGCGCGAGGTGAATTGGCACTCTACACAGGAATACTTAATAACCAGGTAAACTCTTTAGCAGCGCCAGACTTCAACGCATTCCAACACCGTAGCGATATTTTTTGGTTCATAATAGTTTTTATCTACTAACTGGCGAAAATCGCAGTTTTGTGAGCCATATTTAACGAGTACAATCGGTAAAGTCAAAGACAACCTAGGTATTATTGATGAAATAACTTGTACAGTTGTACAATTTATGTATTGACCCGATTGAATTCGACGTATCCAGCACCATTATGAAGGTAAACACTTTTAGACAAGGCACGTCATACAATTTAAAATCGATTGGGTAGTTAAAAAGTGCGGAATCGTTCAAATATTACAGTACAAACGCTTTGCTTCTTAAATGTCCACAAGACGACGCCTAACTCCATCCATATAAGTAGATCTACACCTTAGAGGAACTTAGACCTTCCCATAGATAAGAGAAAATTCGCACTTAACCTGCTTGGCTTGAGTTATATCTGATTGGTACGAAGTAGTATCCTCTATGTAAGATGCCTCCAAAATATTATGATTTTTGCTAAGAACTTAAACTTTCACCACATCTAACGGAGCAATTTCCGGTCATTAGAGCGTCGTACAAAGAAAACGATGAATTGGACGACAGCAGCCCACTGTGTTGCCGGCCAAATGACGTTGACGAAAACATCCCACCCAGTGAACTGGGAGACAGCATTCAAGACAGTGAGTAAAATATGTTGAGACGGGCTACGAGAAAATAATCAGCCTGGACTGCGAATCGAACCGCGGATCTAATCTTTGCCCGACCAATGAGCAGACCACCACTCAACACAGACTACCTAATCTTTGTGGCAAGGTTTAATCTTAAGATCTAGTTCCCTGCGGCCGTGATCATAGATTTCAGCCAAATCGCGCGAGTAAGGTTACTAACATAGTTGGCTACTAAGAGCACTTAGTCGCATACTGAAAAATGATTTTCATAGATCCTTTCTTGTTAGCTAATAACCTAGTATTCTTCTATCACCACTATGGAGTACATAATTTTAGGTAGCGACTGCCGTAAAAACAATGAAGCAATGCTTGGCAACACTATTTCTGGCTTCATTGTACGTGAATTCGTATGCCATGCAATTATAATGCTGATTCAATAAATGCCAATTAAGGCAATAAATAAAAATCTATTGTTATTACATTACAGAAATATTAAAAACATATATTTTTTCCGTAGTCTAAGAATCTTCTCTGATATTTTTCTTTGGAAAATGTTATTAATCGCTTTTAATGGATAGTTCTTAAAATTACACTCTTTCTGTCCCTAATCTCTTTTACTAGGTATATACGTCACAGCCAAATGTAAATTTATATCCCCACGTTAACGAATGGAAATGTACTCATTGCACCACGGGAACGTCTCTATAATATTTAGTTTATTTGTTTATCTTGTTTTCTACGGTATCTAGAAAACTTTCTGTAGGATGAAAAAAGTCGGAGGTAATCTTCTTCATCCGTTTTGTAGATTAATACGAAGTGATCTAATTGACTGGGGACGAACAAGAAAAATACCAATATCGGGGATTTAAAAGTACTATTAATTCTGCAATGACGCATTAATTAATTACTCTAATTTTCCCTATTGTCATCATTGCCATTACTATTTCAACAAATCTCCTATGAAATTTGATTGTTGGTGTACAGAAAAATTTGGAAAGACATGAAAGTCATAAATTTTATTTTTCGCCACACGTAGTAATACACCACAAACTTGCACAGATCCTTCATAAAATCAGTAAATTCATTTGGACACTTAGCACCTTCACCACATCAAACTTCTACTGTTTCCTCCAACCGCACCAAATGATAGTATTACTTATATTCAAACATACATACACAGGTCTTTCTTAAGGTATTCACCGTTTCATCAATAAAAAACAATCTAAATGGGAAAATATTAGCTGTAAGTTAATGGCTAATAACTTTCATTTACACAGAAAATATAATATTTCTCACACTCACAGTCTAATCACTATTTATTATGAAAAAATGAAAATACAGTAGATACAGCAGACATTTTCACTATTTAATCTCAATACCGATTTACCCCTTCACGAATCCTTTCTGAGCATTGAATAAAATGGAACTGATTTCACTTATACACTTGGGAGAAAAAACTAAATGCGATTCTTTATACTGATGAAGCACTTAAAGAATATTTTTTCTCACTGTGTGAGGGATAACAACTCTCTTTTACAAAAAAAGAAAGGAAATAGGAATTCACGTCAGAATGTAAATAGACTAGCACTCTGGTGCAAACAGACTTGCAATTATATCAATTACGTAAGAGCAATCATAAAAATTCAATTAAAAACAATTTAACATATTTATATCAATATAAGATACATATTTCTACGACAGCACTAGATTAATTACTCTGAAGCTCTGGTTAATTACTCTGAAGCCGCTCACTTGATGCAATAGTCAGGACAATTAATGTGCACCTGTAAATTGTTTACGAGGTTTCCTCCTCAATGCATTCTACAAAAAGGGGCTGTATGCTTGCAGAGAATTCATCTAATTTCACCAATAAACAGCACTACGGCCCAAAAATTTGATAAATGAAATTGCCATCGTGAAAAGCAAGCATCACGCAGATTTATAAACTTAATTATGCTGTTAGGCGTAGCACTGCTTAAACGAGATGAAAAAGTGATGGTAAGCAGTTTCCGTCACTCCTAACCACAGGAGCCACCTCAGTAACTCTTTCATTTTTGTTGAATAAATCACTCATGAAGCACAGCTGAGTACCACAAATCCACGTCGCAGAATAAGAGAAAATAACTGATATGTTATGCTTGATCCAGCAGCAGTACTACACGTCACATCCGCCAGACTTGAGAGAAGCAATTCCACCAGTATCTTTGGTATTCTCGCCTAAAATCTCCGTTGTGGCTTCAGATCAGTACCAGGGGTGAACCATTTGAGATAGACCGCCATGTTTAGTAGCACCTTAAAACCAGGTAGGAGAATGTTTAAGAATAATCTATATAAATGGCTGCACACTTGTCGCTTTTAAGCTTAGTAGCTCTCTATGAATACAATTTTGTTATTTGGCGACTATTCAGAGCGCTACTAAGCCGATAATTGTGCAATAAAGAATCTATGAATACGGCCGCTAGCATCCGTCAAAACTTCCATGGGAATTAGAAAGGCAGGGTAGCGTAGTGGTGTGCAATTGGCCCGGCAGACCAATTTCGTGGTTCGATTCCGGGTCCAGGCCGATCTTTTCACGTAGCAATTTCAACGAACTCAAACTTGGCTAAAATTTGTAAACTTAAATTGAAAAATGTGAGTTGGGGTTGCGTTTATAAATATAGTGGCTCCTAGTTGGAGAATGAGAGAGTATTTTGGGAGAGGGGAAGCGAGTGCTTAGCCAGAAGGAAGCCGGAAACGCTCCAAGGTGTGTGAGCCCCACGAGCGGATAAGAGTTCCTCTCAAGTGACGCCATTAACGAACGGGTGGGAGGAAAGAAGGTGTCTCCCCAGAATTTCCGATTTGGCTAATGAAATACATTCTTAAGACTTTACTTCAATCCGAGGAAAAGATGAAATAAGTCTTTTTTGATCGTGCCTCTCGACACGGAGCTGACGAAAAGGAAAGGTTGAAGGAGGTTGAAGTGTGGGGACGAGTCTGGCGAAAAATCAGGGGGAATCCGTTTGGCGAGTGCATTCTCAACCCCTAACACTTATTTCCCCGCCTATAGCTGATAATGGGTGAATGGAGTCATTAATGTCTCCCCAGTTGATGATGGGGGCGCTTCGGGTGGATTCGAAACGAGAAGCCGACGAGGAAGAAATCTTTTTATGTCACGTTCTTCTTCTCGAAGGCACCTCGAAGAAAACAAAGCGGGTGTTTCTTGAAGTACCGCATATTTTGATGGCCCAGTAGGAGTGCAGCCTTTTAATAGAAGCTTTAGAATTGTCTAAAGTGGGAACTTGGATGAAATTGACAAAGATGAAGATGGAAATATAAAACACACTGCCTAACTAACATTGCATTTTGCAACTCGGAGAGATTCCAGATTAAATTAAGTCCAACGATCTTAGAAAAATAAATTTCATGCCTCACTTCATAAGCTACTGTAGATGATAGTTGATTGATATGCTAGGATGGCTACTAAAAGGATCTCTTCATCCAAATGAACTAGCATACGGGATAGAAAGTTCGATCGAAACATCTTCATATACTGACTACAGGGAAAGCGGATTAGTACGGGAAGGGAAGCTCCACGGGCCTAGATATATATGATACTTTTAACAATACCCCTTTTGACAGAATATGCCAAGAAACATCAAATGTACGTATCCATGAACATTTATTGAACTTAGAAGGTTAATTGGGTTTCCCACTGGGACAAAATCTCCATCTCTGCTGAAGTTTCGATGTACGAGTTGTCCATCGCCACTAGGGATTGACACTGATGACGATGGACGACTCGTAGATTGAAACGTCGCATAAGCAGAGATGGAAAAGTTAACCCTGTGGGACTCCCAACTAGCCATCGATACCACCATTCGTCAGAAAGGCCATAGATCTTAATCTAGTGAACTGGGTACGTAACATTCTGGAGCAGTGGACTGCTGAATTCCATGAGAAGCAAAGCAGTTTTACAGTAATATTTCCACTTTGAAAAATGATGGAATTCTAGTAAAAATTAATTTGTTACAGCCCGGCCTCTGTACGCGATCGGGGCATGAGAACATTGGTGGGACTGAGGGAGACAGCTCCAAGTGCACATTACAACATATCAGAAATGCAGGGAGACGTTCGTTCGGGCTAAACTTAGGCCCTTTGGTTCTCTGCAGTTAGCTTTTACATACATGACGTGTATTTACCGTTAGAAAATAGTATATTTACGGCCGTGTTGATAGATTTCAGGTGAAACTCGCTAGTTAGGCGATGCACTCAGTCAGTTCAGTTATGCTGAAGACATTGAAGGTGGACTGAGATCAAAAATTAGTCATGATGAACTGTGAGAGTATATACCAAAGACATTTTAAGGGGGATGAAAAATAAAAACTAGGAAGCAATGAGGGAGCTGATAAAGAAGATATAGCCAGAGATAGGGGAAAAAAGCATAGGAAATGCAAAGCAAATCGTTGCAGTAGAGGGAAGAAGGGTGACAGTAAAACCGGTGAAGAAAAGAATAGGATTAGTGAAAATTATGAGTGTAAAGAAGCAGTGGGTTACGGAAAATGTGATTAGGAAATAGAAAGGAAAATGTTGTGGAAAATCTTCAATATCTATCTAGGCAAGAAAAATTAGAACGAGTTAAATGATAAACTCAGACGAGTAACAAATAGGGGGAAGGAAATTTTGTGGAAAGAGGAATGCGAGGGAATGGAATAGCTGCAAGAAAAGGGGAGGAGGGTGCGCTAAAAATATAATGCTATGAGGTAGAAGAAGATGTTGAAGGTTAAGAACAAAAGAGGGAAGGTATTAATGAAACTGAAGATGCCCAGAATTGACGGAGAAAATACCCTTATAGAGATGCTATATTACAGTGGAAATAGACCGTCATCCAAGATATTGAGAATGAGAGAAAATTAGACACGGATGACCAGGGATTGGAGTTACTGGATGGCGAAAAGTACTGGGCAAAGCGAGAGATAAAGGCAAGAAAAGCCGTGTGAGTAGATAACACACCTTCGGAGATACAGACGTATTTTTACAATAAAGGAGTACTATCTTTTTTCGATCAATCTCTTAGGACCTATGGGGAAGAGTATAGCCAGATGATTTAGCGAAATGTCTAAATGCCTATCCTGGAGAAGAAGAAATTGCCGAAATGGGGGGAGTACAGAAAAATTAAGTTAATTTCTCATTTGGAAAAGTCTACCTTAGTATAATTAATTATAAACTAAAAACTTGGGTGAAAACTACTTTGGGTTCAGGAATAGGAGGGCAACTTGAGATGCGTTTGTGGCAATGAGATCTCTAAGGAAAAGAAACAGTATAATCACGATGTTTTTGCTTGCTTAATGAATTAAAAAAAATGATTTACAGAATAAATGGGGAAAAATTAGAGAAAATTCTCTGTAAAAATGGAAAATGATTGATAAGGATGGAAACTCTTCCAAAACATACATATAGCCCAGAAGTCAGATGATACAGTTGGTAAAATGTGCGGACGACCAGGCGTTGGTAAGCCGATATTCAAAGGGTATGCAAACTTAAGTAGATGAATAAGAGTTTCAACGCGAGAAAGACAGAATGAAGATAAATGATGATGATATAAAAGTAATGACATTCTTTAGGGATAGGAAAGAGGCTGGTCATTTAAATAGGAGAGTAATAACTGAAGCAAGTAACAACTTGGGTAGTACGTCAGAAGAAACTGAGCATAGCTGCGAAGACATCAGATAGCGCTTAACGCTAGCAAAATATGCGTTCAGTAATAAGGAGAGGCTGGTGACAGAGACTTTGAGTCGCAACTTCACAACATTTGCGCATATTACACGCATGAAAGATAATCGGAAATAATTTAATTAAGCAAATCGGCTTCTTATTTGTCAGAAACGGATGCCAAAATCAAGTGCGGGAATGAAATAGCATTTCTAGCGCGGATATAAGTGATTACCGCTATCCAGTGGTTATGGATGGCATTTTTTGAGAGAAAATGTGCAAATAATAAGGGGAAAAGATTAACCAATGGAAAATAAACTGGAATTGATCCTGAAGATAGAAAAAAACTAGAGGTTAAATAAAGAGAGCATTTTGTCGGATCGATAGAATACATTGAACATTACAAAAGTTTCAGAAGACCAACTTTTGAGAAGAAGAGCGAATACAAAGACGGGCATGGTTCACGAGTTAGATCATGGGTCTTATTGGCAAATTGGTGACAAAAGAATATGCAACGACCCAACAATCGAAGATGAAACAACTATCAACAGGAAGCAGCGGATTCAAATTATAAGGGAATCCTAGAAGGCAAGGAAGATTGGATTGAATGTTGCTGCGAGGTAATCGGTAAAACATGAATAAAAGGTAAATACCGGGCCAGCCTTCAACCTCATGTGGCAGCAATTTTCGGGAAGAACGAAAAATTTTCAAGACATCAGATACGATAAAAGGAGAATACTTACATAACAAGAAGATACAGTCAAACAGTGGTAAAATGATATTGAAAAGCTGCAAGAAGGACCAGATACGCTGGAGGATAGGGTGTTGATGGAAGAGGAGAGGGTCGGCGAAGATGATTAATACCCTGGCACTTGGAAAGGGAACTTGAGAGACATTTGAAAAGCAGAATAAAAGCAAGGCCCCCTAAGTAAACAAAATACGAAGAGAAATTATATTGAAACTTGTTGGTGCTGCTAAAGAAATCCCGAATAAGGTGATCAAAGCGGTAGCTTTGCGACCGCGGAAAATTACCGTAAAAATTTAATAAACGCGTAAAAGATTACATTGCTAAAAAAATTAGTTTCGATAAATTTGAGAACCATGAAAATTTCTCGAAAAATGCTACCAAATGAGTTCAAAATACTCTCATGAACAATAGTCCGTTGAGAAATAGACAAGTCTGTAGACTACTTGTTGGACTACCAATTTGGACTCGGGAGAAATGGATCAACCAGAGAGACCATACCCTCTGCATAAATTCTTACTGAAAATAAAGGACACCTCAACATACGTCTATGTGATTTTTTGAGCTGAAGACCTTAACCCTGAATAATGTAAAATGAAATAAAATATTAATATTGATTGAATTAATTAGAATAGACTACATTTAAAATTAATAATCCATCAGTTCTATAGGAAACAAGTCATTTCAATGAAACTGAAGGTTGAAAGGAAGAAAAAAGCATAAAATTAATAAAGCAGTTGGGAAAAAAAGCAATCTTTTACAATTTTTACAGAAATATGGATAAAAATAGCTAAAAAAAGGCTAAAAAATGAGAGTCAAAGGAGTTACGGTGAATAAAGAATTCATGAGCACATTTCGTTTCGTCAATAACAGCGCTGGCATAGCAGAGAAGCCAGGAGATCTGCAAGTCTCCTGGGGCAAATTTGACTTAAATTCTACAGTGGTACACCATAAAGTGTAACGGTAAGAAAATGATAATAATTTCTGGTTTTCCATGTGATAATAGCACAATCAGAAGAAATAATGGATCAAGATTAATCCTACACGTTTCTTGGAAGCTGAATGGTATGTGATAGAAGTTCAACGACATCACGTGAAGAATATCTCAAGCCTTAATGATCAAAAAAGAAGACTTCGGTTAATAAAATAGGTTTACTAGCCAATAAGAACCTAGTGCGTGGAAAATGTGTGTGGAGTGTTTCGGACTACTGCTTAGAGATGTGGACGACTCAAGAGCTGGAACAGACGTGAATCGCAGGTCGCGAAATATAATGCTTTAGCCAGACGATTATTGGAGCGGATGAGATTAAGGACGAGGAAGAATGCGGGAAAAAAGAGGAGGAGAAAATCACAGAAGCAATATCAGGAAAACTAGAAGTAGAATAATGACTAAAAAGATTAGAAAGATTAGGAACAGGACTATGAGATGGATTTGTAGAAAATATAACAGGAACGAAGATAAAAGAGAGTCCTATGGAGTCCTTTGAGGGACAGTTGCATTGGTCGGAGACAATGGGTTATGAAACAGAAGAGCTATAAGGGCATTAGGAAGTTTACAGTGAATAAAGAATAATGAAGAGCCCTTTAATCAATATTACGTATATCCAACCTATTACTTGTTGAAGTTTAGATGGCAAATTAATCGCAAACGTTTGAGTAAAGTACAATCATTCGAAGCAAGAAGCTGAATGGAATACGGTGATGAAGGCACTTATTGAAAGAAACAAAATAAAATCAGGATATTTTAGCTTGCTTTTTCGATTTCAAAAAGGCTTTAAAGGAGTAAATTGGGAAAAACTAACGGATGTCTAGGGTACATGGGAATAGATTGGTGAGACAGGAGATGAATCCTAAACTTATGCATGGCCCAAAGGTAAGGGTGGCTGACGGTGAAACAGGTGACCAGATATAGGTCGAGGAGTCAGGCAAGGGTGCCAATGGTCACTTTTGCTTTTCAATAATTCTGCAGAGAAAATAGTAAGAGAGGCATAGCAAGAAAATAAAATGGGATTATATTATAGTAATTTTATCGAACAAATATGTGCCGTGTCACTCTCAAATTATAAAAAAGGCATATATTGCCACTTTCTGTTTATTCTTGTTGTTTTTATAGCACTCAGCGTTTTTAATTGATTTTTTTAAATACGCACTAAATTTTTAGACAATCAATATGTTTTATCTTGAATAATTGTCAATTTCGGCCGGGTATTGTACTATAATAGGCAGCTATACGTATTGGAGTAATGGAAAGGTGCCTATTGTTGCCTTATCCTTTTCATTTTTCTGCAGAGGAAATTGTAAGGAAAAACAGTTAGACCCCTGAAATTGTAGAGACCCGGAAGGAGATTGTCTGACTTTTGAAAAAATAATTTTTATCGATAATGTACTTTTTTAAAAGTGCAAAATGTAGAGTTTCAACAAAATCTGCCTTTACCGCTAGAATACTTTTAAAAAAATGCTCCAGTAGACCCGTAGACTCCATCTTTTACGTTAGACTACGTACATTGCAATCTGCCCCAGTGGTGCAATCTTGGATCAGAGATACTTTGATTGTTGTGCCCTAAGAGTTCAATGTTTCCACAATAAGGTTTATTTTAGTTTCTTATGCTTTAGCGACGCTATCTTGATAGATATATAATATTTATTCCACTAAATTTTACAACAAATAACTTGACAATAAAATTGCATTTGGTGGAATGTAGACAGCCTTTTGGTAAACAACCAGTGTTGGAGTTGCCATCATATAAAGTGATCTTAACGAAAAAAAGAGGAAAAACAGCTAGCTGGTGCGGCCAAAAACAAAACATTACAACATTCATTTTTATAAAGTCAAGAAACAGTTTTTTAAACATGTGTTCACTACCAGAACAATGCAAGGGGAAGGCAAACGGCAAAAAAATTAATTACCAGTGGTCATGAACTAGAGTATTAGCATACAAACAAATTTACAAATTATACATAATTCACTTCACTTTGTAGTTCAATATTTAGAAATATTTTTCAATACCGTCTATAGGAATGCAATACAATTTAACCTGCTTTGTAGAGGTAACGTGGAATGGTAGGCGATTAAACATTGTAGTTGCACAATACAAGTAAGATCTTCTAAAAGCTCCATTATTAGGTTTTGGAACAGGTACTCTATTCCGTGACCTCTATCCATGGTAGGAGACATTAACATAGCCAGATACATTTCCACCTCTGGTATAGAACATGCGTAGTACTCGGTATACATATCTAAGAGGTAATATATCCAATAATTTAAATAATGGATTAGAAGTGTCATTTCTTTTTGCACTGATTATCATTCTTATTAATTTTTTGTTGCACTAAGACGAGGTTTATATTTTAAATATAATTTAATATAATTCCGGTCACGAATTTGGTCTGAAAACAAAAATCGTCACAAATCAATTTGAGGTCATTATTTTTAATTTTATCCGAATATTTTAATCTACCAATACGTCGAGGGTACTAAAGAAATTATTAGGCACTAAATAATACTTTATTCGCCTTCTTTCTTCGCCTAATGGATGAGAACTTCTGTGAATTAATTGAGGACTACATTCTGGGTAATTTGATATACGCAATCATTAGCCAATAGGTTTGTGAATTCTTTTTCACCTGTAAATAGATTCTTCTTCTGTGTTATTTGCGAATTCCTCAATCAACTCCACTTTCGTAAAGAATTGAGTTATAGGTTATTCTAGTGAATAACCTGCAAATAAATTCTTTACCTCATCCTTATTTTTCAATATAATTTCATCACGTGTTCATTACACTAAATATTTTCTAATATATTTGATGTCACTGTCATCCTGGTTTGTCTTATAATTCAGTTATTCTTCCTTTTTCTTGCAATGGTGGTTTTTTTATACATTTCATGAATGTTCCGTGATCACGTAGGATAAATAGAGTAGTTGGTAATGTCCCTCCACATCTTTCCATCACCTTTTTGCCATCTCCACTCGGCGATGAACGGGTCGGAGACAGAGAGAGGCAGAGAGAGAAGTGCCATAACCCCTTTACATGGCTTGCTGACCCTTCAGAGGACGAGTGGAGCTGGCCCCTATTGTTCTCCCAATTGCTGGCGATTTCTCCGTGCTTTTGTGTCGCTGAGTGTATATATTCCGCCGGCACGGATGCCTTGGAGTAGCGGAAGGTAGCCGGGGAAGGGAAAGTGGTGTGCGGGGACTGAAGGCGACTGAATGTGATGCCATTGTTGCGTGCGCACCACTCAGCCGTGAGCCTCGGAGGCGCGCTCGACGGGAGACGGGGTGCGGAGGGGGAAAAGGATGCCGGTGCTTGGGTGGGGAAGGGAGGAGCCGCAAGGGGAGTGGCGGTGCTGGGCGCGGTCGTGCACCACCGACCCTCCCTTCCCGCGTGCAATGAATTTTTAGCGGGGGGACCAGAGGTGGGATGGATACGAACTTGCTGCAGGGGTGTCGTCCCCATGGGAGAGCGTAGCGATGAGGAGGAGGGCGACGACGGGACGGTCGTCAGGGGGGGAGGAATGTTCTCAGGGAGGGGGGGTTGTAACTGAGGACGACAGAATTGTGACGGGGGTCGCCAAAAAATTCCCCTTTCAACCCCTCTTCACTGGTCTCGAAGTGGCGACGACACCGCTGCTCCGTCCGAATGTATACACTAGTTCATCCTCGCGCCGAAACGGGAACGGACGCGGCCAATGGAGCGCGAGGATGCTGGGTAACCTGAGCGAATGATATAATTATATGGGCGGCCGGATACGTTCCTTTACTCGCACTAAGTGGAAACTAGACGACTTGAATGTGATACACTTGATATTTATTCCGTCGATCCTCTCCAGAGTGTCAAGGAATCGAGTGTCTTTCCTGTAATGCAGTGTGTGGAGTAGAGATATATATACATTTCCAAATTAAGAAAAGTAATATTTCACATGGCCTAAATCGATTGACTTGGAGAGAGAATTATCTAGTAGAAGTCCAGTCAAGACTTATCATTGGATACTCATTCATGATCCTTAGACACCAAGGGAAATATTCATATATTTCTCAGAAAGCCGAAAGCAAGATGAGTTCCCCAAACTTTTTCGTACCACCGCCTTTCGAGGTTCGAGAAATCTATATCCTGTGGCTCGCGACTACACTCTTTAAAATAATAATTAAAATTGTATATTACATTACCAACTCAGGAAGGCATGAATTTCTAAGCTGGTAATGAGAGTAATTGAATACTCTTGTTCATCCAATAACTAACTAACTCATCATTATATAAACTTGCATCACGTAAATTCACCAGCTTTAATGGAAACTGAAATATAATATCGTTAACCTGCTGCTCTCCTCTCTAATTCCCTTGTCGCCAACCATTTCTTCCTTAATATTTCTTGATTTAGTACCCCATATAACTATCTACATATATTTCATTCATGAACAAGACATAGAAGTTTAAATTAAAGCCTTATTATTATAGAGTAGATATTTTATAATTCATAGTTGTGTTGGATTATTATGCATATTGACTTTATCTTACCAGTAACCATCCCTTAATTAATGGAAGAATTTTTCTGCAATAAATTACCGATTTCTGGTCTACTTGGTAACTACTAGCCCCTGTTTTTTACTGTAAATATAATACACTGCCAGCAAGTTTATCAAGAGTGTCTTATTTTACATTATTTTCACGTACTTGTGTACCCATGCTTACTATTTGGACGGGAATGAACTAAAAGAATCCAAATATTTGCCCAGCTACTAAAGTAATATGCTTACCGGACGAGTATCAATGTATCTCCTACGTGATCCGTTACCTAGGTCTGCCTTGATCGGCTTCAGTTTCCGAATAAGTTAGCCAGAGTGCGAGCTACCCACCCGTTTCCCGTAAGGTCGTTTAACCCGGCGCTATACTTTGGTTTCCCATCGAAGAGGTGGCGAAGTCAGTGACTGATAACCGACCATCCGTTTGCAGCTGAGAACGGAGGAAGTATTGCTTGGCTCTAATCAGAGACCGCCCATAATAGTATCCCAAAACAAAATTCAAACCTGTGCAATTACTTTCCACAATTTTGGAAAACTTACAAGTTTAGATTTCAAATATCGATCCAATGGAGGAATTTAAGTCAATCAATGAGATCGTAACAAGCAATTAAATTACCCGTTGTCATTATTTCTTTTCCGTCAGAATTTCAGGCGCAGAAAAGTCGGATGTGTCGAGAATGAGAAGATAGTGCGACACGGGGAAGCAAACTTTTAGATTGAGGAGTTGGCGCGACAGGGTACAAGCCGCTCCAGGCTTACATGCTAATGTGAGATGCAATTAGAGCGGAATGTGCTCACTTACGAGGCCATCCATTTTGCACTTTTAAAAAGTATTCTATCGATAAAAAGTATTTTTTCAAGAGTCAGAAAATCTCCTCCGGATTTCTAGACGTTCAGGGTTCTAACTATACTTAGCATTTCCTTTTTTGCCTCAGGATTCGATCTACCCATCTTCATCCCGTCCATGACATCCATTCTTTTACTTCCATTTCCCACCTTTCCAAACATCCATCCCTCTATCACACTCTTGAGTGACTCATTGTCCCTGATTACCCCCTCCCCCCAGCTACTTACTCTGCCTATCCCGGATTTTACTCAGAAGTTTTATTTCCTCGCCCACCATTCTAAGTACTTCCTCCATTGTCTTCCTTTCCGTCCACCACTTATTCTTCATCCTTCTCCACACCCTTTTCTCAGCCTATTCCCATCCTCCTTTCTAAGGGTCTGCGTTTCTGCCCAGAGTAACGCTACGCCCCATACAGTCCACACCCTTCGCCAGCCTCTTCTTCTCATCTTTCCCCAAGGTCCCCGTTATCAGCTCCCTTCTAGTCCTGAACGTTTCCTTAGCTAACGCTATTCTCCTCCTTATGTCTTTGCTCATATACCCATTTCCGTCTAGCATACATCGTAAGTTATTTAAATGCTCTACTTGCTCAAGTTTGTGTCCTCCAACTTAAATGACCAGCCTCGCTTTCTTTGCCCTATATAATCCAATAAATTTCGTTTTCTTGTGATTGATCTTCATTTCAAATATTTCACATTGAAGACTAATCAGCACTTAATCGTCCGCGATTCTGACCGAATTTATCAACTGCCATCCTATTTTGATTTCCACACCAGTTTCTTCCCATACCTCTCCTACCATTTCCTCTGCAGAAAAGTTAAAAAGACAAGGCGACAATGGGCACCCTTGCCTTACCCCAAGAATTATAGCTGCCCATTCTCGTGCACTTCCCGGAAGACATTGAAAATAATTGTCTAACAGTATATTGCGTATAAAAAAAACAATTAAAAACGGCGAATAGTATGAAAAAATACAAGAATAACCAGAAATTAGCAATAAATGCCATTTTTGTAATTTGAAAGCGACACGGCACATTTTTCCTTGATAGAATTACAATTATACTAAACACGGTTTATATTTGAACCAAATAAAAAATTCAACGTACCCTTTCCTGACACACGCTCGAAAAATATTAATTCGTTAGGCACAATTGGAGTCAGGAGATGTAGGAAATAATTGAGGAAAAAAACACGTCACCGGGTGGTGGAATTTTTGTATTTATGCCACCGACGTTGGAAATCTAAAAACATTCGTGCTTCTGCTTGATACCTAAACAAGATATTGGCACATGTCTAATCTTAGCAATGGTTATAGACTTAAGATTCAGTGGAAACAAAGCTTAAAATATGAGGACTCTGAAGGAAGACTATATGAGGGAAAACTGAAATATGACACTTTCGTCAATATTGGTAATATAGCAATACGCTACTCATAAAGTTTCTTGTATACAGCAACCTAGACTAAAAAAAAACGTTCAAAAATTAGGGGAAAAATATAGAATCATATCTTAGAGTAAAAATAGATTATGAATTAAACATTAAAGGTAAAAAACAAGTGTTTGAAGCTTCAGTGCTTGTTTACTTTTTGTCGTTTAGTGCTTGAAGACTACAATGGCGATGGTGAAATATAAAAGGCGACATATCGTTCAATTTATCAGGCCCAAGCACTCAATACTTCATCATTATTTGCCATATTATGACATATGTGAAGTATTTTACTCATAGTCAAAGAGAGATTGTAAATAATATTGCCTTCTATATTTTTGCATAAGAATGGGATGCATTTTAGAGAAGTAATCAACTTCACTCATCCACCAACATTTTGTTTTACGTATGTTTAACGTGATGGTGGCCACATGTTTTTCCTTCCATCATAGAATGGCTCCGAAAATGTCAATCCAGTATTCTACTTAGTCTGCCTGGGGATCAAGATAACTTGATTGGCAGTGAACCATGACTTTGGCAAGTTCAAAAACGGCCTTAGTCTGCTTGAGAAATTGACATAAGATGTTTCAGAGTGACACAGAGAATAAATTTTGATGCCTCACTACATCTCTACCTCGTCAGCAGCGATAAAATAAGGGAAATGCATTGCCGAACAGATATACAAAATTCATTCGTTCCAAGCGAAATAAAGGTCCAAAGTAAAAAATGAGCTCCAATCAGAACACAACTGAATTACACTTCACCATTTCACTTCCCAAAAACCTTTTTCTTTTGAATCTTTACGCGGCTGATTTCCTCACACCTCCTGCCACACATCCCTACCGCGACTCTCTCGGTAGTATGGAGATGTAGATGTATGTCTTCAGCCCTTCCAACACTTACAATATCCCGAATCTTTTCCTGTCCTCCCCCTCTAACTTGGCCCAACATTCACCCCTCTCCCAAAGGCAGACTTCTTCCTCTCATTACGAACTTCGCAACAACTTAGCAGCTTCTTCCGGATTCATCCAACGGCCCCCTTTACTCAATCCCCCAATCACGTTTAACACCTCCTCGTTTGCCTTCATCTCAGTGAAACTCCAACCCCCTTTCCTCCAGAATTTATTAAATCCCAGCCTTAAGCCCCCAATTTACGATCATGCCCTC
This sequence comes from Ceriagrion tenellum, assembly GCA_963169105.1. Classification (NCBI taxonomy): domain Eukaryota; kingdom Metazoa; phylum Arthropoda; class Insecta; order Odonata; family Coenagrionidae; genus Ceriagrion; species Ceriagrion tenellum. The sequence goes on along the minus strand of OY720638.1, from coordinate 116,703,426 downwards.
CTTAAACACCAAGGCTCGCCACCATAGAACGGAACACTCTAAACGACCAAAGAGAGGAACTTTGATTTCCTTCCATTCATTACTTTCCCTTTTCCGCTTACCTAAGTGTTGTTAAAGGATAATTCAATTTTGCTCTCAGATGTTTTCGTCCCAAAAATGCACTACAGCGATCAGCTTTCCGGCCTTTTAAAGTACTCCTTTGTGTTCTCCTCGCCCTTGTGTGACATTTGCCGCTCACAAAAACATGTCTTACCTTTCCAGTCCCATAATTGTCTGCAATATATCTATTAAAAATGTCCACAATATCTCGGGAAAAGTCTCATCAATAGCTCAGTAAAAACAATTTCAATCCATAACTCTATTTTATGGATGCAAAACTCCTGTTCTTCAACTTTCTTAATTTATTTCCAGCATTTTTGTTCCTCTCATGACTAATATAAACTTTTCTTCACGTAATATCCGATTACTTTTCTTCTGGTGTTATATTTATTCTCATCTCATACGGAATAAATACTGCTACATCGAAGAAGAAAGTCTCCCTCCGCACCTACAATCGCCAAGGTTAATTTGAAAAGAAGTTCACCTTTCCTTAATTCTTGTAATTTATTTCATGAGGGACAATGCATAATGAGGGAAATTATTCAGATGCTGCATTAGTGCTAATTTACCGTGACTCTTTTTGTTATATGAATTTATAGACACATATACACATATATAAACTAGGTTAACAAAATATTACAAAGTCTTGAAAGAGATGAGTAAAAAATACTTGAGTATAATCAGAGGTACTAGTTAAAGCACGGATGGCAAAGGAGCTGGAAGATTTAAAAACGAATACATATTTTTGGAAGCAATTTTTAAAGTTTGACGAAGCGGAAAAAGAGAAAGTTTGTTCACGGATAATCTGGAAAAAGATATATGGAATAGGGAGTGAGTGCCAAAGGGTCGACAATAGGACTCCAAAATTCATGAGAAAGAAGTTTCGGGAAGTTAGCAATTCAGTTTCAATGCTTTAAATTAGCCTTAAATGGGCTTAAGACATTAGTCTGGAGATATCAGTGATGAAGAGCATATAAAGAATGACATTAGAGGACGTACTGCAAATGTTTGGGTCTATGTATTTCACAAATGAACCGAGGAAATGAATAATACGGTTAAGAGACAAAATAAAAGATGGAGCTGGGATGGAGCACATGGGGAGCAATAAGCAATGGGTGGAAGAAAATCTATAGAAAAATATGAGTGTTTTGGTAAAGCGTAGTGGTAAAGTGCTAGGGAACGCCCTTAGTAGTTCATTTCTTCAAAACATTTAGATGCTCAGCATGGTCTAAAACTAGGAAATTATGGCACAGATGAAGTTCGGGGGGACTATAAAAAAGGGTTAGGAATTGGAACGGCATTTTTTCAGTTTATAATTCTGAAAAAGAATAGCTCATAGGTTGAATTAAAGTTTTGAGGAATTCCCACAAACTTTGATGCCGAAGGACAAAAAAAAAATAATCACACAAAAACAAGTACGAAACTAATTGGACACAAATAATGCTGAAGAAATGATAAAAGATCGTATTTATCTAATGTTGAAGAATCAAAAAACATAACTGAAGGCAAACTGATACCTTCATTAGTGACATTAAGAATATAACACCAGGAAAGACAGGCAAAATGGAATAGTTATAAAATTTGGGTAACCTACATTCATGTCCATACCTAACCAGGGAATTAGAAGTATTTAAACAGTAAATATTCTAATAATAATTGCGTAATAACTCTATTTATAGATTTTGCAGCAACGAGCCAATCACTTTGAAGGCCTCAGCTGCCAAATGAACTAAAATACTGGAATATACCTGGAGAAATCGTTGCTAAAATCAGAAAATATTTTCTCGGCAGTATAATAAATATTACAATTCATACCTCTGAAGTCAGTAAACGGGTCACTAAAACGGTCTTAGAGGTATTGCTACTAGGGTCACTACCATGAATGTGTCAGTGAACTAATTAATTATCAAGCACTTGCTCGCAATTGATAACCTTGCAGGTGGCAACGTAACGTCCATCTCAGGAAATTACAGAAAAAACATTTGAGTCAAAAATGAGACGACGGTGTAATATTTTAGAAGACTGGAGTTTCATCATCAAACTTAAGGTTTTTATCAAGAAAAGGTGTTTATATAGTGATCAAGAGACCACCCCAACGAAAACTTACTGTAAATTCAAAAAAATAAAACATTGACGTAAAAAATTTAGATTTCTTGGAATTTTATCAGATGAAAATTTAAATATTGTATAGAATACTAAATATCAAACAGTGATATTCAAAATAGCATGTAATAATATGATTCAATACTGCAGTCAGCGATTTAACACCGATAAGAAAGCGTACAACTTTACGAAGGCGAAACCGTGCGGATGAATTGCTTAAGGTCACACAATCCGGGGATAATGGCTTGAAAAAAGTATAATAGCTAGGTAACTAAACTAAGAACAAGAGTTTTTTAAATACCTGCAATTAAAACCATCATCCCAGTGTTTCCTTAGGTCCTAAATGTAACATATAAATTCTTAAAATCAATTTTAAATTATTGAGTATTTGTCAAGTAAAAATTGAAAACAGACGGAGAAATTACCTATGTTACTTCCAACTCAATTAGAAGCAAGGAACAAATGGCGTTAAAAAACCTGAGTCGCAACGTAGGAAAAAAAAATTGCATGAGGAGTGGGGTAACGAAGATAAAGATCTTTCATGGATACAACATGGAAAAGCTTTCCTTAGATTGTTGATACAACATGTAAAATGAAAACAAGTCTGATAATAGACCAATACATCACAAAAATATTAGATGGTGACAGAGACTTAAAAACATAATGTAAAACGAATAATTAAGGAAAAGTACTCTTGTTACAGAAAAGGAAAAGACACCAGAAAACAACGAATCATGGACTGCTCGCATTCTGAAGAAGAAAGAAAGAAGTTAGAATATATAATAACTAGACTAGCCATATATGCACCAACACCAATTGAACAAATCTATGGACGAATTGGGCTGCAGAGTGTTGTTGTTGCAGTTCCTTGACCGCTTTGCAAAACCACGTCTTGGAAAAGAGAAGAATAATGAAAAAAGGACCACATGAATAAAAAAGAGGAAGATTGAAATTGGTGGGGATCGGGTTGGTGTAGTGCCTAAAGTACTCGCCTAACACGCGGGCGGCCAGGGTTCAAATCCCTGCAGAGGAGGATGTTTTTCAGAGGAAACCCGATCCCTACTTGAATGTCTTGTGGAGAATACTTCAAATACAGTACTTTGTCTGTCGGATGAGACGTTAAACCGTGGTCCCCTTAGCGCCTATCGTTAAGAGCAGGCTAATGCCGACGCGGCACCCTTCTATCCACCCTTCCTCCTTTACCTATACCCTATGGCGCAAATGTCCTTAGCCGTCGGTCGCCTCCCCAAATATCTAATCTAATCTTGAAATTGGTTAAAGTTTTCGCGGACCATGCCATAGATGGAAATGTAACATTCGGTGTTTTTATTCATGTCAATGTTTGATTAAAACCCAACGTTTCCATCTAGTCACGGGCCTTTCTTTAAGAGGGTGGAATCACTGATCCTCTATTCTAGGTCACGGTTCCGTTAAGTTATCGGGGTGATAGTCTTCGTCCATGAGTCTAGCGATTTCGGAGCATGTTATGTTTCCGAACAAACTAGCCAACCACATCGCATGGACTCTTTAGCCACAAGTAAAATTGGCAGAGCCACATATCAAGAACTCTCAAAATTTCCTCGAGCTTATACATGATCTATTTACTCACGGAGATATTTAAGTGAGTTTTGACGTGGTACCCACTCTTTTCCAGGAAATCAATACTGTCAATGATTGACATGATTCGCGGACAATTTGACAAGATAGCCAACTTCCCCCAGATTGCTCTCACATTATCCTACTTCAAGTAGAAGGTAAACTTTTATGATCAGACATAGGAGGCGGCAATGGTCTTTCACATTTCCCACACCAGAGGTAATAAGTGCATGAAGCACTTAGAGACGACAGCGATCAGATCAGCAACGCGTGGACCTAAACTATGGCTTAGATATGTGGAAGATACTTCAGTAATTTTGACACATGAAGATTATGCAATGAAATACTTTTAAACACATCTCAAAAGTCAATAAGTTATATATAATTCACAAAAATGCAACACGATGGTAAACTCTGATTCGTAGTCATTTTTATAATCAAGAAGCAAGATGGCAAATTGGGGTTCGTCATATGTGGGAAACCCACCAATGCAGACATATATCTACAAGCAAAATCTCATCATCAACTGGAGAAAATCAATGGAATCATCCTCTCTATGATCCTCTGATATTTACTTTAGGACGATAATGAACAGCAAACTGAAAAACTGAGAAAACTACGCAGAATACTGCTAAACGATGGATAGGAAGTGACAATGAGAGTATGTAATTACAAAAGCAAAATGGATACATAAAACAGACGAGAGGAGAAATATTGCAACCAAGATGAATCAAAGAAGTGAGCAGTAGTGCTATTTAAAAAAGACCCCACTGACAGAACAGCGTGAGCCCCGAAGAAAGACGACATAATGACCGCATTCGTTGAAGGTAGTAAAGCGGGACCGAGGCCCAGATAGCCGGCCGTTGTGAGCCTAAGAGCGCCCTAATAAGCATTCCGTCCTCAATCCGCCGAACCCTCTCAGAGTCCTGCAACACAGACCCGACACCGGTTTCCGACCGAGCCCGACTCTGTCCGACGAGTGATAAGCCCAACTGGGCCCGATCCGACGGAAGGCATGTCCGGCAGAGCCCGCACCAACTCGGCCCGAAAGCACGAGTAAGGAAAGGCTTCGGCCCGATTGAACTCCCATGCCAGCCATCGGGCCTGGTCGGACCTGGAAATGCAGGGATTGTGTCTGCCTCGATCGGACCTTATCTTAGAGAGTCGCTTACTACAATTCCTCCACATACTTGCATAGTTACAGCGTTAGCAATGAGGTTCTTCATAGTATTCCTAGACAATAAGCTTTAACAAATAGCAACAATATGACTGTCATGCATCTTAAAAGCAAAAATCTTACGCGCGCTAACAATAAATGCCTTAGATACCTTAGCAACAGGAACGTGTAACAATTACAATTACTGTAAATTTTGATGATTACTTGTGAGGAAACCAGAATAATATTTTATATGAGTAGTTCCATTAAATCGCTACTTAATGGAAAACTTCTGATCCGAGCGATGGGTTGTAATAAAAATGAATGAAGGATAAAAATATTTATAGCCCATTAATTTTATTTAAATTCTTTTGAAATTTCCTTAATGAAGTATTTTACAGCCGGAAAGTTCTGGCAGGTTTGCGATACACAATATCTATAAGGTTGAATTCTCATTACATGACCGCTGTGTAATTCTAAATCTCTAGACGATTTTGAACCATATTCAGCACGCAATATCCAAGACATAGATATGGAGGTGAAATCTATAATTAGGCTAATTACGCGGCTCAAAAAGAATGAAAAACGCGTGGGAAATATTGTACAAATCACTGAATCCGGGGGGAAAGATAAAGAGGAATACCGCGAAAGCGTTGGTTTGAAGAATTAAAAAAATGGGAGTACTTTGATGGAGATCGAGAGCAAAGGTTCGCTCGGTCTTTAAAAAAAGAATAAGGAATAGAGAAATATTCTATTGAATAATCCAAAAATCAGTATCTATTTTATAAATAAAAAGCATATACTTGCAATTTAACTAAGAGGGTAGGCGTAAATGAAGCCTCATTTGAAAGGGATAAATATGCCGCAGCACAAGAATTCACTGATGTAAAAAAATGGCTGGATATTACTGCGGTAAAATTAAAAATAGTGAAAAATAAAATACGAATACCACTATTATTAATTCAACCCATGAGATGTTATTGTCTCCACTGTAACAAATATTAAAAAGATCTCAAAAGAATTATAATAAATATAATGGGCTATCTGTATTTTGTGTCCTTCCATTCAACATCATTCTCATTACAAACCATAACTCAGATAATCAATTTTACTTTAAAGTTGCGCGTAAATGGAACTAAACATTTGAAATATTGCTCTGATTATTATATTTTACATTTTTTGTATTTGTGTCGCGTTCTTGTGGCTAAGGCTTGTAAGTCACGTACTGAAAGGCACGTAAGAATTTCGCTATTCGGATACATGAGAGTCCCATTGTTGCCTCTTTTGAAGCTAACTCTGTAGGAATAAAATTAGGAACACCATTGTTTAAGCTGTTACTGTTCTAATATCTTGGATAGATATGAGTTATATTCTTCTATATTCATATCCAAGAGCTATTTTGACAGGTGATTAGTTTGCTCGTGGCGGGAATGATGGGAAAATTTCGCGGGTTATAATGAAATCGTCTGAATTTCTCTCCGGTTCACATGCCTAGAGAGGGTGACTCGTGAACATGGGCTGGGCTTTGGGGAAGTCGGGCCTAGTCGGGCTAGGTCGTTGAGGGCGTTGCTAGGTGGGGCTAGGTGGTTGAGGGCGTTGGGCCGAGTCGGTCCTACACGTCGGGCTTTCATCCCATCGGGTAAAATCGGGTCCCAGTCCTATCAGGCTCGTACATAATCGGGTTGGGCTTCCCTTGAAAATCGGGCCTGGGTTGCAGGTCTCTGAACCCTCTCTCCTCGATCCTTCCAACGTGGGGTCCCGTTCCACAACTGACCAGTGTTCCACAACTGAAGTATTTGGTGGTCCGATTGTTTTGGTCGATCGAGACGTCTGTAGAGAAAGGGCACAAGGATGGTCGGGGAGTTTTTTCGTTTTGGGTAATCTGGTTGAAACGTCGGTATTGCCTTTTACGCCTTTTACATCGTGTTAAGTTAAGAAAATAAGAAAAAAGTGGTTGAGGTGACAAAAAAACAAAGTGAACACCAACCAGTTAACCATTCGTGGAATTAATATGGATGTAAAGGTAGCGTTTTAGTGAGGAGATATAGATGTTGCTAGATGAGATGATGTCAAGAAAAGGCTCCTCCCTGGAGAGGGATTTAAAAAGAATAGGGGTTCCGTGGAAGAGGGATTTTTGGACATGGATGGGCTTCGAATAAGGATAGTTGTATGAATAACTTAGTAGGCTGTGTTGTTAATGAATTAGAAGTATTAATGATACTAACCAGAAATTGCATATTAATAAGTGTCGTGCTTATTAGCATGTTTGTCTACGAAGCACTCTCTCAGTGTCTGGTTAGACTGCGCATTGCTCTCTTGACTGCACCTTGCGGCCGGGGAAAATGCAAGGTTCTAATTTTAACCGAGATGAGAGCAATAATACGCCTGTTGTGGAGGTTATACCATGCCATACAACCTAGTAGTGGCTGGCATAGTACTTGGTAGATGTGGATGTCCTCATATTTCACTACTGATGTCCTAACACCCTCCCCATTCCTCATTCTGAGTAATTGTACACGTACAGTGGTGAAACAAGTCAAAAGTTTCCCCCAGTGACATGCCCTTGAGGTGGCATGCTGAGAAATATGAAGTCGATGATACTGACTGGCTTGATCAATTCAATAAGTTGAAGAATTCTTGGGAGAGAATTTTCAAAAAAGTCACCTTGCTTACGGCTCAAATGAATTATTTGTATCATTAAAAATCACGTAGCGTAGAGCTATTGAACTTATTTAAATATCTTTCTAGGGCTTCGCACAAGGTAATGTTTTCATAATCCGCCGACGTTTCGGAAAACGACTTGTTTTCCATTTTCAAGGCGTGTGTTATTTTCGCCGTGACCACTATAACACCGCGGAAATAACACGTGCCTTCAAAATGGAAAACAAGTCGTTTTCCGAAACGTCGTTGGATTATGAAAACATGACCCGGTGCAAAGCCTGAGAAAGATGTTTAAATATAATACACCGGGAAAATCTTGAATCATTTATTTTAGAACTTATTATCATCATTATTAATGAACTTTGTATAATATTTTTTGTCATTTTCTCAAGTCTTAACATTTATTATAATGTTACCGGATTTCGAGGTATTTAAACAAAGTGCGTAAAATTCTTGTTACGGTGCAGATAAAAAACTCTCACTAGGCATTTCTTGTAAAATTCCGCAGAGGAAAAATGATTTTCCTTGATCGGGACTTGAACTCTAATTTGATATGACGCCGAGTGCTTTAACCAGTTAAGCATCCTAATTGAAACTAAAGTAATAAATTCCCACGCCAAGATTATTGTATTCAATGGACAACTGGAAATGGAAGTGTGGGCAGGTTGGAATTGGAGCTGATACAAGGCTTTCGAGTTTCCACTGACCAATAAAATTTCTTATTATTTTGCTTTACGAGGTCCGTTGGTCCGTGGGAATTTTTTAAGTGTAGCCAGGTAAGGAATTTTGGTACCAACTTACTCATTTTATAAATCTACAGATCCAGGAGGATAATGGAAAGAAGCAGATGCATGGGAAAGGAAAATAAACTACGCAGTTCCTAGCCAATTAAGACAACTACATAAACCTCTCTAAAGTCGCATTTACACGCATGTGCCGGCGAGAATAGATGCAGGAACATACATATTCACCATTCAAATTGCACACCCAAAATTGCGTAAATACATTAACGCGTGATCATTATATAGCCCCCGTTCTAATTGGAAGCATTTGTCCATGCATCTGTTTTGGCCCGTACTTGCGCAGGTACATGCATCATGTAAACACGCCACAAGAAATAAAAGCACGATAAAGTTTACTTACGCTAGGCTCCACGTCGGGCAGCTTAGTGTGACGTCTTCACCACGGGCACGGCTGCTGGCCGTTGGTCCGCGACGACAGGCAGGCGGGCGCCAGCGCGAGTTGAATGGGAGAGATAACTGCCGCATGCACTTATTAGAGTGGTCTCGCAGGATAGAGTAAAATGAAGACTGAACTCAACCATTTTTGAAAAATTCGATTTTTTAACTGAGGATGGCCAAAGCGCGTTATCACTCTCTCACCTGTCAATGCGGAGCAAAGTCTGCTGCTGTGTATTTTCGAGTAGAAGCATATGTGCACAGAAAATAGCGTCCAGTAGCCCTTCTCAACCACACACCCAAGGCGGACGAACACAACAGCTGACGATTAGACAGGTATTCCTCCTCTCGAATTCACGCCATTCACTCGAGGAACTCCGTCTAACCCACTAGGAAAGCGAGAGAGAAAGAGGAGGGAGTGAAGGTATTGGAAGAAAGTAAATGGGAAATAAATGATCCTCTCAGCAGTAGATCTGACGATCATGCGCTCTATAAGGGAGTTTTTACACAAGGCACCTAACTGCACTGACAGACGTATGGGTGGATGGGCGTGAACATTTGCGTTGAGTAAAGCAGAGACTGAATAGAGAAACACGACATGAATGCATGAACGAAATTAATGAAAATATATCCTCTTGAAATTCCGTGTCCTCATGTTCGAAAATATTGCACATCAAACTGTGCAATAATTTCCAGAATGTGCCTCGTGTAGAACAACTTTATGGCCCAATCACCTTCACATTATTTTGAACTGGTAGGGGTGAGTGCAGGAGAAGAGTTAGTCAAGAGAAATGGAGAAGGAAGGATTAGCACAAGTAATAACACCAAAAGAAATGCAAGCGAATAATGCGCCCAAGGAGTCACCTAGACAACAGTGACGGTGCTCTGCTCGTGAACCACTCCCCCAACCCTGAGCAGCTAGCCGCCCAAACAAGTTCCCCCTCTCTCTGGTCGAATGCCACCTCCAGGACAGCGAAGGCTTCTGCGGCCGCCAAGAATGAAAGACAAAACAGTGGGCGAAACCGTGCGAAAGGTATTGAACGTTGTACCACGACGATGATATAATTTGCCTTTGGACGAGAAGTTTTACACAATTACATCGTTTCTCAACACCACCAAACTCACTCCACAACCCTATCAATAGCACGTACAAGTTAATTGGGAGTGGACTTGCGCGATGGGTTGGCTGATCGAAATTTTCGACGGTGATTTGAATCAACGCGAAGCGATGGACTGTGCCAATGACGATGAATGTCATGTACCATTGACAGCGAGGAGCCAATGCGAATCATCGATATTGATCAACATACTACATCTTTATATTGCACTGCGAGCCGCAGCATGGCCATGGCAACCATTACTCAATGAAATAAAAATCAAACTGTTCCCATTCCTCTAGCAATTAAAGAATGTTACAAATTCGTGGGGAAGTAGATTTATGTGATATATTTTTGGTCATATGCAGAGTAATTGTTAGAACAAAACAGAAGTAGTTGTCATTGTTCTCTTGGACATATAAAATGTTTTTTTTCAGCAGTGGTTACCAAACGTGCATTAACGGAGTGCAATTGATAATTTGAGGTTTCGATGAGAATGGAGTTCTTTCTAGATAAAAATTAAGATCCTGATCTATTGGGCGTGATATCAAACTATCAAAAACAGCGATTATATATTTTTTACGAAACGCCACCAGAACCGTTTCTTAATTAAACGGTTGTTACAATACGAATTTTACCATCTATAACAGTTACTCTGAACAAAAAATAATATTTCTTTACACCCAGAATGTTTCATTGAATTTCATGAGAATTGACCAATACACTTTTGTGCGTGCGCAATTACCCTGTGAAAACACTAAAAATTTTACTTAGTGGTGGTAAAAGCATGTATTAGCTCAATTTTGTTCCAATAACTAATATTAATGGTTACAGTGACAACCATAAAAGAATAATATTGAAGTCTCAGCCTAACTGTTATTCTAATGTGAAACCCCAATTAAGTACTCCAAGTATCCATGAGCAACTGAAGTTGTATGTAAATATCCCGCGATTAAAAATTGAAAATATTAAAAATTTTGTTTTTTTAACTGAACGAGTACAAACAACGTAAATAAAGCAAAAAAGGTAGTGTGAGAAAAAAATATCGTTAGGGCACTTAAAGGTTAGTCCTAGTTTTTTAGTGTTTTGGTTGATTTTAATAAACAGTCAAACTGTACGGAATTCGGGTTAAATCAACATTTTTGGGGGAAACATTTTTATGCCGAGTTTGATGGCGGAGACAATATCGCTGATGGGAACCTTGGAGATGTTATTGACATAGGTGGGGTAAAACTTTAAAATGGCACATGAAATAGTAACCATGAGAGTCGATATAACAGCCACTAGGTGGAAAAATACGTTCTAGAAAATGGACATTTTTATCACCAGTAAGATCAATATGGCGATATTTAATACTTCTAAACAAAGAATCAAGTCAATTTCTTATACTGTAAAATCACTCCTGGAAAGGGTAAAAACGGCTAAAAAAGCTCCATGTGACTAAGAAGATGGACCAAGAGACCTCTTTCCGCAGTTTCGCAGTCGGTTTCTGGTTTCAAGGCTATGACGGAGCACCACGGTGTTTCAAGGCGCATATTGACTTTGTGAGAGGCAATCGAATACCGAAAGCCCAATCACGGTGGTGAAGAACTCAAGAAAGACAATTCACCAACGGAAACCAAGGGGTTCAAGGGCGGGATTACGATAAACACTCCCTGACGTCACGGTATTGGACCATGGCGCTCGCGAAGTCTGGTTGTTTTTATTTAGTGGAGGCAACTGTGATGGCCGGAATTTGGCGGCGCCATCAACGGACGATGAACGAACCTTGGAATTGTCATACTATTCCGTCATGCTATGTTGCTCGAAGCCAATCAAAGGAGAGATGTTTTTCAACATTTACAGAACTTCATTTGAAGACTGTCCACATCATTTTTTAACTCTACCGTCAAACATAATACACCGCCTCAAGGAATGATTCGTCTGTACTGTTAGAGGGTTTTGCATATTTTGCTTTAAAAGAGGCGTTGGTACTATCGTCAATAGTGATCCAATCCACCTTGACTGGAGGACAGCAGAAAACTGAACGTCATCGTCCGTTATTGCCACGTGATCATAAGAATAAAAGTCGATTATAATTCCACCCTAAATAGGTTAATAGGAATTGTTTGTACTGAAAAGTGAGCACTTTTCCTTGATACTTCTTACCATTTGCTGATATGAAAGTGGAATATGTCATAAAGGGGTCCGAGCTTGCGGCATAAGTCACCCGAAAGTATGATTGTAGCAGCATAACGACTACTCAAGTTATCCATTCCCCCTGCTATATTTGCCTTAATATCCCGCTCCATATCTCCCCACCCGGTAATAACGAATATCGAGAGCTTTACCTTCTAATGAATGCCATATTCCGCCAAGATAATTGGCAAAATTCTCTCAAGCCTAAATGTTACGGATTGATGGCTCCCACTAATTAGCTGTTGTCACAACTCTTTCACGGGAAAGTGTATTTCACGCATTGCTGCAAACTAAATTTTTGAAGCGAAAATTTTTTCGCAACGCTGACAAGTTTTATTGAGAGACACATGAAAATAAGACAGCGAGGGAGGACAACTGTCAAATGAGCTTTAGGAGGCAAGACTAGGGAAGAGGCGAGGTGAGAGGGAATCGGGCTATTGCAGTAGGCGAGGTCCTGGGACCCAGGAGGAGTCCAGAGAGTGACGAGCTGAATGGAGCTCGAAACCACTTGTCGAGAGGCGAAACCGGCAGCTGATTGACGAGTCAAAGGGTGCGCTAAGTATTAGCCAAAATACGAATAGACGATTTCATGGAATCCCATGCATTACTTTTAACTGGGGTAAATTGTACGACTATACACGCAGGAAATTAAGGAATGAGAAAGTCATTTTTGCCATCCAAGCAGACATGACTTATCGTTTAGTCATTTATGGAAAAATCAACTTTTGTTTCCCTCCTTTCAAGCCATCAAGCATTCAGCTGAAAATATCGCCTCGCAGTCATGGGCTTGATGAACTATGCTTCGGCCTTGTCCACTGTTACAAATACTCACCACGATTCGTTTAGTATTAATTGTGAGATGATTTCAATGCGTATTGAGTTTTGATGAGAATCCCAATGGAAGTATATTTTATTTAAGATTTTGAATAGTCATGGAAGTAGATTGACAACTATACGTCATGTGATGTGTTCTTAGCTGAGATACCTATTTCTGTTTCATCATAAAAAATGGGATAAATTTTACCCCAAATGAAATTTTTTGGAAAAAATAAGGAATATCAGTAGTTGCATGAAACTCTTGCAAATGTTTTGCCGAGCGATGATTTCTTGGGCAACCACTCGTTATCTTTAGCGAACGACGGTGGTGAACTTATAATTTTTGTGAGTATATGCACGAGAATTAAGTTGGCATCATAGAATCCAACGATTAATAAACGTAATTTTAGACAGTTGCAGAGAAAAACAATATTTTGGTTATATTGTATAACTTATTTGAAATCTGCAAGTCAATAGAAATATGAGAAAATTTAAACAATATAATTTCAATGTTAAACAATAATTATTTCAATGTCAATGCTTGAAGGTCGATAGCACTCCTAAATTTATAAGTGTTGTAAATTTTGGCCAAAGTTATTTCGTATCGATGCAATACCTAGAGACGTCTTCACTTAGGCGAAATATGAGTGCATCAGAGAATACATCAAAACAAATCAGAACCACCTCCATGAACCATTCGTCGTTTCTCAATAGAATAAAATTATATCCTAAACGCGAAAAATACAAATATCAATTTGTCGAACTTATTTTTTCACGCACGTACGCATTTTTTCATAAACTGATATGAAACGCCACGGAACACAATAGCATATAAGGCCAAACTAGCATCATAGCAGGAAGTTCAAACAAGAAAATTACATTGGGAACTCTTACAACAGTCAGTTAAACCGGCATATACCTTGAGCAATTGCCCCTTTAGATGTCTTCCGTGATTTCAAAGATTTTTCTGCTCTTTCTTTTCAATGATACATTCACAGCATTGAAAAAAGTTCGCTCCCTTTTAATTATTATTGCTATTTCTTTGGTCCACATTGTAATTCCCACATTTTTAGAAGCCATTCTTCCAAAAAGTTTGAACAAAATCCTGTATAGTATATGCTAATTATTCGATGGTGTTTTATGGAAAGATATTCATTTTATATCGATGAATATTTATCTGGGAAAGAAAAAATATTAGGTGATGATCATTGATTTTAATGGAAAACAATAGTGGTCATAAATACATGACTTGTTCATTAATTATGTACAAGTCATGTTATTATATACTTCGTGACATGCTAAAAGTAAAAACTTCATTATTTGAAAATTAATCTGGTGAAATTTTTATTTAAAGAGTATAATCTCGTAGATAAATGAAAAATAAACTGCCAGACGAGACCGAGTATATTTAAAGCATTTTCGTAGCATATTGGCCCTAAAGTATTGATCATTGCATCCAGGGATGAACAATATCGTAATAACATATATTTGTAATACATATTTTCGATTCTCTTGTACTTCGTAATTTGCATGAAAAATACTTTTTGTGAGAATATTTTGTATCTAAAATACTAATGTGAAGAAGTTCGCATTTTTAAAATTCCTTCAATTAGGAAAATCAGGCTGTTTCTTAGTTGTCACAAAAACATTGTCTTTTTACATTAAATGGACTCACTCAATGAGATGGCCAGTATTGATTTCACGAATGCATTTCCCCTTATTCCACCTCTGAAAACTCCATTCAATCTGCGACTAACTCGTAGAAAACTTAGTTGCTCGAACTCTCTGTAGAAACCCTTAGGAAAACTATAGTGTGAGATAGGCAAAATTTTCTCCAGGTTCCGTCCGGGTGAGTTGGTCTATTTTGGCCGACATTTCGTTACTCGACTCGAGTATCATTCTCAGGGCAGAGATGAATGCCGTGTCTGGTGAAGCATCATCTATATATACCGGTGGGGAGGCCAGGTGCGAGATCGAGTGGTGATTTGCCGGAGGGTTTTGGCGCCATTTCTCACTTTCTTTAAAATAGGTTTCTAGGAGTTGCTTAAGCAGTAACCTGTGTCACGATTAACAGTGTTACTGAGTATCCTAATTTCAGTGGTCTCTTTAACTATGCGATCCCAGTAACCATGGGAGCGAGCAATCAGTTTAGTATCCTCAAAATTAATGACATGATCCGTGGCGATACCGTGCTCGGTGATGGCTGATTTTTCTGGTTGGACCAGGCGCAAGTGGTGCTCATGTTCTTTGACTCTGACCTCGATGGTGAGGCTAGTCTCTTCCACGTGCACTTCACCATACTCACTAGGAATTTCGTAAACTCCTGGAGTTTTCAATTGGACTGGGTCTTTGAATATCACCAAAAATTCCTTTAATTTGGTCGGCGCACGGTTTGGATATTGTGCCAAGCAAAAATTCTGAATATCTTGCCGGAAACTGGGGACACATTAGGAGGGTAGGGTCTGGTAGACGGTTTTTCTCTTTCTGTCTGAGTGTCACGGCCGCTTGACTCAACAGCCATTTTTAGGGCCATGGCTATATCACGTTTTCCGTAGCCTTTACGATAAAAGGTAGCTTTAAGATGCTTTCAATTCCTTCGGCAAGCTTTATTCATCCGCATTCGAAAATGGCTGGTGGAAGAGAGTATTTAGCACTGCCTTTTGTTGCGCAGGATGGTAGTGGCTCTGTCCATTGAGGTACTGGTCCATGTGTGTTGGCTTGCGGTAAACTCTTAAGGCCCAGAGTGCCGTCTGCTTTCCGTCTTATCAATATGTCGAGGAATGATAGTTGGCCGTTGTCTTCGACCTCCATAGTGAAGGTTATCGTGGGGTACTGGCCATTAATATGCGCTAGAAACTGTCCTAATTTGTCAAGTCCATGAGGCAAAACCACAAAGGCATCATCAACATATCGGAAGAAATACTTCAGGCGGAGAGGAGCCGAATTCAGTGCCTTCTCCTAAAAGCCCTCCATAAAAAGTTGGTGATGACGGGAGATCGAGGGGGTCCCATTGGCACTCCATCTTTCTGCTCAAAATACTTTCCATCAAAATGAAAGTTAGTCGAGGTCAGGATATGCTGGAATATCTTCAATGTGGCTGCGTCAAATCTCTTCTCCAGGAGGCGAAAAGCAATTGGCGGTAGAGTAAGGGAATGGCCTCCACACCGGTATATGTAGATGATCCTTCACCAAACACAGTATTTACCTCTACCCTGAGGACGATGCTCGAGTCGAGCATCAAAACGTCGGCCAACATGGACCAACTCACCCGGACGGAATCCTGAGAAATTTTTGAGAATCTCGTGCTCCGGGAAAGCAGCAAATATTACTTCTATAGAGGTTTTTGACAAGCTGTAGCATATGGATGGTGAGATACGGCGAATCCGGCGGCAGGCCTAACGGATGAGGCCATAAACAGATGTACAGTGGTACTGGTGGTGGTAGAGGCCACGGCTGGACCTACCATTGGTGCCAAGCATGTGGAATACGGAGGCATTGACTGGAAACACGAGGGAGAAGTATCAAGATCTGGTTGATAAAATTACGGGCAAAATCGTGGAGTGGGATCAGGAAAGATACTTGGGGAATTCTGAAAATCAGGGATTGTAGAGGTGGCAACTGCAACGGTAAGTCAAGTAAGAGCAATGGAAACTCGAAAAACGTGGGTTACGAAGGGAATGATAATGGAGATGCAAAAGAGAAGGACGTGGAAGAATGTACACTCAGAACTCAGCAAGAGGAAAAACCGGGAATGCAACAATAGGCTTCAGAGAGAAACAAAGAAAGCAAGAGAGGCATTATGAAGAGGAAAGATAAACTCCTTACATATGGTTTGATGGGAGAAGAAGCTAGTTGTGAAGGTCAGAGGGAGAAGAAGAGAAGGATGTAAGATGTACCAAAAAGAGAGGGAATGCTGAAGAGGATAGTGGATGGGAGAATGCTGAGGAGGCGTGGAAGAGGAAGGAAGGGAATAAGAAATCTGGACGAAATAAAAGGAGGGAGCTATTGTGAAGATTTAAAGGGGACTCTAATGGCAGATAAAATATAGGGGGGAAATGAAACGATTTGCCTTAAATTAGGACACTAAGATAAATACTGTTCAAAAGTATACCAAATAGCTGGTAGAACACTTAGATAATTGGTATAATGTAGTCTTTTTTTCACTCGGACAATTTCCCATTTTACCTCAATTTGCACTAGGCCATTATCATTTCAATTTATATTATAATCAAGATATGTTATCCATTTGAAAGTGTCTATTCTGGATTTCATATGATTTTAGCTAATTTTCTCAGGAAAAATCATCCACTCACCCCATTCTTCTAAAAATAAATCTCATTATATGAATACCTATATGAGGAAAATGTACTTGCGCTGATCAATTTCTAAGAATTGAACAAGCATTATTTTTATTCAATAGTAATCAAGGATTTTAAAAAATTTGTAGTATGTCGAGGAAAGTATTTTGTATATTAAAAATGCAATCGCTATCGTATTTTGTATCAAAATATATTTTTCAAGTTTATTGATTATTGTAATGAAAATGAAATTTTAGAGAAGTTTGTATTTTGTATCCAAAATAAAATTGGAGTGTATTTTGTCCATCTAAATTGAGGCCTCGCATATGCTATGCAGTTGTAGGCAAACTCATTCGTTCATAAAAACCCAAGTGAAAAATAAAAAAAACTAAATAAGTTAATATTATTTGGGTGCACAAACGCCTTCTCAAAATTAACACCGCATAAAACAAGTGTTATAACTTGAATTTTTATTCAAAGGCAGAGCAGAATGGCCGTTTTCTGCCCCAGCTAAAGGAAAAGGGTTCAAGTGACGGCCTCGGAGGGACTCTGATGTAATCTCGAAACTCGGAAGAACTCAAGCCCAAGCCAGTCTGCACCGTGCCTAGAGCAATGAAATATAGTCACATTTTCAACTATATCGGAGGGTAAAATGGAGCATCAAAGGGGTAGCAGCTGCAGTTAGTCCGTCTGGCAAACATATAGGAAACGAGTTTGATGAAGATATTCCGCGGAAGAAACATCATTGATTACATGACGCAGTATACAACTTCAGTCTCAAATTGGGAAAAACTTTGTGACGGTATTTAAGAATAATCTGTGACTAGTCACGGTAATACCATTGCAATCCACGCGAACAAGTTTTACAAGAAGACGCAATCCTACTATACAAAAGGACATTTCTATCATTATGAGATATGAAGGCAGGGGCTTCGTTGGAATTATAACTGCCAAACATTAGTCACTGGATAAAAAGAAAAATAAGATTCTGTAAAAACATTTATCCAGGACGTTCTCTTAGCTTTAACTGGATATATATATATATATAAAATACTGTAAGAAATCTTGAAAAAAGCTAAAGTAATTTAACTGTAGCTCACTATGTTGTATTCAAAATGCTCACAAAAGATTGTATACAAAATAAAGATTAAATACCCGCCCTGAAACGGATGGGGACAAATACTATTCTCTGGAAAACTGGATATGGTAGATATAACAAACTAAATACAACCGTTATGATTTACTGCGACTTTCTTTCATAAAGCGAAGACAAGTATTAAAATGCAGCCCACTATTTAAACGACACTGCAATATGGAGTTCATATTCGTCAACAGTGTATATCTCTAGGCTGCTGAACCAGTTCCTTAACCTGTGAGTCTCCGAGGCTACGTTGCACGGTCATGTTAAAAAGTTATTTTCTTTCTTAAATGAAATATTTCCTTCTCCTACTTTCTAAAAATGCCACAAAAAAGCATCTGAGCTTTAAGTTTAATGTTATAGTAAGAAAATAAATGGATGTATTCATGGTCAAAGGATCAAAAATTTTAAAAATTTCTCACTACGACAACTATTCGAAAATCTAAGTTTTTGTTAATTTTAACAGACGTGTGAAACGGACAATTCCTCAAACTTTCAAATGAAGTTTCGCTCGATTACGTAATGCAAATAGGTATGCAGAAATCATCAAAAACATGACCAGCTGTTCGAATAAATCAACAAAATGACGTCATACGGTAACTTATGTCAGCTACTGTTAAGATTTAAAAAAAAATATTTTAACCCACCACTTAGGGCGTATATCTCAACGATGTCAGAATGTTCGGATTAAATCGGATTAGTCGGGGCAACAGCCGAGTGTTTTGACTTAGAATAACCCAATCGTATTACTTTATCCATGATCGAGAACTATGCATTTTACGGAATATTATTTTAGCTAGAAGGATATTAGATATTAGATTATAAGAAGAAATAACTTTTTGTATTAACTTGTGGCAGGTCATGGAATTGAGAAATTTTACGGAACCTATACATGTAGCCCTTTTTCAATGTTTGAACCATTGTTACGTTTCAAATATCCAAAATATTTTATAGACAATGAATGCAAATATTATAATTTTAGAAAGTCCATCCTATAAAAACCTATAAGTATTCACTTAAGATTGAACGACATTACGTAACGTCGTTAAATGACTTGTTATCATTATTATTTCGTAGTTCGTCACTTTTAAACAGTTTTACCTTTAATTGCGTATTTTAGGATGAATTAAAAGTAGTACTAAATGGAGAGTAAGGGACAAATTACTGTAACGCAACCCGCTTTTTCATCTTTTTATTTACGCGAAAGTGCGAAAAGGGTATGCTTTTTATTTTCCCGTAGAAAGCCTCAGCAACACGTTAAATTCACCGGCGATGGAGTTTCCCTCTTCACGCTGATGGGACGGATTAATGCGACAACTCGGTCGATTGCCGCAACCTTTGCGAGAAGCGCACAACACATGCACACAGACACTGTCGCCTTTTCGTCGCGCGACCAGAATTCGTTTTTGATTAACGGTTGGCGGCCAACTATGGCGAAGCCTCCGACGCTGTCGAAAGGATGGGCTTGGGGATTTTCCCCGCCCAATTGGACGGAGAAAATGGGAGAGACAGTTTAGTCCCGCAAAGCGCCAATCTGAAGGATGCAGGACAATACTGATGAGATAGAGGTCTGCAGACGCGGAAAGGGCAAGAGAAACGCACTCACTCACCCAGCACATGCACTTACATACACCATATCAGGCTATAAAATGGCTAAATGTGGTGATAAAAACCTAATAGATGATGTGAACGAATTTTTTTATATTTTCACTTCCTTGCGCCCCAAAAAGTTGCTATTTGGACACATGTGGGTTTTCAATTTTAGTATTAATTTATATCCGCTTAGAATTAATGTATTTTTATGAATATTTATTTTTTAATAAAGATACAGTAAAAGACATAAAACACATGAGTTAAAAACCTCACTGGTTCAATAACATAGATAAAAGAGAATCAAGAGGTAAAGAAATGTAGACAACATTCCTAAAAAACACCTATCAGTGTGGTGATATAATAAAGGGACTCATAGCAAGAGAAAACACGCTGTAATAATCCTTAATAGGACAAAAATATGATGCGCCTTGCACTGTAAAGCTTTAAGATGTAGGTGCTAGGCGAGTTATCAGCTGAAAACCTGAAATTATTTGGGTCTTACGCCACATCACTTCATTGTAAATTTTCACAGGAGTAAAACATGGTAAATATACACAGGAGGACTTGAGGTCTTTCAGTAGGAGGGGAGAGAAACGGAGAGGAAGGGAGGTTAAAATCTTGAAGCCTTGAAGTTCTCATTAAAAAAGAGATGTGAGAGGATAGGTGGGTGGCGAATGAGAGAGGCTTGGAGAGGGAGAGAGTATCGTTACAACTTGAACGGTGGCCATTCGTCCGGATATTGAGAAGGGTACTAGATAACCTAATAGAAAATAAAGGGTATAACTGGCAGAGGAGGAGATAAAAATACTTTGGGTGATGCAGGAAGGTAAGGAGACTGAAGGGAGAAGAAAAGCAACGAATTTATTGGATAGAGGTTGGGTGATAAGGATTCCGCTAATTTTGCATTGCGGGAGATTGCATGGGGTCGGAAGGTATAAAATAGTTTTGAGGGACATGGAAAGAGATTTGATAGTTTTAACGAGAGCGGAAAGGTCAGGGGACGTCTGAAGCTGAGAGGGGGACAGCTCGGGAAAATTTTAGAAGGGGTACGGCAGTTGGAGAGGATAGGGCAGAGGTTGTTAATGATTCGTCGGAGGAAGTCAACAACAGAGAAATAGGTAATACAGAGAGAGATTTGGCCAAGAGGACACCTGTTATAAGGGGTGGTTTGGAAGAATAGGATTGCTTTAGAATTTTTTCTGACGGAGGCGCTCAGGATAGCCTCTGCAGCGCAGAGATTGGAGAGGAAAAGGTCAAGGATTGATACAGATGCGTTTGACACGGATAGAAAGAGAGTAGGGGAGGGATCTTTTAGTATGGGAGTGGTGGCAGCTGTTGAAATGACGATATATGCTTTGGACCATTCAACCCTATCTAGGTCTCCGGCTAAGGAAAAAAACGTTAGCTCGGCAAATTCCTGACGCTGATTACCCCCAAATAAGTGCTTGAGATATATGCTGTTTATATGTGGGCTTGAGATAGACAGAGGTATTTAACCTCAGGTTGGATTGGGAAACGATGACATCAAGAAAAATGATATTTGAGATAGAAATATTAGGAAGGCTGATGAAAAACATAGTGGCAGAGGAGAAATAAATACTCACATGTAGCCACCTAATATTTCGACAGCGAGCCGTGCTACCTTTTCAAAGGCGAAGGAGGAATGAGACGGAGAAGGGAAGGAAGACGGAAGAGGATGAGAAGGAAGAAGGAAAGGAGGGGAGGGGAAGGAGAGGACTGAGAGGGACACGGAGAGGGAGTCGCCACCCACATATCCTCCCACAGCTCTACTTTTAACAACACTTTCAAGGTGGATACTCCCGCGTTTCTTTCTCCCTACTCCCCCTCAAACTTAAAAACCTCGAGTCTTCCTCTATTTACTTCTTCCTAGTCTTCTCTGCTCCGGGACTTAATAAATCCCTCTAATCTCCTCCATAATTTGCCTCACCCCACTTGCCTCCACTCCCCGCTCGTCCTTTCTCCTTCCCCTATTGCCCCTTCTTTTTTATCTGCCTACCTTTGGCATATGTATACAGTGGAACCTCGCTTTCATGACCCCGTGCTTAAGGTTTTCCCGTGATTTACGGCATTTTCTTTGTCCCAATAATTTTGGTAACCTGTAATGCAATTGTATAACGCAATTTAGACTATTAAATTTGGAAAAATTCCACGGTTAACGGAATCAATCTGGGATCAAGGTTGCCGTTGGGGCACTGAACGCATACCGATTGACGACCGACCCCGAGTTAGAAGCCGCATATGAAGAGAAAACCTGGACCGATTGTAATGAAACAAACGTCTATACGTAGCTTGTTTAATTATACGCTGGATGGTTGCAATTTTATATGCTCGATTACAGTCAACATTCTATTACTGGCGTTACAATGAAAAAAAGACCCCCATTTTCGAGCCTCTACCAAAAATTACAAAGATTTCCGAATTACTGCATAATAAGTTTTGGTTCAACTGCTATCAGAATTTATTACAACATTTTCTCAATTTTTTGTAAGTGATTATTGAAATTTTTGATATTTTAACAATTGTTTCATAGAGCTGTTGTTAATTTTTCAGAACAACTTATTTTCTGCTCAAGCAGGTCGTGGAGATCTGATTGTGACACCGTCGCCTTCGCCTTGAATTTAGTATTACGATCCCAGTGCTTCTGGAAACATAAAGCCAACGGAATAACTAAAAGTAATTTTTATTTATATAACTATTTACCATGGATTGTGCGCACGTTCTGCAGAATGCACTGTGCGAATATGCGGCACGCTGATTAAGTTGAATTTTTACAAAAGAAATGGCACTTGACACAGCAGCTACTATCAGTAGATTAAGTATTGATGAATTTAAAGAATCATATAGCTGGATAACCGGTTTCAAAATACTGAGTAGTAATGTCTAAAACAGCATCTGTGAATCTGAAAACATATATCTCAAAACAGTTTCTCACTGGAAGTGTCCAACTGCGCAAAACCACATCGATGGCTATTTGTTCTTAAGCAATATTTTTCTATGCACGAGGTAGGTTATGATTTATACTGCTACACACGACTAAAGACTTCAAAAGGGATTCTTACCAAGGGGACAAACTCAGCAAAGCTTGCATTACTCTATTGCTAGGGGCGGTGATAGACTGAATCTCTTTGTTTTAGGAGAGTCTGGCATTCCATATTTATTCAAACAAGATTAGGAACTTATTTTCTATAACCTATAAAGCCAATACTAAGCCATGGATGACATATGATATTTTTGGAGCACAAATGTATGCCCTGGATACAAATACTAGGTAGGGCCAAACAGAAAAATTATTTAGTTATTCAATCAGTGCCCTGCACACCCTGTTAACTTTCAATTGAGATAAAATTACGTTTTATTTTTCCATGCTAATTCCACTAGCTAGACGTAGTCACTAATTTCAGGTGTAACCCATGCTAATAAAATAACAAAACATATGGTCATGATTCTGCCTCAGTTTCCTGCAAATTAAGTTTCCCGCAATTAACACATTCATCTTCGTCCCCTTCAACAAACAGTGAATGAAATGGGTAATTTTCAATCTTATGGAAAAGATGAAGTAAGTATCGTCGGCATTAGTTTCAAACATGGTAAGAGTGACTACATAGACAACGAGGTTAGTGCCCGCAAGGAGGCGTTATCTGCCCCAATGATGCCTCAAATCTACGGCATTAATCCCAGAGTACGTAGGAAAATCAAACTGTTTGAATCTTATGTTGAAATATATTGAGAAATCGCCGCAAATGCTGAGTTATAAGCTCTTTCTTCGGAGATCAACAGCGTTACCTCAGAATGTCTTTAGTGGGGAATCAAGTGGGATTTAAAGGGGGATGCCTTAGTAAAATTAAAACTCTTTACGCAAGATATCACACCAACACCAAATCTTTAAAGTAGGAGAGGTTGATAAAAAGGATTTAGACCAAGTGAATAACTTTGATTACAGACTTTGCGTGGGGAAAACTCTCCCGAAGCTTTTTTGGCGCTGTATACAAGAAAATAAGATTTATTGAGCGACTGTTCTCCATTTTTTCCAAATTTTCTCCATTGAAAAATTGAAAGATTGATATTACTTAGCTCTGCTTAGACTTTAATTCATGTACGCCGCAATACTACGGGGCTCTGCACAGAAAGATGCAAACTTAAAAAATATACAAAAATAAAAATGAAAGCGGACAAACGCATATTGTTTCAAGTTCACGAATCATATCCAGAACCAATTGAAGCAACAATACAGAAGAGATCCATTTTCTAGGAGGCTGGCCACGCAAAAATAGCCATTACAGAAATATTTTCAGTCTAGTATAAGACACATCGTTAAAATTGTTATAATTACCAATTGAAAATCATATTTTCATATGCTCTTTGCTGACAGAGAGAGAAAGACAATGAGTGAGGGGACTTTATCGAATCAAGATCATATTCTCTCTTAATAAATGAACTTAGAAGAAATAATAATGCTGGTTTGAATTTTAGCTATTATAGTAACGCGAAAATAGAAACAAGTGTAAACTATAAGTATTATCCTCTCTTCTGAATCCTTTAACTCAATGATTTTCAAAAATTTACGCCTCAGACCATTTTTGTATTTCATTTCTCGAGGGTTCAGGAATAAAAATTCAGCATTCACATTCTTCACGGTTTCATGAAGAAGTGTTTCACTCCTGTAGACGCATGGCCTTAATTTAATGACCACAGGGGCGTAGATAAAAACACCTTCCTCTTAAATTTAGTTCGAAGTTAAAAGCCTTTGGGTTCGTGCGACCGCCCGTGGGATGGCGTGAAATACGGGGACGGGAGGAAGCAGGGGGTGGGACGGTTGGGGGAAGACGGGGGGAACGAGGAAGGAGTGGAAAGGGAGGAGAGAGGCTGAGGAGGGAAGAGGACCGCTGAAGGGGAGAAAGGGCGCGCTTGGAAAGGAAGGGGAGAGGAGAATGAATTGTCGGAGGAGGGCTTCAGGGGTGATGAAAGGTTCAATTTTCTGACGAAAACGAAGTTAAACTCCCATTGTAGTCATATAGGGTACCTTGATGAGATGCAAACTAATCCCAAGCTACCTAGAAAGACCTTCCAAGCCCCCACCAGAGCAGCCACCGCCACCCTCGGTGGCGAACCTCCCGCCTCGGCCCTCCCTCCGCCCTCCGTGCCGTAGAAATCCTGCAGGGGTCTCGCCTGCGATGTGGGTGTGGGGAGGGAAGAGGTGCGGTGCCGACGCCGTAGCCGCGGTTCCCGTGAGACCGTAAGCGAGGAGTGGGAGGGGACGGTGGGTGCGGGTTCGAGGAGCATGGGTGGGGGTTACCCACGAGTCAGCGTCCGCCTGGCAACCTCTCTCCCCCCCCCCGCCTCCCCAGATTACTAATTGGCCTAAAACAGCTCCCCCGCCCATTCTTTTGACAAAGGGCCTCTCTCGAGCACTGAGGGACGTTATACTCAAGGTGGAGACCGTTTAAACGACGTCTCATTGTTGGGGCTTCCCCAGGAGAGCGCGACACCCTTCCGCAAGGGTTCGTTATTATTCAGCAGGCGGAGGTTTGACAACTGGATACAGCCGTGCGTCTCTTGTCCATCGAGCGGGAAGGAAATGCTCTCACTCTCTCGACGATAGCAGTCGAGCAGCAGAGCATGATTACGTACCCTGGTAGATCCTGGGTTGAATAAACAGTGAATTATTCGAAAGAGAAACTTTATTTTTAAAAAGTTTAATTTAGCACATGTTCAGCAGAGAGACTATCCGGGGCAATAGGAAACATGTTGTGGAAACGTATCGTTTTCCATTAGTAAACGAGTAAAAACTGCGTAAGTTTATGACTAAATGGCTGAAACAAACTCACATACTCTAGTAATGTTCTACATTGAACATAAATTTGCACTTAACTAAAATGTGAAAGATGGATATTTTACGTCCATGAAATTTACTTTTTTGTCCATAATTTTTAAATTGACACCCAAGTGCTGAGAGAATTGTGAATATGCGCACCATATCAATTGCCACTAAAATTCACATTATGGGCATCATTAAGAGCATCCAGCGTGTGTCGAATTAATTAATCTCAGCGTGGCCCTCTCTTTTAGTTTTTCCACCCATATCGCTCCCACATTATAAAGGTATACCATTTTACTTTTTCTCCCCACATTCCAATTTAATGGGAGCTTCATTACTAGACAGCAGGTGTCCATGAGGGTGAGACATACAACGTGCAATTAAGGAGAGAGCGGGATCTGAGTCATTTTATCCACCCCCGAACACATTTGTTACCGCACCATAATGCCATGTATTAGTGAGATAGAAATCAGAAATTATGTGCTCTGGTAGAATTTGTTTAACAAGACTTGAAAGACAAATTGATCCCCAAGAAAAAGTTTCAATAATTGCACGACGACTCAAAGAGGCAAGTACATGATCAATAAAGATCTAATTTTTACAGTTTTCACCAAATATTATAAGCGGGACATCTAGGAAGGCTGCTACAATAAAAAAATATTAGCTGCAGTTTATTCAAATTTCAAACAAATGAGATATTAGTTATGTTTTTATATCAGGAAAATATAATGTTCTTCTTAGGATAAAGAATTCCCCACACCGTAATAAAAAAAAGTATTTACGAAGGTTTGCAAGGCGAATCAAAAACTCCGTTATCAACTTTTGTAGTCTAAATGAGAAAAACGCGAGCTTTTGTACCATTGTGAAATGTTTCAAAACTGTTAATGGATTTATTTATACAACAGCATCTTTTCAGACCTCTCATGTATCAATGGTTATCTGACATCTTCTGTCACTCCTGGCCATGATTTTTCTGATATCACTTAATCCGCAGTTACTAAATATAAGCACTACAAACCTAGTTCTTAATTCTTTTTTCTCCCAGCATACATGTTAAGGAACGAGGTTCTCGTTTTCGGCATTGCATTCTTCGAAATTCTTCTTCTCTTACATTCAAAGACCTAACGTCTAGAAAATAAATAAATTACTTAGCTTCGTTTCCTTTCACAAACCTAGGGTGGCATGTTACGCTTTCTTCATTATGGTACCCTGGTACATTACCTCGACAATTTTTACATTACATCATTTTATTGAAAACCGATTTGATGAGATTGCATAATTTAAACTTCATATTATCATTAAGCTTTAAAGAAAGCTTTTGAAGGGATATTAAAACTAATGCCTTTACCAATGAACCTATTCACCGGCATGCGCCCATAGCCTCTCTCCCTATTTCTTCAGTTCCCCAAATGTTCTTCACTTTTCATATCATCTGAAGTCGCGTTATTTTCCATCCATTTATCACGGCTTCCAATATTCTACATTCACAAATTAACTGCACCATAGAACTGTTCTGTCTCGCCTTTTAATCTTCCAGAAACCTCTTTTTGCAAACAACCATACTTAGAACCTCTGTTTTGTTCGCCTTCCTTCTCCGTCTCCCCCCTCTCCTTGCTTTCTGCAAAAGAAATAACTTCTCCGAGTGCTTTCGGAGTTTGCTGGAAATTTTTAGGTATACTTGTTTTTTATGTGCTCTGACTGATTACGGTATATCAAACCCTGACACCAAAAACCATTATCCAAACTCCAAAACTACGCTCGATGCTGGATACGAACCCGCAAATTTAAAGGTATTAAATTTAATTTACAGAATGGCAAGAACGCGATCATTAAAATACAACTGGGGCTATTTAGCCAGCTGGGGTTCATGCTCTTGTGCGTTGATGATAGAAAACCACCGCCATGCACAACGTAATTCCATACCTACATCAGATAGTGCAATGAAGTGCCCCAGAGAGTATTAAGAGTTGTCAGGTCGTCGTGCAATGGACGTGGGTACCGCACTAGGAGATTGAAATAACTTCCCCACACGGAAAAACAGGCATTGGGTTTACTTCAATCAGATCCCTCTCCACGCTTGTCATCTTTTGAAACCCTGAGAAATGACTCCTGATCGGTGTAATATCGATGGCTTTGAAAGCAACCCTGCGGCCCCTCGCTCAACTTTCCGGAGGGGTGGGGACAAAATCGGGAGCGGGGAGGCGACACGTTTTTGCAAAGGTTGCTCCCCCACGACGATCTCAAAAATGACTCGGCAAAGAGGGGAATGAAAACGCTAGGAACTGTGAGAGGGAGACACACGAATGCCGCGTCCTTGAAATGCTCACCGAGAGCCCGCTCCCCCTCGGTGAGTGGCGGGTGGATGCGCGTGGGTGGCGGGTGTAGGCCGAAAGGTGCGATGAAGGAAGGAAGCGAAGGAGGAGAATTGAGTTGGGATCCCGCCCCCCACGCAATCCCTCCGACGCCCTCGGGTTGTTTATTTTTACATCGACTGGGGAGGCCGGGGGCGTCAGAGGAAGGGGGAGGAGGTGGGGTGCAAACGGTTCAATACGCCCCCCATTAGGATCCCATTCTTCGGCAGGCAAATCGAATTGCCGCCTCGGCCGCCTCCTTCTCCGCGGTCCCCGGCCTCCGCCACCCGCCCCCTCGGCCGCCCGCTCCGTTCCCTCTCATCGCCTTCGCTAAGCCCGACGACCGGCAGTGTGACAAATTGCATTAGGATCGATGGGTGACTCCTCCCGGAGGGACCGGATCGGGGCCGCTTCCGGAAGATGGGGTGGCGGTGCCCGTAGGGGACGGTGCGGGGGCGGTGTCCGGGCGTCTGGAGGGGCGGAGGCGGGATGAGGTCGGGAGGCGGGGGAGATGGATCCTCGGCCGTAATTGCTACGCCATCGGATGCCCACTCTTTCATCCTTTACCCCATCAATTATGCACCATGCAGTCGTGAGCTCTTCCCCGAACAGTATCGAGATCCCAATGTTGAATGTTCAATTTGTAGCTTCAAAGACACTGATTGTCATTTGCAGTAATCTGCGACCCTTGTTTGTTTTAATTGGTACAAAAGTTGTCGGTGAAATTTCCTCGCTGGATATCTTTATTAATGCCCTAACGTACTCGTGTTCCGGCCAATAGATTCCTCCAAGCCTGAGCGCTCCGTGATCCTCGAAAAGGAGTCCAGTCGTTTAACGGCTATTGGACTATGGATACACAAATAATGTGAGCGACTTTCATTGATTGATCCTTGAATAGATTAAATGTATTCGTGGTAGACAAGTCTTCAATGAATGGAAAAGATCCCACACCAGGTACGAAAGACAGTGTCCCTACTGTTTATATTCAACTTATTTTGCCAGTTAACACGTGAGTTTATATATATGTATTGCTGATATAAACCATGAATATAGTCATTTACTTAATTTCTCTTAGAATATTTACTGTCCGAAGTATTCCAAGGTGGTAAATTTTTACCACCAAGGCCGATATTTAAGATATTCACCGTCTTACTATTGTGTTTCAGAGCGGCAGTGAGCTTGGAGTGCATTTTGAAAATGTTCTTGACATTATAAACAGTATGTTTATGGCACCTTTGGGGCATTTATGGATTTCTTAATATCAACGCACGCAGTTGCATTGGTTAAATTGCGCATGCAAATCGCACTGACCTTAAAATCCAATTAGTATGGTCCACAGCCCAACAAGCAAGCAAGATAAAGCAAGCTGGTGTAGAAGTGTGTATCCCCAAAAAAATTGGCTGGCATGTCAGCACTATTTTTTCTCTGTGGAAATTCGCACATTTGTGCATTGCGGGTGACTCCGTAAAAGTGAAACTCCGTGGCTAGTCCCGGATAGCTTAAAATTTGTCAAATAAGAGTGAACGCCTCTGTGTGTTCAAAGTTCGATCTTTCCTCGTGGGCAGTGGCGCTAAGCGCTCAGTGCGACTGGTTGTTACATTGTATGTCCGGCAGTCGAGAAAATCTAGTCCCGTAAAGGTCATAAAAATCCACAGGGAAAGAGGACGCCTCGGTAGGTTAACTGGCTAAAGTACTCGGCCGGAAGTCGATGGATCCGGGTTCGTATCCCGGTCAAGGCGGATGATTTTTTTCTCTGTGGAAATTCGCACAGAAGTATTACTAGTTTTAGAATTGGTTATGGGCATGATCTACCTGGCCTGAAGTTTGCTTGATATTCGCCAGCTTTGGGTCAAATTTGTTATATTAAATCAGGAATGCTTCGTGAGAGAATTTTACGCACCACCTGAAGGAGTAAAATTCCTATGTAATTCTTTATATCGGTTCTGTCTCCTTTTTTATATAATGGTGGATTTTTCCAGTCATCAGGGATATGTTCAGTTTTTTTGTAATATTTGTGTGATTTTTGTTCTAGTTTTTGGTCCCACTGATTTTAAGAGTTCTGCTATGATTCCATCGCCACCTAATGCTTATTGTTTTCTGAGCAGTTCAAAATTTTTTCAAAATATTTAGCAAGTGATCTGTAATTGTATTGATTGTCAAGTTGCATTTTTCCGTTTTACTTCCTAAAACAAAAATTATGAGGTTGTGCCCCCTTAGTTACATTTAAAATGTTTGGTCAAAATTTGAGGTTTTTGGAGGTGTTCTTCGATTTTCAAGAGCGATTGTTCTCCTATTGCCGTCGTTCATGCTTTTAAAGTTAATGGCAAGATAGCTCCTTTTAAGTATTTTTTTGCAAGAAAGTACAAGTAAGCATTGGGCTGTATGAGCGTAAGATGAGGCAAGTTTACCTTTCAAGTTGCTTTCCAGAGAGAGAGAGAGCGAGTGAAAGATAGCGCCGGAGCCGAAGCAGCGGTCGCGAGAGATATGCGCGGAAACAGATGCGCAGTGGCAAATTTTAACCATCTAGTGGCAGTTAGTGACTTTATTTATCACGAAATTGTAAAAAGCTCTAAAATACCGCCCAACTCATCCGCGACGAAACAATACAATGCAATATAGAATAACTTGGCAAATAAATTGAGCATCGAGAAGAAAAATGTAACACAATATAATTAATAATAAATAAAAGATATGAATATCTTCGACGCCGTTCGCCGTGAGAGAATAAAATTCATAGAAACATAATACGAAATATATAGTTTTAAGTGAGAATAATACTCAGTTTGGTAACTGGTCTATCAATCTCCCCAATACATGTTCGAAGCTTGGCAACACTTACCAAGCTGTCTAGACCAGGGTAAATAGCTACTACACCGGCCATTAGCCACTTGGTTGGAGCCTCTAGAAATGTCTTTTACCACATCCAGGCCATCCGCAGCTAAGTTCTGATTTTTTTCTCCACTTTGGCAAAGGAAGTAGTTGATGAAGATACTCCGTAGTCCACCTCCAAAAAATGGTCCCTCAGAATAGTAATTAATTTAAATTATTTGAAACAGGTTGGGAATCCATACTTGAAAATGGTTTGTAAAAAGGCAATTAAAGGTTCTCCAGTTAAAAGTGGCCTGGTGTTCATGGCACAAGATAATTAGGATCATTGCTTAAAGGAGGGATAGAGCAAGAGTTTTAACAGGCTTCTATTTGGTCCAGAAGTGTTGATATCTCTTCAAATGTCAACGTTTGGTCACCAATTACTCTTCGGGGATAATGCCTCAAAGATTTGACTCTGACCTACTACAGAACGCCAAAGTGTGGTGTGTATGGAGGATTGAAAACCCAATTGGTACCATAGGTGTTAAGTTTCAATGCTGCCCTTTCGTAGAAGAAGGAAGCGGCTTTGAACAAAGACCTCAGTTCTCGATCAGCAACTTTGAAATTGGTGGCTTTGTCGCTGAACAATTTCAAACAACGGTCTCTCCTGGGGACTGCGAACGTTTAATCAGGGCAGAAGTCTGAGGCAGTGCCCAGTAAAGCTGGCACAGTTAACGTTTTTCCAGAAAAAGATTCAATTTTTAAGCTAGCAGTGGCTAAAAGGACAACATTTTCCGTTGTTACAAAGCAAACCGTTGCTCCCGGAATTCTCAAAGTTTAATGCACCGAAGACGAGGAGTTGACGGGCTGCTCAGGCACGGGAAAACCATTTATTGGGGAATGAATATTTTCTATGGCCTAGAGATAAAGCTAACGTGAAGTTACGTATGATGCTTCTGATCACACATCAAACATCGGCCTAAAGATTTACACAACCTTGTTTTACGCTGATAAGACAGACAGTTAAAGCAAATAAAAAGTTTTTGAGCCTATTTCTTACGTTCATTATGCTTTAAACCTTAAAAAACAGATCAATAATTCAAAAGATGTCCACCTGAGCATACATGACATCACAAGGAAATTTCTATACAAGCATTTAGTTGAATACCATGTTAGATAACGATCGTTGTTTTATTCTCTGGTTGCTAGATATATCATGTTTAACTTCACGGTTCGATGGGGAAATATTGTCCAAATCCCATTCCTTTGAGATGTGAAAAGCATTAATCTTAGTTTCCAAAAAAATAGAAAAAGTCGAGTAATTTGGAATGAAAAATCAGTTAGTGTCAATTCCCAGTTTAGACGGGTAGATGGATTCAATTTTCTCGTAAGCAGAAAAAAACCATTTCTCCCATTGTTTAATCGGTTTATTCAGGTTTTAAAATGCTCCAACCGTATGACGAAACTGATTTAAAACTTTCTTAAGTTCAACTGGAGTTTGCTTTTACACAGGCGATAGCTCAAATAAAATTCTCATGTGAAAATTAGAAAGTATCCTTTTACTCCTATAGCGTCTCTCCAGGGGGGTTATTTTGCACTTCCACTTCCGTGAGAATGACGTCATAATTGTGGAATAGATGCTATTTTTCGTAGTTCATCTCGTAAAATCCAGGGTGGCGAGACCATCTTCGGATCTCCTCGCGATTATTTTTCGGGTCTTTTCCAAGAACCAACGGCTCTTTCACTTGACTCACCGACTCTTTCCAGTGAACCACTAGCTCTTTTGATTCTTGATCCGTATCTATATCCCACCTTTCGTTAGTTTCATTTACCCAAATGTTGAACAGGTGAGCTGATACCACTATTGTTCCACTTTGCTAGAGGAGTAAACCCCGGGAGCGCGGAAATTTGGTTCATATAAACAAACGAACGGCTGCGATGCGCACGTGAAATTCATTAAGTGCCCGAATATATTTGCCATTGGTAGGTATTTTTTGTTTGAAATGGTCATATTATTTATGTTTATGTATGGATATGTATTTTCATAGTAGGGAAAATGCATTTAGGTATTAATATTATTCATCATTTGAGTCGTGAGCTTAACAAGGACTCTACGTGCTTGTTAACCATTTCCCTTGGTAATGCACCAGACAGAGTGTAAAGGTTCCGCTTCCATTACAACTATTGTATGATTGCTCATATTTCGTGTTGTTTCGTCAGTGCGTGATGATGTTATCTTCGCCACATTAGGCAAAAGAGTCCAAAAGAAGAAATACCTTCAGGATTTGTTACTACAAATTTTGCATCTTTAAAAACACTACCATTGTGTCCGAAGTGTTAAAGTAATGAACTAGAGGAGGAAATTATTTTGCTAGTAACGAAAGCCTTTGGGTAATTTGCGAAGCTACCTGCGATTTGCCAACGTCTGTTGTAGGAGAGAGGCTTACGATGTACTTTGTCAACGTAATTGTTTCACTCCAAAGGCCAGCGCTGAAAGCTAACAGTATTTAAGTGGATATGCTTGCGCGTACTTTCAGTCATTTTGCTGTTGGAAAATGTCTCCTCAAAGCAACAGCCGCACATGACCTTGCTATTTATTTCATACAGTATTAGCCATCCATTTACATTATTTGTAGTTGCTTTCATTTATTTAAAGACTCTTGCGATTCCCGAAGTATATATTTGCATTGAATTGTATAATTTAGTCTTTTGGTTGCTATTTTTGTCTCAGAAGAGGTCAATATTTTTAGAAAACTAATAATTCAAGTGAATACATGGAACCTGGTATTGAAATAAATTAACCGATTTTAAGACAGAATCCCAAAATTTATATTTTTCTAATGATTACCATTCATATTCATTGAAGCCTCTGAAACTTTTCACTTCTCCGAATTTAACTTCTGCCTTTGGGTGAGGCTCTCGCGTTCAAAATACAAATATTGTTCCTCAGCGTAATAATTACACTATTTCACATGGAACTCGCTTGTATATTAGTTTTTTCAAGCCTTCGTCATAAAGTAGAGGTTAGCCACAGAGAAAACCACTGACCAAAAGTTAAGACAGAGGTATTGTTATAGCCCTCCTCACACAATTCGAAAAGTTTCGAACAAAGGACGTTGAACAAGGCGTCTTTAACGCTTAAAATCCATTCAAGACCATTAGAGACGGCCTTTCAATGACAATTGTTCTGGAATACTTGAAGAAACTTGAACAGGCTTTCACAGTGCCAAATAAAGCTAGAAAGACTTCTTAGCGATTTCTATGGAGATTAACGACTATCGGAGAGTACCTCAAAGTTTATAGTCACAAGTCATATCCATTTGATGGATATTATCGATTAAGTATCAATTTTCTTCAAACTACAACTATGTACTCCCTCAAGATTGTTTACAAAATTAATATTCAGGTCGATTGCGAAGTGGTTGTTAATACTCAGTTTTGGAGACGAAAAACGCATTAATGGAGTAGCTAAAGTTGTATTTTCATTGAAACATTAAAATGTTGCAGCCAAAATCAACAAGAAAAAATCGTCACAGAAATGGAATCGGGGATGGCGGTGACAACCAATTGCATCAGGCACATATACTTTGGTTCTTTTCCGTACTACAGACAAAGGATCTCGATTCCTACGCTTACAGTCACCGAAATAAAGTTTTCTTTTAGAATTATCTGACACCAGATATCTAAACAAATATTTAAACTTTATTATGGATGAGACTTGCTGGAACTATCAATGAATTTACTTTAAATAATTAGTTAAATAAATAATTAGGTTAAAAAAATTAGCAAAAATAATGCCCACTAGAATATTTAAATCGGTGGACACTCATACTTTACATCCGAAGACAAAGACGCTAGCCACCAGGCTGTGGAAACTGATAAATTATGATGAGAAATGATTTTGTTTACCTTATTTTTATCATGGCCTCCACAATCTTCCAATCGCCGGTTCCAATAATTTTTTGTGGAAATATGTACTTTATACTCCGTCTAAGAGTTTTATTTGAACGCAAACACAGTTATTATAGTCATACATTTGACCCATGCTTTATATTTTGGAAGGGAACTAGTATATATATATATCGTAAGTTATCGTAAATACTCCGACGGTTGTCGTATCGAGAGTCTGCGACTGAAATTTGTCCATCAAATTCTCATTATGCCAACAATTCACCCCTCCTAAATATTCAGCTGTGTAGCAAGAATTTAAAGAAATGAAGACATCATTGTAGTACGCCAATATTTGCTAATAAAATTTATCCCAAAGTACGTTTGCTTTCCTTCCTTCACTTGAAATTATTTTTCGTTAATATAGACTGTAATACAGGGTGCAATCAAAAAGTAGTAGGACTGACTTTCTGTAGGCCAGACAAACTGACAGAGGGAAGTTCGACTGGCTATGCGTGGTGGAGGGACCTTCACAAACAGAACGCGACCCTCCACAGTTGCGTTTGGGACTTTGGAGAGTGAGCACACTGTTTCCCATGAATCTCTGTTAAGAAGTGTCGTCACGCTTAGCTTGGAAAATTAATCACAAACAGCGCTATGCCGTGAAGTTTTGCTTCAAACTTGGAAAAACCGCCATGGAAACCTTCGATATGATCAAGCAGGCCTACGGGGATGCTGCCATGAGTCGCTCAAGTGTTTTTGAGTGGCACAAGTTGTTCCTATGAGGAGAGGGAGATCGTCAAGAATGACCAACTTACCCGCGCGCAAAAAGAAGGCCCGGATGAGCAAGTCTAGGGTGAAAACCATGCTTCTGGTATTTTTTAACCATCTTGGTGTCATTCACAAGGTGTTTGTACCCCCTGGACAAACCGTGAATGCACAGTTTTACGTGGAAGCACTCGATAGGTTGCGAAAACGAGTCAACCGCGTGCCACCAGTCATCGCCCGTTCCTGGGAGCTCCACCACAACAATGCGCCGTGCCACACCGCGGTCTTGTTGCGGGAGCAGCTGGCTAGGTACGAAGCTTTAACGTTCCCTCACCCGCCTACAGCCCAGGCGTAGCTCCTGACTTCTTTCTCTTCCCTCGCCTGAAAGGGGACATGAAGGGACAACGTTTCGACTCTATCGAAGACGTCCAAGCGGCTGTAACGAGGACTCTCGACTGCATTCCAGCCAGTGACTTCCAGAAGGCGTTCGCGGATTGGCAGACACGTTATACTCGGTGGGTAAAGGCACAAGGGGTTCAAGTCCTATTTCGAAGGCTATTAAGGATTTTTGCCGATGTGTGCAATAAATTATTTTGAATAAAATCAGTCCTACTACTTTTTGATCGCACCCTGTACATCTTACAGCTTACCTACACCTTTGATAATTTAAAGCACAACGGTACTTTTATGTTTATAAGTGTATCTATAACATTAAACTGTTATTTTATGATTGAATAATAGCATAAAATTCATGGTGCTCCCATAAATGTTATGTCGAAAAAAATCACGAGCCGTTTAATGTGATCCATTCATTGAATTGAATGTGAGCCATTCATTGAGCCATTTAGTGAGCGAAACGGATCTTCCGCCGTTTCAAAAAGAGGTGGAATTACAAAATAACCGCACCAGATCATTCCATGCCCTCTGATAACTAGCACTGGTAACAGGTGTACTCTAAATTACTTCCGCAGCATGTCCACGTAAGTGCGATTTCAAATCAAGTAGCTTGTGCACGTAGGAAAGTTCTAGACTTTCATGTACAAGTTTTTAAACTGATCTCGAAAACTCTCCCACTCTAACACATTACCCGAAAACAAAGGAAGTTCTATCTTTGGGAGCTGAGATTGTATATTAGTGCCAAGACTTTCATCTGATACTTTTCGCTTTGACTCGGTGGAGGCACATAACGAATTGATACACCCCGCTATGCTAGAACACGTGTCAGTGAAATTCTCTTTGATTTGCGAAAAGAAATCCCCATTTTCCTAGTTCGTCTTAGCTACTTCAGGATTCTATAGCAATAGGTAATGCTTGCCCAAGACACCTTCCCAGTATGAAATCAATACCTTATACAAATAATCAATACCTTAAGTTGTTCTGAAAGAGTAACCGTGAGGCTCTCTAGTCCATGTTTAAATGTATTGGCCCAAAACCTTGAAATTAATTCGCTCGTCATATTCTGAGTTTGAATGATTTTCTCTAGTTCTACAGGAATTTCGTGAGGTAATAGCTAGTCAAATGATATAAGTCTTCTCAAGGGATGAATCTTGAGCGGGAAGCACCAAGTTTAATATCAAAGTTCAAGCAAAACAGCCAAGAATTCACTTACTCAGTCAAAGTCATAACGTTATCAAGGGAGAAACGCTTTAATAAGAAAATTTATTACCGTCAATACCCTATGAGAATGGAAGATATTGACGAAAGCAATTTGATGAAATGTATAAATGTTTGATATTAAATGTCACTATTCACCAAAAGGCTGTATTATTAGTTCAAATTCAAATCACATAAATATAAAGTTTTATCGATGAGTCACTAAAGTTCATAGTAGACACAATGTGAAGTGGAATTAAAGATATAAATTTTCCCGTAGAAACAGGAGTCTCGTAGTTTTTAAAAGAACGACTTTTCTATCAAATTCATGTTTGCAGTACCGAGACAAAACAATTCTCTCTCGGTAATATTCGCTTATCTCAAGCCTTCAATCCGCGATTCATAATCCCCCTCCATCCGACCCGAAGGACCAGAAATCTTCGTGCTTATTAAGAT
Organism: Ceriagrion tenellum; assembly: GCA_963169105.1. Taxonomy (NCBI): domain Eukaryota; kingdom Metazoa; phylum Arthropoda; class Insecta; order Odonata; family Coenagrionidae; genus Ceriagrion; species Ceriagrion tenellum. The sequence goes on along the minus strand of OY720638.1, from coordinate 116,665,813 downwards.
ATAGGCTCCATAGCTCCTTTTGTGTACTTTTCTGCAAAAAAGCATAAGCAAGCGGTGGACTGTATGAGAGTAAGACGAGGCAAGTTGACTTTTCAAGTCGCTTAACTACGACCAATAACTATAACAATAACTACGACAAATAAAATAATAACGACCTCATTTGAGGACGTCCGGCGTCTCGAATAGTTTTAGAGAATATCTTAGTATTTTCAACTTTTACCAAGAATGGAAGGTTCAACCTACTATGACAGCACATTATCAATCAAGAAAAACATTAGTCCTTTTATTTATAGCTAACCAAATATATCACAAATATTTTTCCCTAGCACCTATACTTGTATTAATTCTTAACGACAGTATTCGTGGATTAAAACATTTTATTTAATGCATTTATCTATAAAGAGTGTAGACTGTTGTAATATAAATTATTTTTATAGACATATACCTTTTATATTTTTGTAGATGACCTTATTTCCGACCGTTCTCGTAAGAGAACGATTGGAAAATAAGTATATAGTTTTTTCGGCTATTGGAGGTGCGGTAGTGACTGCCTTGATTGTACCTTGAGGGAAGGATATTTTTCGCGTAAGAGAAAGCATGTTATCAGTGTTCTACGTATGAAGAACTTGGGTCAGCGTCTTTTCTTTTTGGTAAATAAAACATTTTAGAATTGTAATTATCACTGTCTGCAACTTATTTCTGTTCGTTCTTACACCTGGAGCGATACTCTTCATCAGATTCTGAACAAATATTTGATCTTGCACTTTAGGTAAGAGTGATAACTATTGCTATGGATGAAATGTTTTCCTTGGAAAGAGACGTTAAATTATAATTCAATTAATAAAAGTGCAACGCATAAGAAATATGTCCATACGTATGTATGACAGTTTATTTTACCGTAAGTAAAACATTCTTGTTTACAATGAAATCTACTCATTTCAAGCAAGTTCAATCGATCTTTTTGTTTTAAACACCCTACGAATAGTTTTCTACAATTAATTCAATTTTTCGTTTAAGTGAATACATAGGAACACACTCAAGTATGAAATAAAGGTTCTTCACCAATATTGGGAAAGTATTTCTCTAAAGAAACCGATTTTCGTGGGTTAAATGAGGCCATTATTGCTATATTGATGAAGCATCAAGTGACAGTGAAAACAACGAAGATATTCAACTCAATTCAATATTCTCAAATTTGTATGATTGACTATCAAGATTTCAATGCTAAAGGTGTACAAGAACTTGGAATTCTGCCGAATGACACACATGGATCTGTTGAAGTTTTTACCCCAGCGAGTGGTGATGGTGATGGAGATCATTCAGCCATGGAAGGTCCTTCCAGTTCATCTGCCGATGGGCGCTCTAATTACTTGAAACCAAGATGGTTGAAGAAACACCCTCAATATTCTAGCTTACTACAAGAAGCTACAGGTTTAGGAAATGAGTTTGAAACTCTCATTTATGATCTAAAAGGCCTATCTCCACGGGGAATTTTTGAAAAGCTACTCAATGATGAAATTTTGCAATATGTTTATGATAACAGACATTAAATTAGCAGACATTTTATGAACAACTTAGAAGGAAAACATTTTAACTCCAATTACATTCTCGTGAAGAAAATTATTTATTGGTTCCGATATGTGGACGATGCGTTGTGTGTTTGGACTGGCAGTCTACGTCAACTAGATAGGTTTTCAATTTTTTTTAAAACAATTTGACCATTCTATGAAGTTCACGGTAGAGACAGGAGAAAAGAAGATTAATTTCCTTGACCTAACAATACACATAACGAATGGCTACCACGAATTCTCAATCTTCCGAAAACCCACATATACTGACGTGGTTATTTCTAATGATTCTTGCCATCACCATTCCCACAAGTACTCTAGCTTCTACTCCATGATTTACCGCCTTGTATCTATACCACTTTCCGTTCACAATTTCCAATCCGAGTTGAATATTATCAGATTGATTGCTCTCAATAATGGATACAAAACAGAATTAATTGACAAAACATTAAACCGTGTAACCAAGAGAGAGACTATTAAGGTTATTACTTACCTCAGTTTTTACATGCATGACGAGCCTCTCAAACGATGGTGTTAACTTCCCATTCTTGGGAACATATCTTATAAATTAATTGACGTCTTCCCCAAGAACAAGTTTAATGTCTCTTTTTGCACCCCAAAAACCTTGGGCAAATTATTATTCAACTCCAAGGACGAAGTGACATGGGTTAACAGAAATTGTGTAAACAAGTTAAAATGTACTACTCCCAAATTTTCTTGACAATATACTGGACAAAGTGGTCGAACCATCTCTGTAAGAGCTCGGGAACATAAAACGTGTTGGGAGAAGGGAGGTATTTCGCTATCCTTTGCAAAACATTTAATTGAGGAGGACCATAAAAGTGACTTTGTGCCGGAAGTGCTCCACATTGAGAAGAAAGGGGCCAAATTAAACTAACTTGAATAATTTGAAATTTTGAATGCTGCCACTAACAGAAGTGTGAAACTCCTTAATGAATGTGTTTTTCCCTCCCACTCTCCCCTATTATCTAAACCTTTCCCTCACCACCTCCCACTGACCGTGACGCACGTCTCTGACGTCAATTAACCACTTCTACCCCCATATCCCTCCCCCTCCCCAGGCCTCTATATATTGACTCGCATTTTATGCATATGTACCTTGAAAATGACTGATAGACAATCGAAACCTAGGTCGGTAATAAAATTTTAAGTGTGGAATTAACTAAGAAATTTTTTTTGTCATGCCTGCGCTAACCTTCCAAAAAGTTGCGCCTTCAACCATTTGTTTAATTTTTGGCTGTAATACTGCTTACAGGGTACCATAGATTACCTCATTAAAGACTGTATTGGTCTCTTGATGTGGCCTTGGGAGGATCTCGTATGTATGAGTACATAACTCAAGATAGATACTGAGAGATCAAGCACTTTATGCACCTAGCTGATAATAATAAAATAAGTGCTTCGAAAGATCGAATGTTCAAAATTAGACCTTTTATGAATTTCTGATCAAAAGTTTTTGCCAATGGCTTACTCCCATACAAAGTCATCAATGGATGAATCAATGGCTAAGTATTTTGGGCAAAATTCGGCAAAGCAATTTATAAAAGGCAAGCCTGTCCGGTTCGGCTACAAAAATTGGATGCTTCGTAGTTCTTCAGGGTATTGTTACCTATTTGATGTATATTGCGAGAAAAATTGTAACACCCCAGAGAATTCCAAAATGCCCGTCAGCGTGCGAGTGGTAATAGGTCTGTTGAATCATGTTCTGAATACTTCAAATCATATAATGTATTTAGTAGCTATTTAACTACACACGCATTTATGGTATTCCTAAAAAACAAAGGAATCCGAGTGATTGGTGCAGAAAGAGGGAACAAAGTACATAATTTACCTATTACGCCTTCAAAGGAGATGAAGGAATGAGTGGAGGAACATATGTTTATCGTTTTGATGAGATTAAAAATATATTCCGTGTAAAGTGGAAAGATAACAACGTTTGTTCCATTCTCATCAATTATCATATTTTCAACCACTGAAATGCGTAAGATGTTGGTGAATAGTGGAAAAGTACGAAATAAATATCCTACATCCGGCTTTTTCTGCGGAATGGAAGGGAAACATGGCACTGGAAGTGGCACAACTAGTCTATCACGTGATCGGTCTGGAGAAATGAGGAGGAATAGGAGAATTGGTTACATCCTGGGGTAATTTTATGATTACTAAAACGCTGCATGTTTATACTTAAACTCTGGATTGGACTGAGTCGTCAAACTTAGTGGGTTAAGACTGGAGGGGTCACTTCCAGAATTTTTAGTTTCAGACGCACCTCTGGTGGACGGACGCTGACCACTTCACCGCTTGTTTTAAGTCCGACGCGAAGTGGCTTTTGCTTGCCTGGTCCGGGGCTGATTATTCTTATATTCTCAGAAGTCTAATGGAACTTTCACTATCCAATGCTAGCAACCCGTTCGGTACATAGGTCTTTATAATTCTATTGTACTTTAAGACTTGCAATAAGTTGATATAAATCAGCAACTACCGTGAAATACAGCGATTATTGACGGCAAAAAGAAGCTCAGTGATGAAATGGAAATTTCATGGCAGAAAGTTTGCGACAATATTAAATTTCTTTTCTTTCAAAGTCAGGTGATTTTCACCTACGTGAAAGCTTGATAATATGTCTGAATGCGATGTATGATGCTTCATTGTTTAGCCTTGCTAAAATTGGGCCTAGTCAAAAAAGTGTTTTTGAATTTATTTACCTTATTATCATTAGAAAAGATTGTTCCATTGTTTGAATTTAACTCAATTTGACGTTTGAGTGTGAGCTTATTGAAATTGTGGAAATGATAAAAAGATGCCCTAAAATCGAACAAAAGATATGATACATGCTGCAGGAACTAGAGTGATTGAATAGAAGTGATCCACCAAGTTATTTTCAATTTCACTTGATGATACGCTGGTCATCCTTGAATATGGTCTTGTTGGTAGATAAGTATGTGAATGCTTTGGGGTAAGGCATTTTAGGAGGATATTTGTTGAGTATCAATGAATGTCCTAGTCAATTGATATCGGAAATCACATTTCATATTATGTGAAAGATAATTTAAATGAACTTTACCGAGCGTAAAATTTGGGCATTAACATTTTAAGGGAACCGTCAAGCATTAGCTGTATTTAGACAATGAAGAATATCAGGAATGGTGTGGGGATATCGCATCTTTATGAGAAAAAATTTTGCTCTTTTCAATTAATAGTTTCATAGGTTTTTCATTGATCATTAGCATTAGCTATTTTCCTTATTCAGATCAGTATTATTTATCCTTATATGCGCAGAATACTTTATTTAGGAAAAATTCTGTTTTTGGAGACGTCATTGACTGTCACTGGTGAGAACTTCGTAAATTATGTTTGCCGGTTTGATCAATTTAATCTATCACTAATTATTTAAGAGGCTTAAGGTACAGCAACACTCTGATTTTGTTTGCTTTCAACTTTTGCAAAAAAATTATAGTTTTTATGAAACATTGCTCAGAGGCAATTGAAGCTGGCGTAATAGTTTTCATCCGCAACAGTCATAGAATGACAAGGTATTAGGACTAAAATTATCAAAGGAGGGCATTAAGAGCAATTAATAACACTTGTGAGAAAGTATCAATCAATTTTCTATGCATTGAAAATTTTAAATTCTTCGTAATGGCTATTCCAAAAGATTCAAAACAAGTGCGATTGCAATCATTCAAAACAAGGCTTATTGTGTATGCTTTTGAGAGAAAAATGCAGTACATCTGAACCAGTCTAACGTTCGACGGTCTGCTGCACGATCGCCTATATAGAATCGCTCGAAACACTTCACTCGAATGAAGTCAGCTCGATCGAAAATGAACGGATCCCTAACGTTCAAACGTAAGCCAACTTATCAAATCGGCCCCCATGGCTCTTCTTCGGAATTTGAATGTCTAGCGTGCCTTTACGTATACCTAAAGGTGCCCCTCGATAAACAGAAAACATTAAAATAATTATGTATCAAAATATTTTATTAAGATATACATAAAGATTTATGATTTTTCTTTTAGATTTTTAAGATATCGACTTCTTTATAGTAAGAAGTTATATTTTTTCAACTCGAGGAATCTCCCTCGTATCTTAAGTTCAAAATCTTATCATTTTTAGTGTGTTGATGTTAAATTATGGTTTATCTCTGCATTACCAAAGTAGGCATTCATAACTGACTCGTAGTCGCAGACATAAACATATCTTGTCACATTCTTTATTCTGGTATGAAATCCTGAAGGTTAAGGTATTTCTTCCCTCGATCAGCTCCAGTTTTGTAAATGACACCGAAGAAGAGAGCTATGGAGCCGCGTAGTCACTCCTGAAATCAGTGCTAGAAAAATTTGCTCGGGAGCTATCTGAGATCAAAATATTCCCAATTATAAAGAGAAATTCGTGCAGCAGAAGATTCTCTAATGAAAATTTTACGAAAAAACTAATCTCTCTACAAGATCAATAGGGGAAAAAAGTGAAAAGACATTCCTTCTGAAAGCTTCTTATTCTTTTGCAAAGATGGTGATACCATTAAGATTAACTTCATTCAATTTCCTGTTTTTGTTCAATTTTAAAGTTTAAAAAATTGCTAATAATTTTTCTAACTTCAAACAATGGAACGTATTAAGAACGCAAGTATTGCGAAAAAGGCTGCACTGTACCGGACCATGACTATCAAATCCAGAATGGCGTCTTTAAACATCCATTTCAACAGTAGATGCCTCGCTTTGGGAGTTATTCTTAATTATGCTGGGAGCAGCTGGGAGATATGCAGTCCAGACAGCACAACTCATATGGGTTAAGGAGGAACTCCAAGGCTGGTACGCTAAGAAGAACAGCATTGAACAATTCAGATCCCTGTTAACGAAGGAACGGTCGCGACACCTTCATTGGACCAAGTGGACGTTGCTGGATGACTACGTGTGACAGAGAAGTAGGTAATTGGCACGCAAAAAGAGGTTAGGGAATGGAAAAACTTAATCACCTCTCAGAAATGAAACGTGATTTCCACAAGAAACTCCAAATGAAGATATCCCCCTTTCGCCATATATATGCTTTCACGACAGAGTAATTAATCCTTCAGATACCGAGTTTGAGACTCAGGAAGTGGCATTATTACAGAAAGGTCTGAAATATGTGCCTAGTATTCAACGAGGTCAAAGGAAGTAGAGAATTTCATTTTAGACTGTGATGTGACCCTAGATAAGTAGGACATTGGTTTGAAAACAATAACTGTGCAAAAAATACCGGGCTTAGTTAAAAGCCATGTAAAACATCGGTTAACCCGTCATTTAGGCCTAAAATCAATAAACTCTATCCAGAAACGATTTAGGGACAACAATTCAATCGTGGAAAAATCAGATAAAGGGAGCACAGTGGTAACAATGAATATGGAAGACTACTTGAATAAGTGCTATGACTTCATTAGGTAAAATCATATAGTTAAGCTTTCAACAGACCCCACCAAAAAGATTCAAGAAGTTGTGAAGAAATTCCTTAATAACTCCCCCAACATATTCAAATTTAACGAGCTATATGAAGTCACAATCATGAACTCAAGAGCACCTAGTTTCTTCGGCATCCCCAAAATTCACAAAGAGAATATTCCTATTCGCCCAGTTGTCTCCAGTGTAAAAGCCCAATCCAGAAAACTAGCAGCCCGGTTGAATTCTCAGTTTAGAGAGTTGAGAAATTTCTAGCTGAATACAAAGGATTTCTGTGACCAACAAAGAAAACTCCTCCATCCTCCTCCAAATGTCTATCAGTGTCCTTCGATGTGGAGAACCTGTTTACAAGCATACCAGCGGATGTAGTGAATGTGGCAAAAAAGTGATGGAAAACGCGGGGACGAAAGCGACCGTCGTTAAGGAATTTGTGTCATTATTGAAAGTGTGTGTAGACCAAAATTATTTAAATTTGATGGTAAATTGTACAAACCAAGTGAAGGGTTAGCAATAGGTTCACCTTTATCGCCACTTTTAGCCGAAATGTTTATGGACGACTTTGGGGAAAAATTATTCAGTTGTAACTAAGTGTGCACCAAGAATATTTATTGCTGGTTCCGTTACGTGGACGATATTTTTGCAGTACGGACTGGCACGGATACACAATTGGATAAATTCATTCATCTCTCACAATTGGATAAATTCATTCATCACATCCCGCCATACGGCTCCAGAACTGGACAAAAATCGCATCATCATCAATCTGATGGAGGAAGTCCTTGATGAAGCTACAATATCGGTCCTCTCAAAAGGACTTAACTTCGCTTCAGCCCCGAGTTCTATTCCTTTTATGGACTTTATGGGAGGAATTGGGCAAGCAGTACGGAAACTTCCTGTTGTCACCGCGGAGGAGATAAGGGGAGAAGTTCCCCTTGTATTGAAAAAAGCAGTCATCCCAAAACCAAATATGACCCAGGAAGAGCGAAATGCTTTGAGCAAACTAAAGAAAAATACCGACTTTGTAACCCTACCATCTGAAAAGGAAAACGCCATGGTGGTCATGAAGAGGGAGGATGACAATAAAAAGATTCAAGATATTCTCCAGGACTAGAGATACCGTCCCCTTAGCCGTGATCTCACTGATAACAGAGTCAGGAAGATGATGGAACTGATTAAAAAATAGGATTTTTCTGTAGAAAGCAGGAGAAACCTTACGACGTAAGCCCCAGTACCACCAAGGCTTTACGGTCTTCCTAAAATACACAAGGCTGGAACACCATTGAGACCCGTTGTAAATGCGATCGGCTCATCAACATATTACCTGGCAAAACATCTCACCAGAAGTTTGGCTCCATACGTGGGAACAAGTGAACACCACATAAAGAATTCAGCAGAATTCGTGTGAAAGTTAGGAAATTTTCACCTGGCTCCTACAGATATGATAGTCAGTTTTGATGTCGTGTTCTTGTTTACACGCGTTCCATTGAAGGTAACCCTTCAGCTTCTGGAAGCCGTCTTTGAAAATAAGACCGTCAACTTATTCCATTACATACTTACTTCTACGTATTCTGTCCACAATGGTAAATTTTATCAGCAAGTTGATGGTGTTGCAATGGGGTCATCGCTCTTGCCTACAATAGCTAATTTCTGCATGGAAAATTTTGGGAAAAAAGCCCTTTTGTCAGCCACACTGAAGTCGAAGCACTTTTTTCGCTACGTGGATGACACTTTTATCGCTTGGCCTCATGGACCCCCCACCTTAGTGGACTTTATTAAGCACATGAACGACCAGCATCCGAGCATCCAATTCACAATGGAGGGGGAAAAAAAGCCACAGACTACCCTTCCTTGACATTTTTGTCCATCGGAAGTGAGATAATACACTGGGACATCGTGTGTATCAAAAACCTACGCACACTGACTTACACCTGAATGGTCAATGCCACCACCGTCCCAACGGAGAGCGGTAATTTCAATCCTCATTCGTCGTGCAAAATCTATCGCCGATGAGGAAAGCCTCCCATCTGACAATGAAGTGGAACATCTACGGACAACTTTACGTCGGAATGGATATTCTCATATTTTTTTCTCATATTTTTATTTATCCTGGGTTAGATGGGACAGAACCGTCCCCTCTTCCCCCAACCCAATTAACATACATACATATTCGGAGAGAGAGATATTCTTGGCCTTCAAAAAAGCCTCCATCGATCCTGAGAAACCTCGCATTTTTAGTTCTCTCGTTCCGGAAGTGACTACCAAAGAAAAACCCATAGCCAGAGCTTCTGTTCCGTACATTTCTACGGTCGTGGAAAAAATATCAAGAATAGTGAATAAACATAACATCCAGGTTATTCATAATCCACCAAAAAAATTACGAGCTTATTTCCGCCGAGTAAAAGACAATTTGGGACTCAAGACATAGGGAGTTTACCAAATTCCATGCCAATGTTGGAAAATATGCATTGGTGAAACAGGCTGCACAATTAAAACACGCTTGAAAGAACACAGGAGATGCATTAGGTCGTATCACCCTGATAAATCCACCGTGGCGGAGCATAGCCTAAAAGAGGACCATCTCATTCTTTAGTGTTGTGAAAGTCATATGCAAGGCCAATGGTTATTGGGAAAGGCTATTTAAGGAAGCTATAGAAATAAATTTTCAGCCCAATAACTTAAATCGAGACACGGAGTGTTCGATAAATCAAGGGTGGAAACCGTTAATTTCAAAAATAATAACGGAAAGAAGAAACAACAATGGTCATTCAGATGTAACCGTCCAAGATATAAGGGAGAACGTAGGCGGCCCTGGCATTATTACCCTGAAGACGATGGAAGTATTATCCATCGGAACGTGGACAGCAGCCAAACATTTAACCGGTTGGAAATCCCGAGAGAATTTCATAAATACACATTCACCGGGAGAGTACAAAACCATTTATTAATTGGATAATTTTAAATACCCAGTACAAAAGCATTAAGTTTACTTGCGAGAAAGAAAAAGGGGGAAAACTGAATTTCCTACATGTAAACCCACCACCACGGACCACATAATTCACTCCGACTCCCACCATCACATATCAAGAAAACTGTCCTTTTTTCACTTCCTTTTAAACAAACTAATGGACATCCCTATTTCTAAAGATGCATTTAACTAGGAATTAGAAATTATTGAATCAATAGCCATTTCTAATGGTTACAATGAGAGCATTATTGACTAAATGCTCCTTACAAAACGCTCCATCAGGACATAAAAAATACTCTTCGATCAATGAAAATATTTGTAACGAAAATTACTATATTACAGGTTAATTTCAGAAAAAATAGGCAACCTCTTCCCAAAAGACCAATTTAGAATTGCATTTTACAACAATAAAAACCTTATAAGTCTCCTAAATAACTCAAAGTTCAACCTTTGGAAAATAGAGGTATATACAAAATTAAAATGTAACGACTGCAGTGCGGCGTATGTGGGACAGACAGGACGCAATATCCAGAAAAGAATAGAAGAACTCAAGAGGTGTTACCGGAAATCCAATCTTTCTCAGTCCCACTTTACCAAGCAGCTGTGGGAAGAAAACCACAGCAGTGATTTCATACCAGAGATATTAAACATAGAGAAAAGAGGGAGGAAGATGGACAAAAAGGAGAAGCTGGAAATTAGAGGGAACTTGAAGAAGTGTCTTTTACTCAACGATATCCTTTTTGAAAAACTTTCCCCCTCTTGGAAGTGTCTCTATCCCTCACGGAAAAACTGAAACAGCTGACTCTCCCACCCCACTCACCACATGCTGATAACCCACCGCTACCTTAATCCCTAAAAACCTCGAAGTGCCACACCACATCAACCCACCCACCCCACCCACAACCGCCCCCACCCACCCTCCATTTGCGTGTCCTCTCACAGGTTTTCCAGATTCCTTCCCCAACTGCCATCCCTTACCTCCCCCTGGTTTCTCCTCCTCATCTCCCCCTCCTACCTTCCCCAAAACCCCTTACGATATATAAACTTCTGAAAAAATGATTTCAGTTTGTACCTGATGATGACACCTCTGTGTCAAAACATGTTGTACCAGGAAAATAAATCTGAGGAAGGAGACAAAATTACTTTTTCATTTGTGAAGAAAAACGCAGATACTACTTTGCTCAGGTGAAGCCACGCATCGAATGCGCCGCGAGCATTTGGGATCCTGGTCAAAAATATTTAACCAAAAAAATTAATAAAATACAAAGAAAAGCAGCGCGCTTCGTTAAACACTGCTATGAGCGTACATACGAGGTCTGTTCAAAAAGTTCCCGAACTTAATTTATTACAAAAAATTACTTCACTAACAAATTATTGGTCAGGGTTCCCTTCAAAGTAGTTTTCTCCCAACGTATACACTTATCCCAACGCTGTTTCCAATTTTTTAAATAGTCCTAGAACACTTCTCCCAGAAAGCTCACAAGCTCCTCCGTCGAATTTTTCTCTATCTCTAAAATGGTGGAAAATATCTTTCCTTTGAGCAGAGTTTTTAGTTAAGGGAACAGAAAAAAGTCACATGGGACCAGGTCTGGTGAGTAGGATGGGTAGGAAAGTACAGCGGTCTTGTTTTTGGTTAAAAACTCACGAATTCTGAGAGACAAATGAGCCGGCGCGTTGTCGCAGTGAAAAAACCACTCCTCACTCCTCCAAATTTCGCCTTATTCTCTCTCTTAGGCATTTCATAACCCCCAAGTAGTACGTGTTGACTGTCTGGCCTTTATGTAGGCATTCGTGATACACAACCTCCTTTGCAACGAAAAAAACAGTCAGCATCACCTTGACATTTGAACAAACTTGTCGAGTATTTTTGGGGTGGGAGATGTTTCACCAATCCATTGTGAAGATTGCACTTTTGTTTCGATGTCATATCCATAAACCCATGACTCATCATATGTTATGATCCTGCACAAAAAGGTTTCATTCTCTTCAGCTTGATCGAACAGTCCCTGACAGATATAAACTCGATGTTGTTTCTGGTTTGCTGTAATCAGGTGGGGCTCAAATTTGGCGGCGACTCGATATATCCTCAATTTTTCAGTTAGGATATCATAGCAAGAACCAATCGAGATTACATACTCTTCTGCAAGTTCTCTGATAGTCAAACGTCGATTTTCATGAACGAGATTGTTCACTTTCTTGATGTGTGGGTCGTCAGTCGACGTTGATGGTCTTCCGGAATGCTCGTCGTCTATGAGTGGTAAACCACTCATATCACGCGACACGTTTCATAGCATCCTCACCATAAGCCTTGAATCGACTCAAAAGTTTCCGTGAAGGATTTGCAGAGTTTCACGCATAATTTCATAGAACAACGCCGCTCCTTCAAAGAGCTCATTTCCACGGATCCGATTTTTCGCGGCATTCCACGAACACCCTTTCACATAAAAGGCCGTAGCTAAGCAACAAAACAATATATCAACAAAGTGGTTAAAGGCGGTAATTTGGGAATTTTTCGCAGACAAAACGCTTTCATGTGGATTAAAAAATATCCAGCTGGAGGCGCGCTATTAAAAAAGTTCGGGAATTAAAATTAAACCAAATTAATAACGGTATTCCGTTGCCGTTTGGTTTTTAAAGCCATACACTGAGAATGTGGGATAGGATTGCACATCCAATATCATGGATATCTGAAAAAAAAACTTCATGAAAACAAACCATTTTTTAAAAGGCCTCACTTTGCATTCAATACTATTCGTTTTTATCGGTTACATGCGCTGTGTCATTTCATATGAAAATCGAATTATCAGTAGTGAAACCATTTGGGACCAGGTTACTAAGTACCCTCTATTTGCAGTAAAAAATTTAATAATCTATTCGATTCCTTAAAAATTATATCAATTATTCAATTATAGTGTGTAGTATATATTGTTCTGTCACTATAAAACCAAATTGTGTGTTATGACTAAATGATTTCTTGCACAGAAACTTGCCATAAATTGATTCATTTCACACAAAAATACTGCTTGGGTCAATTGGCACGTCCTTGTCGTTTAGGTATAAAACCATTTTTAGGAATAAACCTGGAATAAATATTTGAAAATTGACATCCAAAATGTATTTTAAAATAATAATAGGTGCAGAACTGAATCTAGATTGGGTCATAATTAACGGCGCTGCAGCAGCGTCCATTAAACATAGTAAAATTGACCAACCCCGGAGCTTCTCATAATAAGAGGCTCCACTTGTCAAAATTGCAAATTATTGCCAATCTATTGTACTTTTTCGCTCATTTACTATTTAGAGGTTGTTATAAAAGCGTTTACTGGCATACGTAAGTTAAAATTCAATATTGAAAGCAACAAAGCCACCTGTTTCAAATACTAACTTCGAATGAGACGTCTGTCTCACCAATTATCCCCTAACTTCTTCGACTCTATTCGGCTATTATCTTATGAAACGCTTTCTCGGAATCTAAAAAGCGCTCAAGAACATTCTGGCCATATTCTAGATTTCTTTCTACTATCGTCATTCTAGCGTCTCTCGACTAGCGTAGCTCATAATATCAGCATGTCAGAACTTTAGTTTTCGTTTGGAGGGCAAAGCATAAAAAAATTGTGATAACTTTACAAATACCATAAATTCTCACTTTAGATTCTTGGCTAAGTCCAATTTTACTACTGTCGGAGGATTTTTTGCACTGCCAAGGGTTGTTTGATTCACCACTCATTCACAGAGCTCTCAAAAATTGTGAAGGCTGCATCGTCTCGTCCCACCAAATATCGGCATCGTCTCAAATTTACAATCTTGGTCTCGTCTCGAATTTTGCGGCAACCCTATTAAAAAACAAGCGACTCATTACTGATGTTACATCAACGATCCTCAATTCACTTAGTTTACAACCGATGTATTCGAGGGCTTGTTGAGAATCAGATTTACCTTGTAAATCTATGGCTCTATACGCTCTAGTTTACTCTCCATCTTTCGTCTCTACATTCCTGTGCATTTTACATTACGACAGATATTTTCCCAATAATATGCACTTTAATTCTCTTGCAAGCATATCTACGCCAAAATATTCCCTACGGCACCAAAATGTATACGTAAATAGCAAACTTACACATTAAAGAGGACTCTCGCAAAGAAACTCTGATACGTTTCGGCGATGAAGTCGCGTTCGTCGGTCGCAGGAGACTGTTGCTGTGATCGGTGGTGGAAGGGAGCGAAGTGGGCGAGCGCTCTTTTGGTGAACTGAGCGCTTTCTCCTCTGTTATTCGCTCAGTGAAACACGGCCGGGTTACAATCGTCGGTCGGATCATTGATGGTGTCAGGCAGTCGGCCTGCTATCAATTCACCAAAGGTTCTCAGTGGAGGCAGCTGATCTGTAGTCCTACCGTCCTCGCCGATGTTAAACAACTTGTCATCATTTCAGAGGAGAAATGGTAGAAAAGGAGACAGGATCGGTTGGCATGGAAAGTAGTGGAGGGGGAGTAACCCCTATTCTTCATCTCAACCCCAAAATTACCTTCTCCTGAACATAGTAGTGAGTCTGCCTTAAAATATAAGTATGCAGTTATTCACTTTAATTTGAAGTAGATAGATGAAAACTACAATCACATTAAATATCCATTGCACGGAGCATGGAATAGATAATTTGAGGGAAAAATTAGCGTACAATGTAAATATCAGGCGCTAGTAATCTCCAGGGTTAGACCAAGATCAGTGCCTTTTCATGCTGATTGCATGAGGTCATTCGAATAAGTTGCACGTTAAAAAGTGCCTCGATAATTAAAAATCAACGGATGGTGTATTATTTAAAGTATTTCATAATATGAAAATATATGCAATGAAGTACATGTATGTAGTTCAAACCGTATCGGAAAGGAAAAAGCATTTAACATATAACCTTTAAATCAAAGGAGATTGAGCTCTACGGCCTCTCAAGATAGCAAAATTAAAAGTCTCCAATAGCCACAAAAATGGCACCACTCGTCAAACATGCAACCACACAACACTTACTGTGTTGGTTTGCGGGAAAGGGGATTCCACAGCAGGGACCTACCACAGCCTCTCTACCAGAATACCCTCCAGTGATGGTTTGCGGGAATGTTACCGCCTCGCCAGTGACCAACACAGACACACACACATACACTCAACCCAGTTGAGGTCCTTTTCGAGGGCTAATGGGACCCTGATAAGGATGCCTGGGTTATAACCTGAGATCCTTCATAGGGCTAATGGGACCCTGCTAAGGATGCCTGGTTATTACCACAATCACACTCACAAGCACTCAAATCACTCACTCACACACACAGACGGACCCAACTTCTGGAAGAAATCGCTCAAAAAGAGCGTGGTCAAAATATAAACACAAAGACAAACGAGGAAATACGCATATCCGACGCTCACCCTCGTTTTTGCAAAAGCGGTTCAGAGACAAAGTAATTGAAAGCTAGAATTATATATGAGAGTAAATAAGCGTGATGAAAATAATGGTAAAGCTAAAAATGATAATTATATGTGCAACAATAGTTCTCTTAACCTAGTCAAACAAATATAAATTATATCCTAATTTTTCAACTCAACGTCATCTCGAGAAAATGAAACTTGGAGGTATAATGCGGTCAAAGCACGAGAGGAATATCGGGGACTTCAAACGTATGAGCAATCACACAGAAATTTTAGTTAACCATGTATTTTCCCAATAGGATGAAATGAATTTCCTTAAGGTATTTAGCAGAAAAAATTTAAATTAACCAAATTGTTTTGGATTTGAACGTATGAATGAATTATTTTACTATTTGCGTCTCAGTGCTGCCGTTGATTTCTAATAGAGACTTTTTAGTGACACGGCCTGTATTCCTTGAAACACGAACATTGCAGCGTCACACTTTCTACTGCTCTTGAAGCCCAGGGGCTAATATTTTCTCTCATGCCTCATATAACCTCGGCAATTTTTAAAACAAATATAACCTACTTCACATTCAGTTCAAAATGACCGTCAGATAAAAAATATGCCCTATACCTCCTGCTCTTTCCTCCGAAACATTCGATCTTCCACTAGACATTAAACCGTAAGGGATACTCTCTCAATTACCCCCCCCCCCCCGTTTGCGATCCCCTCCCACTCCCAATCGCCTGCACCTCCCCTCTCCCCGGGGTATCCACTGTCCCCTCGGAAATTAGCCTCCCCTCGCCCACCTGAGCCCCGGACACTCTTCTTTTACGTCCCTTACTCGACCCCAAATAACGCTTGCAACGGGATCACTTCAGGTACCCAAGTGGTCTCACCTGATGCCTCGCTAAAATCCATCAGAAGCCATTTAAAAGAAGCTGAAAGGAGGCTCAGGTTGTCACATGTCTTTTGTTCTTCTACCGAAGATCAAAAAGAATTCAATATTGGCTTTTGTCGCGACTAAATCCCTCAGTCACTGAGTACCTGCCCCTGAGATTATCAGCTACAATTTAGCAACTAGTAAAAAAGGATTGGTGGACGCATGAAGACAGGTAAATAAACTTCCCAGGCGCCGCTAGTTTTTTTCAAATGCAGACGAAGTGGAAGCAATTGCCCTTTTTGGCAAGTTTTGTCACACAGAAAAGGCATTTGAACTTATAATTTATAGCAAAAAATGGCTATAACTACTTTTTCAGAGATGTTTTATAGTACATGAGCCCTTTTTTAATCATTACCTATCCATAAATCGATGTATTTGGACTATCTCAGGAGAAAATGAAAGGCAAAGACTACGTGCACTTTGACCAACCTATTCAAATATTGTTTTTTTCCATAACATATATTTCCTAAATTTGAATTATTTTAGCTTTACATGTATTTTTCCAATAGTTGCTTATCATTAAAATGGGAAATATAAATATTATGCCTTTGCTTTAACGAATATATTGTAAATGTAATAAATATCTATATGGGAAATTTTTAAAAGCTTGCAGCTTTTGAATTCATTTATGTGCGTTAAAATGTTCTGGCGGAATTCATAGATGCCTTAGCTAACAACAATATGCATAGTATTGCACAAACTAGTGTTAAACATTCAAATATGTATTCTCCTGTCGTTTCCAGTAACTAAGCTTAGCAGAACTAAGTGTGACACTATAGTCTTGTTCCGAGGCGATACTAAATATAGTGGCCCAATCATCAAGGTACGATCCACGTCCGAATTATTACGACAGATAAGATAATAACCAGAAGATACCTGAGGAAGTATTGTTCTTACGTCTGGAAGATATGTTGTGCAGTATTGCCTTCGGATCAAACTGGCTATGTGAATCATTTATTCATAATCGCCGACTAAATGTTTTGATGAACTGTGGTGCTTGATGAGGATTTTATTTCTTTAAATTGAAGGAATCCATGAGACGATTAATGTGCTTTTGAGCCTCGTAATGTGTTTGCTAAGTATTTATCAACTCAGTTGTTTTGAGATAAGTTGACCACGATTCTAGAGTGTATTAACATTATTGTTGGGGCCACTTTCTTAGGAAGTCAGTTTCATCTTTAACTTCGTCAGGTTTTTGTCGTTTATTTGAAAACTCTCCTGACAGCTTTAGAGGATTGTTTTGCATTTTCAATGAATATTCCTCGGAATACGTCTCATAAATAGTAATACTCGTATGGATATTAGTTATCAAAGATGTCGTATCAAGTGAGTTTTGCTCCAGGTTGCAAGATAATTCACTCTAAAATATTACTTTTGGGTGTAAGTAGGAAAAATATAGCTTTTATTGATGTTATTATTGATTCATGTATACATTAATTTCTTATTAAGTAATGAGTATATTTATAAGGAAGTATTAATAATTGCAATTCGTCTGAATAATTAATAGTCTTAAAATGATATTACTTTGCCAATCGTTTCGTATAAAGTGATCATAAACAAATGTGTTGTTTCCTGTAATGCAGTAAATTATAGCATCTTTTTTATATCGGAATGTTCTATCTGTTGGTTACGTAAAAGATTTCGTGTGAGAAGTGTGGAGTTGTGTCGTTATTAGTGTTTATGTCCGTGGATAAACAATTACTTCTGAGTTTTTGTTCTCTTGAAAGTGGTTTCTTTTCAACTGACGGAATTATTTTCAGGAAACTTGTTTTATGACCATTTTAACTCATATCTATGATTAATATGTTTAATAATTTATATAATTAATCTTCAGGAATAAACTGTATTACACTGCAAAGACGCTTCGTGGTCAATTGATAAAAGAGATTATGTAATACGCGGAAGTTCTTATTTTTCTACTAAGTAGAAATAAATTGGTCAGTGCACAATGAATTTTTCCTTTTTTACATTAGTATTAATTGTTTATCGAAGATTAGGTTTTTATAGTAATGATACCAAGTGGTAGCAACTTATTCGCTGTATCATCATCGTAGAATATATGAAAAGCTATTATTTGCCCACTCATGATTATTTTTCTCGGTCATATGCTTTCTTTATTTATTTAAAATTACTTTACGGATCGAGAAAGGAAGATAACCTCCGATATTAAAGTGCATACGTTTTTAGGCGATATCATAAGGGACAGAATTTTCAATGACATACATAGCTACGGAAATTTTTCCATAGCATTTTGACCGCATATGACGCAATTTATGTATTACTTCGCTGATATTCACAGATTAGAAGACGTAAAGAGCAATAAAAGAAGAATGGGTAAATGTGTAACAATACGGTGTCTGATTTTGGAGGAAAAATAGTTCCCAAATTAAATATCCAGGCGGGAGTGCTGGGAGGGAAGCATCAGTCAAGGTGAACAAATGAATGGTTGGGACATGGATCGTGAAGTCCCGCGGAAAGAGTGAAAATTTGGAGAAGCAAGGGGAAAGGTAGAATAGTGCAGTCCACCAAATTTAGCATTGAATTACTGATGATGATCAATTGAAATACGATGAAAAGCGAATATTTGGGAGAGAAATAAAGGCCGAGTTTTTCTTGAGCAATAAAAGGACTACGCAATGATTCAATATTCAACAGATTTACGATGTTCTTTCATTTTTATCCTTTGCTCACATAAATAAGTATTTTAATGCAGCATGATGAATACAAAGCGAAATGATTCGTGAGGTATGCGCGAATTTGAATCAGTAGCCGCGTTGTCAAGCATTGTTGCTTGATTTTTTCAGGCAGCCGCTACCTGAGATCTCCGCTTCGACAGTACCATCATAAGTTAGAAGCTCCTGATTGCTATCAGAAATGGATCCATGAATAGTAGCTTTTGGTGTATCAGTAAAAGCACTTAATTGCTCTACTACGGTGTTTAAGCGGTATAATATTAATACTGCCGCAGCCGTTTACTTCAGTTGATCGGTAAGGCTCTAGTGATTATCATTTTATGCTAGCTCTTAGACTTCTAGTAAGTCATCATAATTCTCTTGTTGAGAAAGTTAACCAATGATAATAGCTGAAGTATCTCATTATTTATAATTTATGGGTACATATGAGTAAAACAATATCGGCGGGTGATGATTTGGATTCAATCTGAGTTTCCAATGCCTCATCGAAATAACATAATCATGCCACGCAGTTGAAGTGATATCTTCATTTTGATCGAGAAGTTTTTCGTAGAAGTAGGCAATGCATTTTAGAATCCAGGACATAATAAATTTATATGATTATGCACACAAATTGTAATTTGGAAAGGTTTTTATGCTAATTTAACCGAAGGATTCAATTCTTGTCAATATTTTGTCGCAGATCCTCCATGGCAGGTGCATGTTTTTATTTTTTATTCCTAGTATAACTCTCGGCTTCTGCACTCTATACCACCGTATCACTGTACATTTACTGGTAGAGCATGTTAATATTCATAAATTATCTCTTTTTCCAGCCATCCATTTCAATTCCAAGGTTAACCCTTGAGTACAATCATCTGGATGTTTAGCACCTAGAGGGATTTTAAAAAGCTATATTTTTATTTTGTCCACATCATCAAGTTCATGCCTTTATTAGCTGAGTTTTACCCTCATTTTAATTTACTAAGCGTAATAATAGTTTAGTATAATTCATTTCTAATGTAAGAAAGAGACAAGTGTCGTAGATCTGGATGTCCGGCACCCACCGACCGTATCGGTGTGACTAACTTTGTCCCTCCTTTAGCCTTGATCTCATAGTTTACCATACGCAAAATATACATCGTAGTATGTTATGGCTAACGCCAGGGCAGGAGAGGACTGTCAAACCTTACACTTAATATTTATTTCGGCATGAAAACGAAGTATGTACCAGGATTTGGAGCTTACCAAATTTCAAACTGTGATGAAATTTCTTTTCGATTGTAGATTTTTAGTTCCGAGCCAACCGGCGTCTTTTGAACTAATGAAATATGCATGATTATGTGTCTGTACCTCATTTTAACCACTTCTATCGTTCCCTACGATAGACTTCTGTAGATTTGAAAATGTTTCTCAGCCGATGAGTTGTGCTCTCACTGGAGTTATCTCCTTGTGATGTGTTCTCTGTGTGAAGATTCAGTAGGTTTCTGAATACGAGTGACTTCTCCTTTGGAGGCCCCGTTTCCTGGAAGTAACGTGAGGTAAATGTGAGCATCTATATCACTAATTCAAGAGATGATTTTGCAATTTGGTAAAAATTCAACTAAATTTTTCACATTTCACAATTATTGATTGATAAAATTTTTATTATTCCATTGCTGGGTAATACAGCTTGTAAATTTTAGTTCGCAATATAAAATACGAAAGAGAAAAAACTAATGTTTCAACTTTTAGAAGTTGAGGAGGCAGAATAGTATATAATGGCAATACGATAAAAATGACATAGATAATCTACATTACAGTGACCACAACAACAGTAGCATATTTCTTGATTAGAGCTTTCGCGACTCATGTTAATGAATGTAATAATTGTTCGGGTATATGCCGCGTATGAAATCATGTTTTTGGCCCGACGTTTCGTGACCCACTGCTGGTCACTTATTCATGGGAATGGATTTCCAATTGCTGCTTGTCCTCTTCCACTTAATATATAAAAAAGACAAGCAACAATAGGAAATCCATTCCCATGAATAAGAGATCAGCAGTGAGTTACGAAACGTCGGGCCAAAAACCTGATTTCATACGCGGCATATACCCGAACAATTATTACATTCATTAACAGTAGCATATGTTTGTAAAAAGTTTAGTGAAACGTTTAAAAAGTTTTATCATACGTTTAATACCAATTGTGAGATTAGTCAGGTAGGAGAAAATACAGCTAAAATTTGATTTACACCTATCAAAGAAACAAATAACTTATCCTGAGTGTCCAAAATCGACCAACATGAATCTCGTATGTAAAATAGGGGACCGTACTGAAGGATCATGGCGCAGGGATGTGCATATGTATGCAAGCATTTTTGGGGCTATATTTTCTTTGTTAAGAAATGCTTAGATTAGAAAATTCATCTTGGGTGCAAAAGGCCTATCAAAAATGTAGGAACCACTTTATTTCTACCAAATCAATAATGATTGAGTCCCGAAAATAACAAATCAGATAGTCGTCTCACCACAGTGGCTAAAGTGTCTCAGCGAGGGTATGGAATAAAGTCCTGCCTGAGGAGACACATATGTCATTACAGCATTAAATGAAGAACATCATATATCTAAGATTGGACGCAAAGACGAGATTACAGTGAATTATCAGATTATTCCGGTCCTTACTTAAAGGGCATAATTTTGTTTTCTTTAAGTATGGTTACCATAAACTTCCACGAAGTAAAACCTAAATCTGCAGAGAGTACTTCAGTTCTTATAAACAATGAAAAATCAACCCTGTCTCGCAATATCACCAAAAAATGCTCCCTAGATTCTATAAATAGGTAGGTATCAGTAGTGTCATAGGGATTAAGCATGAGTTTTTAGAGAGTGCAAGGGAGGACGAAGCAAATAGTATCCTCAAATACATGTAATTTTAAAATATAGTCAATATTCACTGGCAGAGATCAACTAAAGTCAACCTCGTTTCTACACAAGGTGAAGTTTGTCACATCTTTGATCTCATCATAGGCGAGTGCTGTAGACTTTGTCATTTCCGGGGTATTTTTCCTCTGTTGCAGATAGTTCACAAGTAACATATTAATCAGAATTCGAGAGTATATCGCTCCTGATAAAACAAGAAAGTCCCATGACTCATATCTGAGAATTCCCAAGGGGAAAATTCTCGTCATTCTATCGGTCATTTTGTTTGATAGACATGAGAATTTGCTAGCAGATTGATGACTAGCATAACGATGCAATCAAAAGCCGGCAGTACAGCATCGTAACTAGGCTGCTGACCTCCATAAACACCCGCAAAAAAGCAGAACCCAACGCTTGCCAAGTGCCGTTGGTAACGCTTTCCGTCAGAGGCGCTTTTTATTCAGTATAATTCCGAAATATGTTCACTGACCTGGCATATATCGTTCCAGAGGCCGATTGACTCGGAAAATGTAAGACATTTTGAGGAACATTGAATTTTTCGAAAGAGAGACGAATAATAACTACGAGTTGTCTTAATATCAGTAATAATTCCGGGATTATCAAACGTTCTTTTAAGGAAATAAAATCTAATGGAGAAGCTAGAATATGAGTACATGTTTCAACATGTTATTATAAAATGTAGAAGTTCACTATTTAAGACGTAAACAATTCCGTGGTTGAAACAAAGTGGATCGCCCAGCTAATAGTACAGCTAACAAGGATAAACCGAGACCATTGAAATATTCGTAATAACCTTGCAAAATTTATTGGAAAACTTTTTACTATTCGAGAAAGAGGAAAAGTCTAACCTGGTTTTGCAAGAAGGTTGACTCTTCCGGAAGCCGTGCTGAATGCTGTGGACGAAGTTATCATTGTCTAGGAAGGTCATGATATCACTAATCGAGAATATTGTATGATAGTTAAGTTAAGTAGATAGACAGGTAATAAATATAGGGCGGCATTTTCCTGACTCTTGCTTCTTGTTTTCAATATTTTCGCGACATTAGCTATTTTCCAGAGGCGTGGTTATTCACCCTTTGGACAATGGTTGGATATATGTGATTTCTGGAAATAGTGTGACGTGAAGACGTTTATTAAACTCTTCACTTTGGTTTTACTATAAAACCAACAGTTGTTTTTAAGGCCGCCAAAAAACAATTTCAAGTCATTTATACCTTCCAGGATATTGAAGAATCCCTTATTTTTCACAAACTTAAATTATTACAAATAAGACTAAGAGGATTCCCAATAATACGAATTTTATTCGTAAACAAATAATTTCTGAGACGAGTGTTGAGATGTTTGATTTCCCCACCACGTTTCCCCATCTGTTTCCCGCATCGGTTTATTTCCTTGATTCTCTTTCAGCCCAACATCGCATTCCCACTTTTCACTCCATTCTTTCTTCATTGTTCCAAATAAGTTTTCCTGTGACCCGAGGATTTTCAGTCTAGTCTGAGCCAATGTCATGTTTTCATTTCTCTGCGTTTTTTGAGATCTGTTGCAATATATTTCCATCTCATATCAAATTTCATCATCTCATTCATTTTCTTCGGTGACTTCTTTTACAGCCGTTTTCTTGTGGGAGGAGACCATTTGCTGCCAGTAATCAATCCTCCAAAGATCATGGTCATTATTTTTCTAGGAATATATTGGAGTGGGTTTCTTGTTCCTTCTCTCATATTTTTTTTTATGATGCTCTGTCACTTGCCTTGCATCAAATGACTTCTTGTACCCCTCATCGGCCCAATTGAAGCTTCTAGCCTCTATATATTTATTTACACATTTTTACATATTTTCGTATGTAAATCTTAATATACATTTCAAACGTACTAATTAATGGCATCTGCATTGACCCCAAGGAAGCTCGACCAATGTTCTTAGCTGTTGCTATAGCTCTTCCAAACAATTGAGTACTGATATTCACCCGTATTTTCCACTTCTATATCTATCCATGCATTTAAAGTCTAAACCGGGTGCATCCAATGCCTCATTATTTCTCCTGCGATATTCATCATTCTCCTCTAAAAGGATCTTCTCTTCTTATTTACTTATTTTTTCCCATGCCCTCGCTAGCACATTCAATTTCCAAATGGCCATTACTTTTTCTGAACCGGGACTCAACAGTTATTTTATCCATATTTTTGAACAAAAAATCACTTTATTACTCCATAGGGTCACTTGCAGTCATTCAAACGTGAACACTGCCACCACTAGAAACTGCTCTTAAGCCTATAGTCCCCGACATTAAATCTCACCTCATGCAACCGCTCTCCATCTGGATTTCATATTTCAATTATTTCATGATTAAACGCTTGATTCGTCATCGATCTATCGTTTCAAGTTGCTTCTTTTACTGCTGTTATCTTTATCTGTATTTTCTCTTGTTGTCTATAGATAAGTTTTGCAAGAATTTCATGCAGTGATGACCACATATGCATTGCGTCCTACGTTGCCCAGCACGAAAGTCACCTTTGAGGAAGGAGAACTTTTGCTCTCAGTAATCAATCCTCCAATGCTTTTGTTCATAATTTTTTTCTGGGAAAATATTTAAGTTGGTTTCTCATCACTTTCCTCATTAATTTTCTTGTTGCTTCATCACTAAAGGTGGCAGAAGCGTTTATCGTGAGTCATTGAATGCACATTTTAATAACTTGGCACGTAAGTTGAAAAATAATCTTGGACCACGCTCCACTTAATTACATCAGCTTATTCGGTGGAAGTCACCTAACATGTAGTCATGTAAATAATGCACAAATTGTATTTTTTTAATTTCGTCTTCGTTAAAGTATTATAATGACTTGGCCTTACGGCGAGAATTTCAAAATTTAGGCGAAAGTCATAAGTAAATACGTGTTTTTACTCGGCATGGTAGCTTGATATTTCTATAGCAATCATTATAGTAACATGAAACGTAAAATTTCGCGTTTATGGGAAATCTGTTTATAGTATCAAATCATTTCGAAATATATGTCAAATGCTGGAAGGTTAGAATACCATTATAATGCCGGGAAAACTAATCAGTAACATGCAATTAAATCTATACATAGTACTTATAACAGCAAGTTAATAACGTTTAAGGCAGATCTGTCGATAGACGAAAATCGCTCCAACCACCTTAAAAAGACTGGGAGTCTGAATCCTTCAAACAGCGGCCTCACTGAGGAACGCGCCTTTGTAAGGACTACCTTTCATCCGTTTCCTGCCCTTCGAACTATCTGGCATCGGTAACCTTACCCGTAGCAAATTTAATTGCTTCCGCTAATTAAGCCCAAGGCGTCATCAGAACACGCAAACCTTCCACCTCGTGTCAAGGTAGTTTCTTCCTGTGGAGGGATTCTGGGAAACGAGGTACGCGTATAATGCGATAATAATGCGCCCTCTCATCTCTGAAGTGCATATCCTACAACCGGGAAAATAGATATTAAAGCCATAATCTCGGCGCTAATATTTGGCCCCAGGTCTCAGTAGTGTTACCATGGGAACGTGAAGATATTTTCTCCGCTGATATACCACCCACGCTAAAAATAGGCTTATATGTCTACTCAGGATGGCATTTCTGGTAAGAGTAATTCTCCGTAAAATTGCAGGAAAGCCGACAAGGATCGGAACGATTGAGCAAAAAGAGAATTTCGCCTTTAATTATGAACGTCATTTTAGAACGCTCAAATTAATTAGCACCATAACAGATTAGGGGATCAATGTTAGCAATTCTCTGTCAGCTATCTTATAGAGTGCACAGAGTGCCAATGCCAATTTTATGTATCTTTAAATCCTGCAACTGGTTGAAAAAAAATTGTAAAATTATTTTTTTGTAGATTTTTCACAATTTTTAATAAAAATTTGCAATCGGAATTCGATAGCAAAAATTTCATACGAATAGAATGTAGAAATAAAAAACAATCATTAGAATTGAATTTGTAAGTACGCATAAAACAAGTAGTAATACATCGGCAAATATCAAAGATGCACCTAAGATCCATACACCGTACTTATTGCACACAAGTAATTGAATTAAAGTACAACATTTATGGCGACTTGGAACAAAGTCCTATAGAAAAGTGAATTTGTTCGTAAAATAATTCGCCAAGAGGAGGTAAAAATTATTGTTTGTCTCTCATTTCTTTATTTGTTTAAGGACGTAGCTTTAGGTTATACCGATATACCCTCAAGATGCTTGACACTTATGAAGGTGGAGATAAATTTGAATAACTTCAACTTCGAAAGGATAACTTGAAGGTTAGTTCCATTCATAAGCTTAATTAAGAACCTTAACCAAATACGGAAATCTGAAAATATCTTTAGGTACCTACGAATAAGATAATCTTAAGGGTAGCCTCCAAAGTGATAACAGGATAGAGAACTCTATCAGGAACTGGTGTAGGACGATGGAGACATGGTTTCTTGGCTCAATTTCTGATTTCTGTTTCCGTCAATCTACCTTCTCCTTTCATCGGCATTTCTCTTCACCTCCACTTACACGTACTACCATCTCTACTGCATCTAAGCTTCCTTTTGTTTGCTCTTCAAAGAATTTCTTTCTTCCATAACCCCAATGGCCCTTAGGTATTTTCTGCGTACAACATCGTGAATTTCATTTACAATGCGTATTAGGAATGTGGGACGTGTATCCCTTTCGATTCAGTTTCTTCATTCATATAGAAATATTCATTCCATCTTCTGATCTAATCCCATCTAAAACCTAATCCCATATTCGCTTTGCCTTTCTTATTTACAGGGCCAATGCTGTTTGGATTCAGAGGAAATTCATGCAGATCGCTGTCTTGGAAAAGAACTTATTCGGCGTTTAAATTTATAACCATATGTAATTATTCGAAATAATTAACAATTTTATTGAAATGCTGTATTTTCTCTATTTTACTAGTTAAAAGTTATCCAGAGTTCGTACTGCGAGGAATTTCCTTGGTTTCAATCACATAAAAGATCACCTAAGGGTTAAATACTCAAAATTTAAAGGATTCATCCAGCAACACAATACATTGATGCAAATATATGTGAGGGGAAGGAATAGAAGGAGATGAGATCCTCATGAATACCGAATTACACTCTGGTAAGTCTTGAGAAGAGCACAATTAAGTCGTAATAAGTGGAGATAAGGAGGCGAGAGAGAGAAGATTATTAGGAGGAAGAGGCACCCGCTCCACTCCCCGCCCGAACCCCTGAAACAAGGATTCCAGGGAGACCAGAGCCTGTATCAATTCTCAGCTCTTTCCTCGAAGGGACGGGAGGTAGGGGGCACTCCCACCACCCGCTCCTAATGAACGACCCCCCCCCTCCCAGGCCATCGTCCGCAGCAGCCGCAAAGGCGGCGGCCGGCGCGGTCCTGTGGCTGGCGCGGGCCCACAACACCTGTACCACCACCCCGTGCCCGACTGCCCGCCGTCACGCCACCGCGGCCCCCGCCCCACCACCGTCTTCCACCGGGCGCATTCTGATGCCTCGGCCGCGCCTTTTCATCTTTAGTCACGACCCTATGAAAACTTGATAAATCAGTGGGGCAGGGGGGGGGGTGGAGTTCCGGGAAAAGACTTGAGGGGGAGCATGGGAGGGTGGGGGGGAGAGGTGCGTGGTGGTGGGGGAAGATGCGGGAAGAAGGAGGCATGCGCGCCGACTTTTTTGGCGCTCTTTTTCTTGGGGGAGAGCTCCGGGACGCCCCTCCCTCTTAAGGCCCCCGAACACTCCGCCCCCTTTTTCCGTCTTGCCTCACCCTCGGCGACGTCTTTTCCTCGCCCTTCCTCCTCCGCAGCCCCCTGCGACCCCCGCAGCCCCCGACGCCGCCAGAAAAGAAGGCTTCGCGGAGTGATATTGAATGGGGGAGGCGGCGGTGGGGGGGGCTGGCGATGCGTGGCGGTGGGGTGGGGGCACCCCCTCGTGAGGGACGTGGGCGGGGGGGCAAGGCGGAGGGGGGGGGCAGAGGCCGTGTGTTCGAGGAAGGCAGGAAGGAGCCGCGGCCGACCTCGCCGCGGCAGTCGGTTGGCGGGAACCAAGGCGAGTGGTGTGGCCACGGGGAAGACCGAAACTTAACGACTTGGCCCGAAGTCGGCGCGGGAACGGGGCGGGGACGGAAGAGGAGAGGCCCCCGCGTTTTCCGGCGGCAGCTTCGGAGGCGACGAGCCGGGGGGGAGCGGGGTGCACGTGCTATTTTTTACGCCTACCCCTCCTCCGGCCCACCTCCGCCTCCCGGACACCCTACGCTCCCCTCGAGAACGGCCGCCCGCCCCCCGCGTCCTCGCCGGGAGGGGGGCAGGGAGGGGCTAATTGTGTTGTCGGCAGTGGTGGGTGGGCGCGGCGGGGGGGGGCTTCTTGGGGAGGTGGGGGGCCTTCTTGGGTGGAGGGGGGCGTCGACCGTGGTGGCGACTCCCGCGACCACCGCAGAGTTTGTGGTCGGTGATCGTGGTGCGGAGTGTGCTGGGGGGTTTTTCCCGTGCGGAGTTAAGGGGTCAAATAAAAAAGCAGTTCTCGCGCCGAGGATCACGCCAATGTTCCGCAGCTGCTGACGGACGCTTCGTCCCTACTGGAAGAGAGAGGTCCCCCGGGTGAAGAGAGCGACCTTCAACCGCCCCCGCACAGCGGCTGCCCCCCCAGGGGACGTGCCCCCCGTTGGCGGGGGCCGAGCTCTCCCCGGCGCGGGGGAGCGATGCATCTGTCTTCGGAGGCGGCGGCTGGAGGGGTTACCGGCGGCGACGGAGGCGGTGCCACCGCCCCTGGGGATGATGTGGGTGCCGACTCGGGGGCCTCGGCTCCGGGGGCCTCGGCGGCCACACGCGGAGGCGGCGGTTCGGGATCCGCCTCCACACCCGGCCCCACCACCGTGGACAATCTCGCCGAGAGAGCCCTCAACGAGATCCTGTCCGAGCACCCCGGCGAGCTGGTGCGCACCGGCAGCCCTCATTTCGTGTGCACGGTGCTGCCGCCTCACTGGCGCTCCAACAAGACCCTCCCGGTGGCCTTCAAGGTGGTCGCGTTGGGCGACGTGATGGACGGCACTCTGGTCACTGTCCGTGCCGGCAATGACGAGAACTATTGTGCGGAATTGCGTAATTGCACGGCCGTTATGAAGAACCAAGTGGCCAAATTCAACGACCTCCGGTTCGTGGGACGAAGTGGCCGAGGTGAGTGCAAACGAAACCCGTTGCGGGTGGACTCCGACCACCTGGGTCCTCCGACCGCCGACGACCGTTTCTATCTCCGCCGCTACTCATTTGCCGTGATGCTTTGATCATTGCTGCGTCGACCGCTGCTCGTAAGCATATCATTTGAGCACAGCAGCGGTCACGGGCACGAAGCATGGACAGTAATAGCGGAAAATTTATATTTCTAAGATTGATATGTTTTAATACGGGGATTAACCACTGTCCTCTATCTATCAACGGCTATCAATTGCAAATGAGTTGCAGCATTAAGTTTGCTCGGAGAAACATACTCTTGAATAATCTTGTGTAATAGTAGAAAACCCTTCTTGTTTAGAACTATATTCAAGAATATTTATGAATGGTATCTAGGCAATTGCGTTTCTTCTCCCATTTGAAACTACATAAAATTTTAAATATTTTACGTAATTTAGATTTTTTTCTTAAAAAAATAAGCGCACTTTATGAGCAATTTAAATGTTAGGAGTAATCCGTAAATATTGTAACTTCTATGTAGATTATTGCAAATGTTATAACCTGAAACCATGGTATTTTATCAAATACACCTGTCCTAACTCCGTTAATAGAAGATGTTATTACAAAATGAGTAACACTTCTTGGGAGTTGAAACATTGAATAACCTTTAGAACCACCTAAAATTTGTCCAAATTATTTTGAGACACTATTTTAATTAAATAGATGAACTTCGAACCATGAGTTCGAATAATTCTGCTTAGGTCAAAAAGTATCGTGATCAACTTATTTTGGCAGTCTTCTCCTAGGTTGGTCATACCGATATTGCATTTTTTGAGGCAAAGGATTCCTTTAGAGAAATGGATGGTGTCAACGATGGCACAGTCAATTAAGACACAGTGAGATGGCAATGTGGTCTCAACGGCAGAAATTGGACGGGCTGCGAAAAAGGGGAGCCGATGAACATCAGGAACAATTTACTTTCCCGCGCAGATGTGAGTTGAATGGTCTTCGTTTGATTGGCGGAGGCGCTCTCTAGCTCGTCGAATGTAACTGCTCGGGAGACAATTATGGAGTCAAACTCATCCAACTTGACGGGTCATCAATGAGTGAATATAGCCTATGGACGCTTTTCGTGGATGCCGAAGGATTTTTTCCACCTCGGCAAAGGCCAGTCGGCGAGATTTTCCGGCAAGCCTACCCTTATTAGTTTTCTCCGGGAGATCCCCAACAAAATTGTTGAAATAATATTTCAAAATTACCTTTGCCTTTTCTGGTTAATTGGTAATATAAAGTAAATAGAAAGGTTTTCTCAGTAACTGACCATTGGCAGTATCTTAAAAATAGTAAATTTTAGAATTTTAAACTGAATTAAATTTTAGACTGAAGAATTTCACGCTCATAATTTCTGTGATTAGCATTTGGTACCCATGTGAATTGTTCCTCGACCAACTAATTTTCATATTTTAGCTTAAATACTTGATTGCTATGTTAATTTACTAAGTAATTCACTTAGAGTTCCTTCACAGATTATTTATAAAGAAAACTTAGTGAGTAAATTATAACTAAACGCTAATGTTTTTGTACTTGCACATTGCCAAGCACAACTAAAGAAAATATTCATATAATGGAACAGCGCCATAAAAGAAAGTTCTACTTCTGAAACTGGCTACCTATTACAAGACAAAAGAAAAACGCCAAAAAAGTATTTTCCAACAGAAAAAGATGTATGTCAGTTGAAATGCTGTAACCATTATTAGCGTTTGCTAAATTAAAAGAAAGAGCATGTTAACCGTTTAAATTCATGCGAACAAAGTTGCTAACATTTTATAAATATGTTGACAGTGTTGTCGTATTTTCTTTCAAGATGTTTATTACATCATTTTTTCAACTGTCCCCAGATAGTTGGTCAAACATTATAATAAAAAAACTACTTTAAATGTTACTTTCGAAAGAGTAAAAAAGTCCTCTAACCTATGATACATAAAACCAAATGAACTGGAGAAAAACTTGATTATGAAGAGAGCAAATATCCACTAAAATTCACATTCGGTTTTAGAACCCCTAAAAATTGTAATTCCCGAAAGCAAGAAATTCTGCGACAGTAAAGAATAAATGTATTAAATTATCGAGTAAAATCTATTTTTCCTGGAGAAACCATTATGTTTAGTGGTAATGAATATAATTGACCGTCAGTAACTGCCTGGAAGATATTCACCATATAGTTTTGCTAGAAATAATGCATAAAATATATTCCACCTAATTCCAAGTTCAAGACTTTGTGTTGACGATAACAGTAAGCATCATATTCGGTTCCTCAGAAAAGGGGACCATAGCATGATAGCAAAAATAGCATGATTGAATACCGAAAAAATAATTTGCTAACAGTTAATAATAAAGTGGAAGGAGGATTGTTCCTTTCCCTGTGCATCTCATTAGTGCCAACTTCAATGTTAAACCCGCGTTCTAAAATGGCTTTCCCCAATATTTTCATGTTTCTTGCTCCACTGCACATTATTTCCGAGAAATATCCCTGCATTTCTGGAATATAAAATTTCTACGTCCACAGCATTTCAATCAAAAGGGCACTTTTTAATTTTATAACTCTAAGGCTTCATCGCTACACTAAAAATGACTTTCTGCCTAATGCTCGTGTTTCAGCCGAGGAAATAATTTTAGTAGGTAAGCCAAATTTATTTCATGCAAAGAGGCCTTCCGTAAAAGGTTTTTATAAGGCCACGAAATTTATACTTCAAACTCTTAATTTGACAAGTTTGATGAAACCTAATACGAATTATGCGTCGAAGCGAGTGAGGGTCGTGCCCTGTCCGAAAGAGTACAATTTTTTATGAATCCCTCATTACTTTGTAACTGCTGACAATCTTTTGTATTATCCTTAAATAGTATCACAAAGTATACCGGCAATATATACTGGCAAACAGATTTATTTGGAATGGACCATAGGGTGACACTCAATAAATCAGCGTCAAAATGTATGCACCGACCACCATAAACCTGAAATTAAGAATTTTCCACAATACTACGCTTGATACAGTTTCTTGTGCGTTAAGTAACTTCATGCTCACGGTTTCAACTGCGTTCAAAAAATACAAGAAATCTATGAGCCAATGTCCTAGCAAAATTAACAATGATGAGGGTTTTTTCAGCAAGGACATAGAATTAAGATCTCAAGTGATCTTTAAAAGAAAAGGTTTTCAATTTTTCCCAATAGCGCACATGGTACTTCAAAGATATGACACTTTTTCGGCTTGAATAAACCACTATAGTTGGAAAATAAGGAATTTAAGGCCAGTTTACAGCGGTAGAAGATTATATTTCCCATGCGTACGAAAAATGACAGTGACTAATCAGGGGTATCTCAGTTTTGATCATATGTGGTGGAATCTGTAGTCTCAGGTTCACGGTATTTATATGGGTGAACAGCTAAGTGTTCATTTATTAAGCAATATCTCCAAAACAAATGGCGGGGAAACAGCGAAAGGTAATGTTTTCCCATTCCTTAACCAGAGACTACAATTTTGTGACTGTTATGCTCACTTTTGCTCCGAGCGACACGGAGTGGAAACTAGTGCCGGCCAAGCGCGGCTGTGGATTCCCTAAGGAGTGGAGAAGGGTGGTGGGGAGGGAGCGGGGAGGGAACGGAGAGGGAGCGGCGAGGGTGGTGGGCGGGTGCCGGTGGTGCGGTGGGAAGCTGCGGTCGCGTCGACTTGAGCCCTCCGGATGCGTCGGGCGGTCGGCGGTGGCCGGCCCGCTGCGGTCCTCGCCCGCCGCGCCGATGACCCCTCTCGCCCACCGCGCCGCGGTCAGCGGCAACACCTCGGAAAGCCGTCAATTAGTCGGAGGAAGGGGTCGATCTCCTTGCGGGGCGACACTGCCCCCGTGAAGCGCAGTCTTTTATGATCCAACATTGAAGCTCGCGGATGGCATAGATTACTATGAAATTCCATCATTTTACTCTAAGAATCAACGTAATTTCTACTACCCTGTTTCCAATTAAAACCTCGATTAATCTCAGTGCCATTCAATTTTTCTCTAAATATTAGGATACCATTAACTTAATTAAACCATCGTATTATTAGAAGAGCTAATCTGTAGAGAGCTATGCATTTCCATTACAACTTACTACTGTAACGGGTCACATAGAATCACCATTCAGCTGTAATCTTCGTGAACTTGACAGCCCTTTGATCTTAATTTAATAAACATTAAATCTATTGTCTTTCATTCTCTTAACTGAATTCATACTGCCAATTTCTGAAAGAATTGTGCTGTTACTAAAAGAAGAGTCGCGGTGCGGAGTTTCGTAATGATTATTCCAATTTTCTGCGGTCAGAAATTCTCATTTGATATATTTCGAACCATTGATGCTTCTTATTCTCGCCATAGTACACTCCTAATTAGATCTCAATTATTTACTCCAATTCTAGGCGATAAAAGGCTAAGATAGGTACAATGAACGCACATGTAAGAGGTGAAAAATACATGGGGAATACGGTCTTAGGAAAGAAAATACGAACGGGTGAACATTTAAATAAAACAAAGTTAGCTGGTAGTGGCAAACATTTATTAGCAAACCAAACTTGGTCAATCTGTGAAAAACTTTTTAAGGAATATAGGGAAAAAATTAGAAGAAATATTATATGGTGCCATTTCATTATTCCCTTTCCCTTGTACCAACTAGCAAAACATCTCGGAATGTTGCAGCCAATCACATGAAGGATAAGTGGATGCGATTCTGTTCTACAAAAGAGGGAGTTGATGGTTGATATCTTTTAACAATTCTTGGAGCGATTTGCAATGGTGAGACGTTGAACTCAATGTTGGCACAGTAACCGCATTTATGACTTGGGGAACGAACATTATTTTTTATGCCCAAGTGAAGGATATAGGCCCACTTAATGGATTTGTAAACTCTACTTTCTTATTTAAAGGGAAATGAATTGACAGAAAATGAGAACTCATTCGCAATCAATTTTCGTGTAAAGATAATGCATTATTCTAGAGTAAAATCTCCAATGCGGACCTGAATGAAAGCTTGATTTTACCGCATTGAAAAGGGTTGATTGCCACACTCGCGGGCTCAATTTTGCCTCTCAATTGTTTCCCAAACTCTCGTTGTTGTCAAAAACCTTTATTTGATAATAATCATATACTTTTTTACTTCTCCCTATTTACCCTCTCAAAATGTTAGGTGACTTAGATTCTATATATATATATATATATATATATATATATATATATATATATATATATATATATATATATATATATATATATATATATATATATATATATATATATATATTCGGGAATCAGGCAAGTGCTGGTGGATGTCTAGGAGTAAAATTAAATAATTATTCCGTTATGCCCGCTAAATCTTTTGACTGGGCGCGTTTAGAGTATTTTAGAGCGATTGGAAGGTTGTCTCACTATATCCAGTGGAATCGAATTTACATTAGATGTGCAAATGAGGGGTGAAAAGGAGAGTTAGGAGATGAAGATTAAGGCTCCAGAATAAAAGGTAATGGGGTGAGTAGTTTATTTTGCTTTGAGTGACCGGCTAGAGACGTAATTTTTGCCACGATGTATTGGTGGAAAGTTTTGTTTGAAAGGGAGAAACGGGTATTGCAGGAATTGTTGCGAGAAACCCGGCGTCACCGTCAGCCGTACCAAAATAAACATAGAGAATCACCAGTTAACGACCCGTTCAAATATGTAATGTTTTATATTAAGTTTTCATGTAGATATCGTGATTCAATTGAAAAGTTTCCGCGACCGCCTGGTTTAGACTTCTGGACCTAAATATGGGAAGCCAGAGCTCAACTCACCTCACCAGTTCAATCTTTGGTGTATGTCAAGGGGGTTTTTCATTGCTCCAAGTGATGAGAGCAAAAAATAAGTTCAGATAATCTGAGAAAAGTTCCCTGGGGTGGGAGAGGATGATTGTATTGGAAATGGAATTAAATTTCGAAACTGTTCTCATGCTCAAGTCTCTTTTGCATTGGCGATAAGGCAAAATTTTGGGAGCTATAGACCATTCTTCAATGATTTTTTTCTTTTTAAGAGGGACACTACGAGTTCATTGCATATATCGGGTATTTAGTTTTATACATTGGGTGGCTTATAGAATTAGTTAAATTACCATAGGGTCTCACCACTTTTTAGCCTCTTGAAATTGAAGTGTGATCGACGAAAGAGAATTTCAAAAAATGCAGAGAAAGTGGACTTAAACATTGTTTGGTCAGATAATCATGACGTGCATGAAAGGTGAGTACGTAAATTCTATGTCTTAGAATGACTCGGAGAATATTCTTGTAACCCCTTGCTTTCTCTTTAACAAATTGAAACGTTAAAGTAAGAGAGGTTAGCTGCCAAACTGATGTGTTAAAGATTCCGTTTTCCCACGCTCCATTAATAATAATAAAAACACATGACACTAACATCAGTAACCCCGTTAACGCAAAACGCACTTCCATCTTCTCTTCCATCCTTTTTCTTACTCTCTTCCCTATCATAGATGGTGTCCTAACACCACTCTCTGCACGGTGTAATGTAGATTCACAGTTTTTCGTAGATCAAAAGTTATATAAATATTAGCAGTACGTGCCTAAGGTACATCGTAGCAATAAATCAACTTATGGACAATAAAAGACGCTATGTACACCATTTTGCACACATCTGCTTTAAAAAATTCCGAATATAATTTATATACATTTAGGGAAAATTATGTATCAAGTAAGAGAGAGGATTTCAAGAATATGGCTAGTACGTTATTGAAGTTCATGGCAGCTGGGATTTTCCTTCTGCTCAGCTTTTTTATTTTTATACTCGAGGAGAAAGCACTTGGAATAAACAGAAACATTGGTACTAGTGGGCCAAAACGCTGCCCCAACAAATGTGGCAGAGTGACCGCTCTGTAGCTCAAAAGCTGAAGATAAGAGAGGTGACCTCGAGGAAATAGTTTAGTGATGGGCTTTGGGAGGAAAAGTACCGAGAGAAGAAAGTTGCTCAAGAGAGATGGGGCATTATTAGATTGCGGAGGTAGGATGTGTATGATTGAATGGGAGAGGAAAATATAAGAATACTACATGGTTTGCGCTCGCCGAAGGATTACGGGAACTCTCATTCCCCCAATGAATGTAACCATATTCAATCCATGTGCATTTAATGAGCTGCTTAAAGTAATCAAGACGCGAAGTCAATGTTTCACGGAAAGTGATTTTAAGTTATGGTAACATGACTGCATCTTTGCTGGTTTCTGCAGGGCTCGCGTTCTGGTAAAAGCACGACCCCAAGGACAGGCAAGCCTCCCCATCAGAATTTTCCTACCCCATTAATGTTGCTCCATCCCACATTTCCCCTCGTGTGTCCAAGCCTGTTACTTCCAGAGTGTACATAAATGGGGTATTATAGCAGTTCAAGAAGTCCAAATAAATGATTGATCAGTGATTTTTCATTCTGGAAAATAAGTTATACTTGCAAATTCCCGTAAAAACCCAGTTTCTTAGCGAACAGGAGCGATACACCCTCAATAGCTTGGAGAAATAATTAAGTATATGCTCAGAGTTCCTCTTATCCGTTACCACATCTACGTAAATGCTATCTTTGCTGATGCATTTTCTATTCCCCCTGGAGCTAACCCCATTCTTGCCCTGAAAACTGCCCACGTACTTTAAATGATCTTCACAATCTGCTATATTCTGGCAATAACATATTTTCCAGTGATTTTTTTCCGGAATAAGTTATCTTTAACATCTTTTTGTTATAATATAATTCATTACACTTTAAACTGTATGAAAAATAGCTAACTAATCGTAACAATAAAATTCCAATTCAACGGTTACGCAAATCTCAGCAAAAGCATCGGTTAACTTCTTAACAAATCCCAAACCATTCATAGAAAATTCGGCCGCTAAATGGATCAATTATGTGATTCAACCAATTTAAATCCGTAATTTTTTAAAAATTGATAGAGAAGCATGACTTGGGTGATTAGACTGTTAGATTTGTTTACCATAAGAAAGTATTCCATAAATTGCGATCAGCCGCTTCTTGTCATCCAATTTTCTTTATTTCATTCAGAAATTTTTCCATTTATTTCTCCAATGAGAAAATTTCTTTAAAGTGTTAAGCTGCGTGTAAAGAATCATTTCGTTCCCTTCCCAATCGGATCTTTATTGACAGGATGTCTCATAAATACCAATTTAAGAACCTTATCAGTCGTATCGCAAAACCTCACGGTTCTCTGCAAGTAACTTTGCAATATCAGTGATAAGGAAGAGCCAACAAAGAAACCACTGCTGGTAACCTCTCAGGATTTGTCTTTTCCTCCTCAAGTCGTGTACTTTTCCCATTACTCGTCCTCCGTTGGAGAAAATGAAGACTTAAAGGTAGAGTCATTTTTACCCAGTGATACGCCAGTGATACCCCTGAAAAAGAAAGCTGTAGCCTACATCCGAGTACACAATGCAGTGGTCTTCCGAGTTAAATCACTCACCCATAAGCCGGAAAAAAGAAGATGGAATCTAAATATATAAAAAGGAAATTTTAAGCTCATCAACACAAACTATATCATCTAATAACTGTTATTTTGGTAGTAGCAGTTCGCAATTAGCTTCATTCTCAAAATAGGCAATGAAGGCAAAACTTTATTTGCTCCAAGTATAACTAAGTACTTGAGTAAATGCTAATATTCAAATTACCGAAAAATTCTGAAAAATTAAACTAGGACCCGATAAGCATCCTCCAAGGTAGACCAAAGTAAAAAGTGAACAGTTACTCTACATTGTTTTCATTAAGTGAGAAGACACATAAAATGAAAAAGAATATACTACTGCCGACGATGTATGGACGTCCTAAAAAACACAAACTGGCTATCCCTGTATGCTTAGTTATTACTCGTTTGGCCTGCCCTCATCTTCCTTCTCCCAAGCAAATGGCACTTATAAAAATCTTCTCTGCATTTAAGTTTACCCTCATTATTTGGAACTCATTCGAGTTTGCAGGTCATTAAGTAAAAATAACCCAACAATGCAAAAAATTAACATATTCTGACCTCGGAGACCTATTTTCCTCAGGTCCCGCAAAAGATTCATCACTTTATTCACTCATTCACATTTAATATTCACTCATAAAACCCTCTGTCGTTGCCAAAATGATAATTGCTTTTAACTAAAGAAATGGATGGAATAAAACTAGTCCCTATTTAATTAAAACTCTTATAGAAAAAAAATTATAGTTTATCCAAGGGTTTTCCCCTTCAATCAACACAAGCAGAGGTCCAGCATTATTAAATAATAGGATATATTTTATAATCTTCGTTGAGGGTATCATTTTTAACTCGAGTAATACGGTAGATACAAATATTATTTTTTATTTAAGACACGTAGATGATATATTATGCCTATGATTTAGAAGCAAGAGATAATATAATGCGTAAAGTGAAAAATATAATAAAAACAGTATTTTTGAAAAAGAGTCAATAGCATTACGATCAAAAATCCTTCTGGTCATATAAAATCAGTTACCCGTACGTGTATAAATTTCTCACCGTGGATTAGAGCATATATCGAAAGATAAAAATGTGTTTTTGCTTTTCCATATTACTAGGAAAAATTCTTTTCTAAGGCTAAAGACCAAGTGACCTAACTGGTAAAAAGTGGTGTGTATATGCGAAAATGTCGTCAGTGCGATGGTGTTCATGTGGCAAAAATGGATTAAGAAATTAACCCTTAGAGTGCCGGGGAGCGCTATCGCGCTCCTCCTCTCTCGCGAAAAGTGCCAGGAGCGCGATAGCGCTCCTCCTGCAATGTCACAATTAGATGGTGTTTCACTAATTGTTCACAGACAGCACCTAAATGCAGATTACTTATGAAGCTTAAAGAAAAAATGCTACGGCAATTTTAGCATAGTACCTAGAAAATTGGTTGGCACTCAAAGGGTTCAAATCAGAATTAAAGAGCCAAGTAAAAGCGTGAAATACAAACGCTTTAAATCATTTTATTACCAAGTATGTTTCTCAGTTGTAGTTGAATGTGGTTCAGGAAATTCTTAGGAGGAGGAATATTAGGAGTCTTAAAAGCAGGAGGGCGTGTACGAAGCAGTTTATGAAGGTAAATGAGGCAAAAGAGGTTTGCAGGGACAGGTCAGTATGGAGGAAATTAGAGGCAGAGTGAGGTGTACAAATATGTATTTATGAGTGAAACTCGGTGACTCTGCCTACTCGATGACTCAGTATGTATGTATGCACCAAGTATGTTCTACAAGATGAACGCACTGTTTTACAATCTGACACCTTCGTACTTCCCATCCCGCAAAACCCAAAGCACTCGTACCTTACACGGTCGCTAACATTTGACCCTGAATGGAAACAAACTCCCTCCATTCCTCAGGGATTTTGTTCCCTCTCCCTCTTAAGTTTCAATTAAAGTATATAAGCGTCTTGAAAAGTTCTTTTTATACCGATTATACCACCATAATGATTTACGACCAGTAGACGTTGAAATCGATCGGAATAAAGAGCCTTAGTGGAATAGTATCTATGACTTTTTTCAGCCGTACTTAACAATGTAGCATTATCTAAGAGTCGTCTGCCACTATCCGTTTTCTCCTTAATGGTCTATTCCCTTGTGATTTGAAGCAGTCCTGCAGGAAATATACACAAAGAATCATAGGAATCAGATATATTTGTTGTAAGCTTTAATTTGATTGTCATCTACTAAAAAAGAAACTAATCATTGAACCAGTCAATCTCTCACCAGATAAACAAGTGTGAACCTAATATTCAAAGTCATGAGGCTCGTGTCGGCGCTAAGCATTACTTTTTAGTCGTCTTGTAAAGATAATTCAAAAGAGGGTCAGTAGTACACAGTTCTGCGTTTATTGGAGCAGTGTTTATACATACGTTTTTACTTATGCACTTATTACTTATTTACTTCCACTGATGCACTCACAGAAGTTAGGTTTCCCAGTTAGACAAATGGAGTCCCGCATGCAATACCACATCACCGATACACTTAGTTGCGTGCCTGTCACAAGTATTTGCACCTGAAGCTTATGGAGGGTCCTGAGCATTTGTAGTAAAATTATAGTCCAGTAACACCCAATATATAACACAGTTATCTTGAAGAACAATCAACAAGAAGGGACATTTTTATATTTGTTCCCTATTTTTACTCTCAGAGATGAAAGTAGGTTCTTCACTATGCATGTAATACACATATATGACTTAAGGGTTCTAATATCTGCCTAAAAACCTCTCCAATTCACGGGTTTTGTCATCTGAGGGTTCTTTTATTTATGAATCAAAACACCAGATGCAATTGCATTATTCATGAACTATGCCATGTTGAAGAGGTTACGTAATTTTTGTAATTTACAATTTTTCAATTCTTATAAACTAAATCAACTAAAAGAGATTGAAATTATCTGGAAATAAATAGTGGAAATGTCGAATTAATACAATTTTACGCTCCATTTTAAAGGACAAAGCCAAGTTGCAATTAGCGGTACCATACTATACCATAAAAAATGTTTCCATAAAAAATTATTCCAAAGTTTATAAAATAGTCATAGCAAGCAAAGAGCAAGTTTGAAATCATTGAATGTACAAATGGATGGGCACCCGAACGAAGTCACTCGCACGGGTGCACACCAAGAGATGAAATAAGCAATGAAAAAATCATTTGACCTGACCGAGTATCGTACCCGGATCTTCCAATTGCCGATCAGGTGTAAGCCAGTTCCGCCACCAAAACTATCTTCCCTAATTTGGAATCATTACGTTGGAACGGCATAGGAACACATATTGAGAGCGCCAGTGAGGAAGCGACGGACACGTGTCACCACAGAAATCTGCTAGTCTGAGATTAATTCCGATATTTTTAACCTTTAAGGATCCACACGATATCACAATTAAATCGAATTAATTATACTGCTGTTAGTAGTAGGTCGTTAACCGCTAAATATAGCTTAAGATAGAAAAATAACATCCTCTACAAATCTTATAAAGCCGCACACTGATGTATCCTCACTCGTTTTCATTTATACAAATCTACATAGCTCTTAGCGCACAAGTGCTAAGTTGTCGTTCCTTGTTCGATGGGCTAAGCCATCTGGTTTCCATGCAAACACCACGCACCACACTGGATGATGCTTCTGTGAGACGGAGTTAGCCTTGTGACACCATTGACAGTCTTTTCTGGTTTCTTTACCCGTGAAAATCGTTCTTTTATTGCTTGCAAATTTCTATTTATCTATTAAAAAGGTCTTGTAATATTCATTTCAAAGATGAACGAGTAATTTCATCTTGTAAATGGAATTACAAGGGGTTAAAACATTCCCTTGCGCGTTCCTAAAAGTGTGTACAAGATAAAATGGCGACGAGACGGCCGGGGACCCATCGCCGTGCGATAGAGCGCCGGAGCGGCGCCAGAGAACGGAGTCGAGGCGCCCGATTGCCACATCGCGGCTGCGCCCGCACTCCCACACCTGTACCTCGGAACTCGGCTCAGGCCGCGAAAAGAGAGGCTACACGACTTCACGACTGTGGACTACTTCCAACCAATTTCCTTTTGAGACGGTTCCCACAATCCAGTTCTCATAGCACAGCTTTTGATCCAAATAGCAGACCTCTGAGTATATGGACTTTTCAAAGTTCACGTTTACATACCAGGTCTAAGCTCCGACCCAAGACATTTATTCCCTCGAAAAAAGACTAGAGCTGATCCTTTGGGATCAAATTTTACCGCTACGTATAAAACTGTTCATAAAATCCTAACTCCAGTTATTTCTACCCTCAACAAGTTTGCAGAAATAGTTTGAACTCACGAGGGAAGTATCAATTATCAGTCTCGGATTCTGATGAAAGGCGGCAGGTGGATGGTCGGAGAAGAGCAAAATTTAACTGAACCCCCTTTCAATTTGATAAGCTAAAGAGTTAATACAAAAACCTCGGAAAACTAAACATGAATTAGTATAAGTTCTTTCAGTTAAAATCATAGAATTGCGCTTCACGAAAAAAAACGACGTAGCTAATGTTTAAATAATCTTCTCTCATTTATTATTGGTACAATTTCCTGGAATTAGTGCAAGTTTTATCATGCGTCATTGTGTCTCTAGGTTTATCAAAACAGTAAATATATTAAACTTCATTTTTCTAAATACAAAAAGACAATATCAGTACTATATTCTTCTCAGATTGGTGGGTCTTTGATATTTGACGTCACGAAGAACACTATTCCTTCATTCTGGCCTTAAAATGATCG
This sequence comes from Ceriagrion tenellum, assembly GCA_963169105.1. Classification (NCBI taxonomy): domain Eukaryota; kingdom Metazoa; phylum Arthropoda; class Insecta; order Odonata; family Coenagrionidae; genus Ceriagrion; species Ceriagrion tenellum. Next base: position 116,623,452 of record OY720638.1, on the reverse strand, counting down.
TATGATGCATTGATCTGTTTTACTGCAAAGGATCATTGACATTTATTTATGATGGAGCCAGTCTATTCTACCATACATTAGTCAATTAGCCATACCACTTCATAAGCCAATATTTCGGAAACAGCGGGAATGGGTAATTAAAGGTCATCCCGGCCAGAGATTATAGGTCAGCTTGTATATGCTATAAATAATAAAACTAATATTTTTTAGGTATTTTAGAAGTTGTATGATTGAAAGTAAAAACTTAACTCGGAAGGGTATTGCAACAACTTAACCATTGAAAATTACTATTTACACAGGTGAAATTACGAAACAGAAAACTAACAAATGAATATCTAGTCCCCAAACAAAAACCATCGCGCTATATATCCCTAGACTACTTTCTCATGCCTACTGAGAAGCTATGTAATGGTTTATAGTGACACAATAATAATTAACATCGTAAGCTATTGAAAGTACTGGAATAATAACCCTATAAGGCGGAAATGACTCTTAAATTAATTTCCGATGACCAAATGTCAGCGAATTTCGTTAAAATCTTAGACTTGGTCTCCTCATGCTCCCTTCATCAATACGTGGAAAGAGATATGAAGAGATGAAGGTATTTATAGCATTAAGGAAATACATATGAACCATATAAACATTGAAAGTGGAATTCTGTCGATAAAATCCGTCTCTGGGTGTTTCTAAGAGGTATTTTCATGAAACTAGGTGATGAAAATTAATAAAATTTACCTTTCACCTCTCGTCTGATATATCTTCACATTTCTCAATGATTACTTATACGTTATGTGGATAGTATACATTTCTTTGAAGCAAATTGATGTTTATATACATTTAAGAACACACGAGATACCTGCATATTAGATGGCGACATTATCCATGTCTGCAATCAGGATCTCAAAAACTACTGTAAAAACTTCATTTCGAGTTGTAATTTTCTTAAAGCTTGTTAATAAAACTTAGAGCCATAGAAACACATTACAGCTTCGAAATCACGTAAAGTTAAATGTGCCAATTAGCAAAGTCAGGAAAATATCCTACGCGTCACTCGAACGTTACTTTGCCATGAAATCCTATTGCATCTTCCCCAAAATTACCATTTCTTAGTCGTGCACTATTTCATGACATTCCCATAGCATAGCATCATAAAATCACATTAAAACAATCAAACATGGCGTACAAATTCTCCAAACCAAGAAATTTATTTGATATGAAAAAATATTTGGATGTTTCAAATAGTACGCAAAAATATGGTCTTAAAAGCACGATATATTATTTATTTGAAATGAAGATCAAACGGAGCACACCATTGCAAATAGACATCCCATAGTTGAGTCTATTTCATACTATATACTAAAGGGGTGTCAATATTGATCGTTTATTAATACAACAAGTAATGAGAAAAAAATCAAATCTTGGGTCATCCATGCCTAGTACTCTCAGGATATTAAATAATTGGGAGGTAACAGAAACACCGAGCATTCCATGGAAAAACGTTCGATTGAAGTGCTAGGAATTGCTTTCTCTCAAACAGGTAAATTAGCAGTATTTTGTTCTTTCCATGTTATTTTGAGTCAATAGTATTGGCGAGGGAAATGCAGAACTTAGGTAAAGGATTGGTCATTGTAATCGGTTGCAGATCTTCAGGAATCTTTCACCCATCTAACGGATCATCACTTTGCCTTACAGAGCCGGCAGCATCATAAATTGTATGTGCATTGAATTGCTCTTTAACTCACATATCTCCCCGCCAAACTTGCCCCACCTGCCTTGGCTGCGACTTCAAACTCGGAAGTCAGCTATTTCAGAGCCCTCTATGCTTCAAAATAATCCAGTGTAAGCTGCAGGTGTAACGTATCTTATAAACGTTTTTCCTGTAACCTAATCTTCGCATAGCTGGATGAAAATCCGTATTTTGAAAGGTATTGATGAAACGACCACTGTATATAGTTACCAGACATGCTTGAATAGTATGGTAAGATGCCGATTAGTGGTCCAAAATTTACTCTAAAAAAGTCAAAATGAAAAACTTTCATTTTCTAGGGCTTGGATTCGAGGAGTACGAGTTCAAATTCTAGTCCTAGAAAATGATTTTGGATATAGTGATATGCACACATTCCAGTAACTTTTCTAACGTTTATTCCGCCTAAACTGCCCTGAATATGGCATGGCAATTAGTGCCTCAATGGACTTGCAGAGAGAATCCTTCCAGAAGACGTAGCTTTTACAAATGAATGCTGGTGGTTTAAAGTTTCAAGACACGTAGCTCAATGCAAAGAAAAGATGGTGAAATTCTGTCTCAGCATGTGCTTGAGAAAAATATACTTAATCACCAAAATATTGCTTGGAAACAAATTTCTTCAAATTCAAACGCACATTTACGTGATATTTCCCGAGGTCATTATCAGAAACTAAATCATATCAAAATAAATTCTTTCAATCGTATCTTTGAAAGGTTACGGTTTTGCTCTTTGAGGGTACATGGTGGAAAATAAACGCCCGATGGCTACTCAACATCACTATGCATTAAATTTAACTGTGAACAAAGTTTTGATGCATGTAAAAGAAAATCTTCATCTTCTCCCCACAATATATGCAAAACACAACTACTGCTGAAGAAAAAACAATTTCTACTCTCTTAACCAATGCAGATCAACTAAAACCCAACATTCTCTGCCAAAAATTAGTATCAGATTACTTAACATACACCTGTAGGTGAGAAGTACCGCACAAGCTACCATCAGGGTGAGTGGCTCAGGGACTCACTGTGCATGCGGAACTCGTCCCAATCTAAGCCAGAACCTCGGATTTTCTCCCGGCAGCAGGGTGCTCTACTATGGTCACTTGTTTTGCGTGGAAAAATGACATAATTAATCTAACGGTCATGTAGTTTATTTCATTAAACTAATGCCTGCGATCGTTTATAACATGACAGTTTTGCCCGAGAAAAATTCAACATTGAACGTTGAACATTTGGAAAAAGTAATTCTGCCTCAAACATGTGCAAAAAATGTAATCTAAATTTTTCCTTTCCATCAGGTAGAGATTCCCACCCTAATTCCTTCAAAAATCCAGTAACACTGCCATGTTTTCCGTAACTACTTTTAACATATATTGCTGCTCTCCATTGTATCCGATCTATTTCTGAAATTAGCCCTTGTTTGCAAGGGTCCCATATACCACTGGCATACCCGATGTGAGGTCTTGCGATAGAAAAATAACATCGCTCCTCAACTTTCACATCAAACCGTCCCACTTATCTTTCAACTAATCCCAATTTACGATTAGCCTGTCCCCATATTTCACATACATACTTTCCCAAGACCGGTCCTTAGTAATAGCCACACCTAACATTAGCGTCAGTGCTTAAAATTAGATGGTGAAAATCGGCGACTTTATATTTCATGTTACGACAATTGACGACTTCTTAGGAAATGGAATCCCTATGTTACAACCTATTGTTACCTGGTTTAGGTCATTGATGGAAGTCGTTTTCGATATATCTGAGCCGCAGTTTCTATTTATTTCGGATACAAAGCTGTTCTGACTTTTATAAAAGCTGCCATTACTAATATTATTTATGACAAACCCTTTATTTAATAACCAACTACATAAGAAACTCTGTATCCTACTCTCTACCCTTAAAAAGGCCTTCGGCGTTACAATATATTACCCTCTTCCCAGCTAGCTGCATCGGCCATGAAATGCACACTTGAACGGTTCTGAGAGTTCCGACATGATTTGATTGCTGGCAGAAGATTATAGCAAAGGAGACTTTGATGTTCGTGTAGAAGCTACACAGAATTAATCATATATCTCTGTCAGCTAGAACAACTAGCTTGGCAAAATTCAAATGCGTGAATCTCTCTTGGCTTGTCTCTTATACTTTTTATACAGGAGACGAGTTTGTTACGCAAATCACACGTGATATTATTTTATCATGTGTGGGGATCCGTAATTACATTCACTTCTTCTTGAAGAGGTCCATTTCTATTCGGGAGGATCGGTTTGGTGTGGTGGCTGGAGTGCTGGCTAACCATACGGACGGCTAGGGTTCAAAACCCTGCAGAAGAGGAAAGTTTTTCAGAGGACACCCGATTCCTACTTAAGTGTCTTGTGGAGGCTACTTCAAGTGCAGTACTACTGCAGTACTAGTGCAGTCTGTCGGATGAGACGTTAAACCTTTGGTCCCCTTGGCGCCTTTCGTTAAGAGCAGGTAATGCCGACGCCGGGTTTCTATCCAATATATAATCCAATCCATGTCTATTCTCAACACTTATGACCAATAAAACGAACTATTATTATTGAAAAATGGCTTTCTTTAAAAGAAGATATGTCTTTGCGTGGGTCAGTTCAACCAACTCACGAGGAAATGAAGTTAACTTTTTATTGGGAATTCGTTTAGATTGAGGATCGTTGGAAATCAGTTCTTCACCCACTCCCTTGGACTTGGATGTTAAAGAATAACTTTTAAGATATTGACCTAATGCCTTCCTTTTTCTACTCTCGTTGGTCATGAATCATTATCAGCATAGTTACAGCAATTAAAACAAATAGGCATCCCGAGAGTGTTGAGATCTCATACGTAAGATTCAGCGGCTGTAAAAGTTGAGCAGGTAGACACAAGGGAAGCAGTTTCTACAGAATGAGCCACGTTCTTTCGCTAACCTCCGAGTAGTCCGATACCAAGAACCGAGTCAACACGGTAATTATTTAGTTTCTATCATTTATAGGTTCACAGACAGAGAATCACAAACGTCAAATATGACGTCAAGAACTACGTAGTTTTGAGATTGAAACTCCTCAAATGCTACTAAAATGGCCTCTACCACAGTGAAATATCTGCCATTAATTGCATTGGAATGAAGTTCAAAACCATCATATCCTATCTATTCCCATTTAGACGGTGATGTGACATTGACGCCGACGTTTAACGTTGCTCCCAAAATGGCTGCGACTGTAGAAGTTAACTTAATACAGACACACTTCTCTCCCATAGGAGAGCAAAGAAATTAAAATTTCTGAAAGCGCTACTGATAACTGGTAAGGGAAAAAGGAGACACCTTGAAAAAATCAAGTCATAAGCGACTTATTTCGTTGAGTCGTTCATCACAAAACTAATATCCATGTATCTAACATGGATTTACAGGCATTATCAAAACTGATTAGCACCAATGGTGCAGTATATTTTAGATTGAGTCTCATATTATTAACCGACCACAATACTAACATGGGCCGATATATCCGGGCGTGACCCCGACCAACATCAATACAGCTGTGCATTGGTTTGCGGCCATGTCAACGGTGTCTCCTGGGCTGGATAAAAAAAATTAAAAAGATATTTAAAATTTAATTGATAATTCTTTTCTGATTTCCTTACTCTCGCCCGTCAAATAATTCTTTTTCCTGGAAATACATGGATATGTTGACATTTTTATTATCTCCCAAAGACATCCTTCAATTTTCCAGCTCCTAAACTTGTTTATTCAAGCAACATTTCTCTTTTGATCAAGTACCACTCTCTCTAGTAACCACAGTTAATCCCTTGAGATATTCATACTGTAAAGTTTAATTTACTTTTGCACATTTGCGCCCAATGTTTTCTTTTGATTTTTTAGTGCGTAAGTCAGTCGCAGATGTCGCCGTTGACTAAGCTCTGTGGGTTCGAAGTCACCCTGTGAACGACTTCTCTGACTTTAACACAAGGCGTCCCACTAATATGCGTTTTTCTACAAAGGCTGGAAATAATCATTTTGGATTCATCGTCCATCCACTTGGTCTCTTGTAACTTCTCGGTTTTGAAGGCCACTGCCATGTGTGCAAGCGTTCACTGAAGCTTGTCTCTAGCGATGCTCCAAATGGCTCATCCAGTATTTGGTGTTTGGGGTGAAATCAGTTATCACAAAAATGTGAAAATACCTTATGAAAATGTCACTGAGCTTGATCGGTATTATAAACCGGTCGGGTATGTAATTTGCTTTTGCTGCCGAGCCCAAAAATTCGGCAAAAGATAAAGTTCTGATTATAACGGCTTGGAAGACTCATTCCAGGTCGAAAAACACGCAAGTTAATACGGAGGAATAGATGGTGCAACTTGGTAACGCACATGACCAGTAGTTGGGTGCTCTGGTTCAAATCATAGTATTGAGCGTTCCAAACTTAGTTGATTGCATGAGCTCCGGCAAAGATTCATTTCCGGAGTATATTTACGCGGCTGGGGGTGCCTTGTTGGCAAAAGCAGCGAAAAAATTACGTTCGTTATTTCTTTAAAAAAAGTATTTTCCATCGCAGAAAAAGACACTACATCTAAAGTGACCATAGTGAACCACTTAACACAATTAAAGCTGCACACTTAATTCTTTGAATTTCTGTGATAATCACGTTTTTTCTCATTCTGAATAACTTTACAAAGGAGTCAAAAAGCTGTCCATGCTTTTACCTTGCCAATGTAGGGAAAGCTATCCATATCTTCTATCTCTCTTCGTGATCGTTATCTTCTTTCCTGCGTCTCTCTTTGAAAAACGAAGAATTTCGAAGAAAGTCGAAGAAAACCTTCAGAGTGGATTCAAACCTGAGATTATACACCTAGAAAAGAAGGGACAATGACCAATTGCATGAGAACAGCTAGAGATTTGGAAGTCTCCGATGTAAAGAGAATATTATTCAAGAATTTTTGTACTCCTCCTACTTCCCCTTTCTAGACCTTCCTTCCTTCCTCAGCTAAGGCTCCCTATGTGGGAGAATATTTGCCTCTACCAAGGCATTATTCTACCCTCTGCCCAGGACACTCAGGGTTGTAGCGAGCGCAGTGTAGTTTCCTTCCCTTCCCACTCGACTCGTCCACACTCAGATAATAGTTTTTATCCCCTGCCCAGATCGCATAAGTCACGAGCGCACTGGGTGTCCCCAGCCTTTCCTTCCCATCTGACCCTTACACCTCTCACATCACACCGTCCACCTCCGCAAAGCCCTAAAACCTTCCTTCCCTTCCTTGCACCACCCTACCTCCTCCTCCCTCTCCCATCTTTCCTCCCCCAAATTTATTGTGGCTGTCCACTCTTCGTATTCTGTTAAGGTTATTTCATGATAATTAAGTGCCACGTCGAAGCCTAGGGTGTTTTTCAACTAATTTATGCGGAATAACTAAGTTACTCTTATCATTCCCGAGAAATAATTTAGTTTCCTACTTGTGGTTCTATAAAATATTTCTATTCCATGCTCGTTCTAATTCCATAGATTATGGGAAATCTGATGTCCCAAACAAAAGAAATCTAATTAAATAAGCCTGATGAATAAACTATCATCAGAAGAAGAGTTCATCAGTAAATTAGGTGCCACAATATAAGTTGATGAGTGAAGTGATCGAAAAAATGTACACATTTTTCGTGTGATCGTCATAAGAGCAAGAATGTCATGAATAAAAGGCCTATGGCATTTGATGAAGAATTATGTCACTCTCGTTACTCCTAACACTCGAGGCATACCCGATACAATGTTCATTAACCGATTCATAACTCTACCAGGAGAATAAGGATGCAAACGTTAGAAAATTGTAATACGTACGCCACAGTTTCATGCATAGCAGGGTAAGCTAAGTGAAATTGATTCGACTCACCTGCTTTCTCAATGGCTGTGGTAAACAAGTTTCCGTCGTGTTAAAGAAAACGCATGCACACACTCATGGGAAATTCACAGTGAAAATTTCATTCGCCTGGTAGGTGATTCGAGCTCAGACCCGTCGATTTCACCTCTACAGTAAATCTCATGGAGGTTAGAGATTGATAGGTGATTGATTTTTTACGTGATTCATCAATCACGTGACGAATGTCCTCTTAGGGGTGTATTGTGTAAATTTTCATTCAAAAGTTCCGTAGCTGAATCTCAGCCTTGTAAAAGTGTAAAATTCGTTCGTCACTTGTTGATATATATGAAACTAGCGTTCTCATTACAATTTCTGACCCGCGTTTCTGACTAACTAGGGCCAGCCAACCGTGGCTAGAAAATCAGCCACAGTTGGCATGAACGGCATTTTTTATACCAAACGTAACCATTGCCAGGCCTTACTAGCGTAGTGGAATCGGGGCATAAACAGTGAGTTGTCCTCACAGTTACCGAGCATGCAATGTCAGGAGTACTCGCGCGCGGGTGCTAAGTGCAACTGTCCACGAGGTTAAGCCCAACTTCAAATGAAAAGGCGTTTAGAAAGACAAATTCAAAGAAATGAGGAACTGGCCGTACAATCACGGAGTTATTTGAATAAAATGCAAAACTAAACAAAACAACCAGAAGAATGGTACCCTCCCTTGAGTTATATAAAGGATACTGAAATCACTGGAAAACGTCACTTATGTAGGCTCGTAGGATCCAAAATTCCTGTACGCAAACTGATTATTTTTTGCCAGAAAGACATTCAATTAAACTTTTACATTGAAAGCTTACCTAAGAGAGTTTTTGGAAGGTACGAAATACCTTAACTATGAAATAGAGCTCGAACTAAAACTATCCTTCATTAAAGTCTTTAAATCAAATGATTCGACCCCATGCGCCTGCTTGTACGTGCTTGGGCTTATATCACAAACAGCCCCCTTAAGCAGGCGCATTGGGTCCAATAATTAATTTGATTGCTCGCTTCTACAGTCGTCTCCGCGCTTTTAATTAACAGCTCTGTTAAGCTAATTAAAGTATATCTGTTTGTGGGGGCCCGTGGAAGAACCCTTCATTTTCATTTTAACAATTGTAACTTTTGCTTTAGTCATAATTATTTCGACTGCAGAAAAAACGAAAAATTTGTTGAAAATCAGGTGATTGCCATGACGAGGGCGTCGTACATTTCTCAACATCTTGGCACTCACTATCAATAAAAACCAATCATCTCCACGCAGGGTCATATAAACGTTGCAAATTGCGCATAATAACGTCACTGCAAATATTATCGTGCAGTCATCGGTGGCGCTGTTGTACGGGGGGGGTAAGGTAAGGAAAGGCTAAGATCTCTCCTAGGCTGCGGCAGAAGCCTGAACTAAAAGAGCGTTTTCGACTGAGGTATACAGTCCTCTTAAAGGTATATTGTCCCGATTGAAGTCCACTTTAACAGAAACGCGTGTGAGATAATTGAGTCACATTGAGGGTTTTCAGTGCATTTCAATTCCTGATTGGAAGAGACTGAAGCGTTTTCTTTTACACAAATATTTCCAATATTACATCAATACGTTTTTCTATTAGTTAAAAATTCTATTGAGAAGGCTTGGCGGCTCCAGAAATTATTTTTTTAAATTCCGCCTTTAACTCTAAAATCAAGTTTATGACTTGTTTCACAGAATCATGTGACACATTAAATAATCAGTGTAACAGATATAAATGAAACGAGACCCACGTCAAGTGCATCTTTTAAGTCGAGCCTTATGTTTACCCACTAGTGAAATGTAGTAAATTAATGTAAATTTCTCTCCCCATTTAAAAATTTAGATCGATTTCCCAATCCCAGAATATTTGGATCAATGTTTATTAAGAGTAACTTAAGCGAAGTGTAAATTGGACGCAACCGTGCGTATTTAAGTACAATAAATTTCACAGCAATCTTCAGCCGCTGGGCAATTCACAAACCAGTATCTACAAAATACATTACTTGTTTCTGCAAATCTATATTACATGCATTGATATGGTAATGAAACTTGTTTGCAATGGAGCTTCAAACTATAACTGACATCATCACAAAGTGAAAATGTTTAATAAGTACTTAACTGATCATAACCTACATGCCAACACTAATGCACGTAAATTGTGTATCGCATCACTTCTTTAGAATCATCTTCAATTCGGAGATTTTGATGGTTAGGTCAACCACAGGTCCTTAATTTTGAAAAAAATCTCATCTAGGGGTCTTTCAACATACAAATTTTACTACACAAATAGACTCTTGCGGTGTTTGAAATGGTTGCTAGAGTTGCCGGGCAGTCAATAAACGGTCCATTAGCTACCTATTTTCTCCTGAAAGCCCAACTGTCAAGTAAACGTAGAACCCTGCCCTAAGTCAAAGAGTATTTAAAGGTGAGTTTCCATAGTTTAGTTTTCTTATTGAATTTAGTAATATGGCAGCAAACATCATCACTTTTGTCATTTTCGCAATGTTGTAGCCTACTACGGATTAGAATGGAGGTTTTTTCTTCACTCTTGGCTCAGGCCCCCAAAGTATAGTTCATTATATACACTTGAATTGACCTCATCGATGTACAGAGGTATCTTTGTGCTCGTTTTGTGAGCTCTTGTGACAACCATATTTCCGACGGAAGTTCCAACGTGAGTAGGTATATTGCGAGGGTAAATAAATATTCATGCATTCATATTATCCTGCTACCCGTCACAATTAAGTATTGTTCGCTGGTTTTGGCAGCCATGACAATGAAAGAGTGGAACAATTTAAGCGAGAAGATGTATGAAAATTTAAATGAGCAATTTAGGCAGCTTAACATAGTCGTTTCTATTGTAATAATAAATTTATGATAGATTGTAAAAGAAAATAAATGGAATTTGAGCAGGCTCTACTTCCTGTTCATTCATTCAATCAATCATACAATTTACGGCTTTACATTGTACAATTTTCTTCCTGAAAAAGTTCATACATTCGTTTGTACAATAAGATGTACCGTGTAAAGCGTTCTTTATAATTCCGGAATTGTGCAGGTATATTATCCAGAAGCTATTAAGAATCATAGCTTAACTGTGGGTTACGAAAAAAGTTCTAATAAATTTCCTGCCAGTGAATGTAATAAAACGACAGGTTTTGCCTGAAACAGCGTAACAGAGTACAATAAAAGTGAGATATCAGGCCAGTTTCACCAAATTTCGTTGAACTCGGCTAACATTCCATTATCTAACGCACCAATAAAATTTTATGGTAAAATTATCCTTTATTTAAATGAAATTAATTTTACGGTAAAATAAAATACAATTAGTAAATTAATGCCGTGTTTTACTAAGTACTGAATCCATATTTTACTGATCCGTTTGTAAACTGCGTTTTAATTACGGATTTATGATCAAATGTGTTTTCATTGATAGTGGCGGCCTTGGTATTACGGTTGGTCTCGACACCAGGAACGGAATATGAGCATCGTTAATGGCAGTTTGGTGATGAATTCGCAGCATGACTTACGAGGATGAGTGGCATATGAGTTCAAATTATAATTTTATTCTCTTCTAATGTTAATATATATATCGTTGAGCCATTGACAACTAAGTGACCTACGGACCTTTTAGAATTCATGAATTATTGCATGATATAAGAGGAAAATATATGATTACATTGGAATTGTAATGGTTGCTGAAAAGTAATGCATAATAGGCACGGAAAATAAAGGGAAATAAAAGCTTAGGATAAATGGTATGCCATTTTCATGTCAGTATTGAAGATAAAAATGTTAAGTATGGGCTATGCGGCACTTCTCAAAGTCAGGGACCAGCTCTTTTTAGGGAGCTACACACCTGCATATTATTAGTTTATACTTGATTCTCTAAAAATGTTCAGCACTGCTACGTACTTGGATTTTTGCATACTGTGATATAACTGATTACGCTTCAACCTGGAATAGATTGAAATAGGCACATCACCTGATGACATTGAAGCATTTGGTATTGCTGCAAATTTGAATTGAGTAAACATAGTCAAAAGTGATAGGTTCACGTACTCACTAGTTTAAAAGATTCTGAATCACACAACTCCTTGCTGCTGCATGATTTTAATACGTAGCTAGTACATAATCACACCTCAGGTACTTGAGGTTAGCATTTCTTCTAATTTGAAGGAAACGATATAGAACGCTGTCTAACCGTGATTCGTACTCCCTCATCCATATTGTAATGTGAAAAGGACAAGAAAGCGCCTTTCTCAAACACCAACCAAGCGTTATACAGTATTTCTTGTCCGTATGAGGTTACCACCAGTAGATTTCAGAAGTGGTGTCATGAGATAAGTTCTTAAAGGGTGGCCATTCTCCCATAAAAGAAGATATCCTGGTGATATTCTACCATTTACAAAGAACGTTTTTTCCAGTTTTAAATCATAGTGCTATCATTTTTACCCGGAAAATAACTAAACTTAAGCAATCCTAAAATTGGTTGGCTGCAGCCCTCCATCTTTCCCTATCTAAGGAGATTTGCATCATATATTTGATGCCCGTGTTAGGACTTGTGTTCTTGTCTGTCCCTAAATTGCTCACCAGAAATCCTTAATTTGTAAGGGCATGTGGGTATCTGAGAATTCCTGGAAAAAATTCAATGCGAAAAATTCATATATTACCTGCGACATTTCATCTTGTGTTGGAAACATGGTGTACTGGGGCTGAAGAACAGCTGGAGTATCAGACTGTTTTCTAGCACTTCTATAAACAGTTACATTAGACACCCCGAGTAAATCTCCTTCAACGATTTGAAAGCATCCTGTTTCATAAATACTGAGAGCCACTAGTATCTGTTGCATTTCTCTTAGAGGATTTTTATAGTTTGCAGTAAATTGCAGCCTACACACTATTTCAACATGTATTTTGTGCATTTAACTAGCTTAGACTGTCTTTCACGAAATTTGCCTGTACCTAACTATTGAAAGCAATCGGTGACCTCATTCATTTGTCATGGATATATTCTCTCAATATTTTTCAACATTTCTAAGAATAAAAGTTTGGTATCAAAATTGTCAACCACCATGATGGATTCAGCTAGCATCCTTTTTTATTTTCACGGACTAACCTCTCTCTGGTGAATTAACGAGAGGTAAAATGAAACGTTGAGTCATGTTTTTAGTATAACAATAGAGTTAGGTATAACAATAGTTTTTTCTAACGCATCGTTACAGCTATCTAATGATTCGTTAACCGTCTAACAAAGGTTGGTGAAAGCGGACAATGGGTGCTTTTTTCTTGAAGGTTGATTTAACGACTGTATTGAAGAGTGGAAGGAGAAATGAGATTTGTAAAAGAGTACATGGTAAGTCTAACGTTAAAGTCAGAGAAATCTACCACTTTGTCTTTGATTATTCCCACTTGTAGTACGCTGCCAATATTTGGAATCTATATGAGGTAGGCTTAAAAACAGAGAACGCGTGCAGAGAAAATTAGCAAGATACATAAAAAGCCGTTATGGTACACTCGTTAGTGTTACTAGTATTTTCCAAAAACTTGCATTGGACTCGCTTTCAGACCTATTTAATTAAAAATTTGACTTTATCTTTTATTCAAATTTAAAACCACTTCATCGTGTGACAAAGAAAATTATATCTTACAAACTCCAACATACTACGGTAGATCAGATCAGGGGAAGAAAATTAGGAAAGTGGACTGCAGGACAAATCGGTTTCAAATGGCAATTTTCCCGCAAACGATCGCGACAGACCATAATCGCTAGTAATGAGACTTTAAGTAGTTAAGTCGACAGGTCGGGTAGCTATTTAGTTGATTTGATCACTAATGATTGTTTCTTAATCTGCCTCGTAGTACTAATATTACGTTTCGTGCGACCGCAGAGTGATTCTTTTATGGTTTTATTTAGTTGCGTAATATATGAATTCAATAGTTTCTGTAGTATTGGTAACATACCTAAACTGTAGAGTCTGTTCATGAGAGTTACTCATACATTACAGTACATTATCATTGGTCGTGTAATCCTAAGATTGGTAGCCTGCAGCCCTCTATCCTTCCCTGCCTAATTTTAGGTCCCTTACTTCTTGATAACTCCTACTTCGTACTATCCTCTTTATTTGGTCTTTGAACTTATTCCTCGGTCTTCCTCTTGGGACTTTTCCCTCTATTTTACTTTCAATTATGTTCTTCACAAACCCGTCGCGCCTCAGAGTCTGTCCAATCCATCTGATTCTTCTTCTCTCTATAGTGTTTTATAAGGTCCTTTTCCCTTATACTCTTCTATAAACTTGTTATTTCTTATTTTGTCCGTCCATTTTATCGCTAATATCCCCCTTCAGTACCAGGTTTCAAAGGCTTTGAGTCTGTTCTGGTCAGCTTTCCCAATGGTCCATGCTTCCGATCCATACAGTGCCACGCTCCACACGAATTTTTTCACGTAATGCTTCCTAGTGTTTAGCCTATTCTCTTTGAGCACAGCAGTTGCCATTTTACCTTAAACATCTGCTTAGCTTGGAGAACTCTTCGCTTAATGTCCGTTGTACATTTTCCGTCCCACGTGATGGTACTTCCGATATAGGTGAGGAATCCATTCGCTCTAATTTCTCTCCTCTCAATGTGACATCTGCATTCAGTTTCTCTCTTCCGCAAACTAGGATTATAGTATTCGTCTTATTTATTTACATGTTGTATTCATGGAAAACTTGGAGAACGATATATCCTTTGAAGCGGAGCATATTTATTTTATCTCCGTGCATATTGATTCCGCTCTGTCCGATTTATTGTGCTTCTCTTATGGCCTACTCCAAGCACTTGTTGAACAGTGCTGGAGAGAGGTTATATCCTTGCATTACTCCTTTGTTACATTATAGTACTCATCAGTGATAATTCACCCCCTGCCAACAACCTTGATATGACCCACTGGGTAATATGTTGAGGTAGATACAGAAGAGTCTAATTGTATCTCATCTTGGTAACTACCTTCAAAGTATTAGACCATTTCCACCCACTTCAAAGTATTAGAGCACCATTGACCAAAGTATTAGATCATTTGAAATTTTATCTGCTGAAGAAGAAATGATATTTGCGCTTCTATGCAACCCAGAGTAGTAGAAGCCATAAAAGCGGGAATCACGGTGCAATCCACGTTAATGGGTGTCTTCCGCCTTGTCTATGCGCTTTGAATTACAAAAATATCGCGGTTATGACGCAGCATAAATGCAAGTTAGATGATTAAGAATTATATTGTGACTAGAAGAGAAAAACTAAGTAAATATGAAGCTACATTCTTCAGTTTTTCACAGGTTGTATTGCAACTCTGTAAAATAATTTCCTGTTTTTGTTCTAAAAATGGCTAACGGTGATCAAACAAGAAAAATAATAAAAATATAGCCCGACTAATCAGTAGGCTTACAAAATATCTGGCAAACGAACTTTTACCATACGTTGGTAACACGGAAACATTTGCATAACATTTTAGGCCATTTTATCAAAATTTCAACTTTTACTGGAAATAATATCTTAGTTATGACTTAGTAATCCTATCACAGAAGTTCGAGTCGGGAAGTCACAGTTCATACTGGAAGCACGGTCAAAAAACGACAACCCATAATTAGTGTATTTTGCGTGAAGAGTATTTACTTACCTTATAGCGCATAAATATTTGTCAAATGCCATAAATGGCAATTATATTTTTAGAGATCCTTGAAATAAAATTCAGGGAATCAAGCTTTCTCTCCTTAAAATAGTTTCCTCCTCATGTCGATGATACGTTCATCATAACGCATTAAGGTCGGGACTATTGTAAGGAGTTAAAATAAAATTAGGAAAGCTACTGCATTAAAAGGTTTGCGAAGCCGGAAACGCAAGTCAGTTCCGCGCTGTCTAGCCAGCTGTTAATCGCAGGAGATGAGACGCTTAAACATATTTGATGGTGTATGAAGAGGAAAATTTTAAAGAAGTAAAGATACTGTTGACATACAGGGTGTCCCATAAATGTCATGCCACAGTGACACTGGAGCTAGGGCAGCCTAAGAGGAACCGAACCAGCCTAATATGACCTCAGTAAAAGTTGCACGGTTTTCGAGATATTGCCAAATTAAAGCTTTATGAAAATTTCACCTTTTTTACATTTCTAGTCCCAGAATTCACTTGAATAGCTCTTAATTTGGCTGTCTGATGGTCTACTGTCACAAATTAACAAACAAAGTACTCTATCCATCCCATTTTTGAAAGCCGATAAAGTTAGACAGGTATAGCAGCTTTCGCGTTTCTTTTGTTTGTTCGGACCCCATGACCCCCCCCTCCCTCTCGGACCTCTGTTCCAGGTAGAAGTCGGCACATGAGTCACAGTTGGAAGATTAAAAGAGCGGCCCTAATGAGAACGTTAAATTATCCGATTGAATTCGGAGACTAGAAATGTAAAAAAAGTGAAATTTTTGAAAAAGCTTTAATTTGGCAATATCTCGAAAACCGTGCAACTTTTACTGAGGTCATATTAGGCTGGTTCGGTTCCTCTTAGGCTGCCCTAGCTCCAGTATCACTGTGACGTGACATTTATGGGACACCCTGTAGGTGAGTGCAGCAATTAAATATGATTTCTAACGTCTCTGCACGTTACGTATAATAATAAAGCTGCTAGGAAGATGTCAAGATAACAGGTAGAGGGTGAGGAAGGTCTAAGGGGACAAATAATTAGCACTTGAGATGCAGTGGCATACGCCGATTACGCTGCAATAATGATTGAAGGAAACTGTTTAAGGGAAATTAAGGATAAGGAAATATGCTGAAATTATTCTAATGATTATCTCTCTCAACCTCTTAAATGAGTGCCCTGTCTACAAAAAAATAATAGCATAAGACCAATGGCGAAAATAAATAGAAAGTAATTGAAGAGATCCACCGACTTAAAATACCTTGGAATCTATTGGAATGAATAATTTGATACCCAGGGCCATACATAATGAGTTACAACAAAGTTCACAATTCTAGATACTTAATTATTTGTGAGTCATGGATTACTACCACATAGACATTTTTATGTTTATAAGGTCCTGTGAATATTTTACGCCAGAAGTGAATTTATGCCAAGTGTTGAAGGAAAATGCCAGAACAAATTCCGAAATGATTTAGGTTTTATACTGCCCAAACCAAGAATAACCTTATACAAAAAATCGTTTCTGTACAAGGGACCTGAAATATTCAATTCTTTGCCAAAAATAGTAAAAAGATGCACATCTCGTAAAATATTTTTGAAAATGACTATTCTTAAAGAAATATTCAAACTTTTTTCTAATTATTTTCTGTTTAAAAAGTGTTTCATATCACTGCTTACCAATGCATATAAAAATTTAATAAAATGTTCAAATAATAGTTTCTGTCAAATGAAAATGTTGTATGTCTTTCAAATTTTCAAATGCTTTTTGTTTGCAGAAAAGTTTAGAATGTGTGAAATATGTACTCATTTAGTAATAGTGACTGTTTAATCTGTAAAATAAAATTATTTATCATGTATATCAATTTAAAAAAATTTGAATACAAAAGGTTAAATAAAGAACGACCAAGGGGAAAAACATGAGTGGAAACTCTAGTAAAAGTAGCAGCCTCGCGAGTATTACATGTAAGTGGACAGATCAAGGAAAGGGTAATAGCGAAGCTAAGACTTGAAATCCCAATCCTCCCTCGTCTGTAGACCTGAAACAAAGTTATGACAAAACATGCAGGGGTGATTGAGAATAACTGCCGTGAATACCGATAAATGGTACGATAGTATTCTTTAATACGCCTCTCAGAGTGATTATTGATTAACAATGTACTGGAGATGAAGATGAATATTTTGGAAAGGAAATTTGGAGAAGAAACTAAAAGATTTTTAGCTGGAAAGATGAATCAATATCAAAGGAAATAAAATGAACTCCTGGAGAAAATGTTGAATATATAAATAAAATGTACATGGATGTTTTTACGGAACGTATTGTAAAAAGGAGCATTAGGACAAATCACAGGGGAGGGACGCTTACAATTGAAAAGGTATGCAAGTTGGATAACCAACAAAATACCTGCTTGAACGATTAGCATGTCTTTCAAGAATGAACCCAACAGTATTCAGAACTGTATAGTTTAAGATATACTTGTGTTCAGTTGTTACTATTCATTTTTCCCCAGCAGAATGAATTTAGGGCCCTCAAATATCTTCCACGGCTATGCCGTTTCCATAAATTCCGATCACTCTCTTTTTTCTCGTCAAGTCCCCAAAATATTCCCTATAAACTCAGCCTTATTCATTGTTTTCTCAATCTTTCCAGATCACGTATTTTATTACTTCTGTAATCCCATTTTATCCATCGCTATGCCTAACCCGCCAAAAACTAACGATTACGAGGGTATAATACATCGATTAGCATCTAAAACAAGAGTATAAAGAGGACATTAGGAATTTCTCAATTCAACTTAAACAAGTCTTTCCATATGAAGCAGGAAAGAGTCTCGTATGACAGCGCATATTTACCGTTCAGCACGGAGTGGCTTCCACTCGGGGTCTCAGGGTGCAGCCGAGCGCCGCGCACCACGAGCCTTCATCGCTATCTACATTTTTCCTTTACCTCTCCGTCACAGCACGCAATCTCCACCCACCATTCCCCATGCACGAAAGCCTTGTGGCCAACAAATCACTCGGCTATAGTCACGAACGTGAATAAAAGCCTTCGCACCCACACAACTGAATGCGGAAAGATATTCGAGTTCGGCGCCGGAGTGCCACTCCAGCTCGACGGGATTGCAAACAATATGCTCCAGGCGTGCCTTCTCCTCCTCACACTCCTCCCCTTTCCAAAAGTGTACCCGCCTAGCTCCCAACCCATCTTCCCCACCCTATCTTACCCCCCCCCCCACAATCCCCCGCCTCACCTTCCCCCAACACCCCGACCTTCCACTCAACCCTCGCCTGGCGTCGTGTTTGCTCTCGAGCAAGGTAAACAAGTTGGCTCATGCCAACTTGTCTCAATTTTGAAGTGTGTGTTCGTGAAACTATAAACGGACTAAGGTTCATCACGCCAGTGCGATGTCTCGAATTCAAGCGGAGGGAGTGAGTCGGAGACGCAAAGGCGTCCATCCGCTCTGCTGTGAAAGAAGAAAGAGTTGAGAGAAATTTGTGACGGTGGGATCGATTCCGTAACTCAGTTTTCCTTGTACGCTATATTTCACGGACGAAACGTGAGAGTCAAGAGTCATGACGAGAGAGATAAAGAGTGTGGTATTTGCTAGCTAAGAGTTTCCTAACCAAATACAGAAGAGGAGTAGGAATATATCTACATATTACCCTGCAAGCCACTTTAAGGGTGCTTGGCAGGGACTGAGTTCTCACCAGCATGCACTATATCATACAAGTTGTGATATTGATCATGTGGAGTAGTACAGAGTTGTGTTTTTTTGGATTGCGGATAAATTCATCAAAGTTAAGGTGGAAGTTGTTGCAATAAAAACTTTCTCTTCCCTGCAATACTTCTAGTAAGATTTCTTTTGCCAAAGTCTAAGTGATACGGGACATTATCAAAGGTATTTCTTTTCTTCTTCATAGAGTTTTGCTCTATGAGGAGGCTAGAAATACGAATCTTTGGTAAACTTCCACAAAGTGTGAGAGACATTACAGAAGTGTGAGGAACATTACAAAGTTGTGGTTTTAGGTTTCAAGTACGTTATTTCTTGCTGATCAGAAATGAATTAAAATATTCTCATAGTGGAATACTCTAAATTCCTTGTCTTCTAAGGAAAAAAGTAATGGAGATATGAACAGTTTTATGACATAATTGAGTAGCATAGGATTTAAAGATTTGAAAAAGTAGGACAATTCTAAGTGAGCCCCTTTTGATAGCACGCGATATATCTAGCCGTATTTCTATTTCCACACAGGTGCCTTCCAAGATATCCTTAGCAACGGTTTAGATTGCTTCCATCATGAAGATCTCGCGCTTTTGTGACAAACTTTTTTTAACGAAAGACCACCATAAAATATTCCTGAGAATGAATTTCTGGGAAACATAGCAGCTAATCCGTCGGGTCGTCTCTTCCTATCCAGCACCCTGAAAAAAGTTGCATTCAAAGCTCACCACAGAAATAAAGTGACCAGTGGTGTGGAGTACCTTACCGCTGGTGAGGAATATGCGGCTGCAAGTGTACTAGCAGACGGAAAGCATAGATCTTCATCGTATTGAGACAAGATGTTTGCACGACAGGTTAATTCTGAAAGAAGTACGGTTTGACAGTCATGTGGCGCGTAAGGATGCACCGATAGTTAGCCATGGGGCTTTCTGGAACGTGTTTCATTGCGCAGGGAGGTTATTTATTCCCCAAAATCCGTACATAATGCAGATTCAATGATCCATTAACATGAAAGACGGCTTTATCGAAAAAAACCTCGGCCAGGGAGTCATTGCCTCTGTCGATTCGCTCCATCACCTTACGAACAATCTGATACCACCATGGTTTGTCCTATGGTTTCAAATTCTACAGAATCTGCTAAATGTAGGCATAGAGATACAAACACTTCTGAATCCTATTACGAACGAATGACAATTGTGGTATTTGCATTTTTCGGGAAGCCAGGAAAATTTATGTCCCCATGCAGGAGATACATGATTTCCTGATGTTCTCAGGTTGTTTATCGGTTCGCGTTTCCGGCTTTTACCAACTCTTCCAACACATTGCCCGTGGCCAGAAAACTGCGGTTTCATTCTTAAATATTCTCTTTGAATCGGTTTCTGGGGACATTAAACCACGTCAAAACGTCTTCAGCATTCTGAAGGTAGGCTTGAACTCGGAAAACCGTATAACCACCAGCGCGTTTTCAAAGAATCACGAAACTAGCCGCCCAGTTACTTTAACGGAGTCACCCGCTAATGATCGTACAATTGTGTGAAATTCACTGTGGAAAAATCATTCACCTGGACTGGGAATCGAACCCAGATCCCTCAATTTTGCGCCGATTGCTCTAACCAATTAAGCTAACCAATTAAGAATTGAGGGATCTGGGTTCGATTCCCAGTCCAGGCGAATGAGTTTTCCACTGAGAAGTTCACATAATTACTATTACAACCACGATACTATATTTTCGTGTGAAAACCTCAGCGCTCAAGGCCGTGGCTAAGAGAAGCAGAAAAATTCTGGCGAGAATTTAAATGACTGCATGTAACAGAAAAACCAACAAAACTGAGCCATTCGCCGAATTTTTACACCCAAAGGAAATTAGAGCGACCCATGTGGGACATCCTGTAACATAAAAGAATTGGTGACAAACAAAGAACACTTTACATTCAAACAACATTTAGTTATTGAACAACATTGTGTAAGTATGTAGAAATGACGCACAGCTAAAACATATTTACCATAATGAGTCCAATGTAACATTAACTTTCGAATTATTTCTCATTAAAATGGCAAAAAATTTGCGGCATGAACAGCTTCATGACAAATTTTTTGGTTGATTTATCAAGATCATCCTGATGTATACTTTTTCCTCGGCTTTTTTAAACGAAACATTTTTTTTCAAACGTAGGAATGACTAAAAATTGCTTAAATTTTCCGTATTTCTCCTACGGGACTTGACCTTATGACATCGATACATTCAGTTTTTGGGTTTAAATAAGGAGTTTTGGATGCTGAAATATCAAATTGTTTCAAAAAGTAAAGGCTTGACAGTAAAAACCTTCCCTCAAAAAGCCTTCTTAGATTTCTAAGAGAATTGGGTCACTTTCTGCGAACCCCTTCCAGATACAGGCCTTACTGGAAAAGGTCGAGTTGGGAAGCCAATAGCTCATTTAATGACAGACTTATGACTTAAAACTATCCGAGTTGTTTTGGTGCTTATAAATCAGGCTTTACATCTAAAAAGACAAGGATCAAATCCCTCCAATGGCGGAGTTTTTTTCAGTGGATTTTCTCTTTTACTCAAGAGCTGCCTGGAGAGCACTAAAAGTGTATTTATTCGTCCGTCGTATGAAAAAGTTTTTCTATGCACCACTTTTACGCCCTTCTGTCATTAGTTTCGTTGATGCTGAAGCTCTGCTTCTCTATGACGGTCCTCCATTATGCATGTAACCCTCTATACTCAATAGAAACACAAATCTTTTACGGCGTTTACGATCTTGGCTATCGATTATCTCTCCTAATACAAAAAAACAATCTATATTGCAGTTCCATTTTGACGCCATTTTCCCGAATTCAAATATTTGCCAGAATACCCGACGATATTTCGTGCCTGATAGCCCTGCATGGCCCATATTTCTATCATGTCCTCCAATCTCTTCGAGTAAAAACCGGTTCGCTAATTTACTTTTGAAACAAACATCCGAAATATTGTATCAATTTTTTGAATGATTTCTAATGAACTAGTTGACTTTAAACCATGCATTTGAAAACTAAATTCTGTGGTATTTCAGGAGGATTGGTTTCCTATACCCTATGCACTCCGTCTGCCCGGCGGCTTTATAACTCCCTGTTATTGGATAGTAAAATTGGATTATGTGGAGAATTTGTAAAGCAAAGAAAGTTTTAACCATGGAAAAGATATAGACACAAAAACAGAAAGAAGAGAGAACAATAGAATCAATGGAAATGAGTGAGGATCAAAAACATAGGGTAAGAAAAGAAATGATTTAGAAGATAAAGAAGAGAAGGAAGCGGAAAAACGTTAAATGTCAACATAAAACTTGGCAGAGAGAGTAATAAAGAATTTAAATAAAAAAATCTTGCGAGAAAATAAAAAGGCAAAAGAAAAGTGACGAAAAGTACTATGTGAGGAAACGGAAAAGCTGCTCAAGGATCAAGAAGCATGTGCAACGTGATGTGGTAGATGTCATAGCAAAATGTTATCGGGCGGTGGGAGAGGGCAAACGATAGTAAAAACTAAGAATATACGGAGTACTCGAACAAGCAGCTATCCATGAATAGGGAGAATATATAGAAGAGCATTATGGCTGAGGTAATACGATTTGGAAGAAAAATGAAGAGAAAAGTAAAAGTAGTTGAAATTCATGATTTTGTCCGATTAACTGCCTCCGTTTATAGTTTTAGGATTTTTTAGTAATATCCTTGTATAGGAGACGAAAATAAAACCAAAGCAACCCATCCAAAATATTTCATCACAAATATATTGAAAAAAGAACAAAGAACGATCAATAGTTTAAAAAAAACAAGGATTAAGAGAACATGTGTAGAGAAATTAGCAAGCGTTTGTATTTTATTTTTTCTCCCAAAAAGAACAAGTGAATGTATTGAAATGAAAAATAAAGCAGTTTTTCTCACACACTGCTCCAATAAGGAGCACCGAGTGTAGACGAAATTTCCAGAGAGGTGTTTCGCACTTGTGAAATATATGATTGCTTTTCATATTACGTGGAGAGGCTTTGATGAAAAATTTAAGGTGTAAAAACTTTCTAAATCTTAGATACAAATCCATGTTTTTGGGGATTTCTTGGCATTTTCAATTTTTTTAATACCCTCAAATCATCTTCAACACACAATATTTTTCCCATTTAAAGACATTCGATACCTCGGACATACAAGTCGATTCCTTGACTGCAATATTGACGTGATGGAAAGGCTTGCGCGTTTCAAGGAACACTAGAGCTGGACTGGTGGAGGCTATTATGATTGCTCCCGGTAGGGCCAACCATGCCATAGGTGGAAGTGTAGAAGCCAGACGAATGGTTTTCATGTGATGGCGTCACGTTACAATCTCTGTTGGGATAAGAGAATGGAAATCCTTCCCTACTATAAAATACCCAGAAAATGGGAGTCATTCAAAAAGAAACATCCTGGGAACTTCTGAACGCCACTCACTGGGGCGGGTGTCGTGCCCGGAAGCATGGGGGTAAGGTCTCCGCGGTCGTTATCACACGAGGTTTTTGGACAACAACGTCATCACAGGATATAAGGACCTTGAGAGTGAGAAAAAAGAGAGGGAGAGAAGAGTTCCATAAAAATGGGGACTTGGATACCCTAAAACAATGATGAGGGCTGGCGAGCTAGGAAATATTTACCGAGAAATAGAGAAAGGAAATGTAGATCCCTTTGGCTGGGCAAGCTGAGATGGAGGGACAGAGATGACTATTAGAGTGATAGTTACAGGCCAATCTGTAATGGTTTGGATGAAAGTCAACCTGGGGTTGCTATGGTATTGAACGCCAAATAAAAGCACGTCCGATAAATTTCATATTTGTCTAGGTGTACATGCCCACAAGGAATCATACAGCGGAAGAGGTGGATTGGGTGTATGACGAGATACAAGAAGTCGAGAAAACCCTGCGGCTGGAATTCAATAGCGGAGGAAGGAAGAGATGGATATGAAGTGGGATGGTATTGACTAGGAAAGAGAAATGATCGCGGTGAGAAGGCAGATGGATTTTGTGAGAGAGATAAATTAGTAGTAACAAACACTTGATTTAAATAACATCTCAAGTTTAGGTACGCATCAAAAATGCCGGGTGACACAGAGGGGATAAAAACATTGATTACATCATGGTAATACAAAACTTCAAGAACAGAACAATGATATCATAGGCATCCCAAGTTATACCTAGAATAAGTAATAGTTGAAAACAAACTTAATTGGAAGATCATATCGAGATGTGACCGTGGTATTGATCACAATTATAGAAATAAACACAGAAAATGCCAGGATATTTTCTAACGTTGCGGATCTCGACAATTGATGGAGTGAATTGGGAAACACAAATTCAGGTACTCGATTAATCGGAATAGATTGGGGACATAGGAGACCAATGTAAAACTTATACATGGCCCAAACTGCACAAGTGAAGGTCGTCAACGGTGAATCAAAAAGAGTAGCTACAGGTCACAGAGTGGTGCATGAGTGCCCGTTTTCGCCTTTACTTTTTCAAATCTATGCTGAGGAAAAAATAAGAAAGGCACGGGAAGAACTTGAAGTGGGAATCAAAGTATGCAGACAGCTGAAAAAGTCCCAGGAGTCTCAGACGACCAGGCGCTGATTAATTGTTCTGTTAATTAGTATTAACTGTTAATACTAGGTTTAGAAGAAATTTTCGAATTTCAGCGCGGGAAATTTGGAAGGAAGATAAATCATTAGAAAATAAAAGTAATCAGGTCTCTAGGACAAAGAGTGCGAGACTGGTCACATAAAATGGGAATACGCAAATTGTAGCAACTAGAGCAATTCGATTTCTCAGGTAGTACGTAGGAATGAAAGAGACATAGTAGCAGAGACATAAGGAGGAGAAAAGTGTTAGGAAAGGAAGCGTTTAGTAATAGAAAGGAGCTGTTGACAGGGACTTTGGGTAAGGATGTGAAAAAGAGGTCAGTGAAAAGCTTAATATGGAGTGTAGCGTGGAGGTTGATTAGTGCTGAAACGTGGACCTTAAGAAGGGAGGATGCAAATAGGCTGCAAGCGTTAGAGATATGTATGTGGAGAAGGATGAAGAAGGTGAGGAGGATGGAAAGGATGACGAACGAGGAAGTGCTTTGTATGGTGAGCGAGGAAAGGGAACTACCGAATGAAATACGGGATAGGCAGGGTGGGTGGCTGCAGGGAGTAACAAGGGATGGATGTCAGGCAAGCTGGGAAGGGGGAGAAAGAAAAGAGGTTTATTGGATGGGATGAAGATAGGTAGATCGTATACAAGGCGAAAAAGGAAGCAATAGAGGTAGATAGGACCCAGGAGGAGTTTCTCTGGCTATCGACAAAATCTGTCTGTTGCTGGTAGAAATACTGATAAAAACATTATTTTGTGCAGCTACAAGTAAGGAAGTTTATCCTAGGATATAGGTGTCAAAGTAAACATATGTGTCTCGCGGGATGCATAATCATTAGGACAAATTATAGGTACACTCATCGCGGTGAGATGAGTCCCACGCCACATTCACGGTCAGATGATGTGCCTTTAAAATTACATAATAGGCTGTTTTTTCAGGGAAACTAATTAAATGTGATTCCCTAATCCTACTGAGGACATGTATCTACGTTTATAACAAAAAAACCTACTTGAAGCTACGCATAGTATAGAGAATGGCTACGAAGCAGGCTAGATATTATCCTAGGTATGATAACAGGCTTCGTATGGGATCTCAGTATCTGTGCTCAGTATCAGTTGACTCAGTATGCAGTTCACATTTCCAGTAAATCTTAGAATACAAGCACTTTGCCCATGAAGGTGTATCGACATTTCAGTATTAAATCTGAACGACCCCGGCGATTTATCATAAGATTACACCTATCTATACCTGATTGACATACAAGTTCCCCGAAACGTAGAAAATAATGTTTTAACTCGAATTCCTTGCATCCGATTCCAACAGAACTTTTCCAAAATTACTTGTAAGTGATTGCCATTTCCACCCGACTTTATCATCTGCATCAAAAGTTTCTTTTCTAGTTAATTAATGCTATTCCTTTGACCAAATCCTCTTTTCCCCATTACTTTTTCTATCCTTGCCACGAGCGCCAATTCCTATTGTTTTTCTTGCCACACTCATCAACCCCGTTTCCATACAAACTATTCCTTACCACTTTGTACGTAACAATGTAGCTTTTAAAGCCATTAGTACTTTGCGTCATTAAAAAAATTCAACACCCAATGGCAGAGATGCGGACGCGAGAGCCAGTGCGTACCGAACCCACTCGGAGTCTTCACATTCTCTCCGGTAGCAGATACAACTTCAGGTCAGCATTTATGTCTCGGCACATCTCGGCTCTGCAAGCGTAGTACTTTCATCTTTGACACCATAATGGCATCGTAGAAACACACCTTTGCTGCCCAATATCCCTGAATATATGGAGACCGTAGAGGAGAACGATAAATTCTGGAACAATTACTTACTCATTATACAAGCACACCACTGGTGGGAAATATAGATAGTAATATCAAAATTATTAAAAAATTGTAATAAGTTAAAGATGTGCGTATATAGTACTGAGTTCTAACAAATTTTTCCAAATAAATCAGATCTAAACTTTTTGTCCTCTCTACAAAATGCTGTCCTCACTAGCTTGCCATGAATTGCTCGACAATGGCCGCGCTCTGTAAACTTGCATCGCACTTATTTTCATTGCGACAATCTCCATCACTCCGTGCGTGAAGTGGAACTAATATCCTACAGAAATATGTCGCAGACAGCCGTGATTGCCACCGGTTGCAGAATCCTCGTGGAGTATTGAATGGAATAGAGAGCAGATACGTGGAGGGTGCGTGTCAGGTGCGGAGCGGGTGCAGGCGGGTGTGTCGTGAGTTGGAGGAGATGGCGTTGAACGGTGGCTGGTATATTACCTGGTGAGCTGAAACGACGCTCCACCCTAACCCATGAAGTTAATCTTTATGACCTTTTGCCACAATAACTCCCTTCTCATTGATTCATACCGCAGCCAGAGTGTGAATATTTTAAATTCAATCCCGAATGATCCCTCGGACGGCCGTATTCCAATCTCTTGCACGGCGCGCTCTGCCTGAGAAGCCTTCCCTTGAGCGAGGCGCGGCGGGAGTTGGGCGGCGCGGACGATGAAGTTAAGACGAGTACCGGGGCGTGGATATAGTGTAAGGGTCAGGTAACGAGCCATAAAAAGGGAAACCTATATCATTTTGAGTGGTTGAACTCAAAAGAAGCGTATAAAAGGCATTCTCTTCTTTTGACGTCGACCTTTGTGCGCACATATTCCTCTCATATACCAATTGCTTCGAATAGTTCTAAGAGTGACCTATTTTAGGGAATAACTTCCGTGACCGCATAACTAAAATAACGTAATTGATATTTTTGACATACACTTAATTTTTCCAAATGAGCTGGTGTTTTTAATGTGTAACTATCGATTTTTTCTTAATTTATTTTCTTTAAATCAGCTGGGGAATATTTTGCACAACATTTTTCCCTAATTGAAATACTAAACTGAAAACAATTGTTAACAAGCCATTTTTGTGGAAATTTTATTTAGTAATTCGTCGGGACCCACATTTCTTTATCGCAGTAACGTGAATATTAATGCGATATCCTCTTTTTTCGCGAATTTTGTTGTTTATGAAAAATAACACGATTTGTAAAAGGTAACATCTCATTACATCTTGATGGATATAGCTATATTAATAAAGTAATCATGCCACTCAAGATTCACTCCGGAAGGAAAATATAAACTATTAGTCGTAAATAAAGGTATTCGCAGTGTTTCTGGTAGGTTTTGGATGCGCAAAGTATATATGGCGGGCACAAAGCGAGTTATACCGCGGAGCCTTTTTATTTCCCCGATTTTCCTGTTTAGGCATCGCAGAGCAGTCCCTTGACCACACAAGCGTTAAATGCGTCGGCTCTGGTTTAAAATGCTCTATATCCCAATCATAGCATATTAGCTATAAATGTTTATAAAGGTAATAATAAGGTTATCGTCTATAAGCCATTTTTCTCTACTCAGCATCGACTTTTACTAAATCTTCGGAAATGAAACGGACATAATTAATTGCGTCACATAAAGAATCTATTCTTCTCTTCTAAAGGTTATCCTTGTTGTTGCAGCCACGACTTCCACCAATCTCTTCTTTTAGCCTTCCTCTTCATTTCATTGTACGAGGTGCATCCCATTTCCATCGCTAATACTTTTAGGTACGAAATTTTTGATCATCTTCTCTGTCTTTTGCGAAGAATTTTACCTTCCATAATATTTTCTATGAAGCTGTCGTGCCTAAGTAAGTGTCCGACGAGCTTTGCTTTTCTTGTTTTGATTATTTCCAATATTTCTATTTCTGTATGTACTTCATTTAGTACTTGCTCATTAGTTTTCCTGTTGGTCCACCTAGTTTTTGTAATCCTCCTCCAACACCACATTTCTGCAGCTTCAAGTTTGGTCATTTCACTCTTCCTTAGTGTCCATGTCTCGCATCCACTATGTTAGCACACTCCATACAAAGCTGTTCAGGAATTCCTTCCTAGGCTCAATATTAATTCTGTTATTTACTAGGAGGCTTTTCTTCAATTGAAAGGCTTTTTTGGCTAACGTTATTCTTCTTTTGACCTCAGAGGAGCAGTTGTTATGATTCTCTAATATGCTACCCAAGTAGCAGAACTCTGTCACTTCCTCCAGTCTCACTCCGTCTATACGTATATTCGTTATCTTTTCTCTTGTCTTTCTTTCTACCACCATGATTTTTGTTTTTCTGGTGTTTATTTGAAGTTTCAGTTTTAATAAAATATTATTTAGAGTCTTAAGTATTCGATTTTATTCCTTCTCTGAGCCAGCTACTAGAGCTATGTCGTCTGCAAATCGAATGCAATGAATTTGTTTGCCATTTATTTTAATTCCTCTTGTCTTTGTTTTCATTTCAGACATTGTTTCTTCTATGTATAAGTTATACAAGTAAGGTGATATTGGTCAACCTTGTCTAACACCTCTTCTTATGTTTGCTTCTTTCTTGGTGCCACTGACTTCTATTTTCGCACTTTGGTTTTTGTAAAGGTTTCAAATCAATCTTTTGTCTCCCCAATCCAACCCTATTTTGCAAATTGCTCGGAACAGTAGTCTCCAGTCAACATGGTCAAAAGCATTTTCCAAATAAGCGAAAGCTATGTAAGTTTTCCTGTTAATTTCTAGCCTCCTCTCTAGGAGTTGTCGCAATGCTAAAATTGCCTCTCCAGTGCCTTTTCCTGGTCTGAAGCCGTACTGATCACTATCTAATGTCGCATCAATTTTCTTTTTTATTCTGTCTTTTACTATAATCAATAAAATTTTTGAAGCATGGGACAGAAGCGTTATTGTTTAGTAATTCGTGCAATCCTTTGCATTGCCTTTCTTGGGAAGTGTAATGGTTCTGCTTTTTGTGAAATCATGTGGTATCTTTCCTTCCTCGTAGCAATTGGATACAAACATGTAAAGTTTATTCTTAATTGTATCCCCGCTATTTTGCAGTAGCTCTGTTGCAATGTTATTCACACCGGTCACTTTATTTTGCTTTAATTTATTCAGAGCATTGTTAAACTCATCTCTTGTTATGGGTGGCCCTTTGCTATGAGTGTCAATAGAATTTTCCTCCTCAATATACTCTTCTATTTTTTCGATTTCCTTACCATCATACAAGTCTTCAATATATTCTTTCCAGCTATCACACACCTCCTCATGCCCAAATAATAGTTTTCCATGTTTATCTTTCACTAGGTTGCTCTTAATTTTCGGTCTATATTGTAATGTTTTTACTTTGCTGTAGGCTTTGTTAAGTTTCCCCTCAACTAAATCTTTCTCAATTTCTTTGCTTGTTTCGTTCATCTATATTTCTTTTTGTAACCTACACATTGTTTTTATCTTGTTTTTAACAGCCTTGTATTTGTTATAAGTTTTGGACCTTAACTTATTTCTTTCCTCAATGAGCTCCAAGATATCTTGGGTCATCCAAGATTTTTTAGGTTTCAGTTTCTTTACTTTTAGAACCTTTTCAGCAGCTGTTATCAAGCCAGATTTGGTACCGTCCAATCCATAATTTTCATTCACTAGTTTGCCAGCTGTTTCATGAAATTCCTGTAGAGTGTCAACAACTTTTAGTTTATGTAAACACCACTTACTATGATTAACCGTTTTATGCTTTTTAAATTTAATATCACAGTTTGCTATCACTAGTATGTGATCGCTATCCACCTTAGATCCTGGGTAGCTGTGACTGGATTTAACCTGGTTTCTAAACCTTTGCTTTACTATTATGTAATCTATCATGCATCTCTTTTTATCTCCAGGTGCTTTCCATGTGTATCGTCTCCTCTTGTGTACCTCATAGCATGTGTTAGTTATTACCAACTCATATTGTAAACAGAGTTCCAACAGTTTACTATCTCTCGGATTTGCATCTTCTAATCCAAATCTTCCAACATGTTTCTGGTTTTCTTGTATACCTACTGATGCATTAAAGTCCCCCATAAGAATAACATTCTCTTTGTCTTCTACCATCTCGAGCAAATTTTCTATACATTCATATATTTCTTTTATTTCATAATCTCTACCCTTTACCTGTATTATTACAATATTAGTTGGAACTGCTTTCAATTTGATCATGAGTTTTCTGTCACTTACATAATATGTGTTCAAAACATTGTATGACCATTTACCTCTAAGTTAAATCGCTACACCATTTTTTCCTAATCTATCACTTCCATTATGGATAACCCTGAAGTTTTCTGATCTGAAATCACCATTGCTAGCCCATCTTGTTCCAAATAATCCTAAAATACCTAGTTTATAATAGGCCTGATGTACCTGATGTTTTTTACCTCTTCTAGTTTTCCAGGTTTTAGTAATGTATTAATATTCCATGTTCTAATTATTAAATCTATTTCCTTCTTTGTGAGTATTTCGCTGGATAACGACCGGAGAAGCCTAACAACTCTTACTCCTGCCGGATCTCGGCTTCCGACTTCCATGATCAGTAATCTTTCCTTCCTTTACATACGTAGTCATCATGGCTGTTAATCCTAAGATACCTATAAGGATCTTTAATGGAGCAGTTTCTTAGGCTGGCTTCCTCCATCCTCATACCGTTGGCCAATACTTGCTCATCCGCTTTTTCCGAGGGGTTTCCCCCTCCAAGGGTAAGAGGGTGCCCTGCACCTCTACCCACTCACCCGTCCTCCTAGGAGGCCGTTGGTAGAGGGCAACCACTTATACCGGTGATTATTCGGTCTCCAGTACCGTGTTAGCTGCATGAAGGGTTGCCCATCCCCCACCACGAGGAGGTGCGGTTGGATATTTCCCTTCCTTGAGAACTGAAACCAATCGGCATTCCTCAGTCTCTCCAGTACTTTAGGGGACAAAGAATCTATTATATGATATAAATCTTTTATAGCATCCCTTTCAGAACAAAAATATTTATATCCTGATTGCTTCAATAATCATACTATCGCCCAATTTGTTCAAGACATTATCATTGTTAAGCGCATTTTCCGATATATGTATATTAACCTCTGAGGAGAAGAATAAACCCGTTTTCCTGAAAATCATAACCTCACACAATGAAGAGCCTCATAAATTATTTAAATGATGACTAGTTTTCCTGCACTTATATCTCAACGTCTTTGAATCTTCTAAGATTTTATTGACTGCAATTTGAATATGTTCTTGGTAATAAAAGTCAAATTACTTAATGAAAGGAGTTATGCCTCATATTCTTGGCCTTATAAGTTATTTTGCCTCCCTTTTCCTATGATACAGTGATCTGAGTATTTTCGAAGACATCAGCTTTCCACCAAACTTCTCCTGTTTGCTATTTCCATTCTCCAATTATGAGCACTCATCAGTGCTCTCAATGCTCATAGTTTCATTAGTGAGAGACAAAATCGTCAGAAAATCAATTTTCAACTGCCAAAATATATCGGTGAGAATAATAAGCATTAAATATATCTGGTCATTAAAGAGCAGTCCCTTGACTACACAAGAGGTAAATTCGTCGGCTCTGGTTTAAAATGAGCCATATCATGATATATAAGCTGTAACTAGTTGTAAAGGTAAAATTCATGTCATTTTTGAGAACGCAGATACGAGAAATATAGAAAAGAAAATATTTCGTAAAATGTTTTACTTCATCCAAGTGCTGAGGCTTCAGACTTATCTGGAGCGAGTTCTCCAATTGCCCCTTCTACTTTGATGACTGAATATTTTTATCACTATTTTGCATACTCAAAATCTTTTATTTCAATGCTAGCGCGCCATAGCCGGTGTATTTCTGGGAAAACAGAAAAACCTAGCTATTATACCTACAATTAGCTGAGAGACAATAGCTCCACAATTAATCAATGACCAATATTCAATTATTTCATACTATTTTGACGAAACTTTTAACGACTCAGGAGAATTTTTATCAATTAGACAATATTTACATATTGTTTTAGCTGATTATGTTGAAAAGGGATGTTGGTGGTTTCCGGCGATACTTTATGGAATTTACTAATAATTTTGAAAAGAATAAGCTTCAATCCCTTTTCATTCTTTCAAAATGAGAATGGCTTTATAAAGCTTTGAGTTTGAGTGATGACGATCAAGAATATAGTCTTTCTCTTTTTAGGCTTATGCTTCTACGTAATAATTATGAGCCAATCAATGGTCGAAGTGATATCCTAAAATTTTATTATGGATATATCTGATAATATTTGCTATATTAGACCCTTACCCTTGCCATGATAAACTCACCAAGTCATCGAGAAGATCTTGTATTTTGCCGGAATTCAGTAATTTTTAACATAATGACCTTTTGATTCAGCAAGTCTATGATGTAACAGTCTATAAATTGCTATTATAGGACTGAAATAATTACGAAATTTGATAGTTGCTATTCACTCGGCGAATTTTCAGAATTTCTTCTATTTATTTATTTGTATCGAAGGTGGCGGACATATGACTTTATAGAGGCATATTAGGTGAGAGTTAGATATTTCTTAGGCAAGAGTTGTCTCACATACGTTCCTTCAAAAAACTAATTTGTGTGTTCATTATGAAAATACAGAGAGTCCAAAGAAACGGTTAGCTCGTCAAATTCTCTCACTTTCTAAAAAAATAGGAGTCAACTACAAAATAACGGATAAGTACTCTATTATGGAGTATATCAGGAGCATTTATAGGTACGGAATCAATATTAGTGATTTCTTGAGTCACAACAATCAAACCTAATTGGGTCACTTTCATGGGTTTTAGCGAATTGACACGACCACGTAACTATCTTTTCGTCGGGAGATGTCACTATGTGGAAAATAACGCGCAATTGATTTTTCTCACCATATTTATAAAGTTTACGTTTATATTTATTATTATTTAAGTAAATAGTGACAGCATGGCTTTTTTTCTCACAGGAAAGAGCTTCTCACTCACCATCATCGTGAGTTCATCTCCACCGCAAGTGGCTACGTATAACAAGGCCATCAAGGTGACTGTGGACGGTCCCAGGGAACCCAGGAGCAAGACGAGTGAGTATAAAACCTAATTTATGTCCAAGTCTGACAGAGTATGGATAATAGTCCTGAATGGGTAGTACGTACTACGAAGCAATGAGGTGAGAGGTTGTGGAATTCGATGTTTACATGGACCATGAATGATCGCTACGTCACAATAAACAGAATACACTTCAATAAAATGCTTCAAAATGTCTACTTTTTTCAACTGGTATATACACAAGGGGATTAAAATTAGCACATTTATCTAGAAGAGCAAGGGTAAGAGTTCACTGGCTGGTAGCTTATGGTTTATGGTTTCAATAATTCATGATAAAATTTGGTCATGCAGCTCACATATTGTAAAGTGGCAGTGTATGTTCCTGAAGGGAGAAAATGACAGTGCACCGTGAAGAAAAAGTGGCGGAAGCTATAAAAGAGTCGTTAATGATAATGATGGGTACAGACGGCCGATGAGCATGTGTTTGGAGTGAGCAGGGAAGGAGGAAGCAGTATTTGCTCCTATAGTGTTCAAGGGTTTTAGAGAAGTTGGAGGGGGGCAGAGGTTCATTGGAAGCGAGGGTTTATGAATTATTTGTCACGACGGTGATGGAAGTGTTGACATTCCGTTTTAGTACCGTTCCACCACTTCTCACTTTTCGAGAATCCGGATTGACTTCCTCTACTGGGGTTTCAACCACCACTGCCTCCTTCACTTCATACACCTCACCTCCTTAGAATTATGCGACGCCCACTCAAAACAAAAAGTCAAAACAAACACCTGGCACCAATTCCAATATACATGAGTGAGTCGTTATACCCTCACATATGAGAAAATATTTCCCTCGCCCGAACAACGACACTAATCCTTGCCCGCACGTGCGTATCACGATCGGAATGTCACAGTATATATGTTCATACCACCTCAATTCCACAAACGATTGTCCCTTAGGGTCGCATATTTTGCTCAAACTTGAATTAAGGGTGGCATGTGACCTAAAACGAAGTAATCTGAGACTGTTTTGGGAGAAAAAGTTTCGCATGAGTTTTATTCATTTCAATTTTTTCACGTTTTTGCAGAATGTGCGTGCCCTAAATCTTGTTTTTACTTATACCTCGACTTATTTTCATCTTAGAGGAACAATGTATACCTCACTTTGAAGTTAATATTTTTTCAAAGATGGCACTATTATTCAAAAATTAATTTTATCGAATTTCCTATTTTTGTTTATTTTTTGTTTAAAAAATGGTTAATCCCCATTTTCTCAAGTTCTCCATCATAGGACCGGCCGAAACTATATTTTCAAAATTTATGCGTACCAAACTAACTGTTTCTGGTAAAAAAACCAGATCACTTCATTAACACGCTTACATTTTAAAAAAACTTTTCTCACCCCCGCCTCCACGGGCTCAGCTCTAGAGCTAGCATGTAGCAGGCATGTAATACGTGCATAGACGTACACAGATAACTTCAGATCATTCATATAATTATTAAAAACAATATAATGAACACCTTTTTGTTTTAATTTGTCATTTTTATTACTTAATAACTGATAGAATGCATTCAAGGAGTATTTAAAGCTACGGCTATACTGAGGGATTGGAATAACTTTGGGCTTATTTTCATTTATTAAATTTAAGTAATGCGATAGTTCCCTTACATATAAAAAAAGATGCCTCTTATATAGATGAATATTGTGATGAAAAATCGTTATTTATCAAAATATTTTAGTAAGATATCTATTAAAAGAAAGAATTTGATTCTAATTTTTTTAACTATCAACTTCATTCTAGAATGAAGCCATATTTTTTCAACTCGAGGAATCTCCCTCATATCTTTGGTTCGAAACCTTAACATTTTTTAGTACGTCGATATTATATTACAGAGGTCTCTGCGTTACTTAAGAAGGCATTTCTAACTGGATCGTCACTGCATTATTAAACATACTTTCCCAAATTCTTAATCTGGTCCCGAAGGCTTTGGTATTCCCACACTCGATCAACTCCAGGTGTGTAAATGGCACCAAAGAAGAGAGGAATGATGCCACGTTATCACTTTTTAAATTAGTTGAAGAAAAAAGTATCCGCAATTTATTCTAGATGAGATCATCCCAAATAATGAAGA
Source organism: Ceriagrion tenellum (assembly GCA_963169105.1). Lineage (NCBI taxonomy): Eukaryota > Metazoa > Arthropoda > Insecta > Odonata > Coenagrionidae > Ceriagrion > Ceriagrion tenellum. Next base: position 116,587,791 of record OY720638.1, on the reverse strand, counting down.
AAAGTGAGTAAAGCAGAAAATACTCCTAGGAAAATTTATGAAAAAGCTCATCTCTCTGGAAGATCAATGGGGAAAAAGGCAGAAAGACCGAATAATTACTTCAGCCCATTCCCTCCAGACTCCCTTTATAGACATCAACTTCAAAATGTTCATATATCATGTCCCTGATGCAACGCAAAGAAATAACAGGCGTTTAAGTTTACGTAACCGTATTTGTAAATAAAAAGCTAATTTGTGATCGAAGAAGATTAAATTTAGAAGATTTTCAAGAAACGTTTCATAATTTTAATGAAACCTATTTGTAAGACAGAGTTTCTTCTTTAAACTATAGAGAAATAATGTTAAAAGAATGCGTTGTTGGAGCTTCACTAACCCGTAAGCGTTTACCTGGTGAATCAAAATATTTCGTTAGTGCTCATACCAGCAAAGTTGTCGGCACAGAATCTAGGGGAAGACATACAGCCGCTAGTGTCATATAAATGCTAATTATCAGCAATGCAGTGTTATTCTCCAAGGTCCATCATTAAATACTTTGTCACGATACCCCTAGACAGTACAATTAAACAGGTCTTGCATGAATATTTTAGTAATTATTCAATTGCCTGCATTACGTCCTGAGGATGTTGACTTGTTTCTCCTTGCGGCATTTTAATTTTAATCAACCTTTAACTTCACTGAGACTCTAGCTGAAAAGATGCACAGACTTCAATCACATGATTACACTGCTTCGAAACCATTATCATACTAAAAACTGTTTGAATGCATTTTGGAAAATATATTAAATAACAGATTTTTTTGGAAAATAATGCCCTTGTGTAACGGGACAGATATGCTCTTTTGCACCGCAAGGTGCAAAACTCAAAACATCCAAATGCATAATACTCTAACCATTAAAAAATCAGCCCGAGCCACTTTTAAAAAGGCGTATATTAACCTCCTCGGCTAATTTCACCCCATGCACTAAAGACATCCTCCCGGACTCTCTAAATCATCACATCACATATTTTGCTGGCGTCCAAAAACTCAAGACCATTCTCAAAGACTAATTCCCCATTTTAGATACGAATATCTCGACAGTTTATCTCCTATCCAAATTCCCCAAAGTATACTTCAGACGTCCAGCTCGTAGCCAATATTCTTTCCTTTACTTCCTCTCTGATGCGTAGAATGAATGACGCTCCATGTTGGACCACACATATTGGCAATCAGCCACGCTGTAAAACGTGCAAATTGTTCTAATCCTTCTTCCAGAGCCCAAACACCGAGACTTCGCTCACCATCAAAACCCAAGGTACTTGTGATTCCCTCAACTTGGCTTATCTGTTGCAATTTTAAGTATGCCCGTCAATCTACGTCCACGAATGTAATACACTATTAAACATTTGAACGAGCAATTATCGGTGCGCTTGTAAAGAACAGCCTTACACATTCCCCGCCCAAACTCATATGCGGGAACATGGTTTGTCTTTTGAAAATTTTTCTATGTGTCAATCAGCTCATCCTATCCCCTCCACCCCGTTAATTGAAGCACGTGAAAAAGAGCAATCATTATTCTGAGTACCCAGATCGTATGCCGCGCCTGGATTCAACAAATCCCATTAATTCTTCCTTCTCTCTCAATTTCACTGAGTTTTCCATTAGATTCCGTTCACCCCCCTCTTTCAACTCATTTCAAAATTTCCTCACTTTGCTCCTTCCCTCTTTTCCACCCTGCCGCGAGTGGGTAAAAATTTCCTTTTGCGAACTTCCCTCAATCTCACCCTCCGGCCCCCAAGCGCCCAGAAGGAAAAACCCCTTCCCCATCAGTCCCAACCTACTTCACCCCTGCCACTCTCCTCGCCATTCAGCGAAAACTCATTAAATCAACACGTTTGTCCAGTAAACCTAACAAATGTTGATGACAATATGGAAAAATTATATCATGCAACAAGAAAAGACTTAAAACATCAGTTTTTCCCAAGGAGAGAGGCCTCCAAAATCCAACTATAATTTTAGGAAAATAATTTAGGTATCAATAGAAGATTTCTGCACTTTCCCAACTTATACTGGCCATTTTATGCATAGTTAATACTAAATGTGGGAATATCTTTTTCGGCTTTTCCTTTTATGCGAGCAATGCCCTTAAAATAAAAGACTACATTAGTTTATATTTTAAGTATATATCAAAGGATTTTACCAGATATTCTAGTAAAATAGAACTCTTTTATATGGATATGTTAATGCTGCACATGCATGTGTTTTTAAGCACGGTGTATATAACTGTTGTCACCAACCGCATTAATATATTACTAGTGGAACGTACCCGTTGAAATTCAACGGGTGCAAAACACATTGAACTTATTTTATACTATCGATAACAATCGAAATATATCGATATATATCGCGCACAATGTATTTCTTATTGCTTATATGGATTCTTCTATTTCAATTGATACGTTATAATGTTGAAAGCGCGTTATATTGCAAAAAATATAATAATATGTATCTGAAACTAAATTGGTATCAATTAAATATCCTGAAATAAAGGTTTGCTCTGCACCATGGAGCAAGTGCGTGACGTCAAGATGGCGGATCGCCTCATCCCCTAAGAGAAATATCAAGGGCCATTTTTTAAAACCAATTTTAGGAAACAATAGCAATATTTAGGAAGTAAGATATGCCGTCGCATGTTCTCTGATAAATTCTGTGCATTTTGGTACCTCATTTGTAGAGTTTGGTTGCGTATAAGTTGAGAAAAAGGTATCTATACAGTAGAAATAATATAGGAGATTGGCAAAAATAAATTAATGAAATTTCAGCAGTGAAAACTTAGGTGAAAATAATGTATAAATGTGAGTTTACACGTTTCTACAATAGCTTTGCTCTTTAACATTTATTTATGCTTCACTGAATTTTATCGTACTGCATTTTTTTTGGGAGGAGGAGGTTTTGTAGTGGGTCGCAATTTAGCCAATTTGATTCTGTCGAATAGATGGATAAGTAATAAAAGTCATACTGTATAAACAATACCTCAGGTACCTAACCTACTTCACCCCTACCTACTTCACCCCGTCTGTATTATCTCTTGATACTGTCTCTTGATACTGTCTCTGATAATGTCTCTTGGTTTTGGCTTCTTTGACGTCCTCATCTCCCTTGCGTTGCCATCTTTGATGGACCGCAAGGGCTTAAGATCTAGTTGCCTTGTATCTACTAAAATTGCCATGGGAATTAGGAAGCCTGGATAGCGTATTGGCCTGCGCATTGGTCCGGCAAACCAAAGGTACGTGGTTCGATTCCCGGTCCAGGCCGAATTTTTCTCATGCCAATATCTTCAAAAAAGCCTCAGGCGTAGGTCCACTTGGAAAATGCCAGGAAAACACAATGAATATGGCCAAATGTAGAACATAGTTAAATATAGAGATGAATATAGCCAAAGGATTTCATAAATTCAGACGAAATACCTCACCCAAAATGTTTTATAAATATAACGTTAGAATGGATTGACTACATCATCGGTAGTAAGGCATCGGTTTTGTATCAGTGCAGCTTTCTCCAAAACTCAAAATGCACATTTTCGGGGGCAGATACTAATATAATTATTTAATGCTTATGAAATGTGACGCAAGATAAAAGAGATTAGAAAAATTTGGAGGATGATCAGGAGGATCTTTGAAGGGTTAAAAAGAAGAAGTCCCAAAATACTCTACACGAAATAAAAAAGGCATTACTAGAAACGATGTCAGGGCAATATTTTGGATCAAATAATATCCAGTCGAAGATAATGCAGAGTATATAAAATACAGCAAAAATCTCCTCATTTCAAATTTATTAACAGGGTCTTCTAAGAAGAATATAGCCAAAGGATTTCATAAAGTCTGACGAAATACCTCTCGCCCGAAAAAGTTACATAAATATAACGTTAGAATGCGTGAAGTTTAGAGCAACTAGTTTGACTTTACATGCGGGAAACATTTTGCCAAGAATAAATTTTAAAAAGCTGAAGACCGGATAAATCACTTGTGAAATAATTGACGTTCTAGGGTTTCGTGACGTTCTAGGGTTTGGTATGTAGAAGGCAATAGTGGGTGCAATGGTGTTAACGGGATATCTGATAGAAAGAAACCTGGAGTATAACCAAGACGATTTGGATATTTTTGTGGTTTTCAAAAAGCCATTTGACAGCGCAATGAGAAAAACTGATACTGATTCCTGTGAAAATTATAATAGACGGTTAATATCGGAGATTCATTTGAAATCTATTTACGACTTCGGAAGCATAAGTGAGGGTGATCGACTGAGAACCAGGGTGGCCAGTTATAGGTCAGTGGGTACGGCAAGACCGCCCGTTGTCATCTTTCATTTTGACGTAATGCCGAGCAAATGGTAATAGATGCATGGGAAAAGCTATGTGGGAATGTAGATGTAGAAATCTAAGTCAGAGGACTGCTGACTAAGTTGGTTAGATTTACAAACAACTAGGCATTGCTAGTCTACCATGGAAGGGATTGCAAGCTTTGGTGGAAAAATCAGAAAACCAGATCGGAGATATGGAATGAAGATAGTTCATAAGGAAACAAAAGTAATGAGATTCACTGTAATTAGCAAAGGAAGGATGTTATAATAAGTAGAAGAGCGCAGGTTGGAACAAATGTATTCCACGTGCGCTAGCCTAAGCCCTTCTTCTCTTCGCATTAACTACTTAGCATAAGTAACACGGAGTAAAATGGGAGCACCTTATGACAATAAAAAATGACGATTGCGCTAGCGAAAAAAGCCTTGAGCAATAGAAATAAACTGATTACGGGAACCGCAAGTAATGATGTTAGACAAAGGTTGTAGGAGAATTTAATGTGTATTGTATTTTGATCTTTAAAAAATTCTTTAAACACCAAGAACATGTTAAAAAAAAATACACGACCACCAATAAACTATGAGACAAGAGGAAGAGAAGAGCCCGCAGGCATTCAAGGATGTTGGTGTAGAGGAGGTTTTAAAATTACGTTGGAAAAAATGGAAGAAGGAATGAGGAAGCTCATGGTATGGCAGGTGAGAATACATTTATATAGGAGATAATGGAAAGGCATTTTAGGTGATGGTAAGGGGCAATATGTATTGAAAGGATGTCAAAGGCCAAGGTAGAGGGAAGTAGAGGTGGGTCGTTCGCGGACGAATGTGTCCGAAGGAACGGGTCCATCGATTAAACGGGAGGACCGAGGACTGACTTCTATGGAACAATCCAAGGAGTATAGAGTACTCTATACTCCTTGAAACAATCGTCCCATTTGGTCCTTCGGTCCTATCGGTCCTTCGTTCCATTCAGTCAGTCGGTTCTTTCGGCCCTTAGTTCCTTTCGGTCCGTCGGTCCTTTTGTTTCGTTATTTCTTCCGGTCCGCTAGTTCTTTCGGCCCTTTGTTCTTAACGGTCCGTTGTTCCTTTCGGTCCGTCATTATATCTGCTCCTTCGCTCCTATCTTAATGAGATAGGATACTCTTTAAAATACCCCAAAAATTCATCCGCTAAAGCTACCGGTGAAATTAACAGTACTTTTTTCTTTATATCAATTACTCTATTTACGAAACAATGTCAAAAGTTGGTTGTATTACCTCCCATCTTTTAATTCATCCAACATGCTTAAACGCCGTTATTAAGGTATGCTAAGTATTTCTAGGTGTTTTTTATATTCTTTAAACACCAAGAACATGTTAAAAATAAAAATACACGACCACCAATAAAAAAGAATCGGTGAACGAGTGTAAAGGAACTGGTCCAAAAAAAGACCGGTCCGGAGTGAATGAGTTCCCAAAAATGAACGGGTTTCCCCGAGTGAAGGATATGGGTTAAGCGGGGAAGGAGGATGAGGGGAAAGAGTTTTGAAACTATGAGAATGGATTGGACTGGATGAAGATAGTTAGTCCGCATGCAGAGATACAGAGAAAATTGTCTTTGTAGATAGAGTTGCGCACCTATAAAAATCTTGAGGTTTTTCATCATCTACCATTTAAATGTACATAATTGGTTGAGTTAAGTGTGTGTCTTTCCTGATGAATGCCTAGTATGAGGTGCTCGAGGGTTTCTTGCCGGGATATTAAGTTGAAGTGCACCGATGACCCTGAGATTACTAAGTACAATACTGTATTTATCCCGTGCCAAGTGAGTTTCTCAAAAAAATTGCATTCATATTTGGAATTTACATACCACCCTGCAAGTCACTGCATGGGTATACGGCAGGGGGTGTTAGGACACCAGCCGTATAAAGATTTAAGAGATCATGTTTTTGGAGGTGAAATTGTGACGTGTATTATGGAAGCGTATTTAGTGGAGCTCAGTTTTTTATTGTGGCCGCTGACCTGTCTACTCGGCAATGCATCTCTGTTAATTCATTGCTTCTACCTGACCTAGAGATGTAGTGAGGCATCATGGTATTCTCTGCGTCAATCTGAAACACACAAGTCCTAAATTTCTCAAGCAAACTAAGTCTAGCGTGCGGCCTCCGAGTCTCTAGGGTCTCCCACCTAAATTCCTTTAGAAGTTGTGAAACACTATACGTTTGCTCCTAGCAGTTTTTAACAAAACGTGCTGCTTATATGTATTTGTATTTGATTAATTTTTTGGTTAAATATTCTTGACCGGGGTCCCAAATTCTCGCAGTGTATTCGAATTGTGGCCTAACCAGTACGAAGTAGCATCTCTCTCTGACTTTTTCATCCAGTGACATTCCTATAATGCACATAACAATAATCTAGTTTCTTTAATGCTTTTCCACATATGCTTGGTATGTGTGTTCACCACAGTATATCAGAAGTTAAGGTAATTGCAATATATTTTTATATATCTTAAAGTTTTGTTTACTCTACCCACAGTATAGGTACGGCATTTTTGTGATGACTTTCGTAGGAAGTGAACTATGGTGTATTTACTGATATTTAATTCTAGCCCTCCCTCCGGGTATCACGGATGAACGCTGTTAAGGTCCGATGGCTGAACTTCTAATCCTGCATCTTCGTTTATAATGAGAGAAGTTAGTATGAGAAATACCAACAATTTTGGGGTACTTTGAGTGATAAAAAAGAGAATTTTAGGTACATTAAGTAAAGAGATTTTTTTATGTCTACTAAAAAATATGCAGAAGATGTCTTACTATAAAATTGATTTCAAAAATAATACCATATATGTGGTACTCGGATATAGTTGGATACAACTTTAATACACGAAACTAGAATCAGACTAATTTTGTAAAACACTACAAATAAGCCAGTGGTTTAATTTTTTAAATGACTAAACCAACTAATACCATCAACAATTTATTATAATTTTCGAGAATTTATTTAAAGTCGTTTAACATTTTGCAAGACCTTTTCTCTCTTACTTTAATTCTCTTGAAGGGCCTTCTCCACTTTTCACACTCCCTTTACAGCTTATATGCACTTTTAAAAAACATTTTGGGATAGGAAAAAATCTCACATCACCCGCCACGTTTATTACAGCATGAAAAATTTTGAGATTAGACAGGGAGACTAATAATATATTTTCAACAGGAAAAGAGGAATTAACAGAGATACCTCTGTTAAGGCTGGCGTTGCCATGGAAGATAATACACAGGCCTGAAAAGTCTCAAAATTTTCACATCCACTTTTATCTCCTAAATCATCTATCCAAATTTGTTCTTGATCACAATCCACTGAATTCTATGAGCATGTTCTTCACTGACTTTATCTCCACAATATTCTTGAATTCTTTATCAATAGCATCAGCCTCATGGCTGCCAATTTGTGTTGCCGCAAGACTTTCTCGTCTTGAAAACGAGACGAGACCGTAGTGGATAATTCGAGACGAGACCGATTTTTTACCAAACGAGACAATACCACATCCACGAGACTCTCGAAAGCTTCGAAATACAGATATATATGATCAATTGGCATTTGGCGTAAAATTATTCCTAAAAATACGTCCTTCTGCTAATAGGACGTAAACGTCATGTTTTCCTTAAGTATTAACTTTACAATATGATTCAACGATTACTTTGCGATAAATAAGCTAACAATTAAAAATGATTTTTTTCCAATACTACTATTTCTGATGGCATGAGCGTGATTTATGGAGCCAAGTAAGGGAGTGTTATCGACTCATTACTTTTCATTGTTACCGACTATAAATACCGTGGAATATGTATCTAATCAAAAATGAACTACTCAATAAATTTTGCAGTGATTTTCGGTACTCACAACTTTGACAAAAATATTATGGATAATACTGGTATATGGTGTAAAGTATCACTCACCAGTACATGCAATCCTACTTATAGCTTGCCAGTTAAGAAAAAATGATGCCGCAATTTCGAATTGCACATCACACATCACCTCGGAAAAAGGATGGATAACATTTGGATTCACTATATACCTCTTCCTGCATAATATATCTGCCAAGGTTAGTGAGGATTTTTTACATAATGTCGTTAAAATTTGTCGAGATGTGATGAGAAAAAAATTACTATAATCGCTTTCCTTTGTCTTTAGTTGTTTTCATTTGCTTTCATTTTCCCAACCAAACTTCCATTAAATCAAATAGTCCACTGCTGGAACATCTATCCGACATTTATTCATCAGCCACACCTTCTAACTCCACTTATCTTACTTTACCCATAAACACCTAGCAGGTACTCCATTTTAGCTGCATTCAGTCCATTCCTTAAGGGACAGGGTACCTCACGAAACAAATGTTTGCAGACTTTCGACATTTACACTGCTACGATGGATTGGTGGCAGATAAAAAGCTACTGTTTTCACGATGCGCTGTAAATATGCAGCTATGTCGCAATTTTTCTCTTTATAATGCCATTCCTACCTCATTAAAGCAATAAACGCGTTCATTAGGTCTAAATCAACCTTTTTCAACCATCCTGTAGATTTTAATCAATTTCCATGTCTCTCTAGTCTCTCTTCACGAAATCTCCCTCTACGAATTTCTCTCACTTAAATGCATAATTAGAGTGCAAAATTATCTTATCATTGAAAAAAAGTGAAATGGGAGAGAATTTGTTTTTTGAATTTCAGAATGATGATGGAAATAATGATTTCGGAAATGCAATAGTTGACTGTACAGTGCAGAAATAGGTACCTCTTTTTCCGATTTTTTGATAATGATGATGCTTAAAACTTTTTCAAGGTGTTAAATACCTCCGTTACATTCTCTAAATGAACAAAGTTGCGGCAGATGGTACTTTACCGTTACAATAGGATGCAGAAAGCAGTGTTGCAGTGGCTCAAACAAAATAAATTCAATCTGTCTTTCACCATCAATGTCTGGACATCCATAGCTGGAAAATCGTACAATGAAATCACAACTCACTTCATAGATGAGAAGCAGGAGTGCTTGTCTTGTTATTGACTTCGTTTCATCTGACGGTAACCACATAGGAAGAAATATAGCTGAAATTTTGATGAATATTCTAAAATCCTTTGAACTTGAGCACAAACTGCAAAGAGTTAACGTAGACAACGCCTCCGCAAATACTAAATTCAAAGAGGAACTCTGCAAGATGCTACCAAGTTTTGATAGCACAGACCAGCATTTTAGTTGCATGGCCCATATACTTAACCTTGTAGTGCAAGATCTTTTAAGAATGTTGTCTCTGGAGGACGAGGTTTCAGAAGACCAGCTCCTATAAATTGATAGTGAGGATAAAGATGTCGAATTTGAAGAAGAAAATATAACTTCAATTGCCAAAACAAGATCTTAATTTTTATGTTAAAAAAGTAAGCTGTTATGAAATACATAAACAAATTCTGTGGTTTTAGTAAAAATTTATCTAATTTATCCATTGTCTTTTTTATTAAAAATGGATTAACACTAAGTTACCAAAGACAACATTTTATTTAGTTATGAAATAAATTCCGCAGCGCTTGAGAAGCTGAAGGGAACCATTACTGAACCTTGTAATAGATGTCCCAACTAGATGAAATTCAACGGTCGATATGATTGGAACAGAGCTTAACGTGAAGAGAGGAGTTTCAATCCGATGCGATAGTATCAGTGACCTCAAACGCCTCAAAATCAGTGGATCGAAATGGGAACTGCTTGAAAATGTGCAAAGTTTTAACAAACTTTAAAGTTCTGATGAATATATAAGAAGGATAAAATTACGCCCCCCTTCCATTCGCTACCGTTCCATTAAACTTGTCATTGGATAAACTAGAAAAAATAGTGGAACTACTGGACAAGTCTTGAAGAAATTATGGGGTAATGAAAAACTGATGTTTGCTTCACAAGCTGCTCTGGACAATATGGTAAAGAACTATCGCCTGACGAACTGGATTTATTGCGCAGTATTAATATTAGATCATCGTCATAAATGTGTAACTTTCTACATGACGCCATGGGGAAAATATATGCAGGATAAGTCCTGAAATTTGAAGAAGTGTTTAAAGTCTATCACGAAGTGTATTCTACTCGAATACAGTCCACCCAGTCAATGGATAAAGAGAATCATGAGGGGTCTGATTTCATATGAAGTGATAAGGACGACCTGCTAGATGTATATTCTATAAAACAGGCACCATCCAGTAATGAGAGGTATGTTCTTTCAACTATACTTTTCCCTTTATTTACCCCTTGTCGATTCCCTTAACTTAACGAAGTTAAATTATCTTAACTATTTTCACCATACAGATCAGAAAAACTAGATTAATCTCTGAACTTATATTCAAATATTTGACTTTTCAATAGAGTTTTTGCCCCTTTTATGTTACCAGTTAATGGTTTTATTAAATTTACCCCGAGTCAGTCATTCCTGTATGAAGAATGGAGGAAAGAACTTGAAGACTAACTTAAACAGCCGAGATCCCTTAGTAATGTAAACATAATGACTTGGTGGAAGGCAAATAGGCCAAATTTTCCAGTTCTGGCTAAAATGGCGAGAGACTTCCTTATCATTCCCGCTACATCTGTTCCAGTAGAAAAATTGTTCTCACGGGCAGCAATGACGATAAGAAGGCATAGGAACCGCTTGGGCTACGAATCTGCCAGAAATGTACTCTATGTGAACTAGTAGGTGACGTACAATTTAGTCAGTCTCTTAAAGACATGTCTTTATTTAACTCTTTTAAACTTGAAAAGTATTAAACTACTTTTTGAATCAAAAGTTGTATTTTTTATTTTACCAATTACATTATTATTAAGGTTATATATCAGTTATATTTATCCATCTGTGGATTTCTCTATACTATCGTTGTGACTCTAGCCATTTTTTACCAATTTTATGTTACATATATCTAGTTTATTCATTGGGTATCATTAACAAGAAAATCATTAACTGTACATGCAGTTTGATGTATTCAGTATCCCATTAAATATATATTTAAAATTCATACAAATGTAATTACTATAAATGTATTTCGAGTGTACCGATTCAGCAATTACGTATGCAAAGGAAACTGGGCTTATTAAGGTATGTTACTTTGGGGAAATGAGACGAGACGAGAGTTTCATCAGAGATTCAAGACCGGGACGAGGCTGGGGTTCACGAGTCGAGACTCGAGACGATACCCGAGTTCAGAAAACGAGACTGGCTCAAGTCTCGTCTCGTCTCGCGGCAGCAGTACTGCCAATCCGATTCAAATCAGTGAGATGAATCAATCCTGATCCAAAACAAATCTTGACTAAGTTCAACTCCACAACATCTCAACGTTGTTTGCATCATCACTTGGTGTCAACGGTCACTTCCGGATCCAAACAACTGATTTCCTCATTAAAGGATTTGGCCAGGGGCGATTTATCAAGACTTTTGAGGACATGCTCCCCGTAAATGTTCGAAATTCATTTTGTATATCCTTCTCTACCTCACATTGACCCAGAGCTTCCTTGGTTCCACAAGCATTGTGAACTTTCCGAGGTAATAGCAGATAACTTTCGATGCACAGAAATGTATCGTCTAGCTCTTTATGAAATCTAGTTTCACAAATATGCTCATTAAATCTCTTAATAGAGATTGGATTGAAGTATAAAGGAGAGAAGCTAATGGAGCATCAGACTGAATTTTTTTCAGAGATGGTCCAACTTGAGTAGCCATGTTCTCAAAGAAGGCAAGACGTACTCTCAGCATATTGTCTCGCAAACACTCATGCACTAATATGTCCGCTGTTACTGTAAGGATTTCCATTGCATCCTGCCTCCGAACAGAACTGACTCCATTTATGCTGTATTGCATTAACACTATGAAGAATGTAGTACCAATATGTTCTCATTAACGCTTTGCTTCAACACTCTCCAAAACTTTGCATTGTATTTCGTAAACCCTCACTGTAGTCCTCGAAGGCGCCCCAAAGTCGAATTTCCACAATTTTTATTGATTTGCAATGGAAACTATAGTTATTATCGCAGCTGCGGGACGTTACGGTGTTCTTCTAAACTTGGGATACCACAAAGTCCTGAGGAAGTTTTTACTCTCGGTTTTGATATGACTGGAAAAAAAGTCATTCATCGGTAGCTAAGTACTAATTACAACAGATGATGTTGTAGAAAAAATAAATTTTCCCTAAATTTGCTCGTAGTTTACGGCTAGTCATTGTTTGGGTAAAAGTGGAGAGTTAATTGAAATTTAATGCGTGGTATCGGCGAGCAGAGTATCAGCAAAATGCACTCGAGAACATGCTGACTGGCCATTTCCGAGGTAACAGGTGCGTTGCAATCCACTATATTATCAATTTTATGAGTATTTCAAAAAATAGCTCATAAGTTTTTCATCCATCACGCCGGGGAAGTACGCCACAATAAAAGTTTATGAATTATAGTTAATGTCCTCCATTATGACTGTACAGCAAAATATGTATATATTGGTATTTTCCAAGACCTATCAAACGAATTATTATAAATAGATTTGAAAAAAAGGGTAAAATTAAACCTGTGTACGAGCTAAAAAAGATAGATATCAATGTCATACAAAAACCAATATAAAACTGAGATTTTTATCTCCTTCTCATGAAAAATTCATTTTATTCTACGTCTTATCATTAGAAGGAGATAATATGGGGTCGCAGTTTGGAAATACGGGACGCCATTTTGCACCAACGTTGAATTTCGAGGTTCTTTGTCATAAAATCTTCTCATATGAGGGGCTAACTCGAAGCAAAATGAATTTTTGTATGGACCAAAATTTCTACGAATCAAAGAGAGTTAAGCCATGGCCACGACTAAGTTTCCGCAGAATATTTCACTTTTTAATTGTACTAGTAGATAATGTTTCAAATTTTTAAGTAACAGGTCCCATAAATGCCGACGTTTCGATGACCGAGTCGTCCATCGTCTTCAGGGCAGAATGTCGTGACGGCCTTGGTTCCGAAATATATAGGCCAGGAAGGCGGGTCAGGAGGTTCCTAATTGGTCAAAGTCTTCCCGCCTTTTTCTGACCTCTCGGATCCTCCTGAGAACTGGTTTCCAGGAGGTGCTCAAATGGCATCTCTTGTCTCTGTTGGACATTTTCTTATCCAGCCTAATTTCAATAGCTTCTTTTGTGAGTCTCTCCCAGAATTGGTTAGCGCGGCGAAGAATCTCTGCTCCTTGTCCCATTGATGGGATGGTCGTTGGTGATGCTGTTTTCAGCCACGGCAGATTTCTGCAGTTGTCCGAGCCTGAAGTGACAATTTTCCTCCTTGGTCCGAGTCGCAAGGGTCCTCCCAGTCTCTCCTACGAAAGCCAAGCCACACTCGCATGGAATGCAATAAACTCAAGGGGTAAAGAGGCCACAGGAGTCTTTTGCCCTCACAAGTTGATGCCTTAACATCGAACAGTGACTCTCAAGGCCATTTCTACTTGGAATCCTCGCAATTTTACCGGAAACCGTGAATCTGGTGAAGTTTGTGAAAGTCGGTGAAGCGCAATTTACCAGCTAAATAAAGTCCGTGGGAAAGTAGAAGTTTTATTTCTTTAGTAGAGATATAACAAACTTCCACAAAGTGAAGCCTGAAATTGTAGAGTTTTTCATAATGAGGTTTTTTGCTCGGAGGAGGTTAACTAAGATAAATATTTATCAAAATTTAAAATGAACGGAGGATCCCATGGGAATAAAAGGAAGTGTAACTATACTCCCTTTTAAAAATAGTGGAGAAAAGACTACGACAAAAACAGAGGAATAGCCTTTTATAGTTTAGTTATGGAGCTACCCAGCATCATTTTAGTCTCAAAAATGATTTAGTCTCGCGTATTCAAGAGAAGCAATAAAGGTTTCGAAAAAAATCGTTCAAACACTGAGGCAATCTTTCTTTTCCGTGGGATAGTCAATAAATCCTCAGAATACAATGCACCCACCTTTCTAAGTTTCATCAAAATGACCAAAATAATCGACTGAGCCAAACTGCTAGACACAGGCATACTTAGAAAGGAGAATGTATTATCAAAATTTATTGAAGAAATTCACGTCATGTAAAGTAGCCCTACTAAACATCACTACTAAGCTTTCACTGATAGGTATACTAAAATTGATTAACTTTAGGAAGCCAGTCACCCGGCATTTGACAGTTTTAGATTTTTTTTGATCGATAATAATGATATTTTATCTATTTTTATCGTGATTATTTCCTACTTTTCCTTGATTTCTCCAAGAATTGTTTTTCATCATTTTTCTCACTTTTTACTCAAGTAAATAATAAATCCTTAAAAAATGCAAATGCCTTCAAAAGTATATCTTTCAAAATTCAGATGTCCTTTCACATAATTCATGCGTAATAAGCCTGACAAATATGAGATACGGTATTGGATGACTACCTATGCAAAAGTAAGCTATATGATTATTACTTACCCCTGCCTAGGAAAAGACGGGTCAATTCCGTCAGGACAACGTGTAGGAGAGACAGTGGTGCTGAGCCCTTTGGTGCAATACTTAAGGAAGGGAAGGAAAGTCACGACATATAGCTTTTTCACATCCCTGTCTTTGGCTAGAAAGCTGAAAACTAGGAGCACCAGCATTGTAGGAACTCTAAATAGGGTGAGAAATGAAGTACCTCCTTCAGTTCAGGAATCCAAAGACCCTTTGCACTGCTCTGTAATCTACAAAACTGGAGATATCTCCCTCACCTCATATCAAGAAAAGGTATCGTATGTAAGAATGTTCTTATTATGAGTAGTTTGCACGCTGGTGTATCTGTGAACCAGAACACTGAAAAAGGAAAGCCGGAGACAGTTATATTTATAATGAAGCAAAGTATGGTGTGGATAGTATAGATCAAATGTGCCGCAAATACAGCGTCCGATCGATGACTCGACGGTGGTCGGTGCGTATCTTTTTCAGCATGTTAGACTTGGCCATGAAAAATGCATATACTCTCTATTGAATACAGAATCAGACCAAACTATCCAGACGCTCGAATATCCATCGAGTTGTCGAGCAAATTAGCACATCAATACGCTTCAAAAAACTGTTGCCAAGGTACCGGGCAAAAGCATCCCACAGAACTGAAACAACGCGAAAGCAATGTCAGGTGGGTCTATGTAGTAAAAACAGAACAAATAAAATACGTGCAAAATCCAGCAAGCACATCTGTAGACAGTGTGAAAGTTCGTCATAAATGCGGACAACAGTAAATATTAATCACCCCGAGGAACATTTACTCTTATACTCTAGAGTTTGCTACAGCTACAAGTATTTACATATGCCATTTAAATAGCATTTAAACCTTTTTGGTTGCAATCCCCTCTAAAGCATTGGACTTTTTGTGCAAGGGCTTTTATTATTCTATTTAATCTCTTTGTACATTTTCATCAAAAGATGAATATACAAAAATTGTTATTATAATGGGTTCTTTTTTAGTTTATAATGCCTATTGAGCCAAAAATAATGAACCTTATTATGAAAATAGTTTTAGTTTGATTAAAAAGTCTGAAACACCTTGAAATTTGGGCTGCTAGGCAGCTGTTGAAAAAGAAATAACACATGCCGTTCATTGACGGTTGGCAGCCTTTGGTGGGAACAATGAGCCCAAGTCGGTCTAGTATTAAGTTTGGTCTGTGATGAAAAACCTTCACTCTTGATTTGCCCATGAATACTTAAAGAGTTGAATCAAAGAGAACACATTCATTTCTCATGAGCTACTCAGCTTCATGGATCCCATAATTGACGGGTTTCATGTTAGTGATCGCCAAACTGTTTTTCTACTGAAATGCAATTCCGGTCGACGACGAGATGCTATTTAATGGCGCGGCAAGTCGTTGCGGGTGGGTGGAGTCGTCGCTCGGTGACGGTGGCCGGGTCCGGAGAGGCGGGCAAAGCGGATGATAGGCAGAATGAAGGGAGAAGGAGACTAGGATTTGTGCCAGACCTTGTAAATATCTGCTCCTCTTTCATGGCTCTCTTTTTATATTCAGTGGCGTGAGCTGCGAGAGTTTGAGGTGCATTGGCGATGCAGGGCACTCCCAGAGGGCGCACGACGGGGGGAATCTCGCTTGCCTTCGCCCCATTTCTCCCCGAATGGCGATACTTTTATGACAGTTGTGTTTCCCCGAGGATCCTCCCGGTTTTCAATTAGGGTTGAACGCGCGCAAGTGAGCAGGGCAATTGTGCGGGCAGCCGTGGGAGTGGGAGGGGAGATAGCGGGGTCGGGGAAACAAGGCAATGCTGTGTCTCTAAGGGCCTCGTTCCCATACGAGCATTTTGAAGCTTTGTTTACAAGTTCCTCGCCCTCTCCAAAGTGGTTTGCATAACTCTGATAAAGTCTCTTTTGTTGTCACAAATGACATTGCACCTTTGATTCTTTCAGGACACCATTAAAAGCTTTTGAAGATTTTCGCAACGCATTGATATTGTTAAATGGCGACCAGACAGAGACACATAAATGTTATTTAACGAGTATTTTGCTGTTTTGACGAGTAGCTTACCACGGTAGGGAGCACCGAAGAAATCTCGCTAATCGTTTTTCGTGATTATGAGCGATGGAAATCGAAAAGTCATTTTTAGAGTTAATTGGATCCAATAGAATACTACAATGAAGTAAAAGATTGGAATCTTCTGGCGTCCGTATTAAATTGATACAATAAGAAGGGGATGTAGCTGATGGAACTGGAGGTATTGGCAATTAACAGAAGCTCAACATTGAATTAGAAAAATGATTGCTAGTTAGATCGAACAAGGAAGAAGAGGAACAGATACACAGGATATAATCGAAGGGATTTAATTTTACATGGATAATGAGAAGAGCGATGACCGTTTTAAAGGAATGGTGAAATAAAAAATGAAAAAAAAAATTGTGTGACGGACATCAAGAGATAACAGGATAAATAAAAAGTAACGAAGGTGAATGGCAGCCGAAGGAAAGGAAAATTAATTTATTTGGAGAAGTCCATTATCGGGTCGCTTACCAGATATAGTGTGCGTTAACAGTGCTGGCAGAGCAGGGGCATTGGGTGCAATTGCACTCTTTACCAAATGATAGTGAAAGTATAAAAAATATAAATTAAAGGAAAATAGTGGAAACCTCAAACGAAAAAGACCCAGCAGTCATTGCGCTGGCATATGTATAATGTAAAAATGAATCGGAATAATATCAATCAGAACAAACAGCATAGCTTAATGTATAAACTCAGAAGAAAAAACTGGCTTTAGAAAAGCTAGATCTTGTACTGAAAGCACATTTGTAATCAAGAAAATCATTGAGAAACAACAAGAAGTTAGTAAAAAAAAGCATTTTATTTATAGATTTAACAAAAGCTTTCACCAGAGTAGAAAAAGTGCACTAGTAAGAATTTAAATTCAACGAGGAATTCCATCGCATTTGATTGAAGAATTGAAAAATATGTTTTACACGAATTACCATATCCGAAGAAAAAGCAAACTGCTTAAGTCAAATTAGAACTTAAACAAGGATATTGTACGTCGTCTAAGCTTTTTAAACTACACATTGACGGCTTGTGGTGACAATTGAAATGAACAATTAATTAATACTCATATAACCCTAGCATCCAAAGAATATGTACCACCAACGTGTCCGCCAACCAATATGTACGCCACTCTTCACAGGCGACCTAGTTTTAGTCAGCAATGAAGAAGACGCATTCCAAAAATCTGCATTTGACCTCCTTTAGATAGAAAATAAGTACAACTTTCGGATCTCAACCGATAAATCGAAGTATTGGCATTCAAAGGTGATGAAATATAGAGATCAAAAATAATTTCAAATAATCAAGTAATATAATCAGTCACATCCTTAAAATTT
Organism: Ceriagrion tenellum; assembly: GCA_963169105.1. NCBI lineage: Eukaryota > Metazoa > Arthropoda > Insecta > Odonata > Coenagrionidae > Ceriagrion > Ceriagrion tenellum. The sequence continues at coordinate 116,569,615 of OY720638.1, read as the reverse complement.
CTCCGTACCATTATATCATACCGTAATCAAATAGACATCTATAAGAAAATTACACACTTCAACCACATAAACAGTATAACCCAACAAGCTATAAAAAATAAAGTAATGAAAGATATCTAAATGCAATTGAAAAATGGTAATTCCCTAAGGAATATAGGGTAACGAGAACTGGGCACTCATTAAACAAATGACCTCAGATTTCAACCTAAATTAATGAAATTCTTAAGCAAAACAGCTGGCTATTCACTAATATAAAGAAAAAGAAATAAGGCAAGAACTCGACGTGAAAAATATCAATAGAACGATAAAAGATTATAAAAACAGATGGAGAGAACTTCTCGAGGAAATGGACGAAGAGAGAATACCAAAAGAGATTTTTAAATATAAAGCGAGGGGCAGAAGAGCACTGGGCTAGCGCATGAGATGGAGAGACAAGGACTAAAGAAGGATGTAATTGTCTTTTAGCCTTAAAACATGCAGTTAGAAGAAGTAGGAGAAGAAGACCAACCAGCGACAAAAGGTATTACGAAGATAATTTTAGAAAAACTTGTAACGAAATTATCTTCGACCTTGCCGAAGCTTAAATACCCTGAAACACTTTCAATTGAAAAAAGTGGTTTTGGTTCGATCCAACCCATTTATGATCTGTGTTGTCTGTGGACTATTAGAGGCTTATGATCCAAATTTCAGCTCGATATCTCCATTTTTACGGCAGTTATCGTGCGAAGAGACAGACAGACATAGCTAGACTGACTTGTGATGTGATGCTGATCATTTCTATATATACTTCTCCATACCTGCCACGCCTCCTTCAATGCATTACATTTCTGCTGTAACAAAATCAATATATCCCATCCATGTAGTGGTGTAGGGTATAATAAATTTGTAATATTCCACACAGTTTATTCCATAAATGCGACTCACTGGTGTCGAGGCTTCAGTCACGTTTAAGCTATAATAAATGTGGAATATCACCAAGAAATGTTTCATTATTTTTATTAATTTATTTTTTGAGATTACCACAGTTTGGAAAAGCCCTAAAAGTTACTAAAGTTCCGAAGATCTTTAAACATAAAGTGATTCATCATTAATGATTTTAGAACTGTTATTCCCTCATAACATTTTACTCCTGTTAAAAGAGAAAATATTATTGCTGATGATTTTGTATGCATCGAAACTGGTTAGTTGCATTTAAGTAATAAATAGTTCGGGAATATTACCGAATTATTTTTCTTTAAATATGTATTAGTTCCTCAAAGTCAATCCGTCAACCATCACGTATATCTTACGAGGAATAATTTAGCAACCCCAATAGTAAGAGAGAAGCATGGTTCAAATCTTTCTCCGGCTTTTTGGGCGCTTGCATGTATTAAAGCCAATAAACCGCTATGATTTGACCATATCCTGACTCTGAATACACTTGCCTATATCTTCTTCAGAAAGAACTCAACTCTAGGGACCAGTTAATATTTATCAATTTCCATTTGCGCCATTTGCCGATCCAAATTTATCCTTCGTTGTGAAAGATTTCAGGTTTTCCCGGTAATAGAATGTAGAAAAGCTTCTCGAGATGGAATCTCGAATCCTCGTGAGATGGAATCCCGAGAAGCCTCATCCTTCGTTGGTTTACTAATTCAGCCCAGCTCGAAATTGTGAACGGTCATCATTCCAATTTCAACATACAATATCTTTAATTGGATAATACAATTTTGTACTTTTCCACAGAACTTTATTTTGAGTGGTACGACGCGTTTCACCGACTTGCGATATCATCATCTTCAAAATAAAATTCTGTGGAAAGATACAAAATTGTATTCTCTAAATATGGATACCATTAACTTCCACGAAGTGAAGCCTAAACTTTGGAGTGTATACAATATCTTGTATACAAATACGAAGCTTTTGCAATAGCCGATGCGCTGCCAACTAGCATCCACATCCCTAGCGGCAAAAGACCATTAATTTCCTCCCCACGGTCAATAATACTTTGTTTATATCCTCATAGCCACGTGGGGAGTCGTACCAACTTAACTAATAATAATCTAAGTAATTGTGTAAAAGGAAAAACAACGTGCTGCCACATAATTTGAGTGAAGAGTATATTGAATAAATAATCACCCTGGAATCAGTCAATTTCATCCTTTAAACAGTAGTAAACATTAGGATAAAATAACAGTTCTATATTCAATTATGATTAATCATATCATATTTTAGATCTTTGGTATTTTAACAGCTTTCGGGGCTTCTGCAACTAGTGGTGATCTAAAAATAAATTACTCTAATTATCACGTCTTCACATTGAGCTTTGGAAAAATGCGCAATGCTCGGATATAAATATGATTCCTTCCAAGCGCCTTTCATGCCTGTTGGAAAACCTTCCTAGAAGATAAAAATAAACAATAATTATGATCCACTCACGGGACGTATACTCAGTGAGACACCTAGATGTATTGCTTTCCGTCTCAATGTCTTACTGATATGAAACTGCGGTTAATATTTGAGAGAGAACTCATTTAGAACAAAATTCTTCTAGATTTCTTGAAGAATTTTTCAAGACTTCAGGTTCTACGAGAGCAGAAGTACATTCACCGAATAAAACTTACATATAGTCAAAAGACTTTGTACCTTTGCGGATAATTAACATTAATGAAAAATGAAAAAATAAGACATTATCTATTCAATACTAATATCCTAATCTTTATTAACGCAAGAAAAAATCAAATGAAAATAAAGCAGCAGAATGACATAAATGAAATGAAATATATGGTCTACTTTTAATGTGGACATTCAGGAAGAATATCAGTTCCCATCGGTATCAAACAGCGGCAGTAGGAAACGAAAACGGCAGGGGAAAGCTTTTCATACACTTGGGAAACAAGGATCTCAAAAAATTCCCGGAAAACACGAGTAATGTGATCCGTTGGCCTCTGATGATACCCACGTACGCGAGGGGAATGGTGGGGGAGAGAAAGGGTAGGGGGGAGGAAGAGAGGGTTAAATGAAGTTAAAATAAGAGAGATTCGAATCTGGGGGACGAGAGCAAGCCGGAATGTAATGTGCAGCCATAATAAAGCTGAGGGTTGGACGCACATAGACCACATTTGCATATCTATAATGTTTGGTATGTCATGTGTTGGAGGGAGACAGGTATGTTTTGCAATATGGCCGCTTTTGTCTCATTGTGTAATTTTAGAGGGCAGCTTTTACTGGGAAGTTCATCGCAAGGGTAAAGTTAATCTGAACACATTTGAAATTATCTCGGGATTTGAAAGGAATAGATTTTGCATCTCGTGTGATTCTTCTGTAGCTGGCAGAGATTTGAAATGGTTTCATGGTTCTTGGGGATTTTTAGGCATACATGTGGTGCAGGCAGGATAGGAGTTAAGAAGTAGATATGGTTCGGAGTACATGTTGGCGGCGGATTGGTAGCCTTGAAAGACGGGGTATCGTTTTAGGTGTGGCATTGAGACGGGAATGAAAATATGGTATTCGTCACATGAAAGGCCTTACAATAGACTTCATGCTAGCGAAAGATTATGACACTAAAGGGCTCGTCTAGTTCCAGCAAGCATTTATGAGAAGTTACTGACTTAGTGGAAAAAGGTGGTGGGGAAAATGATAGGACGCGCACAGATGTCGACAATCGAAAAAGCCGGACAGTGGTCCAAAATAGCTTTTTTTTGTGGAAAAGACTTTAAGCTTAGCACAAATAGAAGTCATTGTAGACGATTGAACTCTGTGGAGTTAAAACATTGTAAGAGAATAATGACTTCTTATTTTCCACACTTTATATAAATTTACCTAATCGGTTTCGATGTTACAACATCATCTTTAGAAGTCGAGTGTTAAGTACAGATGCGATGGCTTTATATACGTGACAATTAACAATTTAAACTATTTTATTCCTGACAAATTGTCCCCCCCTTTTTACTGGGCCTCTTTCCCTATCATTAAATATTTGATGCTGTTGTTTTTACGCTTTCCTGTGGTAGTATCCCTGCCTTTTTACCAACCAAATCCTCTCACCTCCTCCGGATTATCCTTCTCCCCGCCCCCAACAATTTACCAATATCCTCCCCATACATATATAAAGCCATCGCATCTGTACTTAACTCACAACCTCTGAAGATGATGTTGTAACGTCGCATCTGCTATTTTAACAAAAAGTGTGGAAAATATGAAGTCATTTTTCTTTTAGGTAGAAAATACAAAAAATTGATAAATCTCCGCTTTGTCACACACCGTTCAATAAATTTTTTGACCCATTTTACTTCACATATCGCCACATAATTCACGTGACATAAACTGCTAGCTTTTCAATATCTTGTGATATTTTTACTATAGGCAAATTACAAATCTACGAATAATAGGAAATTTTCAAACCTTTCAGGTAAGTTTTAGTGAAAATTGGCAATTTTCCACAAAATAAACTTTAATGCGACCGGTTTCGATGTACTACATCATCATCAGGTGATGATGATGTAGTACACCTGATGATGATGTAGTACATCGAAACCGGTCGTATTAAAGTTTATTTTGTGGAAAATTGCCAATTTTCACTAATTATGTCATTCCACCAGATTACGCCTGAAACGTCTCTTTTCTTTCAGGTGAGGTTTTTCTTGGACGTCATTGCACTGTTTCCAATTTTGACTCCTACGTGACGTGGCAGTCGATGAGAGGCCTCTCCACACAAGCCGCTCCCATTCCGTGTCATTCCTTACCGCACATTTATGCAACCGTTTTCGTGACTTTTAGAAGGTTGAAAGTGAGGTAAAGGGCATTTTGGACTGTTCATGAAGTTCGAGATTCGCCGTAAATGACGATCATATATTTTAAGATTTGCCCCTTCCCCACTCATTGACCCATCCTCCCCATCCTCCCAAAATCACGAAAACGGTTTCATAAATTCTTAGAAATGCCTTTTTCAGTATCAAGAATCGCCATTTACGGACCGGGGTTGGGTTAATGGGCGGGGGAGGAGCAATCTTTAAAATATGCATATATCGCCATTTACGGCGAATGTCAGACTTTGTGAACACTCCAAATGCCCTTTTCCTCTCTTTCAACCTTCAAAAAAATCATGAAAGCCGTTGCATAAATTCCTAGAAATGCCATTTTCAGTATCAAAAATCACCATTTACGGTGTTTCTTTTCAGCATTTTGTTCCACCCCAACACCTGTTTCACTCCACAGGCCCGTATTCTTGTTGGCTGGGGAAAATTAAGGGTATATTGCACAGATAAAATTCGTGAGATCTCTTTGCCGGACCTTCGGTGAAACTGGGAAAAAGGCTTCGAAAAAGTTGGCAAAAATGATGAAAATTGTAATTTTCCAAGGTGAATATATTAAAACCTAGTGGTCCCACAGCTTCTTTACAAATATTGTCTAATATTGTAATTTTTTTAGAAGAAAGATGTCTTACTGTTATTAACCTAAAATACACTACTTTCTTGAAAACAATTTTTGAAAGGTATGTGACGAAAGTGGATATTTACCAAAGAGATTACTAATCCTAAAATAGTAAGCTATCTGCCTTATATTTAATCCGTTACCTGAATACGGAGGTTTGAACATGACTGAATTTCCAAGAAATTGCCTACTTCATTTTCCTTCGAAAACGTTACGCCGATGGTAGAGAAGTGGAACAATTGTTTTGAAATGCAAATACTATACCGTCTGTCAACACGGTTCTTAAGCTGTATTTTGCTTAAGTCTTCGAGATGGTTATCGAAATTTGTGTGCTATTACGTCAAGTAAGGAGGATACATTATTCAGGAAACATGTTAAATAAAGTAATTACCTATTTTTTGTTTCAAATATCTGGGCGCCATTTTCTGCAAAAATCTTCAAAAAATGTGGAAGACACTGAAATTAAAGCTTAGGGATGCAGACTCCGCGGGATCATTGAAGTTTTATGGACCTAAATGTCACATATTACCGAAGCTAGACATTGAGAGGTGAAATCGCCAACTCAACGTAAAAACTAGAGCACTACTGGCAGAGGAGGATATAAACAATATATTGGGTGATGCAGACAGTTGAGGAGACGGAGGAGAGAGGAAAAGCAAGGAATTCATCGGGCAGAGGCTGGGTGATAAAGATACTGTAAGTTTTGCATCGCGGGCGATTGCACGGGGTTGGAAGGGATTTAGCAGTTTTGAGCGATTTGGAAAGAGATTTGGTAGTTTGAAAGAGGGTGGAAAAGGTAGGGGAGCGTCTGTAGGTGAGAGAAGGGCAGCAGGAGAAAATTTTAAAAGTGGTAAGGTTTTCGGAGTCGATGGGGCATAGGTTTATAATGATCCGTCAGAGGGAGACAACTATCGGGAAATAGGTGGTACAGAGAGAGATTTCATCTTGGAAACCTGTAATGAGGGAGCAATTTGGAAGAGGAGAGTTGTTTTAGGATATGTATCTGAAAGAGACGCTCTCTTGCGGAGGCGTAGAAGAAATGAGCGTGCAGGCATAGGAGTTTGAGTGTATTTTAATCTGTGGAAGAACAAAAGAAGGAATTCAATTAAGACAGGCAGACAAATAATTTCAGAAAACTCGTAGAAAAAGAGGGCTCGGATAAATCCAGAAAAATAAAAAATTAGGATAAAAGCAATAAAAATCTACATGGGAAATGATTAAAAGGCAAACCAAACTGAGGACAGGGGACTGAATGCAATGAAGAGCAATGGAGGCAAGATCGTGTGAAATGATGGCAATGTCAGGGACTTCAAGAAGGAGTCCTTTGAGAAATCTTAGATAAACAGAGCAGGCAATGAGTATGAGCAATGCAAATTAGTATGCAAGAATTTCAGTGTGGAAAAGGTGAGAGTGAGAATGAAGGCGACGTTAAAGAAGTTGAATGATAATGAACAATGGGGGGCTGCAGGTGTAAATGGGGTGCCTAATGATATGTTGAAGGGTAGTTGTAAGTTACTTAGTCATTTTATTACACTTGCATAATATTTGCTTTAAAACTAATGTTTTCGAAACAACAGAATGTAAGAAGGCGATAATAATTCAATTGTAAAACGAGGACAGGGTGAGAAAGTCGATGGTGAACATATTGAAGCAATTGGTTGATTGAAAATTTCGGGAAGTTTGTTCAGTTAAGTATTAATTAAAAGATTAAGGTAGATTACTGTTGACGGAAACTAAAGTGTGCAGCGGGGGTCTTTACATAGGAGGGGATATTAGGATTAGTTGTTTGGACCTCATGGCGCGCCAGAAAAATGTCAATGCGTCCCAAAGAAAGTGCACTTTTCGATTGTAAAATTACAGAATGTGCAAGAAGGGTAGATATAAACACGCTGTGGAAGGTTGATAATGACTATGCAGCGCTTGAGCAGTAATTGAATATCATGAGGGAGAAGTATATACGATAACAGTAAGGCAAATTTGAGAGTGAATGGAGGCTTAGTACTGCTTTAAAATAAAACAGGGCATACTACCAGAGTGGCCATGAATTCAAAATTCAGGTATTCTAATTGGAGTTTGAGTTTGTAAATAGCATTTTCAGATTAAAAAATTAACAAAAAATCATCTGGGGTCGGTGTAACAATTGATACGGGTGCTAAAATGCCCTCAGAATTTCGGAATTTCTATGAAATCGATAATAGAGGTAATACGATGAACGATACGCGAAATGTCACCTCAGAATTTTTGTGTCTTCTCTCTCACTAGCCAATTTCTCCAAAACACTCTCCAATTCAATATTAAAAGAACAGAATGAAAACGCGAGAAAACAACACCGTCATAACTTAGGTACTGAACTCGGTACTGAACTGGTTACTCATCTATCTTGTTGGACGCCGCCGAACTGTCAATGACTAAGGTGAAAACATTTCAAAATGTTGTAAACTGTGGAGTACCTCAAAGGCCAGTACTTGGACCTTTTCTTTTCTCTATATTCCTACTTAATCATCCAAAAACTATGAAGTACTGAAATATATGCTTTACGGGGCCGAATTACAAATTTATCAGCTCTGTATCCCTCAAGATATTGCCTAAATATTTGACTGAGTCGAATATAATCATCTGATTTTAAACTGGGCTAAAACCAAAGCCATTATGTTAAAATAGAAACAACAATTGCACTATTCCACAAGGTGTGGCCATTATCATTGGCTCATCTAAGTTTGTAAACATGATTGACCTTGATATTATATATTTATACCAAATCTAAAGTTGGGAAATATTAATAATCCCTCCTCAACCACAGTCATATTGGTCACAATTTCATCTAATCTCTCTGAGCTAAATCAAAAAAATGCGATTTAGAATAAAGTCAGCAAATCTTTGTACCTACTAAAAGTAAATAAAGGGCTACAGCCCTTTGAATCAAGGAAACTGTTAATAACCTCCATTGTTTTTCCACATTTCGATTTCTGTTGTTTAGTTTAATGTAACCCTGATGTCCTTGGTCTGAAACGTCACCGTTTGCTAAATTTATATTTAATATTCGTGTCCAGACTTCGAAGAGATGTTTACATGTATTACCATACCTTAAGAAAATCGGATGGCTGACCAGCAAAAACCGACAAAATATTTCCTAGCCTCATACCTTTATTCATTATTTCTTAATAAAAAGCACGAATATTTTCATATTTTCTTTAAAAAATGTCTAAAACCACCGATATAATTACGAGAACTGATGTAAATTTCCTGTACTATTCATGTTATTGAACAAACTGTTTTCATAAATCATTCTAGGTAATAGGATTCAACTTCTGGAATTCCCTCACAGATTAGGAAAAGAAAGCCCCCACGATAAAAACTTTCATTCAAAAATCTGTGGCTAATTACTGAATGCCTTATAATTCATGTACCACTTAATCAAATGTATCTTTCTTTGTTGATTTCTTCTACCTCCTGGGTCTTCGTCATTGTTTGTTCATCATTGCATTTATAATGATAGCTTGCTCTAGTCTTTATAATTGTTTTCGTTCTTTATTGTATTTTTTAATTTCTTTTCAATAGTTTCCTAGCTCTATTATACGTTTGCAGCGTTAAAAATTTAAATATGTAATTTTTCAAGTAATTGAGGGACTCAATTCCTTTGTGTTCATTTAGTTATCCCTCACAATAATTATGTCTGTGCAATGTTGTTTTTATGTTTTACTTATTATGTTCTACGTTTTCTGATCTTAGAGTATATCACGTCCTAGATAAATATATTCTTTATCATTCCTTCATTTGCCCTTGAAATCATGTGGAATAATAAAAGAAGACATATGTAATGGAATGAAGGCAAAAGGGTTAATGCATAGAGTACGTCGATCTACCGAATAACTAAGGAAATGGAAAAATGAAAGGCAACCGTTAAACCGAAGTGAGGATTATATTTCAATGGAAATATAAGCAGTCGGGTCCTCATCTTATAAAAATACCATAGTATAATTAAGACCTTAGCGGTAAGAGTTTGTTTTCATGATACTAAAAATTGGTATTTTCTTTGAGGAGGTTGGAAAACAGCGAATTTCATGATGAAGAAGAACTCATCTCTTCATTATGAGGAAAGCGAGGGACATTTGCAAGATCATTTTGCTACCGAGAAAACTATTTAAAAGTTATGCTGAATGCGATTGGAAGAGGTTTGGAAGAATAGGTGATTTAAGGGGGTAAACAGCAAACTATGGGAGTAACCAAGGTGTTCAAAACCATTTATGGTCTGAGGAACGAATGTAAAGTTATCTAACAGACACGGAGTTCCTGAGTTGGAAGAGCCCCTAGTCGATAGTGCCCGTGAGCATTCGTGGAGTCTAAAATGGAATAGAACTTAATAAGACCGTTGACATGATATATTAGATTTTTGAATGGCGAATTTATCTATACCTCTGCAAGGAGAAAAGTTAGCTAAAACTAACACCCTCTCCGCAAAACAACAAAACTTTTGAGAACCCAAAAATAAAACCCTGATTGAGAAAACAATCGTCTTTTCGCAAAGGCGACTAAACGACAATAGTGGAAAGTGAATACTGTGAGAGCAGACGAGCAAATAAGCATAAATAAATTACATGGGCACCTGGTGTCCCAGAATGACAATTTAACCTAAAACTCTGCATAATAAAATAAGGTTAACGATGTCAATACGGGCCGAATCAACGCACGGTTAACATAGGGGATAAACTTGTTTTTACCAGAATAAATTCTATTTAATTAAAAGTCTAAATTAATTTTTCAAATACCTGTAACATAATTAGTTATACTTTGACATCTTTGAGCAATTTATGCTCCAAAATGTAGCAGTATGCCGATCAACTACAATCCTAGCAAACGATTCAAACGAGAGTAGACGACGTCGTCTCGACACATAGTACGCATGAAGTTGTTACTAATATAGCTAAAAGGATCATTTTAGCTCTCCTGAAAATTTTATTTATCACCTTGTCCAACAAAAGGGTATTGCGAGGTTCATTTACCTCTAGATTATCCAAAAAAGTTCTAATAATATTGTGGGTAATTTTAATAAATCATAAGGATGAATGATTATTTCTAATTACATTGTAATAATTTATTGTATCGGAATATAGAAATTTATCAGGAGAAAGATTACGTCTAAAATCTGTCCTGTCCAGTATATTGAAAACAATGTGATAAGCCTGAAATATAAGTGTATTCACAAAGGAAATTAAGCACCAGTGGCATATTCCTAACGCCACATTCCTTATAGAACTAATTTTTTTTGGCAAGAGAACACGAGAAAAAGCACTCTAAATATGTAAAAGATTTTGATCACCTCACAACCATAATCGTTTGAAAAGGAAAACAGACATGCAACAGAAAGAAAAATTATTCCTTAGCAATTGTGCGGTTGTTTTAAACGGAAATACTGATTCCTCGCCAGTAACCTTACCACTGAACACATGTACACAACGCTTTGATCTTTTTGAGTCTGTTTTTCGATTGTTCATTTATTTTCCCCAGGTTGTTTTCTTCTAAGCACCGTTTGTAAATTCTCGACCAAATAAGTGAGTAGTTGTGTACATTTTTATGAGGACACTGAGAAGATATTTTACAAGAGAAATTCTTTTCCATGCAGACCTACCCATTAGAACGTATCCAATGAGTGACTTTTCAAAACGCCTTCATCATGAAGTTCTAGATAAATTTCGCTAAGGTACATCTGATCAAGGGTTCGAAAGTGCATCATGATTGCCGTTGGCGCGGAATCCTATTCCCTCACATAAAATCAGAGGGTCTCACTGTTGGGTATTTATTAACCTGGCATCCTATCCTGGGTTTCATAATAACTTCGTGAATGAACCAATTTTTCCAACCTGTCCTGCGCTTTTGTCACTGGTGAGAAATTGTTTTCCCGGTTCACCGTGTTCGATCGGGAAAAATTTTAGTTTCTTGTGAAAGCCTGATTTGCTTTTCGGACGTTCTCTTGAGAATTGTGCTAAAAAAATGTTTTGAGCTTGACGCTTGGTGCTCGCAATATTGTCTTGTTTTTTTTGTACACTCGCCCAATTCATTCGTGAAAATCAATTCCTAAGATCCTCTTAATTTTAATTCCGAACGGTTTCATTCCCATGAATTTGTGCCAGGACTAGATCAGGCGTCCCAACCGAGTATTATTCCCTGACGAAGACACGTGTCCCTGAAGGGAGTCGTCTCCAGACGGTGGCACATCGCCCGTAACCTCTCCCCTGCGGCGGCCTACCCCCCACCCTCACATTCAAGTCCCCTCCCCCCTTCCCTCCGCCCGGAAATTCTGAGACATTGTGTGCGCGCGGATAATGCGGCGGCTGCGTCACAAGTCGGTGGAGAGTGATTCATGCAGAAGGCAGGAAGGAAGAAGTTTGGGCGTTCGATCGGCCAATCGATAAGGGGAGTGAGAGACGCCAACTTTTGGATTGGGAGCGGACAGAGAGCAATTGGGCGGGCGGGGGGGAGGGGGGAGAGGTGGCGTTGTGAGGCTCGGAAGTGGGTCCACTCGAGAGGGCACGGGAGGCATAAGAGGGGGAAGTGATGCTACCTGAGTTACATTTCCCGTTCCTCCCCATCGGGAGCAATGGCCGGGAGCAACTTCGGTCGAGAGTTACATCTGCTCCACTCTTCCACGCGTACATTCAACCCGCTCCACAATCCCCTCTTGTTTACACACGAGCAGGAGTACCAAGATTTACAACACTGCTAACATATGAATGGAGTCTGGTTCTCAGGAATGAAATTATCACTTTTCATTTGACGGTAAATCAAATACGCGGTTGATTGCTCAATAGAAAGTCGTAGAAGGCTTGTATATAACTTTTTGACACAACTGCGATGTTGATGCTGCTGTTGATGATTTTAGCTGCATGTTTCCTATTAAATTGTTGAGCCAAAACTTTACCTTTAAGCAGTACTTAATCTTTATCAAAGCTTTTCCCAATTATATTAACGCTATTAGCGAGTTTTGGTCAGTACCATTATCTTCATTTACTCATGAATACCATGAGTAACAAGTAAGCTGGTGGCCTTTAAAAAATGTATATTTTCATAAGTACTTCGTCAAAGTTAAGACACATTCATAGAAAAATATGTATGCGACAAAAAGGCGTTTGACTAGTTGCCTGGATTACTAATTATAGTTGATAGGCACCATAAGAATTAAGGTTCCAATTTTCCAGCTAAAAATTAAAACAATTTCCTATTTCACAATCCCTTATTTTGGAAAATAATCTGAGCGCCCAGGAAGGCTATGAGGCTACCAATATCTCCACAAAAGGAGATTGTGAGTATAAGATTCCTCTTTTTAGGTTGTCAGAATAGTGCTTGATGCAACTCAGTGGTCTGTATCAATATCGACAATATTTACGAATTACTGAGGACTTCCAATCGTAAGCACTGTAAATAAGTAAATTTCCCGGTTGATGAAGCTATTATTAAGGTGCGTTCCATCACCCATTACTAGAGGCTTCATGAATATTCTTCAGTTATGTGCATAGCAACGATTCATCAAAAGTGATAATGCTTGGCATCTCAAAAAAGGACTAACTGTAATGAAGTGAGAAAGTTAGTGTGAGAAGGTTTATGGCTTAAATAAGAAGTAACTACGTCGTATAAAGTAACTATGACTAAGAAGTGTGTTTTTGGTATGTTTTCTAGGGTCTTACATTGGGTTCTGCCTTCATGATGGCTGATGTCTTGATGAACGACTTTCCTATCATTCCCTGAGATTTTGAGTAGAAAACGAAGAGCGGAGATAGTAAAAAATCAAAATAAATGGAATGAAACAAGAATTACAGAATAAAGGTTTAAAAGAAAAAAATTTGCGTTCCAAGGAAGCCAGAAAAAAAGTAGAAACAGTTGGGAAAAACCGCGATAGCTACAAATCTCTAAATAACACGGTCAACTTGGCCAGTGTGAAATCTAAGAGAAACTCATTGAGAATTACACTTAGACCTACTTACGCTGTATGAATAAAGAAATAACAAGTGTTGCTGGCCAACTTTCTCTCAGAACATCGTTTCGAATACCCTTGGAGAAGTGGTTACTTCTCATAATACAATACCTTTTTAAAAATAACAAATTTTGCTACTAATACCCTATGAAACTACTGTTCACTTTTACGATCTAATAATTGAATGAGTTAACGCTAATATCTAAATTTAACCACACAAACGAAGATTTAGATCTTAGATGAAGAATAATGAACTTAAAATATTTAAGCAATGAAATGTGCACATGACAGCCATTTGGCTTTGGGTACCTATGAATCTGACACCAAGGGCCGATTTACGAGATAGTCTAGCACAACGGGTTCGAAGGGTCCGCACAAAGCTTTACTTTGGATTAAATTTATCATAAATTTGCTTAGAAACGTAATCCAATCTATTTAATTAAAGGTTTGACACCTAATTCTTCTAATTTTGAAAGGCATTAAAAATGCATGCACGAAATTCAACCCTATTTATTTTTTGATTGGCTCACCCAGTTCGCCAAGCAAATTTTTGATCCTAGCGCTGCTCGTGTTCCCTACCTGATATGTATGGCGTAGTCAGTACGAATGGAGTGTAAATGGCCCGAGGATCGGGAGAATTTAGACACATTAGACAAAAGATCATAATAATGCTATACATGGATTGAAAAGCAGAACTTGCCATCAGTGGCACTACATGGGATTTTATTTCGATTTATAGACAAGGTAGTATGTCTACACACCATCGTCGCACTATACATATAGCAAATCCAGAATTATTTGAGACAGACCCAGAGTTTATGCCACCCCTAGCACCTCGAATTCATACAGAAACATGTTTTCGTAGCTCGAGACCCAGCACACGGCCCGGAAGGACCAAAGTACCCGGAAGGACAAGGGTGCACGTGACGGCCCGGACGGATTTCAATTGAGCATTGCAGAGTTCTCGTGGATAAGACTAAAATAGTCTTTGGGGGATATTAAAATGCACTTATAAGGTGTTGGAAGAAGCTTTTAAGAGCGAAAAAAGAGCCTAAAAAACTACCACAAGATCCACCTTTATACCCTTGACGGTAACATTTTTAAGTAAATTGAGAGGCAACATCGGAGCTTCTTCGGGCCGACATCGGGCCCACGTTTGAGTGGTCAAATATTCATTCTAGCTAAAGTCACCGCAATAATTCGTGCGCGGATTAATCTGTAGGAATTGAGGTTCCCTTTATTAGCAGCAAGGTCAAAATTTCTAGGCCAAATCCATCATGAGTGACTTTTGCTGGAGTTGTTCACCGGAACTCATCCCCGAGCAATTTTATATATCCGCAGCTACAAAAACAAAAAATTTAGAGTAAAGAATATTTTCATATATTTTTTCTTCATTAGCAAAATGAAGCTAAACTGCGGTCAATATATCATATGAGTGAACTTTTAGTTCAACTGAGGTGTTTCAGACCATCCCTGAATTCTAATTAAGTGTTAAAAACTGTGAATTGAAATTAACCTCTTTGTCTTTGTCAAATAAGCGGGAAGATTTTTTTTGGAATTTGGTCGAAATAGTAATTGAAACAGGTACTGGACTTTCAACCCCAGGGTCCATGTTGAAATTTCGGCTGTGGCTAGGATTTCATTACAGATTCTCAAACCCTTCCTGGAAGCAATTTGTAGGGCACTCAAAGTATAGTAATTCGAAAATGAAATGGAATGTTAAAGTATTTTGACGCTGAGTTTCCCTCATCCTTTCTCAATGTTTCTGAGATCCTAACTTACACAACCAATTCATTTCAATCCTCAACTAACCATCATTGTCCTACGCCTCTCAACTAATCACTCAGCAATGGAGCAGACTACGTCCAGTGAAAAGGAAATGTCCTCTCTGTAATCAGCACCAAAATCGGATGACAAGTACTCCTCTTCTTCTTGCCTTGGGTAGAGTCAGTTATATCCATATTGAACTATACTGTACTGCCATTTCCCTATTGTTTCTCTATACCAAGCCGGATGCCTTTTCATACATTGAAGTGCCACGTGTCCCTTTGCGCGTTCCATGTTTGTTGGAGGGGGAGATGGAACAGACGCCTCCCCAAAAACTTGTGTACGACTTTTGCTGAACGAGGAACACTAAAGCCTTTGATTCATCGATTTTTCTCTCTCTCTTCTCCGCAGGGCATCAAGCGTTTCATCCGTTTCACTTCGGACACCGTCCCTTCCAATTCGGGAGCCCGTTGGATCCGCAGCGGATACCGGACCCTCTCGTGGCCTCCCTCCCCTTCAAACTGTCGGGTAAGTGTCAGGGGACGGGTGAAGAGAGGGTGATCTCCTGCCGAACTGAACGGAGGGTAGGTTGAGTGCGGAACAAGATACCCACCCACGCATTTGGCTAATTGCCTAAAGTGGAGGAAAGAAACATTTAAATTCAATGAAGAGTACAATCATTTCCATAAAATTTTTGTGGCAGAAGACGTATGAATTGCAGAGATCTTGTACCAAGATTTCTGTAAATATTTTTTTCTCCAAAGCAGGAGATTTATGACTAATGGCAATAGTTACAGAGGTGTCTGTCTTCAATTTTACTTGATCAAATGCAAAGAGAATCTACATGGATTTTCAGCCAAAGGCTGTCTTCAAATAGCTGTGTTTTGACGAATACGTATCCTCAAGCCCCTCAATGAATACACGTTGGTAAGATATGTCATTAGTGCTTGGGTCTTGTAAAAAGGTCAGTTTTTATGGTTCATTAAACTACAGAGATTCCTGCATTTACACATTCCTAGAAAAATCATGGCTGATATCCGGCTAGAGAAATCATGGCATGTCCGGCGTAAAAGAGATATGGTAAATCTAAAATATTATGGCGGAGGATTTTTTTTATAATAACCTAGAGTCTACGCCCAAGAAAAGTCAACGCCATTTGTAGCAAAACACTTATTTAATCACGCAGTTAAGGTTGAAACGAAACAAATAAGTAAATAATATTCTGCAAAGGTAATAACCGATTTCAACATATCAGAGGCGTTTTAGACGTACATTTATCAATACAACGAGTATACCATGGGGAAGGAAAATTCAATTGCATATACATTGAAAATGGTTGGAACCTAAAAACAAGTGTGGACCATAAGCATGTTTTGTTTCTATAAGTAAACTATTCTACAAATTGAAGCCTTCTTAAATCCTTCATACCTAGCTAATTAATGTTAAGCACGACTAAGGTAAACAATAGGCCTTTAGATAAAAAGTGATATTTGGCACATTTGAGGTCCTCACAAGTTGAGTGAAGTAGAAGCTGGGACTGTAATGCTTTATTTGACTGGTTGTGGGTCCGTTGAAACACGACGTTAACGAATGTGTGGCCAGTTAAATGCATGATTAATTTCAGAATTATGGAATGGAGCTTGCAGTTGATAGATTGTATTATTGAGATCCTCAGAGGAGGATGATAGAGCTTTTGTCATAACAGTATATTCATGGTAATTCTCAAAAGTATATGCAACTAATCGACCAGTACTGCGTCAACTTTTTTTTTTCCTTCCGTGATTTCCTTTTTAAAATTTGAAGCATTTTATAATTGATGCAAGCTTTTTGGATTTTTTTTGGATTTTGGATGGATGAATTTAGTTCACACCTGCAGGCTCTTAAAGGCTTAATTTTTTGGAAATGCCCGTGAAAATCAGTGTTGACCGTTTGCGTCACACTGTTATAATCATATGCCATCATCATTAACGAAATGAAATAAATGACTAGAACCACCTTGTACATGGGTTGAATCCTCTGAGATCGAGTTACAAGACGATGCTTTTCTTTTCTTCTCGATAATTTAAAGCGGAGTTTAAATCAGAAGGAACTTTGATGAGCAAAAAGTAGTGACAATGACATCAGAATAACACAGTCTGTTGACATTAATGAAGGGAAAAGTCAGGTAGTAAAACAGAACATCCTCATGTGTTATTCCTACGCGGGCACTCTCTAGGCCTTTGCATGTACAGATGTTACATGTGTTCCAGTATCAGAAAGAGAAACTACAAAAATCAGGAATGGCTTTTGCTACATATTGAAATTGCTACATATTGAACGAAGGTTGTGGGTTAGACAACCGTCGTATAAAAAAATTAAGTACCGAATAAGACTAACGGTAGATTGAGCGAGATAATTCTCTAGTCATAATAGAGACCATATTGGAATTAAATTTTTTATTTCAACAGCTGTAGGAAGCATGAAGTAAATATTTCAATAACAATGGAGCAATAATACACTTTTATACGAATGCAAACCTCATTAATTAAATAGAAATATGTGTATCAGTCTTAAAATTGACTCATTTTTTTCACATGGTACGTTTTTACCTCCTTCAAAACAGAAGGATTCTTGTGGTTTTGAAAAAATACTGCAGTGGCTATATGACATGTTTTTTAAACAGCTGAGAAATCATAAAAAACAATTAATTTTTACATTTTACGAGATCTAGGCCTTATATATTCCCTATATTTAAATGTCTCTCCGGTATGCATACACGTGCCCATTAAAAATGGCTTTTTTTGTAAATATCTCAGAAAGTATAGCAGATAGAAAGTAAGGCAGGTATTTTGGTACATTTGGAAGGGTGAAATATTTTTCTTTAAAATGAGACCAAACTCTTTGATTTCCAATTGAAATGATATCCCGACCAAACTACCTTCATTGACATCTGTGAGCGGTATAAAATTCGAAGTGGCTCACGTCTCTGGTGGCTCTAATCCGGGCGATTTCACTCCCTCTGTTTTTTTATGCCGACGTCTTGTCAATAACAGGCTCTCCATATCTGACATCAACCTCAGTGAAGGAGTGGAGATATGTCTCCTTCTAACCAAACTTTGGACTAAAATATAGCATTTTTGTTTCATAATCCATCTATGACTGCGTAACTGAGTTACCCCAAAAATAGAAAATTTACCACAAAAATTTTATTATTAAGTTTATGTCCGTAATATTCTGCGCTATTGTGCGTGACTATCTTTGCAATTTTTTTATGATCACGGAAAATTTTTTGATAATGAATTTTCCTCAAATGAGATATCTAAAGTAACCCGTGCAGCTGCTCTCGCGAAATTTTCTTGTGAGGATTCTGTAATTGACTGCGTGGGGCAAATCAGTTACCCCAATATTTGCTTTATCAACAAATATTTTGTTTTTTGCACCACCATATCTTTCATGAAAATACCTTTGGACTGAAAATACACAAAAATGCACCGCGGTATCTTAGAAGTACATCTTCAGATAAGTGGCAGTATACTATAAAGTTAATACGCTTTGACTTTTGTGAAAGTGATGCAGTAGATGAATTTGGTTGTCAGTATTTAAACATTTTACTCTAAATTTAATTATTAACCTACCGCAAAATAATTCTAATATGACAAATGGACATAGTATCACTAAAGCTTCCAGCAATGATTAGGTAAAGTTTTAGAACTGGGAATGTGAAGCCTGACATTGTGGGAGAGATTTGATATTCACGTAAAAATTAATGTATTGTTTCTTCTTTTGATAATTTTATACTCAATCCTGATGCGTGAACCATATAAAAAATTTGGAACAAATTACAATTGAAACATCTACAATGGGTTCACGTCACTCACTTGAACTTCATGTCTAAGAAGAATATATTTATTCACCACCAAGGAACACGCGAGGTGTTTTATGAATAATGACCCTTCCTCCCTCTTCGCCAAATACCTTCAAGAGTGCAACCACATGAGCGATTTTTTTCTCAAAATCCTGCATACCCTTCCCTAAGGATTGAAGATGGACGCTCTCGAACAAATCGAGATAAGAAGGCATTTAGCAAACCCCAACACACCCCCTGTAATGAGCAATTGTTCCCGCAGACCTCACCACTCTTCTCTGTAAAATAAACCCTGGAAAAATCAACCTTTTCATCCAACTGACCGCATCCTCATGTCCTACCTCCCTAAATTCTTTCCCCAACCCGACCACGCCCCCCACCCTCCCCCACACTCCCGCGTCCGTACTTCCCGATGTCCCTCCACGTAACCTAACCCCCTCCACCACGTAGTGCTACTGTCAAACTGCTCCTCCCTTACCCCCGCCCACACCTTCCCTTACCCTCCCCCTCCCTTCTGCCTTTTTGTATATATACCTGTACTGTTTGGACTGAATTTTGTACCTGATAATGCCACAAGTTAGTGAAATGCGTTGTACCACTCAAAATAAAATTCTGTGGAATATTACTAAATTGTATTATTTAAGTATGGATACTATTAACTTCCACGAAGTGAAGCCTGAATCTGTAGTGTACTAATAAGCATTATCATCGTTCAAAATATTTTGTATTGTTTATATTATGGAGGTCCCTCTTAAGGAGCACTGACCATTTAGGGAGAAATTTATATATTATATTCTGCTTTTCTTTAATTTTGTCAAATTGTTTGTATGGCCAACAGGACCTTAAAAATGTCTCCACATTGATATATTTTAAGTAGAGTTCAAATGTGACTTTATCCCCAAATGTGTTTGTAGTGGCTCGGAGTCTTACAAGTAAATTATAATGATAATAATCTATGTAACAGAGTATTTGATATCATTTTTGCTAAAATGCTGAAAAAATATAAACATAAAAGAATAAATAAATTTTTTATTGGCCTCTCTAACAGAAATGTTTTCAGCAAAATTTTATTAGTACAAATTGTTCAGACTCTCGAAGATTCATGCACCTCATAATATATAACAATGACGTTTTAATATTATTATTATGGTTTGATATATGCGTGGAGAGAGTTTATAAGGCATAATTAAATGCAATTATATCTACTTTGAGCAACAGTTTCAAATAAAACCGGTATATGGCATACAAAAAAATTAAAATAAGCTAGAAAATTGAAGGTTTTGTGACAATCCTTAGAAATTTCGCGTAAATATCATGAAAAACTTATATAACATATTTCTGATTGTATAATATAATAAATTAATGATTTTATTATGAAATATGTACATTTATTGTTAAATATACTTACTTATTGAGAAATTGGAATAGGATCGGATGAAGAAAATCCAAAAGACCAAATGCGCGTGCTCGAGCACGGCTGAATCCGTCGTGGCCCGGAACGGGCAGCGGTCCCTCGAATGGTATTGGTAAATTATATAATAAATAAAGTATACTGGTAAATTGGTATAATAAATAAAATAGCAATTGATATCACTAGTGCCATTACTCCTCCTAATTTGTTAGGAATTGATCGTAAAATTGAATATTCAAATAAGAAATATCACTCTGGTAGAATATGAACAGGGGTTACTAGAGGGTTAGCGGGGATAAAATTATCAGGATCTCCTAATATGTATGGATTAACTAACGATAAAATTACTAATAATATAATTAATATTAAGAAACCTACTACGTCCTTTCATGAGAAGTATGGGTGGAAAGGAATTTTATCTCTGTCTCTATTTAATCCCATGGGATTATTTGAACCTGTTTGATGTAAAAATAATAGATGCACTAATGTAGCAGCTGCTACAATAAATGGTAAAACAAAGTGAAAAGTGAAAAATTGTGTTAGGGTGGCATTATCTACTGCAAATCCCCCTCAAACCCATTGAACTAGTATTGTACCTAAATATGGGATTGCTGATAGTAAATTGGTAATTACAGTAGCTCCCCAGAAGGATATTTGGCCTCATGGTAATACATGCACTTCCTCGAAAGGTACCATTGGTACCCAAGGCAATTAAGAACCCCATGCGTATTCTTCTAGTAACTAACGCATGCAGCGGTGAGGGATTAAACTATTACCGCGTTTTGGGCGGAAAAGTTGGAATGTTGGTCCCTGAGAGGGACCGCTGTCCTATAAAGGGTTATGGAGCTGAAACATGGAAAGTCCGTGGGAAAGAGGGGACACATCTTGAGGGTTTTTAAATGTGGCTATGGAGGCGAATCAAAAGATCAAAATGGAGTGATAAAGTGAGAACTGAGCATTGATGAATGCGTGCTAGCATTGATGAATGAGAAAAGGAATATTTTAAGATCAATAAGAAAGAGAATGGCAATCTGGATGGGACAAATGGGGAACGATAGCCTACTGAAAATAATATTAGAAGGAAAGATCTAGGGAAAAAGAGAAAGAGGAAGACGATAAAATAATATGTTGTATGTAGTAATGATAAAATAATATGTAATAATATATTATGATTGGAAGGAGTTACGGGGAGATGAAGGAGGCAGCACAGGATAGACGAGCATGGAGGGAGTAGTTCAATTGAAAACTGTCTGAGGACAGATTCACCTTACAAAAATGTCAATCTATGACCAATTTGTATGGATCCGCATTGTATGTTATTCTCCTTGCTCTAATATCCAATTGGATGAACGGTTCCCTTTGTCAGAGAAAAATGTCCGTCCATGTCCATGTGTGATATTTTATAAGACCTATGTGAGTGCAAATGTACAAGCATCCCACACTTTTTCTACTCAAGTTTACACCAATACGCTTGGGAACACTAAAGATAAATATCCAGTAGGACGGATTTTGAACGATTTGGTTCAACCTTACTATGAGATATGTTGGGTGTCATGTGTGTTGATTTCCTTTCTCTTAGTTCATCAATCATTTGATGATTATCTTTCTCTCTCTTGTACAATGAGGGCAAGCAAAATAGAAATTCCACTCGAGCTACTGACGCATCCTTCAAGGGAAAGTTTTTCTGGTATATTTTTACTTACTGATTCTACTGATTTGGCTTCCTAAGATCCAAAGAACATAAAGGCCGCCATTCTATCACTTCAGTTTGATGGGATTTAAATCCTGTCCCAAAAAAATTGAGAGAGTTATGCCTAGCAACCATTCCAAAGGGAGAAAGGCTGGCTGATAATGGGAACAAAATGATGCCGGAATGTTTTTGTCAGTAGCTCAAGAAGATGGCTATTTAGAATATTCAAGAAACTAATAAATATGGACGCACTAAACTTTTACAAAATTTGGAGGAAAAACAATCACAGTTTGAAAACCAATGATGTAAGTAAATGGCGGTAATTTATTAGGGAGTCGTCCATTAATATAATAGGTAATGTCCTACGAAGAAATAAATGAACTTGAATTTCAAATATTATGCTATTTTGTAATGATTATTGATAAGTTTTACAATGCTGAAACTTTGCCTGAAATATTAGTCATATTAAATGCAACATGACTATAAAAACAATGTCAAAATTAATGTTTCCCACTAAACCATTTATAAAATATTGACTTAACCTCTCATATACTAATATAAATTTGACCAAATATGCAAACATGTAATGCAAATTACTGATATAATCCGAACAACAAATAAAACAATAGTTTTAGGAAAGGTTTCTTAAAAACTTAATGGGGTGCGTGTTTTAAAGGCGCTGTCACGGAAGGGATAGACTAAGAGATAAGTATTTTTCCTGGTTCGGAGTGGACAAGCGTTTAAAGATCGAAAGGCAAAGTAAAAAAACATCCTGATCCGGCTACTATTACACAATTTCACAATTTTATTCCACTTCACTGCTTCATCTCAGTGCCTTTTCCTACTTAACCGAATCGTTCATTTTCGGATTCCTCGGGACGATTAACTTCTGAGTGGCTTTTAGCATTATTCCGCTCTGTAATAAGGACGTTTTTACGGAGAAGTATTTATTTCACACGGAATTGAGTAAGTTACAATAGTTTCAGAGGAATTTGGAGAGAGCAGTTTCAAAAGAAAAGTCGTCCAGTTTAATTATATTATAATTTTTCTCTCTTCAATAACGCTTCAATAACATAACGCTTGATGGTTTTTGACAGTAAAATTTTATTCAAGTTTTCATCTGCTACAGTATATGAACGTCAATTTCACAAGGAATGGAACAAACGGAAGTAAACCGTCCCATTTTTTTTTTCGATATATGAAAGTGGGAACTGAAGACCTTTTTTTTATAAATAACTCTTAAACAATTTGATAAGAAGGAACTAATTAATGTGAGAAAAACATAAGAGATGTATTAATCAAACAACCAATTAAGTATGACTAACGAGTTTTTAATACGATGTTACTCCATACTTTTTTAAATTAAATGATAGCTTCACCATTTTCATGGAGCTCACTTATAGTATAGTGGCTGAGAATGGGATTCTTACTGCTTAAGCTGAATATCCATGTTAGCTCAAGTGAAATGGATATCAGCAAGGAATAAGGGCGCAATGACTACGTTGCTAGCATTTTAATACAATGTTATAAACAGCTTAAATGAGAACCACTAATAGATAGGAGCAAAAACTGAAAGAGGAGCCTAATATTTAAGATGGCTCTTTGCAGATTGTGTTCAACACAGTAGCAAATTTGTATCTTCACTCAAAACAGATTCATTGTCTTCAAATTCAAAAGGAGATCACCTGAAGTTTACGTGAGGTAAAATACTTCCTATGAACAAAAGAAACGAGACACGAACAATAGTCATTTAAGTGTCTCATCACCCCAATTATGGATCATCTGAGAGATGTAAGAAAATGATCAATTTTTACTCATACCCGTTCACTTGAATCCGAGTCCTTCTAATAATAAATCGATTATGGGCGGAGCTGTTTAATCACCAAATCAAATATTTTATGCCAATAATGACTGAGGTGTACAATGTTTTCAGCAGAATAGATTTAATGTCAAAATTAACGTCACGAATTGTTTCTACCAGGGCATTGAGTGTCGGCGGAAAAATTTAGAATGATTTTTCTTGCAACTAGTTGTGAATTGCTGAAGGCTGTAATAGGTTTAAGTGGTACATCTGAATACTCAAAAATCCATAAATGGAATTATTCTGTCGGAAATCTTATAACTTGTACGCGATGTGTCGTACATACCCTATGATAATACAAGAGTGGGAGAGGAAGTTAAGTTTACGTCTCTCAAAAATAGACCGCTTCATAGTTAACTATTATATGACGTAATAATGGTTATTTCATAAAATTTCGCCATTATTCCACTTATGTTGCGATTTTTTTTAAACACATAATTATTAGAAGTCTAAAAATATAAAATTTACTATGTATCTCAAAAGGGCTTCCTAAAATTTAATAAAGGTGTAACTTCTCACACTGCAGGCAATGGTTATGGGACCTATTCCATGGTGGATAAACTGATGTCCCAGCCCTTGAATAGAGAAGAAGTGGCAGTTTAGAGATATTTTTGTAGCGGAAAATTACTAAACGAGGCTAGCCTTGCATTTTAAAAAACAAAAACAGTCAATATTTAACTCCAGTTATTAGTTTTTCATTTTTATACGACATATTTTAAATATATCGAAAAAATTAAGATATTTATGGGCCAATTATCATCAGCGTTGAGCTGAATATTTGATTATAAGTGTGAATCAACAGCGTAGTCTGTATTGGAACTAAACGAAGTCCTGCTTAAGGAGGCATGAATTTACGAATTTTGGACTCCTACGTTCCCATTCTGTATTTATCTCTAGCATTTACACTAAAAAACCTTTATAATGAGCACATACAGTCACTCGTAATATTACTTTCCGATCAGGTTATTTAAACACAAATGTACAAAATACGACTCCTCATATGGAACCCTAATTACTTCAAGGCATCGCTGAATACTCTCAGGAAATTGAATTGAACATCTTTGAATGAAATCAGTATTAGCTTGCATCTTTTCGCTAGGGTAATCGTTTTAACGTACAAATCCGGGATGCATGACTTATCGTTGTTACTCCTTGACGATCCTTTACATGAATCATACAATCCTTGAAAAATGATGATTATTTATCGATTCATCATATATCTATTGTGCAACCGAAATTGTGGAACTGCAATAATCTTATCGACTCGATTTTCATATGCCGTGTATGGTTTATCGATTTAATAATATTCCGCATATCTGATCGTATTTCACTCTCGACAAGTTGGTCATTGATCCAACGCGTAGCGAATGATTTACATAGTAATTTGGCGGGCGTCTTTAAAGCTGGGTAACTCTGTTATAAACATTGTGCGTTGCATATCTATAAATGACTGTTGTATTGACTGTCGTTAATTGCATTTGAATAATGTTCTAATTCCATGAAGTTTTAGAGTGGAAACTTACTATTATGGCTACTCGATAGCTCATTTAAGATGTATGCTTATGTCTTATTTCATTGTCACGATAATCTAATATTGAAATCAAGTTCTTATGTGGTGAAAATACTGATTTTTCTGTCAGAATCATGTCCCATGAACTCTGTGTCAACAATGCGTAAGAAACACCATAGGCATGATAAGTTCAAATTTTAATAAAAAAAACTTTGTCAGTAGAGATGAGTAGCTTTTGAATTAACCATAAATAATGAGGTACTCACTGTAGTAAACTGGGTAAACAATTGACTTCTCCTGGCAGTGAATTGTTCACCTCAAATTATTCTCTTTCTGGAGAGTATTTTAATATTGAGTCTCTCAACACCGTTGGTAATTACAGGATCTCGATAAAATCAGCCATTTTGAAGGACTTTCTATCGAGAAGGAAACACGACACAAATTTTCGAAGAAACAAAGCTTAAGGATATGGAAAATATTATTATTATATCGTTAATTCTTATGGGGATCGATGAGGGATTGATGATGCGGTATTCGAACCCACTACCCTCAAATTACCAGACAAGCACTTATCACCGATGCCACCGAAGCCGACGAAAATGGATTCTGTGAAGAGAGCTACACGATATAACGGAGTCCAATAGATGAAGGTGGTGCAAAAATAAGTTCCTCTACTTGCGTAGTGACATTAACAGCATCTGACAATTGGATAATAGGTATAACGAAACGTTGTGGGAATGGAATGGCTAGGAGGATTCAAGTGCCACAAAATTACATTTTCTCCGACGTCAGGGTGAACAATAAATTTAAAAATTCAGTGAACATTTAATGGTCCATGATACGCTCCATGAAGCGTTTTAAAGTTCCAAGCATTAACGTAGATGGGGAAGATTAATACGATTAGGCACTCACTTCGGAATATTGTAAAATGCTTTTCTTAATGTTTAATAAAATAAATATTTTAAATATAATTTTAGCAAAAATTGCCACTAGAGAAAATTAGAAAGTGAAAAATCACTGCTATAGAACGGCTAAAAGTATTAAAAATGAGGGATTGAGCAAACGTACTGATTGTATATTTCTTAATAATCCAAGCATGAGCTGAAGGAAAGAGTTACTCGCTTTGAATATATAATGAGCACTGTATTTAGCGATCAAGAGTGATTTAGAGCAGGGATATATAATAAAGGTAAATCAAAGATTCTTATCTTAAATAACATTACTGTCGAATTTATTTTAGCCTGAATGAGTCCAAAATAATCATCAAAAAGAAAGTACCATTCACCGTTACCGTCTGGAGATAAGGTGCCAGATGGAAAATAAGATTGAGCGTACTAAAATATAATATTTGAAATGAAGCATTTTAGGGTTTACATTTACAGAGATTGACGAATTCAAAACGCCTTTGTATTTTGTGTAAAATGTTCAAGAATATTCGTAGCCATTTCATGAAAAAGGGTGTAAAATCAGGAGTAAGTGGTAGAAAATATCCGACAGGGACAGGGGAGAGAAAGTATAGAAATACTTACAAAGGAGATACTTTTTAAAAGTAATGAAATAACAAACCATGCAATTTTCCTTTATATAAAAATTACTTTCGACACGGCTTTCAATATTGACGCATCATCTTCTGAGGACTAGTGGTGCTCAGTGCGCACAGCATGTGCACTTGTGCTGACTTCGCGCTGCTTGTCACCTTATCAACATTGGTGTTTGGGCAGAAAGTAAATTTTATTTCGGGGGAAATAGCACAGTTTATTGTTTCATGTAGCATAAATTCCACTCAATTTTATGATAATCTTCGGATTTCTAATTTCTCCCGAGCCGCCTACCTTAAAAATGTACATTGGCATAATAAATTTGACCATGGCTTTCACATTAGCCAAGTGTGGTGACGCAAGAAGAAAAGAAGATTCCAAGTATTCGGGAAGTAGACATACCTATACCCATCCATCCTTGCTTTCCTCCATTGTGATACCGAATGACAAATTTAAGAGTCGTATCGGGGTTTTATCGTCCTTCCCCGATCCTGACCTCTGTAATGAACGTTGTCCATGGTATTTCCCTATGAATCCACATTCGCACCTTCCCTCGTCTGAGATTTCTCTCTTCTGACGGGTATCCACTTATCCCCGACATAGGCACAGATTCTCGTATGTGGGGCATCTTCCATTCGATGACTCAAGTAGGTGTGAGGAGTTATGACTTGAAAATGGCACCAAATATTATTTAAGGGCAAAGTAGTGAAAAATGCTTGGCAAATGAGGTACGCATAGCAATTTGAAAAATATTGCGATTACTTACTCTTGGATTGTCATTGACAGTGATTGAAAGGGAAAATTACTCAATACCATTATTTTGTACAGTTTATGTCTCGCAAAAGTGATGAAGACAAATGGGACTTCATTTCTCCTTTAACTACGTGTGATGCGTTTATCCTTGATATTTGGCAACCTACACTACAGTAAATAGTTAAAACAGGTGAACAGTTAAATCAGGTGAACTATAGAGAAGTGAACTATTCGCTACAGTGTATAAGGCTGCTTCAAATAACCGAGAATCTTCAAAGACATCCAATGTAGTTTCCGCACGTGAGTGAAATACAATAATTAAATCTAGAAATATAATTTTGCTGCAACCGCTTGCCGGACATGTAGATTTTAGAGAAACCAATTCATCGGTGAGAATTATAATATTTTATGCACAGGGTATTTATCATTAAAGTAGATCACATACTTTTTAAGCTTTAATTCACGATAATTGATAAGATTATTTTATCACCTGAGAATTGACAACACCCGATGATTGATTGCCGGCAAAGGGACGTCACTGTTCAATAGCAGGTCCGAACGCTTCTTGGCGAAGACTCATTAGAATACGTATTTGGTAGAAACCACCGGTTAAAGTAAAATTGGTCACTATTTACTGGAAATGAAAACGAGTCGCCTACTTTTTAAATTAGATATTAGGGTTCAAGAGGACACTAATATTTAAGGCACAAGAAAAAAGATTCCACCACAGTTTCGTATGTCCAAGTTTTTACCCAGCAGCTACTTAGAAGCCTGTCTACCATTTCAATTTCCCATAATTGGTATTTTCAAAGGTAGTCCTCCACCAAACATACTTCCACCCTCTATCCTCACCTAATGTATATTGATGGATGTTGTAGAGTATTTACCTGAAGATGACGTTGGACGACGAACCCCAGGTCGTTCCAAATAAATATATGTGGAGTCACAAAGTTACGAGTTATCATTTTAGTATCAACTTCCCATTCCCGAATGATAATTGTTTTACGAAATGCAGTCACGTAAATTCAATCCTCTTTCCGTCCTTTCTAGAAAATATAAACACTAGAGAGTGGTTCATGAGTGTATTAGTTGCATGCTACCATCTCAACCGAATTATCATTCCATAAACACATTTACATCACTCCGTCACGAATAAAGTTTGAATCCCCTCGTTTAGATTTTGCCTTTACCTTTTGAAGATATTGTCGAGAATTTGGCTACTTTTCCCTTATAAACATTAAATGTTGCTTCAATCCTTTTCTCTGCCAGCCATGAGTACGGATAAAAGGGACAGCCAATGAATTCATCAATTTGCTTAGGGTGCTCAACGATCGCGAATGATCAAATACTACCCTCTGCCGAGCGAACCAGTGAAATGATTTTCATATCCAGCACATATCTGCATTGCATAAGAACATCCTAAAGATTAGTATCCCAATATTTTATTCAAAACAATTCGGTTTTAGTCATTTTACTTGAATAAAGAACGTATTATGGAAGCATGGATAGACTCATCAGATCTTAGTTCTTTAAAAAAGTTATAAATGGCATCAGATTTCCCCCTCCCTTCCCCTACAAAGGTGAAATGTTTCCCAATTGATCATCCTTTTGCCTCAAGTTGTTGTGTAATAAGGGGAAATATCATCTTTTCTCCCTGAAACCATTCCTCAGTACAATTGAAAGACTTTTGGCATTGGCATATATTCTGCAAAAAACCAGTAGTGATTTTCTGGGGGTACCTCATAGGAGATAAACAAGGTCTAAAATTAAAAAAGTAGGGGTTGGAGAAGCAATATTCAAATCAAGAATTGCATGCTGAGATGTGCAGTCCAGTGATTCCAAATGGGAACACACGTATTCCAATTGGACTACGACACGAACTTCACAGAACTAATAACTTTTGTTGTTGATAAAAATGAAATAAGCAAAAGACCAAATCATCAGTATAAACTGTGGCAGTAATGTCAAAGTATTACATTCGCGAGATTTATCCCTTCAAATTGAATGTAGAAATATGAACTAATATAGCTAATGAACTAATGAACTATAATAAACTAATAGCAATTATCCGCAATTACGCATTATTAATCCAACTGTAAATTACAAATAACTATATAAATACAGAGTTCGATGAGATAAGACGGTGCGAACGTAGATATATAACTCTTTTTACCCTTTCCTATTTCCCTAATTCAGGCTTTATGACTCAAAGAGTCATAAAGCCGGAATAGGCCATTGATTCAATAAGGAATTCGTTTCCCTGACCAACATGTAGGTCCGTCTCGTCAGAAATCCAAAAAAAATATAAAAAAATTCGAACAGCCACAAAATATTTGCCACTCAGGATTGAAATTGCTGTCAAACGTTTAAGAATTCTCCGTGGGGCACATAGCTGCACACAAAATGGAGGGGGGAAAATGACGGTTTGTGGAGACATTGCGTAGTATATTTTATTTATATTGGCGACAAACTAAACTTTTGGTGGAAGGCAGTATATTAGGCCCGAAAACGCTTCCACAGACTTTTACGCGCTATTATTTCACGGTTCTGTCATGCTACTTAAATCAAATATGCATTGCGCCGGCCTCTGGAATAAGGACTTATTTTGATAGTAAGCTTTGTAACTTTTTGCTTTTTCCTTTCTCCATAGTTATTTCAACCGCGAAAGAAACGTAAATTGGTCAAGAATCAGGTGATTGCTATGACGCGTAAAACGTGTATTTCTAAAAATCTTTCCACTCACTATTAATGGGAGTCCATTATCTCCATGTAGGATGTAAACTATTTCAAATGACACCTTTATCGTGTATCCATGCAACGTACTTTATACTGTGCCATCGGTGGCGCTGTTGTCCTGAGCGGGAAATAAGGGGAAGTTTAAGATCTCTCCTAGGCTGCGGCAGAAGTCAGAACTAAAAGGGCGTTTTTCGACGAGGTATAAAGTTTCCTTAAAAGTTAGTATATTTGCGTTGCGAATTATTGGAAGCCGATAAGTTTAAATGAAACGGTATGTGACACGAGGAGAGGTTTCAATTAACTTTGATGAGAGAATTTCATCTGCACATAGGATTAATGTGAGGGGAGGTCAAACTCCAACTATTAAACCAGCATGTGGGTTCATCTCGCTCTAAGTGATGAGTCTGTACTTACCCGATAATATTCCTCAAATCCAACCGCAGCCTGGTCTTACATAGTAATCTACTCTGATTCTCCATGGACGTTCATTGGACACAGAACCTACAATCCAGTAAGGATTGCATCGATCGAGCTACCGATAAAAAGCAACCTTGATCATGCTCACAAGCGCGAATTCCACAGAAGAAAAATCATTTGCTTAGATCGGAACTCGAACAAGGATCCCTAGATTTCTGGCCGAGTGCTTTAGCTAGTTGAGCTACCGAGGCGTCCTCTTCCTCTTCATATTTTTGTGGGAAGAGTCTAAGACCTTTGCAAAGCGTCACTATCTGCAGGTTATAGTCAACCATTAAACACAAGAGAAGTTCGCTCTTATGACACCACCACTTTTGAGCACTTGCGGACGGTCAAGCAATTGCGCCCTTTCAAAGCTAATGATTTTTCCTCGGTAAAATCTGCACTCGTGTGCACTTGCGGGTGACTCCGTAAAGGTAATACCGTGGCTAATCCCAGTATCCTTAAAATGTATTGACCGCACTCCATTTCTTGTTTTTTGGTAGGCCCTGTGTAAATGGTTATAGATTAGGTCAAAGTTTTTATGAGTTAAAAGCTACTTGCTAAACTTTCATGGTAGTCTTGTCTTGTCTTCTTGGCAATGGTAAAATCAACAGTAAATGTATACAAATGTGGAGTTGAAAATTCCGGTGTTTATTATTCAACAGAGTGAATATAATTTTGAGAAAGATCATTGATAATAGACAATTAGTCTAAATGGGAGGTGGTGAACTCCGTCCTCACTAATAAAACGTGACTTTCGTTTGGGCTTTGTGCCATGGTGTCAATGAGTCTTCTCTCATTGGAGCAAACGTAGTTCTTTAATATAGCTAATTTTCAGTAAGATTTGGAGAGCAGGTTACTTTACTGCATAGGCTTTGAGAAACTTATGGGCACTCGTTTGTGAAGTGCATGACGCAAATGAGAGAAAAACAGACCGTGGATGTGGGATTGAGGGGCCGATCTGTGCTCCAGAGATCCCCCTAGAAGTCATTTCGTACTTTTGGCCGCTAAAATATACGTTTTATTCGCTCTCGATGACCTCCCCCCCTGTGAGTGCTACCAAGTTTCAAAGCAAAAGCTCATAAGCAACCATTTTTCGGATCCATAATTGTTGGCGATAGTGGTAAAAGGCTTAGGAAGTAGTCCTCTCGGAATGAAAACTACCCTGCTGCAAAAACCACCCATTTAGTATGCTATAGGGTAGACGCAAAAGGTATATAAATATATTTTCCAAAAATTTTTTCCTCTATTGGTACAGGTATTACGCATATAATTAGATATTTCTTGCCTAGGTATAATTTAGACATGTAATCATTTTAGAGGGGTCAGTATCTACTAAGAAATGCATGCAGGCGATTTTTGAATCTTATATTTAGGAATCTAAGGTAAAACGCACGCTAAACTCTTTATAATATTCATGCAACACGATGAGTATTGTTTGGCATGCTGATTATTTATTCCAAATTTGATCAATTCTATTTTAGCAAGTAATCAGTATAATGTGAAAAACAGTGGAGAAAACATTAGGTGCAACTCAATAAAGATAGATGGCTTATGCTCCAACATACTTTCAATCTTATAAGCATAAAGCAGAGGGTGTTTGAGAATTTTTTGGCAATAATGATGCACCGTTTCTGTCAATAAAATGGAATTCACCGTGTTCCGTCTAAATTATGGGGGCAATAGCTATGCCGCAAGAAAACCCATTTTCTTGTGTGCACTTTTAAAAAATCACAATCTGACTTGAACTCTTTGTGAGTGACGGGAACAAGATTCCAGTACCACTAGCAAAACAAAATCACATCCTCTCTTATCGCAAATATTTGCGAGTGACGCTTGCGGATCCGTTCGCTTCTCACCTAAAGATTTAAAAAGAACG
This sequence comes from Ceriagrion tenellum, assembly GCA_963169105.1. Classification (NCBI taxonomy): domain Eukaryota; kingdom Metazoa; phylum Arthropoda; class Insecta; order Odonata; family Coenagrionidae; genus Ceriagrion; species Ceriagrion tenellum. The sequence continues at coordinate 116,536,792 of OY720638.1, read as the reverse complement.
CACTCCCCGAACAACACATTTGTCTATTGTGTAATATGTATTCTCAATGAACCCTTGTTACCGTTACATAATATGTTTCTCTTTTTCGTTACATTGACTGATCACTCGTCTAATGAAGCCATGTTTCTTCAAAGCTGTCACACGTATTCTTCTTATGCATACGCCCAAGGAAAGCCTGGAGGTAAGAGTGACTCATGATACTTGACTGTTCTCATATGCTCAATAGAATACCTCTGTCTTGTACACTGTGCTGAATTTTTCATTTGCCTACCATGAAAAGGTCATTACTCTGCTTTTATGTGCCCCTGCTGAAATTCCCATTCCTAATCCCGGGGAAATTTCGTTCCAATCGTGTAAATGTATCGTTAAAATGCTGCAGTAATCACCCCTCAAGAAAATAGAATGGCATTCTATGGCATTACTGATATCATACCTGCCTTAACCAAGCTCATACAACTGATTACAGAAAATTTGGTGAAGAAACAGTAGCATTAAAGGTATCTAACCCCTGTAATATCATTTCCGCTAAAATTATTAAGTGCTGAGTTTTGTCGGGATATTTTGTCAAAGAATTCTTTAATGTCTTTCTACTTCTTCCATCTATTTTTGTGATTATGTTTGGACCCTCAGTTTTGCATTATCTTCCTTTACAAATTTGCTCTTCACTTTTCATGACGTCTTTCCTTTCAAAAAAGTAAACAAATAATATTACAAATTTAAGCTCTACAAACTTGCACGCTCACTTTATTTTAATAAATTTGGTTCTTAATAAACCGTGTTTTCCTAATATTTACCTGTGTCACTGGTAGTAGTCTGAACAAAACTAAAACTGCAGGATAATATTCAGTTATTTATTCGTAATTAAGCATGTCGTTCCTGATTAATTATGTTTCTATCACAGTGCCAAGTTTGAAAAGCGTTGATTTCCACTGCAATAATTCTTTTCAACCATCTCTTACGAATTAACCACTTTATTAATTCGTTCATCAAAGTTATGAAGCTACGAGAAAACTTTTTCCGTCATCGAGCGGATTCGACTTTCACAAAAAAACAGTAGTACGTGTTGCAGGATGATTCACTGATATCTATTGTCAGACACCAGCGCGGGGTTGTACGGCGCCAATCAAGGTTTTTTCAATAATTGGAATGATATTCACCGTGAATGTCTGATTAAAAATCATTGATGATTGATTGCTTGATTTGTCATTGAAGACATCATTGATGATCACCTTTTAAGTTCAAGGTTTTCCGAAGCGTCCTTTCATCTCAGGGACTGTGATCCTGCAGGAAACTTCAGGTCCATTGATCGATGATTCCTAGCGTACATGATAGTTGGTGAAACATAGTCAGCAAGATGGATCGATATGACTGAAAACGCGAACAAAAGATTCAAACTTCAAATAAATACCACTGAAACCTACGACACACCAAAAATCGTGATGACTTTAGACTGGCCAGCAGTTAGAGCATTCCATCTACTCAATGCATTTCAAAGCAACTTCTCAACGCCCTTATAAGTTGTATGTGAAAATATGTTAATCAGTTGTGATTGGCGTAAGCAGCACCTCCGGATGGCCTGATATGAGTAACCAAATTTCGGCATCGAAGCCGTAGACCTACATCAGCTTTATATCGATCAAATTCAATTTTGATCTTTTGAAAATGCTATGGGAGCTTTTTCGTCCCATATCATTTAAAAGCTCGCCAAATGGTTGCACGGTGTGGCATTAGATAACATTTGGAAAGGCAGAAATTTAATTTACGAGATCTTGTATTGGTGAATGTTTGTTATTTTTAGTGCTGTCGTTCTGTAATAAACATTAGAGTACAAATAAGATGCAAATCACACAGAAAACAGTAGTAGGCTTTATTTGGTGAAAGTGATCCATCACGGAAGATTTAAAATAACTTTATTTACCCCACTTGTAAGATTTCCTTGACACGACCCGGGTTTTGACGCTTTGTATCGTCTTCGGGTCTTGTCAATAAGATTTTATAAGAAGAGTAACAAAGTTATTTTCATTCTCCCGTGAGTCCAAATTGCTGGGTGTGGATTTAAAATGTAAGGGCGTCATTATGCAGCAGAGAGTATTCTCTAAGTGCATAAATATTCTCATTTAATGTATGTAAATATTCTCTGATGAGACTTTTGGCATAACATGTGGGATGGTGTAGTTAAACCTAGCTTTCGGATAAACACGCCACTTTTAAAGTAATTTTTATTAACCAGGCAAGGCAAACCTTTGCATGGCAATGGAAGCACCGTGTTAAAACATCATATTCTCTGTTCTTTGGGCTTATCGGCGTTGAAAACAACGGAAACCTTGAAATTATTTTTTTCCAAAAATATATGCCAGCAGCCACAAGAAGTATTCAACGCACAAAAAAGGAAGCTCTTTTCATAACAGAGACTTATCAACACATGAAATTTCTGAGTCCAAGATACCGCCAAGAAAGATGTGACGATCGGGCCGCAGAACCACTGTATTACCCCCTTCACAGCCGAGTGGCAGCGTTGCATGATAAATGTTAGGGATACGGTGAAAAGCGGATTTCCTCTTCAAGCTATTCAAGGAAATGCCATGCCGGGCGAGGACTCCTAGATAACAGTCGAATAAGTAGACAGTTTAGGTACTGCTTGAGTTTTTGTACACTAAATCCTCAGTTAATAACAAAAAGTATTAGTTACTCCTGGGTGAGGTAGTTTTAAATGCAAATGAAGGAAAAATTTTCATGTTTTTTACATGTTCAGGGCCCGATCTACCTTAGGAATTTCTTTTCTCATCTCAGGAAAAGCCTTTTTCTTATATATCCCGCCCATAAAACCTGTTCTCTATTGTCCCCATCCCTGCTTCCCCGACATCCATCCCTCTATCACATCCCCAAGGTGGTTGGAGCTCGAATCGTGAGTCATTGAGTGAATATTTTAACAACTTCTCAAGTGAGTCGGAAAATATTCTTGGATCACACTTTACGTAAGTACATCGATTTACACATGAGACATAACTGTACATGTTTAAAAAAAATGCTGCAAGAGTTACATTTTTATTATTTAGTCACAATTAGAGCATTGTTATGACTTAGGTTTACGGTGCGGTACTCAATACTTAGGCTGCTGTCACCGTCTTAAATATCCGATTTTCATTTGGCATAAAACCTCAATGTTAAATAGGAACCATTAAAATTATTGTTTTCGCGTTTTGGAGAAAATGTGTATATATGTCGTCAAGTTATTTCGAAATAAATGTCAAGTGCCACAAGACAACGTGTTGAAATAGCATTAAAACGGCCGAGAAACCAAATTGGCAACATGCAATTTTTTCGCTTTCATCTATACGTATTACACATTAGTACGAGTATAAAAAGTTTTGCACGAATTCTACATAAACGAAAATCGCTCCAACCACCTAAACCGACTCATTTTCTCTTAAGAACTAACTCTTCAAGCCACCAACCCTGCCTCCCCCTAATCTCATCCCGAAGTTTTCTCTCCCTATAAACTATATCAAGTACCTCCACTTTATTATTCCTTTCTCGTCACCTCATATCCTTCTCCATCCTCTTCCTCACCCACATCTCCAACACCTGCAGCCTTTTCTCGTTCTCCTTTCTCCGAAGCCACATTTCTGCCCCATGCAATGCAACGCTGCATGCGTAGCTTTTCGCCAGCCTTCTATTGATACCCTTACCTAGGGTCGCCTTTCATCCGCTCCCTCCATTACAGAACGTATATCTTTTTAAATAGGCACTTAGATCGAGAGGATTATGAGAACTACCACTATCTCCACATACACGTACTGGTGATATCATCACGATGTTTTTTACCTTAGTTCCCACAGAAATATAATTTAGTTGCCAGTAATGCGTATTTTCTGAGGGAAAAGTTTCAGCATGTTGAGTAGCAAGATACTTTTCACCATAAAAAGCGTACACACTTTGTGCGCGGTAAGGTTAAAGTGACTTTATTTCCGCAAGGTTATTTCCAATCCTACTTGTATCATGTATGCTTTCACCCGATAAACTCAGGAACTGGTCCCTTCAATCAAGTAGTCGATAGGATTTGGTTGATGTCTCTCGGAAGTGAGTTTATATTCTGTCAGAATGGAGAGGGATTAGAGATGTGAGGGGTGAGCGACTGGGTGGTGGAGAATGGGAGAGAGTGGAGCGGGAGGAGGGAGTGGAGGTGGGAGGAAAAAGTGGGATGGAGGTGGAGGAAGGAGTCGGAGGCGGAAAGTGCGGTAGTCGCACGCGCACAGTGACTGGATTTGAAGGAGTTGGTTTGCGGAGGGTGGTGGACACTCGTTGAGGATAGTCTTTTATTTGAATGAATGACTTCATGGAGAGGGGAAATCACAGATTACAAAAATACTCAAAGCTGTCCACAATCACAGCCTTCTTTATGGCCATTCAATTCAAGATGTCGAGCCTATGGCCCTTGAATCCTGGGTGGAGGACTTTTCGGTTGAACTTGGCAGCACAAGTACGATATTCTCTTCACACACATCTTTTTATTAATTTTGTAATATCCTTAATGGTACAACACCATTTATGCTCTCAACGACTATATATATATCTTGCATTCAATAATTTTTCACGTCACTCCAGTCCAACTTACTGCTTACGGTCTTAAAGTAGTCTCGGACGGCCAAATTCACGATTGGTGGAGGAAGTTGGGTAAGACTGGCCGATCATGAGACATGGTGATACCAACTAGACAATTGGTACTATAAATGTTTCAGGATTGTACGGAAAAAAGAGTAAGTTGATGAATAGGATGAAAATGAGAGTGGATGTGTTTTCACTTCAATCAAACAAAGAGCAAGGGAGTTGCTCTTTTGATTGATATTAGTGGATTTTCATGATGAGCAGAAGTTCAAATATTGTTTACGGCACGCTAAGTCATCACTTCACTCTAAACATGATAGCTAATATGCTAGTGAGGAAATACGAGTCATTATCCCCTTTATTCCTCTCAGTTTACGTGAAGTTTGGTATTCGAGGAGTTAGACTTTAGCATATTATGCATTACTGGATGGAAATGCGTTGTATATGAAGATCCGGCGATGCATAAATATGTATCACTGGATGAATATACTACAACTTGGTCTTTGCTAGAATAATTTCGGATAGAGTGTAGACTCCAAGGAGGAATTTTGTACAAAAGCAGTTGAGAGTAAAAGTGAGAAAGTTGCAAGATAATATGGTTATAATGAAGTATTAGTGCATGCTTTTAGATAATCTACCTTGAAGTGGGGGAAATTTGATGAATAGGAAGTATGATGGATTGTGAGTGATTGAATATAGCATTTATAAAGAGAGCAGACGTGTGGAAAACGGTTATTGGGGAAGATGGAAGGCGAGGGCAACGTATCTTAACAGAAAAAAGACATGTATTTACTGATGATTTTTTCTTGAAATACGATTTACGCGCCAAAAACCAAGCCTTAACAACGATATAATTAAGACGAAATTTTGTTATATAATTCTTGCATCATTTATGCTGATATATGTGTGATTTCTTCCACCGTATAAACAGACGTATTTTAGGAAAGTGTGGTCGAAGAATTTCTTCTGGCTTACCTGAAAAGTGAATAAATTTTCTTCTCAACGACTTACTATTACCACTCCAGTCACATTAAGAGCGATGAAAAAAAAAGAAAAACGAGCAACAAGGTGCTTGGCATGGGGTGTGAAGAGAGGAAAAAGACCGTGATAGACGGGAGGATGCAAGCGATGGCAAGAGAAAAAGGAGGAGAAAGAGATTCAAATACGAGGAAGAGATGAATCTAAAGAGAACATGGCATGGGGAAATAAATTTCACTAGGATGAAGGTAAATCACTACCGAGGAAAATTTTCAAATATACTTCTTCGGAGACTGATCGTTGTCTTGCATTTAAAATCATTGTAGCACTGGAATGCTGGAAATGCAGAAAAAAGGCCAGATAAACGGTTAGAGAACCTTGGAGATATGTCGCAGAAATCTGAAAGTAAACAGTTTACGCTATGGGTGGTGGGACGATAAAACTAGCAATATTTGCAGCTAGTTCAGTATGATTGGGTTGAGTGTAGTTGCCTCATGATGTTGCCGTTGATTGAAATTTATTTGTGTTAGATCTTTGATTACAGGAAAATTCATATTCATGAAGAGCGATGAAGGAATGAGGTTCAATAATTGATTTTCCGTATCCCTGTCCCCTGTAATACTGATTTGTAAGGCAATGGAGTCATTGTTCAAATCCTACTTTATGTTCTCTTATTTATGAAAAGCCCTTGGATGTTTTGACCGCAGTGAAAACAGTGCAAGAATAGAGGTTATACCTGAGAAAGCTAGGGCGGTACTCCTACGTTATAACAGTAAGTTATGTCTTTTTTATATGATTGGAAACTTATTTAAGCTCGTTTTGTTTAAACGTCTTCGATTTTCAATACCACCCTCTAGTCTTCCTAATACCTTCTTACATATACAGTAAGTTATGTCTTTTTTATATGATTGGAAACTTATTTAAGCTCGTTTTGTTTAAACGTCTTCGATTTTCAATACCACCATCTAGGCTTCCTAATACCTTCTTATACTTGACGGACGCAGACGACTCGCGAAAGGCTCAATAAACTAGTAAGATTCTACAGTTTTTACCGTGAAATGGTTATTTTGCAAGTTGGTTTCATTGACGACGGTAACAATTTGAAATTTCTTTTTTTTTCAGACGCGTATTTAAAATACCTTGGGCCGTTTTTGACCTCACGCATGGTTATTGAGTTAACCCTTGGCTTGTGAAATTAGAATAAATTAAATAATTGAACCATCAACGAGCAAGAAATAATCTTTTTTGAGTGTCTCCATAGTTATAAGAGGCTACTTTGCAATTTTCCCATCGTAAATTGTTGCATAAACCGATTACTACATTTACTCGTCATTATTAAGAGGCCACTAAATCCAGGAGCAGTCTATCTCTAAATAATACAATTCACACACAGAGGGATAGTTGTAAGGTAAAGAGAGAAGCAGCACGAATGATTACAAACTATGATTTAGGTAGAGGTGAGGGTCACGGCGAAGTAATAGAGTACGGGAAGGAACTGGCTCAGAAAGAAACGGCTAGCGATTCACAGGATTAATATCAATTTGCAATTTTTTGGCAGCTTTATGGTAAGGCAAAGGCAACTTTATGAAACACTCCTGATTTCAAAATATTTCGTAAGATCTAAATTAACATCTTTGTCAAAAGTATGTAACACATTAAGTTCATAATCAGAGGGATACCTGTTACCAATTAAATGCCCAGCAGAAATTAATTTGTTGTCAATAGGAAGCAGTGATATCATATGTTCCATAAGTCATACATAAAATTTTTTACAATTTTATTCAGCATAAAAACAAATAAAATCGTGTTTTTAAAATTTTTACAAATCAATATCACTTTTTTCATTATAAATCAAACAATCTTGGGGATAAATAGTCATTTACGAATGATATTGCAAGATCATTTTATTACATTACCTTTAGAAAAAAGGAGACCAAATCAATGCGACAAAATATATCTGGGAAGGCTTCCGGTGATCCATTGAGTTGAATATTTTTAATTGACAACAGTTTCGTTTTAGTTCCAGGTGACATCTTTAGCTCGAGTTTTATGCCATGTTTGATGGACAAAGAGTTTTTCAAGGAGATAAAAGTTTATCAGTAAATTTAAATTTACTTCAATCCAAACTGCCGATAAAGGAAAGTATTTTTGTCTCCAATGCTTTACGGTCATCAAGGCGGTCATATCTAGGGAGAGTGTCTTAAACATAAGAGATTTCTAAATTTGGGTTCAACGTTGTTGGTGAGATAACCTTATTTGTGTACGGTATTGCAATGCTCATTTGGGAATGGCCCTCACTCCTTTATGGGCCTGGGGTATATAGAAATTTCTCGTTCCTTCGTGAAATACCGCGTCGAACTTTCTGGAATTTGAGCGTTCGAACTTCTTTGTCGAAGAGTTTACAGTTTACTATGCCTTTCTCATTTTTCGCAACATTATTCTGGTTCAATTGTATGAATGAACTATGGCATGCGTCTAATTTATGGTATGAAGAGTATATTAACAGTGTGAGGTAATGTGTTTACTTTATGTGAAATAGCTGCTTCACGACTGCTGATTTATTTAAGCAGTCATTTTTACCGTGTTCTGTGTGCTTTTTTCATTTGACTGGGGTAACGTTTGGTTTCCTCAATTAAAGAGTGCTTGCAAGTACTGCAGTTTACATGGCATATTTAAAACCTCTCTAAAAGTAGAGTCTTAGCTTTCGAATTTCCGAAAAAGATACGCTGGCTTATGGTTCGTTAATCTTGGACAGTAATGGAGAGCTACATATTTCTTTTGATTTTATCCATAGAGAAGCTAGCAGTGTCACCCGGCATCGCACGCATGAGGGCTAAATTTCAAATAAGTTCATTGCCACAAAATCAATGACAAAAAGAACAAGGCTAAATTTGTAAGCCAGAAAATGCCCAGGTGAATTTTCTCGTCCATAGCCAATCCTCTGTCAAGGAAAATACTATTTTTGAAATGGTTGAAAGAATGATAGTAATGGATTAAATTACTTAATATCCAAGTAATTATAACCTTAGATCCTTGTCATTTGCAATAGTTAAATTGTCTCTAAAAATGCCCTCCGCACTGATTTCAATTCTACTCCAATGCGAGTACGACGGCTTCGCGAGGCCGTGGCGAATAGATAGTAAAAATCCCAGCATAAAGATACAAGGGCAATTTTGTCCAATTTATCGACTAAATAATGTTTCAACTTTGTATAATTTTGAAATATAGTGACCTGAATACATTTTACAAATGGTTAGTCTGATGGATATTCTGCTCCTGAGAAAATAACCAATGTACTATTGGTTGAAGTAATAATATAATACTTGGGTGAAAATATACCTAAGCATGCTAAGAAGAGATATGACTAAAAAGAGAGAACTCTTAGTATTTTCCACACTTCAAATTATTCATATTCACACTATTTTCAGTTCTGTATATAAATGAGAGTCAGAACTGTACCAATTGTACTACCTAATCATTTGAATACGTACTTCAGATGCCCGAAAAGGCCCGTCCCAAAGCTCCAAGAGCTCTGAGGACCTTATTATATAGCCTATATTTGTACCAATGCAAAAATAAACACCAGTAACATTCAAGTCAATCGGTCGGGGCGTTCCAGAGCGTATCAGTAATATACGCACATACATACAAACACACATACACATCCGTTTTTATTTTCATGGATTCAAGAGGAGTAGTTTTGATATATCTCCCAACTTTTTTTAAGTACTCTTTTTTGTGAAATCAGCGTTTTATGCGTTTTCTATCAAATTTTGTTTGAAGCGGTTGAGTTCACTCGTGTAACGATGATTGTTGATGGGAACCGTAAGTAATCTTCATATGGGGAAGATAAAAGAGCCCATTTTTTAAAAATGGATATTTTAAATCGGACAGGACCATTGTTATATATTCTCATAAAATTCTTTTCTTCTATCTCTTTCTTCTCACTCTTATAACAAAGAACGAAATATCAATAATAGCTGTAATATTTGTGAATATATAAAATCCTATCGATTTTTTATTCTCAATTACCCTACCTCCCACTTATCCACAAGTTTCCTCTCTTCACCCACCATACGAATCACGACTTCAAAAAGTCCTTAGGCCATATTCCTTTCTCATAGATTCTAAGACTATTTTCCAGAAAATATCACCTAAATTCCACATAAATTCTGAAGGTACGCCATCTCCCTCTACGGCTTTTATTAACTGAATCTCCCGTAGACCATTTTCCCTTTGTCACTGTCACGCACTTCGGTCCGAGGCTACCCTGTAGTTCTCTCATTATCTATACCAAGGATCACAAGTTTGTTATTGCTCTTATAGAGCCCTTCCTCCCCCTGGATATCTTCCTGTTCCATTAATCTCTTCCCTACTTTGTCCTCCACCTTTGGTATCGTTTACCCTCTCTTACCGCTCGAAAGCATTTTTACTTAAGCGTATACCTACTTCCGCCTCTTCCTGTAGCTTTTTCATATCCTCTCATCGTCCTTAACACCAGTTTTCCTTCGATCGATTGGTTGAAAGTCGGAGTTTATTATTTAACGCCTTGTACTTCCTCTTGCCGAGGTCGGTGTTGCCGTTTTTCTCTTCTTCATCCTCCACATTATTTTTTCCGCAATCCACCACCTCTTTACCCCCTCGTCTCTACTTATCTGGTGGTTTTCAATGCCGCTCTTACTATGCCTGTTTTTATAATCTTCGCGAGTTTTTGTCTCTACCTTGCCATGATGCTATCAGTTTAGTAATTTACTTTATAATTCGGCATTTTTCACTTGTACCCATGCTTGGGATGAAGTTTAAACTACTTCGAATGCGTTAGGACTAATTTCACTTTTTCTATCAAAATTCAACTTCCATCAGCGGTCATTTTTCTCCTTAGCCCATGTCCTCCAACTTCAAATTTATACCTCCCTTCCCTCAACATTCCAGTTGCCCATATAAATTAGGTATTTCAGATCCGGATCTTTCCTACTCACCTGTTTTTGTTGCTTACACACCCCACTCACCCCCCCATACCAACGAATACTTGGACTCATGTGCACATCACCGATATTAAATCCGTACAGCGTGTTTGAGTTACTACTTTTAGCCGGTCACTCACGGCGTTTTTGCCACCATCTTACCCAATTGTAATTAAGCGCTGTAGCTGCCCCACGTTGTCTCTCATCTCCCCCAATATAGACTACCTCAGAGTTATCACCCCAAAAGTCCTCGTTATCCCACCATCTCACTTCTTATAGTCCCATAGCATCTTTTTTCCCTGTTTCCATTTCCAGTTTTATTTTTTTCTAGCTCTTCAATCGTCAACGTTGTAGTAACGTCTAATGTTTCTTTACCTCCGTTTGTCGTTTACCTCCGACATTCTCCTTCCCTCTCTTTCTTCTTCTTTTTCGTTGTTATCGTATCCTCTGATGACATTGTTGAGCAAGAATTTCCTGTGAGGAAGACCACGGAGGCCTTGCCTTCCCCACTAGGCACGGCACCCGCCCTTAGGGACGTCTTCCAGTAGCTACCGAGATTCAATTGTCTACGAATGACTTACATATTAAGGGTAGTTAATAGTTGGGAGAGCTTCCCCATCTCCGCTTCCCAACGGCATTTCAAATGTATTACCACCACGTGAACTAATATTCAGCTGGCTCCTTCCCTCCGACCTGACTGGCTCGGGTGGCCTTATTAGTATTAGTATTAGTGTAGCAAAGCAACAGTAATTGTTCCTGCCAGTCGAGTTCTAGGGATCATCGGACCACGCAAGCCATTCCACCAAGTCAAGGTCGTACTCCTAGGGAAGGTTTATTATAGAAATATATTAAAATTATTACATGTCAAATTTTAAAAATAAATTTGTATACATTTCAATTCATTAAAAACGGGGAATGCCATATGTCTCGTGCGGGTTGCTCATTGGAACCCGTTTTTCTGCAAAATTATAGTGTCTAAACTTATTTTCTTCCAAATTAAAGTTAGATATGTAGACAGAGCTTCATAATTTACATATGAATAATATTACGCGGTCAATTACGATGTCAAGGGCTCATCATGCTCCTAATTATGCATTCACTGATTTTTTTACCCTTCTCATGATCCCAATATTTACTGAAAACATGGTGAGTAGGACGCTTTAAAAAAAACGGTTCAGACGCATACATTTTAGTGCTCTCGGATGAAAACATAACAAGAAACAGATTAGAATGCACTAAAAGACTCAATCAATCGAGTCAAAGATGACTCGATCTTAGAGCGAAGGATTTGAAGGCTCGCCCTTTGAAGGAATACAACGCCTTGAAGGGAGTGTCGTGGGATGAGGGATGAAGGGGAGACGGGGGCGCGGCGGGAGTCATTTGACCTTAGACGCTCGAACAGTAGAGCCCGCCCGGAGACGTCGGAGCGTGGAGTGGCGGAGAAGTGGGGAAAGGGGTTCGCTCGATCGGCGAAAGATCTTCTCGTGGCGGCGCTGGCATTTGCCGCTCCCCCGCAACCAACGGCAGGCGCGAGCCTCGATCACCGCCACGTTCACCCACCCCCGCGCGCCAATGGCATCGCCCGCCTATCGGGTGGGGCAAAAGCCAAAAAAAGGGTCCGTTTTTAACTGGATTCCATTAACCTTCGATCTACCCGTCATCAAAATTATGAGCGGCAGAACGGTCCGCACCCGGGTGCCGAGAGAGTGAGAAGTCCCCACTCCACCGCCTTTCTCCGCCCCGCCTGGAGATTGCGTCGAAGAGAAAGAGATCATGGAGCTGGAAAAAGGAGTCGGACCGGGGGAGCGGAACCTCTCATTCCACCACCACGCCCTCGCCACAGCTCCGCCACGCCCCCCGCCCCTCGCTCCCTCAACCCGAGAGGGAGCGTCTTAATAAGGGCAATCCGACTCCGTCCCGCTCCCTCCCCTCGCGGAGTATGCGCCGCACCCCAAGCGACCAACTTGGTGCCCCGGCTGGTTTCTTTGAGAGGGGTGGGTGGCATATTAATAAAGGCTTTTAAAACCTCCTCCCTTTCTGCACTCGAGGGAAACGGATGCGGAGGCGGTGAGCAGCGGGGGCGGCGGGGGCTGTGGAGGGTGGAGCGCGGGGAAGGGTTGCGCGGCGACGGAGAACGGTAAAAGGATTTGACCTCGCGCCGTCTTGCGAAGGGAGGAGGACGAGCCACGGACGAGAGCGAATTGAGGGGCGCGGCGCGGCGCGGTCCGACCGTGGCGCGGGTGGGTGCGGCGGGCGGGTGCGGGAGGCGCGGAAGAGCTGCGCGGACGCCTCGCTCTGGTACCGTAGTGAGCGTGGGGCGTCGAGAGATGGCAGCGCCGTGCACTCTGCTACGGAAACGGCGTGGCGGCGGGTCGAATGGGGCCCGCCGCCACTAGGCTGCCGCCGGCTCGGCCGCCCGGCTACCCGCCCCCCTCCGCGAAACCCGGATGGGGGGCAGCGTGCGGCGGCCCCCGGATGGTCCGCCCCGAGCCTGCGCGCTCCGCGGCCGCCGCCAATTGCGCCCGCCGCCGCCGGCCGCAGCTCCCTCATAGCAGTGGAATATGGGGAGAGCCGCTATGGGAGCCGCAGGCGGGCGGCGGCAAGCCGGGGGAATGGGTTTTGGTGGCCGTCGGAGGAGGAGGAGGCGGTGGGGGCGGAATGTGGTGGTGGGGGCAGAGGAAGATGGGTGGGGGGGAGGCGAAGGAGTGGGAGGCGAAGGAGTGGGAGGTGAGCGGACAAGGAGGGAAGCTGCGACCAATAGATGCTCGGATACGGATGAGGGAAGTTTGTAAGGAGGAGGCGAGAGGGAGGTGTGGGTGGGGGAGAAGTCGGAGGAGATGAGGGGGTGGGGGGGTGGGGGTACGCGCGTTGTGGATTGTCGGGGCGTGCTTGGCGGGGGGGATGGGGGGAGGAGGGGGCGGGGGGGATACGGGAGTGAGGGAAGGGGGGGAGAGGAGGTGGGGAAGGCGCCGGAGTGGGGGAAGGGTAGTGGATTGCTCGACGGCGCGATCTCCACCCCCCCCCCAGCTCCCCCCGAGGTATTTCACGCCCAAGGGAGATATAAAGCGAGCGAAATTTGTTGACTCGTGTCCGGCGAAGAAATGATGCAACTACGGATAACCGTCCCTTCCCTATCCATTTCCTATTAACCCTAACCTCCATCCATCCCCGTCCATCCCTAATTCTATTACGCCCTCGTAGTTTCTCTTTCCTCCATTTCTCTTGATTTGAACTAAGTATTTCGGCCCTTGGTCTTCCTCGTTGGACTTTTCCTTCTCCTTTCCTTTCATTATGTTCCCCCGTAATCCATTATGTCTCCGACGGTACAGCAGTCTCGTGATTCTTTCCGGGCTTAGTGCGAAACCCATTGAGTATTGTACTTCCATCCCTCATCTGCTACATGCGTCCCTTTCAGTGTGTACCCGCCCATTTTGCCCACAGAATACTTAAATACAAGAGATACTCAGCATTTAGAATGATTGGATCTCTCACTGGATTGTTATTACTGAATGTCACACTGTGTTTGACTGTAGGTACGAATTTCTTCCACGACTCTTCTATTTGGAACTCGACGGTGGGTCCATGAATATCTAGATGAACTTAAAATATGTATTTATGCCGGTGGTAGCATTGGTGTCTTGATAGGAAAATATTTAATAAAATCCTTTGTCATTTAATCAGGAATTCTACGGTACATCGGAGATTTCGATTATGATCCCAATTGTAGTTTTCGACATGTATTAAACGCTATAAAGAATATTTAACCAATTCCTTATCTGCAATTCTTTTAAGTATGGTTAACTTTATTACAAATTTTAATAATCAGTAAAGTTTACATATCCTCTTCCAATAGTTCCTGTATGCAGCTTTCATCTTTTGCTTATAATACAGTTTACCAGCAAAGAAAGTTATCTGTTATGATTTTTTTCGAACAAAAATAAATTACTGTTGGTGATATTTCGATGATCTTCCAGTTAAACTCTTCATAACTAGAAATTAATTTCTCACGATTGAGTGCTTTCGTTTGCTCACCAGACCAAAGGTTACTGCGATTGGGGTAACAATAAGGCACTGTGAGAGCCAAAGTCTGTCCTTGTCAGCATAGTATCATCAGGATAAAGGAATGCAAAGGGATTTCTTTCTGCTAAAAAGTATTGCTGATTTCAAAACTCTGCAACTCAAGTTAAAAATGCAAGGCTCCTCTAAACGGTCGAAGGGGTGTATGAAACTAAAAATCAGCTCAAGGGTCACGCATATATAGTTGGGCTCGGTACCTATATGTTCGACCTTTTTTATGTGTTAGCAAGTGCCTCAGTGACAGTAGTTATTGTGTATTCCGGAGCGGTGGGTGTTGGATAATGAAAGATACCATTCAAGGAGACATGTCAACTTTGAAATATTGGGAAAAACGTTGACCTTAATTTAGCATCTCGAAGGTGAGAAGCAGCCACTCTTGCAAGCAACGATCCTACATCTCTGAAGCTAGGAGAAAAACCACTGGCCGTCCTATATAAAACTTAGCGTTTTGTACCCTCATGTGGCCAGCGACTCTTCTCAACGTGATTCTGAGCCTCCGAAACCCATTTGGACTGCGTCTTACCTTAAGTGGATGAAATAATGAAGGGTGACTCATCCGAAGTTCCAAACCAAGACATCGAAAAATCTGAAAAACCTGATTATGAGTGACCTTTAAAAGCTCCTTCTACAGCCTAATCAAAATTTCCTTAATAATGGAAATTTTGATAAGGCAATGCAAGTAAATGATTGCGTTGTAAGGCAAGAGAATTTCCGATTCTGAACAACGAGAGAAAGGGAGGGAGTGTTAATTTCAGTGATGACTGGATGAATAGTTCTGAGAAATACATATAGAGGGATGATCTGATGGTTAATACGGTGGGCTCTCGATGACTTAGGTATTTAAGTGACCGGTTTTGGCATAACAGAGTATCCGATGCATAAAATGGCTTATAGAGTGTCTACTGAAGCTGTATTGAACAACAATACGGAATAGAACCATCTTTCTTTGACAATGAGACCTATTTCTCTTGGCCCACCTAATGCAGTCGTCTCCTCTACAAAGAAAGAGTGAAGACTTAGTAAATGAGAGAAGAGTACTATCAAATGTAGTATTAGTAATTACTGCATTAAATCTCACAAATCCAATAGTAAAACAATTAATGATGCAACATTTTCTTTTTAAAGTTGCTATTTTGCAGCAATATATAATTCAATCAGAAAATGACTATGAATTTGAAAATTTTGCCAAAATAAATAGTTATTCATAGATCTCTGACTCCCTTACTTAATGTCCGGTAAATTTGAGAAACTAAATTTTAGGCCTGTTATTTATTGCTCTGACTAGTAATGATTCTATAGTTTTTAATGCTGAAAATTAGCCATGAAAATTTTTCTGAAGAGCTGGATTGAAGTTGATTGCATCAAATATAGTGCTGTTCTAAGCAACTCAGCAAATGAATGAAAAGAAAAACTCCTCTGTAGCGAAGTCACTTTGAAATCCCTTTTAGAGAACTATCAAGTACTCGAGGCGACTCGGTAATGAAGCTGTTTTTAAAAGACATGCCAACTGCTTAACCATCAGACCTCCTTAACTACGGTGTAATTTGAAAGTACCAGGGTGTAGTAGTACTTGTAAATTAGGTACTTGAAAATGACCTCTATGTGTCGAAACATGTTGTACCAAAAAAATAAATCAGTGGAAGAAAACGAAGTCGTTTTTTCATTTGTGAATATCAACTTCCACATAGTTGAGCCTGATACCATTGAACGTACCAGGGTGATTGCGTTATAGTTGTGGCAGTTTGAACTCAGAAGTCATCCCAATGAAGACGCTCACTTTTGTAAAGGTTAACAGGATAATGTTAAAGCAAATTTCTTCCAGTGGCATGCAATGTTCTTAGTATAACTTTCAATTGATAGTTTTACGTAAATAGAGCCTTTCCCCATACAGTTTCAATAAATATGAAATACATGGGTTGAATGGGTAAAATGAGATCCTCCCAGAGCAACATACGTCGATTATTACGTAAAGGTATTGAAAATTCTACGTATATAGAAATATATCGTGGCCCTTCAAGAGAAAATAAAACGAATGCTTAGTAATACTCGTCACTGAAATTACCCCGCAAGTGATGCAAAATTAAAGCAATAACACTGGTTTACTGTTTATAAGATTAGAAAACCATCTGCACTCAATAAAATAGTATACATTTTTCGAAATAATTCTAGCTTTACGTAGTGTCACTTCTGATTCCAGAAATCTTATGCTGAGAAAAATTCGAGAGAAAGGGAAACTTGTCAACAGCATCAGGGGTTCATTACGTAGGGTGTAACAGGAGACGGCGGGATTCGATTTCGAACTTTTTCTTTTATGGGAATTTGATCCTATCTCATTTATGACGAGGCTGTGGAAACGGTAACAAATTATCCCGCATTTTTTGCAGTTAATATGAACATGCCAAAGTGTAGTAACGAACACCGAAGGTAAAACAATCCCCTCGGAATGTTAATCATCCCGGTTTAAACCTGCGTCTCCATTGTAACTGTTTGCCTTCTTTAACTAGCAAAGACACATCCTCCATTTCGTAAACGCTTAATTCTCAAATAGTCAGTATTCATGTAAACGTATGTTCTCCAATAGACCGATGAGTCGGAAAAGTGTCCACGAGTTTCTTAGGTGCGAACGAGCATGTTTAGTAAATGGTATAACGTAAACTGCTTTATCGTTCCCAAAAGAAAATATTGTGAACATCGATAGCATATAACATTTGCACTGAAAATTGCCCTGTTTCTCTTTCTGAATTTTTAAATTAAAGTACTTCATCTATTTTTTACGTCAATTTCGGAACTTAATAAGACAAAATAAGACAATTTAGAACGAGGTAACTATAAAATAAACGCAACTCTTTCGCATATCTTAGACAAGTTTCACTTCATGGCTATAAGTGGACAGGAGTACAAGTCGTTGTTTCAAGGGCAAATGTAGTATAAGCAGACTAAATATCTGCTTTATCTAACCTTCTTCACAATGATTATCTGACTCCATGTTCATCGGAGAAAGAATTTCATCTCAATTTCTCCACCGCCTTCTCCAGGATCCATAAGGATTTACCAGGAGATTACACTGTCACTTAGCTGTAAATGATGAGAAGTGGACAATATTTTTTTAAATTTGGGACTGTCGTTGGAATATTTTGGTGTTGTGGTGTTCCTTATACTTACTCAGAAGGGTTATGTTCCTAGCATGGCTCTTAGATCAATTCGGATAATGTGTAAATATGAATGGCCATATTTCACTTACTAGAAGTTATGGAGCATAACCGCATCATACAAACTAGAACTTATATTGAGTTCAACTATATATATATATCAATGTTCACTCTATCGAACTCCATTGATATAGGATATTTTCTCGAGGAAAGGTCTTACAAGTAATAAGACAGCAATTCTTGGCCAACGTCTTGGAACGTAATTCATTCCATCATCAGGGCAAAGAATCACATTAAGAACCCGAATTCACATCACACTGCCACTGCAATCCTGTCATCATCTTACCGACCATCCATGTCATGACTTCGTACTTTCATTCCTGAGGGTGGAATTTTGAATCGAATTATACGGAGAACTGATAAATAAGTCGATACACGTGTCAGAATAGACAAATAATTTAAAATGAAACGCCCGTATTTCAATCCAAATTGTCTTCTATCACTATGTAAAAGAATCAATTTTGATGGCACTACATCCATCCCTAGCGCCATATTTCTCTTTTTGCGTACTCTGCTTCCATTTTCCAAGGAACCATAAATTTTTGGATCACACTTTATGAATCACTTTGTTTAGTGATTCCAAGATAAGATCTAGTAGTTTCTTTGGTACTGAGCCTCGTATAAAGTAAGCGTGGTCTTTCTCACGTGGCTTAAACTCTTAACGAATTATACTCTTTTGGAATTCTCTCAAATAGTATTTTTTGCAGGATAATTATATATATGCATCCCTCGCATTAACGTCCGGAAACTATGTTTCTTTCTCCGCAGAGAGGTTGCTTCACCTCTGCACGTACGCCATTGCTTTGCGTCCTTCATCCAATTAATCTAGCCGAACCGTGCGTCATGTCTCAAAAATTGAAAAACACGCTTATGTTATATGGACTTTCATTTAATTCCATGTAATATGAAAGCTAATGAGTAACTAAAGCGAAATAAATAAAGATATGCGATCGTATTTTTGAGACAACAGAAAGGGAATGCCAAAAATATGTAAAACACGAGACATTCTGGGTGCACAAATTACCTTCGATAAAAAAATTAAACATGATTGCATATTGATGAAGTCCATTCTTAAGTTTATGAATAAAATAGACATTAATGGCCCAAATTAAAAAATGTCAATTTATTGTTCCTTTTCTTAATTACCATGGCTTGTTAATTAATGTAAACCTTAGAGCATGGATTCTCTTTCCTAAGAGAACACTTGCAGTTGGGTCTTATGGAATAAAAATCAGGGATCGGGAATGGACGGGTACCAGCATGATGTATCATACTTTGAGTTCTGGAGAAGAGGCTATTTTCGAGAATTTTAGCCGTGGCTATGTTGTCACAGTGTATGACTGCATGGATATGCCTTCCATCCCTTGAAAAATTGCGTTTCCCGCCACAAATATTCGTTTACAAGTTTCCAAAATAAATCATTAACATATGGCAATATACTGTAAAGTATGGATTATTATGGTCCTCTAAGAGCAATTATATGTTATAAACAAGGTCCTAGAGATTTTTTTGCGATCGCTGTCACTTCAATGCACCATTTGGTGTGAAGGATTGCCCAACATGTGGACTGTACAGAGTCTGCATTCACGGGATTCTGCCCCATGTATATTGACTACAATTTCATATGCGAATTGTCATCTCGAAGTAACGGGCCTAACTCTTGTCCTGCTAATATCGTGTGGTTAAAGGTGCAACTGGTCGGCGAATGGTCGGAATTTTGGCGAAAAATTCTTTTCCATATGAGCGAATTTTCGAATGGGATATGTAACTAGTAGACTAGGTACCTTTTGTAAAGAGTCGAACAATGCCGAGGAAGAGCAAGCGGATTTTTCTCCTCCTCTCTTTCCCCGAATGATCCTTTCCTTACCAACACACTCATCTGTCCTCAGTGGTGCAAATGGTTTTTGTTGTCGGCTGCCCCTAAAAAATATACCAACGAAGCAAAAGGTTTGAGTTTAACGAGCTTGATGCTTGGAACTCTACCTTTCAGAGGAACTGAACCTTCGCTAAACTTCGTAGGTATCCTAACACCCCTTGCCTTACGCCCATGGGGCGGCTCCCAGGGTAGCACGTGACTGCAGACACAGATGAACTGTACAATTACTGGCACAACTATCTAGACGCCAAATTGAACGGATATGATTGAATGGACAGTGTTGCAAAAATTTGTAGGGCTGACACCCTACGGTCTTTGCTGAAAAAGATTTACATGGCCCAGCGCTCACGAGGAGAGACGTTGAACATCAGGGCTAGCCAAACTGGATGAAATTTTATGGACCAATGCCCAAACGGAAGGAATGCATAGAAGAAACTCACGTTCTCATCTATCGGATTCGTTTCTATCGGGCTCCATCTCAAGGTGTTTGCTCTCTTAAATTCAAATTTTGAATCACCATTAACACGTGACAAGCAATAAGGAGTAACCACGGTGGCAACATCCATGGAGCGATTGTGGCGGAGTATACGTCCACTCTAATGCAATTTTCTTACTCCATATACTTTCATTACGAGCAACCATGTACGATCCCCAAAAATATGTAAACTTGTCATTAAAGCATCCTTAAAACATTGACAAGATAAATCAAATGTTTTACTCTTTTATCTTCAGTATAATTAAGGTGAATGATGACTAACTACGCCAGCACCTTTGTCCACTAACTGATTATATTAACTGCAAATAGCAACATTTTAAAGTAGTTCTGGTTGTATTTTTTGGGCCTTGGAATGAAATATCGAATGTTACCATTGACTTGAATATCTGTCCATAGTATTATCCTCTCTAAATAACCATAACATATCATCGTTACGATCTCTTTCATAAACCGTAGGTTTGGAAAAATGGTGGAAATTCAATTCATAGCCCCCTTAATTACCCTCACACATGTTATGATTACGTGAAATTGTGGGAATTCAGGTGTTTAAAAGTACCCGAGCTTTTTAGTCACAGGGTGTACGAACGACGGATTATTATGAGTACTAGGTAGAAACAAGTACTTTCATCAGATCTCCTACCCCTCAGCATCCGAGGATTTTTAAGTAATTATTCGTACGTGGAGGAAAACGATTTTACACAAATTTGACACATTTTAATCCAGGCGAGGATTAATAAGTAATATGTGTGCGATTAATTTCTCTTGAAGCAAGAACAGTTCTTAAAAAGTAAATCTAATTCTTTCATTTAATGTCATTCTTAGTGGCGCCACCACCTGATTCCACAACTTGCAGCCGACGGCGTGGGACTGATGCGAGTACATGCTGCATATTGTCCCAGGAGAACTCCAAAGAACCGCATCAATGTTATTTTTAAATTACAAGGAGGCCTTTATTATATTATCCTTTCGATATATATTTATCATCTTCGGATTCAATCACCAGAAAGTCGGTCAAAGGTCAAACGCATTCCATACATTATGTGAGATGGAATTTCAGGTTCGACCAATAGTGCAATGACGAGTAGATATGCACACGTTGAAATATATCACTCTCTATAAGACTTGTGGCGTATCAGTTACTCGAAAATATAATGGAATTCCGCATTCCTTGAATGCTAAAAAAGGACAGCTTTCTGCTAAATAACCATTAACACACTGCGATTATTTCATCTTATATCATATTTCATTCTCTTGATTCTTAAATTATAAGATCAGAAATCTGAAGAACAAGAGGAATTATTGAGCTCTGTGGAGAGTTTTGAAAGGCATAGTCGGGAAATGATGCGCTTAATTATTATAATTATTTTCTTAAAAATACTTACGTAGGTTGTTTATTGATCCCTATGACTTTCTTGCTTTTCCAGAGTACCTTTCCCCTCTGAGTTGTTGTCTTAGTGGCTTTGAGCAAGAAGGTTGAATATCAACGACCTCGCCCGACAGCTTCCTTCGCCTAGTAGCCCTTTGAAATCGTTTCTAGAAGGGGAGGCAGAGGTATGTTCAAATAAATTTTATGAAACAAAGTAAATTTCCCAATTTTTATGACTACGTTAAGCAACTGCGTTAAGCCTGCCAAAAACTGCGTTAAGCAATTTTATGGCTCAATGAGAACAAATCGAAAATGTTAAATAATATCAAGTGTTATCTCTATATGCTGAATGAAAAAATATTCACCTTTGTTAAGTTTTTGAGAAACTTCCGCGCAAGCGAAGGAACTTTACGTGAAAAATATGAGCTAATAAGAGAGAACGATGAGAAATATCATAAATTATGTATAAAACTAATACATTCCAGGGAAGTTTAACTACGCAAGTCAACATTCATTGACTAGGCTATTTAAGGCCATGTAACATAAATTGGCATCACTCACCAGAGGCCAGATGCTTACAAGAGTAAAATATTTAATAATACACAAGAAATCATGATGTTTAAAATTGGCATAAAATGTATGGGATATATTTTTAAATGCCTGAATTATATAAAAATATTAAAGCGGGAAGAAAAATTTACACACTATGCAAATGTACTCTAAACAAAGCGTATCAAAACAAAGCATCTCCAACGTCACATTATTATACAAATTCATATTACAATGGAATTTTGTAACCATTCATTCACACAAATATGACAGTTTATAGAGAAATGAATAATCTATAAAAACACCACTTATTACCCTTCGGTCCATGACATAAGGACCCGATGGTAAATAAAAGTGAAATCATAAAGTTTACTTCCGTAAGTTAATAATAATCCTCCTGGAATAAAGTCACATATTCCAGTGGCGTGAAACGTTCTGCCATAATCTCCATCAGGAGGTAGAATTAAATTGGTATGACTCTTGGCGAATTGACGCCGGTGTTTATGCCCCAACGAGGCATTGTCTCATACAAACATGCCCCTTACGTAAATGCATCCCGGTCTTTCCCAGGGACAACTCGGTTTTAATTTATTTCTCTCGATAAAAATAAGTGAGCTGTGAGCAAACGAGTAAAACTTAAATTTGTAAAATTGCCTTAACATAGTAATACCGATTATCGTGATATCCTTAAAGATGTAGGTCTTTATAGGTATAGAAACTACTAAAGTTTCTCATTGTTTCTGTTCGAAGTTCATATTATAAGATCCAGAAAAAACTAGGAACATTTTACTGAAAGCCAGCGTTACGTTAAGAGCATTAACATTCACTGAAACATGGGTGGTATATCAAATTAGCAGATAACTATACAAAACCATAACTAAACTTACTTCGCTATAGCCTTACGGTGAATAAAAAAGCGACCTGGATTCCACAAAAATTCTTCTTTCAAATGGGTGTCTCCGCGGACGGGACCGTAGAGTCCCAACACCTTGAGCAGAAGCCATCGTTGCGTTAAGCGCACAGAGTGCAGGTGGAGAGGCGGGTCGGTGGGCGGATGGCCACGAAAGGGTGGGGTGGAAAGAAGAATCCGACCCCACCCCCGCATTATCCTACCCCCGCACCCGCTCACCTCCGCCAGCCCTGCTTCCGTCCTCAACGCCGCTAATGCTATTCTTCTGAGAGGTCGATAGTCACCAAGTACCGGGCGAATTAATGCTCTTAGCGGGGCGCCCCCCATTTCTCCCGCTAGCTTCCTCTCTCTCCGGTCCCCCGGGGGAGACGCCTTCAGACACCCTGCCCCCACCGCCCCCCGGGACCATGCGACGGTGTCAAAGGGGCGCGCCTAACGGAATTAGCGAGAAAGGCACCGGGATGCCGTGTGCGCCCCGAGGAAGGAAAGGGCCTCTCCACCGCCCCCACTCCGCCCCTCGCCTCTCACTTCGCCCCCGCCGCCTCCGCTTTCTAATCAGAGCCCCCGGCCCGCCTCCTCCATCGAGAGGCGGTGCCTGAGCCTCCGGGTGGCAAACTAATGAGGACTTTCCTGTCACAAATTGGTCTTCAGGCTGCCTCCTCTACTCCTCGGAACCCTGTGCTCCGCCCTCCCTCCGCCCCCTGCCCGCCGCCACCGGGAGCAAAGAGGGGCTCGGCGAGGGAGGGGTGGCAGGGGTGGCGCCCCGACACGGCCTCTCGGAGCTCCCCCGACCACTTCCCGCCCCCAAAAGCCCCTCTGAAGATTGACCGCCCACCGCACACCTGACCCCTTCCGTCCGTCCACCCCACTGGGAAATAAATACACGCCTGCCTCTCTCGCACATCCCGATTTTTTCCCTTCCAATTCAAAATCTAATTCTTCCCTCGCGTGAAGCTAAAAGGGAAGAAAGGAGCTCCTATTGATTCCATGAATTTTTCACCTTCTTCGACTTGCCTTTTCCATTTGATTAGAGGATACCGACCGGTGATTATGAACTCGTTATTACTTATATATGAAAGGCCATGTTCTCATTATTTTTGTACGTAGTAATGCAAATATTTCCACTCCTTGATCTTAAGTTCCTGTCATAAAATGCGCTCGCTAAATAAGTAGAAATTCCGAGTACTTATACATGTTTTAACTCTAGGCTTTGTGAAGCGCTTAAAACAACTTATTTGAATTCCTATTGATTTCCTCCTACGGGAAACAACTATTAAAGCGGGTTTAATGCTGAGAGTATAATTGGAAGATCCATTCTTTCATGCACATAGCAGCCAACACTGACAAGAAAAATCAATACCTCCATGTTGGCTAGAAAATAATGTCTCTACTGAACTAAATGAAGCACATTCATTTCAATAGAAGTTTAAAAGAGTTATTGAAAAATTTACTTTAAATATTTTTAGTCGTCCAGTTATCTTATTTATCGAAGATCACATTTATTTAGCGCACACAGTCTCGTTGTCACTCAACCAGAATATATACTGTAGATATCCGTAGGTATTTAAAAAATATTACAAAACCATTATTGTCATAGGCTAATTTTTTTATTCCTGTATTTGTGTTGTTTTTCTGTGAAAGCTTCCTGCCAAATTCCACGTTTGATAATAGATTTTAGTTATGACATAACTTCACTTCACACAAAGAAGCACCTAAATAACGAAACCGAATTTCGCATCGAACCACCCAGGGATGTACTGGAGGGATTCCCTAGCACAATACTAATTTAAAGTTAGTATCATGAAAAGTTTCTCACCAAAATGTACGTTTTTCTGGTTCCTTTGACGGAAATAATCACTCTGCAAAGTTTGAGAATAACAATTTAATGCCATGATATCTATGTGAACTAAAATTTTATGTTACGCTGTATAAGTGAATTATATAAACCCAAAATTAAATATTCGTCTTTTTTTGGTCTCTTCACTCAAGTCAACAAAAATGTAAGCTCGTTCTGTAATTTTTCCCATTTTTACTATTCGATAAATTATTTATTTTCTATCGTGTTCGTCAATATCGCGCCATATTTCCTTCCCATTCTCCTTTATTACCTTTCATGATGATTGAAATGTTTTAGCTGAAAGTCTTTCGGAAAATCTTTTGGATATATCTAAGCAAACTTAAATACATATTTGAATAAATAATACTATGCACCAACACTGATTTGATCCGCAAACTATTGATTTTTTAGGGTCAACTATAGAAGAGTCCTTCAGAGACTACATTAAATTATAGAATTTTTAAAAAATAATATAGACTTACAAACTGAGATGTCACGTCAGGTCATTTTCTTTGAGGCATAAGATGGTCCTAATGTATCAATCGATGTCATCATCGCTAAACCATAATCAATATGAAAATAACTGCAGCCAAATAGAGCCTAGTCACGTGCACGAATGCAACATATAAAACTTCTTAATAGATGGCTAACAAAAGAGGACTCCCGGTTCGGTTTGTGGACGAAACATATGATTTTATGGTGGCTTTCCATCTTAAGGTCCTATAAGATATTGCTAGGTTAGACCTTTGGCCAATATAACGATGGGAAAATTCAGTTTGGAGCGTTTCCTCTGTTTTCGAGGTTTTTATCGGAAGAAAAATAGAAGCGGTGAAACTTTTGAATTTCTTCACTTAGTTGGAATTAGTGGAAGTGGATAGAAACAACAGGTAAAATAACTTTGACCCCACTTTACACCCACGGTGTGCTTCGGCAAACGACTACAGTTATGAGTGAGATAAATACGCTTAAGTATGCCTTACCTCAGTTAATTAAGAACTGCACTTTGGAGTCTACTGGCTTGTCAGCACCTTGTTGATTTCTATTTGTATATCAAATATAAATGATGAACTTAGATGGCTTACATCGCAAAAAGCTAATAAATTTTCAGAGGCCCTATGATTGTCAGACTATTTCAATATGATTATTTAAAAGAGCTTTGCAGGCGTAATATATTAAATAGTCGGCATATGGTATCCAAAGCAAATGAAAATCGTCATAAAATGTTTTTCAAAAATGGTTCAAATGTATTTTTAAACTGTAAAAAACAGTAGACACTGGGCAATAAATGTAGGCATATATTTGTGGTGACGTTTTATCTGAGATTTATACATTATAATCTTTAATGGTTTCAATATATTTGTCCCACATCTTCTCTCTTTCTTTTTGGTCCATTCGGAGGCAGACAGTACCCATGATTCGCACTACTGCGAGACTGCTGTTTTCACGCACGCAGTTCTAATGACGCAAACCATACCGAGTGTTTTACACGCGCTGATCATATTTCACATCCTTCCTCACTATTCCTGCATAATTCAAAGGGCAAAGCGCCCGTAGAATATCTGATGGCTATGGGAATATTTTACCTTTGCCTGAGGCCTAAGAAAGCGGTCGGAAGCGCGTTCGGGGAATACAGAGGTCACGATGGCGTAAATGATATTCGTGTGTATCCCAAAGACGCCAGATAAAGACAGAAATCACAAGAAAGGTGGTAAGGGGATTTTGCTGTCTGGAAATACATGAGCGTTTAAACATCGTTATCCTATTTTGAAACTCTATAGAGCGGCGAAAAAAATTAAGGGGAGCGAGCGGTGGATATATGGGTCCCGAGGGATGAGCAGCGAGAAGCTCAACAGAGGAGGGGTCGGTTAGAGGGACAAACCACAAGGGATGGGTTCGATGGTGTGGGGGAATGAATAAAAGGAGTAACGTGAAAGAAATAAGTGCAGAAAAAAGCAATTCCGATTCATACTTTCCGGATATGTGCAATCTCTTGAGGGCTATACCCGACACCAATCTCAACCAACGGTTACTGTCTACATACCGTCACACATATAACGTTGGGTGCTGCACAATTTGTGGAGAGGATGAGGGAAAGCAAACGTATTAAGCTATTTGTTTCGTAATACTCTCGAGAGTAAAGACTCGATTGATTGAAAATATGATTTCAGGCTTTATTTTGTTAAACTCTTTCAAGGTAACAAGACAGAAAAACTTTAAAAATTATTATCCCATACCAAAATTTTATTACCAACACAGGCTTATACGGATACCTATAATTTAAAAGGTCCTTGAAAGAACCAAGACATGTTAAAACTTCGGTCAGTGGAAATAAATTATTGTGGATAAATACCATAACAATTTCTTCTTTTACTGTTCTTCTTTTTATTTCTATACTATACAAGCTGGATTGATTCTCAAGTGGTCAGATAAAGGGGTAATAAACCCAGAAAGATTATGAATCAATCTAGTTATAAAATTCGGAGGCATCTAGGCAACTTGAATCGAGCAATACAGGAAAGTTACTTAAAAGAACAATGTCAATTGATAATACCAATCAAATACAGTATTTTCTTACTGGCAATATACTCAAGCATATGCAAAAGAGAAGACAGCTGAAGACAACGTTGTTTTATACTTATTCTTATTTTTTATTTGTATTAAATTTAAAATTGATGTTTTTAATCAAATAGATATTTAATATGAAGTTTAACGGTGCTCCTTATATCAAACAACCAATATTACAAGTGCTTATATGATACAAAGTAGAAAATATCTCTGCTTACCCTTCTAATGATTAATTTTGTAGACTTACATTTACTGGAATTGAAATGGTCAGAGGATACGAGAAGACTGCCGTAAAATTTCAAGTGTGACGTAATTTTGCCCAAGTAATTTGCCAGTAGCAATAAATACTACCAATTTAACTCTGATTAGACGTGGTTGAAATTATCTTTACATATCTTTTACTTATAGTCCCGTAAAACAGTGCGAGTAGCTTTCCAGAAAAAAAATTGTTTCATTCGTGCATAGTTGAATCATACGGCGCCAATATATTATTTATGAATGAGGAAGAGAATAGTGCCCATGTTGAATATATTTTTTCTGACACAGAATCAGCGAAGAAAGTTCACAGTCGTGGGAGTGACTGTCGCGATGGTTTGACTACAGGCGTATTGGAAAAAAAATCTATGTGCAGCTTAACAGGCGTTGGCGGGCAGGCACTCGTAAACATAACGCATTACTCCAGATGCTGGTAAATATCCGTCTAATCCGGAGATGAGCGTACTACTCAATATTTGCAGCACAGTAGTAAGCATAGCGGGGGCTCTGGAGACGGTCAACAAAAGTCAAGGCAAAATCCATCTGATTAGTCTTTTAAGCAGTCTCACTTCTCTTGAAATATACTTAGGCTTGAAATATACTTTTGCGTGGAATAAAAGTATGCGGGAGCTGCAAGAGTTAAGACTGCAATTAGTGATTATCGATGAAATATACTTCTACTCTCCAAGTATTCATCTACCATACTTACTTTTTTGAAATGGTCTGGAGCCAACCTAGTAATATTTACTGATATTGGCACTCATTCACTACCGAAATTGACTCGACTTTCTCAATGCGAGGAAGTCATTAATGCTTCTAGGCAATAATAATGCATTCGACTCATGGCTGGTCCAGGTAACCTTTTTTACCCGTTTATTAAGGCATTAGCGTAAACTACAGTCACGTACTGAGGGCTAAGAAAAATTGAAAATGGATACCCAAGTAGTACAATGAAGCGGAATCAGAAGTAACTGCAGTACAAAGATAAAATTAACGGCACAGGGTTTTAATTTATGGCTATTTTACTAATTTATGTTTTAGCCTCGTTCATACCCGCTTTTAACAAAATGTCACTGTGTTACTGAGGAGTGTCTTAGGCATAGGGAAATATGACTTGCGAACATCGATGATATTTGGGCAACGCCCACTCTAAGGTAGACCATTTGTGAAGAGCAGAGCTGTGGTCCCAATCACATTTATGACGCTTACACTGCTGGAAGCGCTTATTAGCGTGTTGAAATAGAATGAGCGCCTTTTGCGCTTTCTTTTCGGAGCGCTCTGGAGCGTACTTCGGATGTCTGTTGTTATTCGTACGCGTGCATGCGCAGTGCGTGATTGATTGCAAAGGCGCCTAAAATGGATGATCAAACTAAAGCTGTCATAGAAGCGGCATTTCTCTCAGATACTGATGACGACGAGGAAGTGGTATTTACAATTTTGATTCATCAAGTAGTGAAGATAGTGAAAATTATGATATTTTCATATTGTACACGGTAATTGGGGCAGTGAGGATAAGAGGGGAAATTGAAACCACTCCCCGTATTCAGACCTACGTAGAGACAATTATACCTCAGTACTCTGCGTTGCAATTTAAACTACATTTCCAGTAAGTATGCTTGCCTACGGAGAAATAAATATTTATGTTTCTAAAAATGCCTATTAATTTACAAATACACGCATATATAAACCTTTAATTAATTTAAAGAATGACCCTTACATGAAACGGATGTGATTATTGGCATCTCACTGATCTAAACTGCAGCAAATGAAGTCACCTGATGCCTTTGATTATAAGTTAGAATTATAATTATTAACTAATTAGCGAAAGTAATAAATTTAGTTCTCCACTTAAAAAAATGTTTCTACATATATTTATTTCGTAAAACGACACTAATACATTGCGGGAGAAATATTTTCATTTAGCGTTAATGATCTAGCGGTTTCATAATTATTTATTTCTCGCTAAATCTATTCCAAATATCTCCTCTGGCATAACTTAGCTGTAAAGCATCTTATAAGTACTGCCATTTGCAAAGTTTTTGTATATAACTTGCTTTAATCTTTGTTTTATCTCACATATCTCCTAAGAATGTTTCCGGAAACCTTAGAATTTGCTCTGGCAAAAATATGGCCAGCCATAGCAAGAACAAAGTCGGCTAGTGGAGGAAAGCCTATTCCACCAGAAAAGCACCTGCTATTGAGTCTTTGTTTAATGGCTAGCCCAGACTCGTACAGGTTTGATTTTGCCTTATTATCAATAGTATAACAAGAATGCTTTTTCCTCTCACTCCCTGAAATAACATGGATACCTTTTTTGTTTGGTTGCTTAGATCTGCGTGTGAGAAAATTGATGTTGAAAAAGCGACTGTCATTAAGAGCATGAGAAGGGTGCATATACTCTCCACTGCTATGCGCCCCATTTTATGAAATGTCCAACGGGAGAGAGAGCACGCAAAGTGATGGAGGAATTTGAAATCCAAAGTGGTTTTCCCAAAGTCATTGGAGGAATCGATGGAACTCATTTTAAAATCAATGCCCTTTTCTTTTTTCTCATATTCCTCTTCCCGGGATGCTTTTCCTTTGTCAAGTTTTTCCAGGTATCCCTGCGGTATATCATTTATCTTTTGCTTTTTACTGCGTTTTTACATTTGATGCCATAGGTGGTTGAACGGCCCTGCCTAGGTCGCAACTGCTCTGGAATTACCCAGCCCTTCTGGCTTGATATTTCCTCCATTCTCTGCCAATTTAAAAGAGTAAGGGTTGGAGATTGAAATTACTTCCACAATCAATTTTATAGACATTCTTCTCTGGAAAACTATACTTTAAAATATATCGTATCTCGTTACATTAAAAATTGCCAAGATCTTCTACTGTTCCCAGATACTTTGTTATAGCCCATAATGCTTTTATACGTTTGCTTTAGACCACTCAATTTTGACTGCCTTTGGCCTCCACTTATGTCATACTTTGGATTTATTCCCTTCATTTCCTTTGCATTCAATACTTTATTATGTCTCTTATGCCCTAATTCAAAATCTCTTTGATGCTCTTCATATCTTTCAAGAAGTAAATTTGTTATTTTTGTGGTCCAGATGAAAACTCCTTTTGATTCTCCTATTGAGAAAATGAATAGCATAAAAATATCAATCTGATTGGTGTAAATTAGCACTCCAAATGAACACACAATTCACATGAAAATGTAAATTTATTATAAAATTGGAGACTATTCGGAGAAGATATATTGTTACCATCATCCTTCTTTTCCTCATTCATAACAGAAGCAGCAGTAATAATTTCTGTGTTACTAGGGTTTCCTCCTAAATTGGAGGACATATTTGATTTCTCTGGTTGAGAAACTGGCTTATCTGCTTCATTTATTATTCTTGTAATCATAGCCTTACCAACATGATTTTGTAGGAATTTGTAATCTGGTAAGTTGAAAAAATACTACATCAACATCAAAATTTGTGGCACATGGTAGAACGCACTATAACACTTATTTTATGCTATGATAAAAATATGGTAAGAACTCACAATAATTTTAGATTAAATTAATTCAGTCTCTAATGCAGTTGTCAACACATGTTAAAACGGTAAATTTGTGATTTGGGTCTATCGGCAACAAAATATTTTTCGAGAAACATATATAAGTAGCAGGAATTACAGAGTCATTTGATGAAAAATTAAGGAATATTCATTCAGAGACAGTGAAACACGTTCACGAACGACTTGATTTTTCAAAAGGACACAATAACCATAAATATTTTTTTAAATGATTTTAAAATATTTTAATTAAATAAAAAGGTACAAATATGTAATAAGTTTTTTGAGTTTTTAAAATTATTTAATTCTCCCTTTATGGAGCGAAATGAGAGCTCATTAAAAATATAAAGAGAGAGTTTGACCGCTACTAACCAGTTTAAGCATTCTCTGCATCCTCAGGAGATACCTTAATTTCAATTGTGCCTCCTAAACTTTCTAGGAAAACTTTTAGAAGCATCGATGTTTAATGCACTTTAAACACACTGATGTTCTCAGTTCAGCTCAAGGATATACACAATTTTCCCGCGCGTTGCTATGGATTTGGCAAAAGCGCTCTTTAGCCCTACCTCAAACCTTTGAGCGCTCTGAGCGAGGAGTTCATGACGTCATATGTTAAAGAGTCTCCGCCCCCATGCGCTTTGAGTGCGATTCGGAACGACTATAAGCTTGCTGTCAGCGCTAAAAGCTCAGTTCGGACCGCAGCCCTGGTGGAGGTGTGAATCATTGAAAGGAAAATATGAAAATAATTCACTGCACACGATGAATTACTGTGTAATTCCCATCAAACCGTTTCCCTTCTCACTTTCCTCTCCCGCATACAGACCGCAATTATTACGCAAGAAGTAGAAGCGATAATTGATTGGAAAATTTGCTTTCAGATGATTTTCTATGGCTGAATGGTAGTTTCTCCACTAATTCTTGAGTTTTCCTTGGAAATTCCTCGGAAAATATACGGGAACGTACTTTTGGAGTAATATTGGTAAGCTCCTTGGGGTATTTGAGTTCTTCTAAAAGTATCAACAATAGTATGCAATATTGTGAAAAGCATTGCAGAATTCTAGAAATAAGCGTTCTCGTGTTGCCTCCAGGTATTTGTGATGGTCAGTGTTTTTGATAGCACAGTCTGCAACTGTCTTCAGGATATAGAGTCCATTCACCCTGTAGACGATGATTCACGACGCTACCGGAATATCCGAGCGGATGAACACCATCCACCGCTGAGAAACCCAAGAACTCTTCATCCCAACTATTTTCCCGTAAAGCCTCAGGTCTTTCAACATTTAGGAATTGTTTTATCATGCAACAGATTTTACAACATCAGATTCGTAATCGTTTGATTGATTGATCCAAGTTAGCATTCATTTACAGCATGCTCTTCGGCGGAGATCAATCGCCTACTTTTATTCAATGTACAGTGATTGTGTTCAACTGAGTTTGATTTAAGACACCGCAGAATGTAGGTTATGTTTTTAACCTGAGCGTGTAATATTTCGGCATTTTTGTAAGAATTTTTGGGTAATCTACCCTAAGTAAACGGGAGATGGAGAAAAATAAACAATAGCTATCAACCAGTAAATATCATTGTCAAATCTTCTTTTCAAAATTAGCTTTAATGAAAAATGTTCGTCAAAAAGATACTTTTGGCCGCTATAGACATCATAAGACTGGCTCTGAAATTTTTCTGGTTGCAACAGTTTTGCGCACGCACGAGCAGCAATAGTGTATGCTTTCGTAGGTAAAGTTTCTACTGTTCCAAAAAACTGGAATAAACGAAAAAAGAAAGACTCACTATGATAAACCTGAATTTAATTACGGTTACTTAGCGTCATTGGTCCATCATCAATCCAGAAAATCTCCCCCGCAGTAGTTTTCCTACTAATGTTTCAAATATGATGCCTTTTAATGTTTATGCAAGTGTGCTTTAATATGCATATGCTTTAATAAAATGAATGGCATTTAATTACGTTAAATTATTAATTCTCTCTCTACCAATGTTACATAACAGTTTCAGCCATTGAGGAGAGTGATTGTTAGTTAGAAGTATAGTAAAACCATGCTCGTTACCGTAGACACGTGTAGACAAGTCTGTCAAAGCTATTGGTGCCTCTCAAGAGCCTTGTAATGTGGGATGACTAAAAAAGCAGTCTATTAAGCTTCAAAACATCATTTCTTATGGTGACATATGACAAACCTTAAAAAAATCATAACAATCAGCTATTCGTGTACAATTCTAGCCTGCAATGGAGTTGAATTAGCAATTGAATAAGCAAATTTCTAGTCGTTTGGTCGACTTTTTGCATAATTACTTCTCAGGTCAAATCATAGTAACTCGACCACACATTGAACCCGGAAAGCATTAACATTCAGAGTAATATAATTTATCATATAATACGTCCTGGCGTTCGTCATGAAACATCAAGAAACCGATAAAACAATCATTTATGACCTTGGTTTATCAAATGGATGACTCCAATGACAATGATTTGGGGGAACAATTTCTTGTGCTTCAGACTTTTTATTTTCTATCTTCACCATGGACGTAGCCAAGTGCAATGAGAGATATATGACGCCCTAAGCAAGGCATTTCAATCCAAATTCGCTATGCGGAGTTAGCTAGAATGATGTCCCTGCACCTTCCTCACATAAATCTACAGCTACAGATGAGTTTCCGGCCGCCTCTTTTCCAAGCATAAAGAGTAGCAATGCCCATAATCTTTGCCGTGGATTTTATCAATTCATCTGCCAATCGTTTGGGCAGTACAGAGCCATAAATAGCAGGTTTGTAAGGAGTGTAGACTCATTATTGAATAAATGATAATAAACACAACGATTTAAACAACACATGAAGACATGGGAGGAAAGCTTTCTTTTCCTCGAGAGAGAGGTCTTAGAAGAAAGGTGGGTGGGTATTGAGTCAAGTAAAATTGGTCGAAGCTGGAGGGGAAGCTTCGGAGATTTCAGGTATCAGGACAATCGAGGTCATCCAATGAGGAAATGATTAGTGATGGAGAATATAAAATTGCTCGAGGATAAACAATCTTGAAGCCGTTGGACGCGCATGGACACTCAAAGGAGAAAAACGGGAGGGTGATCAAATGAACCGCAGGTTCCATTTTTTGCATACTAAATTCATGCCATTTTTGAAGAAACTATGAATCAAACAGATAACATATACATATCAAGTTACTAAAATTATAAGAGCCGAGTGAAGATACCTTGCGTACTACGCTAATCCTTATTAGCAGTTATCAACCCTAAAAGTGATAAACTACAGCTCTCGACTCTCTTCTCTACCAATCGCTTAATTCCTACATACCACTTAACTTTGACACTTTTCAAATCTTTCCTGATATATTCCACTTATAGTAATCCTCTGACATTCTTCCTATTCATTTCTCCGGTTTATTTATCTCCATATTGTTTGCATGCCACTCTTCTGTCATTTTATGAAATTTCTGCACTTTCCAGTGTAACCAGCATTCAGCTCCAATTCCAATTATTCATTCCTTCTCTATGTCGATGAAGCAAATGTAAGTACCCAGGTCATATTCAATCTTATTTGTTACGTTAAAACTCGGGGCTAAAATAGCTTTTCTCTTTTCCTTCACCTGGTGCTGCGTTGTTTATCAACTAGGCATTCTTTAATCTACTGGTCCATTCTCCTTATGATGAATTTAGTCAGAACTAGCTAGGCATCTGCAGTAAAGGCAGGTCTCAAGTCTTTGCATCTCCCGGATCTTTTCTTCTTAGAAGTAGGTATGGTTCAATTTTTTTTAAGGACATTGACATTTGCTCATTAGAAAAAAGTCACGGAGCAACATTCACCAAGTTACAGTAAGTTCATAGTTTACCGCACGAATTTTGACCCATCATTGTCAATTATGGCCCCCAAAAACCTTCGTATAACTACCTCCGTGTTTTGTCTCCGACTCCTCATTGGTCAACTACACTCACTTGTTTCTCAACTAACCCGTTACTGGAGATGGACATACCCCGAACCGCAAATCGATGGAGGCACATCATCCCCAGATACTTGGCATTTCTGGAAGTTGGGAATGATAATGCTTATGAACTTCTCAAAGAACTGAGCATGTATCTTATATATAATAAAAGATCTTTGGATTAGTAAGTTGAGATACATGGCCTAAATGACTATTTCTTTGATGGTAATAAGTTACTCGCAACGATATAAGGAGCACATTTTATGCGAAAAATTATATCAAGAGTAATATGTCAGCGAAAACTTAATCTAGTCTCAAAATGGGCTATTTATATGAAATCAGTCCATTCTCTAGAGCCAAATGAAATCTGACGTTTCGTTTTGTAGAATCCCTACGCAACACATTTTAACACTAGTTTCCTCTATCCAAAAAGCAATAAGGCAACTTTTCCACGACTTGAACATTTACAGTTAATACTAATGGTCAAGCTAGGTCTTTGGTGGAAGCATTTTGTGTTTTCCCTAGGGTTTATAGTTAATTTTCACATTAAAAACTCTTATAAAAGACTTGATTTTTTAATTGAGCCTTTACAAGTAAAAATGGACATCAGCTTAGCAGAGGGTATCAGTTTAGAAGAGCATTACGTATCAGAGAAAAAAACTGGAGAATGATAAACTTCTACTAAGTTCTACCTCCTATTTTCTATTCCACGGAATTCCAAACGAACCCAAAAGCTAAAATAAATGAGCAAAAAACGTTCGAGAGAATAACTTACATGGATACTTTTGCTACTAAAATTTTTTTTCAAATTTTCAAGTTTCAATTTTTTTAGTGAATTTTATGTCAAAAATGGTGATCGAAACGAAAAAAGCTGGAAATATTCCTTATTTGTAATTTATTTCAGTGAAAATGAGGATTATACGTAAATACAAGGCTTTTAATTAATGATTGACGGGCCCGAATTGATGCAAATTCAATTCATCTCAAAATGAGCCGAAACGTCGAAGAGACACCAGCTGCTGGATTCATAGAATTATCCAGGATTTTAAAAGAAATCATTAAATATATTTTTGTAACCAACAGCATAAAAACTTTAGTAATTATGAGCGTATCATTGTTCCTGAATAACAAAAACCTCTCTGTACACTTATTTTTTATAAGAAATAAGCAATGTTTAATCTTCCCAATGCAGAGTTCTTCGTAATTAGACCCATGTGAATGTAGTTCATTTTCTCTTGTGGCAGTCACTCATTATATACACAGATTATACTAATGCAATATTTTCAAATATTGTAGAAAAATCAAAACACCAAATAATTTCTAGCACTGAGGTGTGGAAGCAGTACAATCATGTGCGACACTAACTTTTAACTCATCGATGGGTGAGTAACATAGAAGTCTGATTGATTCTATTTTATTGCAGCATTTCACAAATGATCCCAGATAACATTTTATCTCCCGCATCTGCTACACTTTAAAAGGCTGGCGAGTTTGGTATCTGACCCCTGAAGTGCCCACTCACTGGTGAGAGTTTCCCGTTTCAAACAGTTTTAACGCGGGTGTAAGTAAATGATATTCATTTCTTTCACAGAACCCCTTAAGTTTTGAATTTTGATAAAGCTTTTTTCTGAATAGTCGAGGTAAAAAAAAGTCAATAAACTAAACGTAGAAAAATGAAAATATAGAGACCAACAATTGGATGGATATCATTTAGTTAACCTACACATTAAAAAGGCTTATACTGCCCAGTAAAGAGCAGCGAATGGAGAATTTGGCAGAGGGAAGAGCAATAAGAGGTAGCAGGGTTCCACCATACAGTAGACATAAACACTGGGAACATAGTATAAAATTTTTTTAGAATTGGAGAGTAAGGCATTCAGCCATTTGGCACGTCCTGAATACAATGGCTATGTCCGTCATTGAAGCATCAAAACCTATATCCCTTTCAGTTTTCTCTTTATCCTTTAAATGCGCGCGTTTTTAAACTTAATTAACTGAAAAGTCTGTTACTGCCGCATGTTTAGAACATGAGCTCGTATGTTTTTTGTATATTCATTACAATTGCGACAATATAAGAGATATTTTTTAGCTAAAAGTGTACTGAAGAAAACTGCAGACTGCTAAATATTTGCTTTTCACCATCATTTCAATCTTCTATGTAGTACAATGAAATTTGAACAGCACGAAAACAAGAAGTCACGACCGTTGAAAACCTCAACCTTCCTTCCCTCTTTACCTCCCTTTCACTCAAACCTTGTCGCTTGAAATATCCTTTCAATGGGCGAAGCATTATCAGTGAAAAATCAGGGATTTGAAAGGATTTCCAGAATGTATTTTACTGTCAGGAAGTGTGCATTATAATCATGTATTGATTCAATTTAGCCATATCATCACCTTTGCCAAAGCTATAACCGCTATCATTGGTGAGGCCCATATATCATTCATTCAGATTGACAGACATCAGCGTTAAATAGACTTTTAAGTTTTAGAGGAGTGGTTACTTATTTTTGACGTCATGCACAGACAGTCATGCACAGACAGAAGTAAATTGTGGACAAAAATGGAAGCAATGTTTAAGATATTCCCAATGACCTCTCTCATCGTTCAAGGTGTTACTTTATTTTTTTAATGCATAGTATTTATGCGTTTTTTTCAAGTCATTTTCATAGCTTATTATATAAATATTTAGGATATGTCTCTGAGTATTTTAAATTTCATAACATCTATTTATGTATGTTAGCATTAGTTTTAATTTATAATAAAAATTAGATGGAATATGTGACTGAACGTCAAAAGCAATTATTAGACGCTAAAAATTATAACATAACACAATGACCTTAAAAAGTAAAATGAATTAATTGACACCGGTAAATTTTCATCAACATTCATCATATTAGGTTATAATAACATGAGTTTGTTTATAGTATTCTTACAACAGTGGAGACTGGCATATATTTGGTTTTGTTTACCTGAGAGACCATTTATACGATGTAATAATTGAATACGAGTACATCACTGTCGTATTATTAGTAGAATATATTTATCAGAATTTTTATACCATTTTACATCTTAAACGAAAAGTTTCCAACTTAGAAATCACATAATGCACCCTAAATGTAAATTCTCATAAATATTTCTAACGCCAACGGTGGTTCATTCGTGGGAACCATATTATCGCAGTAATTTGACTTCTGCTGTTTCACTGAAAATCTTTCCTCTAGTGTAAGGAAAATTAAGACTGCAGCCATTATGTAATAATTTGTACTATATTACTCTAAATTATTCAAACTAGAAGGAGTAAACAGAGTGGATGAAATAGACGGGAAGGAATTTTGCGGGGCCGCAAACTCTAACGCAATACCTCACCGTCATCCCCTAAATTTACTGTAATTCGTGAGTATCACCTTAGAGAAATTCGCAAATAGACGAAAAAAATTGTTACATTTATGGGAAAATAATTTCTAACTCGCTGTTAGAACCTGAATTTACTGCTAGTCGGGGAAGCAACTCGTTATCGTTTCACTGCAACTTACTGCCAAATATCCATATGCGAGCACTGATAGCGAATGGACGCACTGGACATCAAATACAGCCTCGATCACCACTGCAACCGTGCGCATTGATTGACCAACTTAGGGATCAAGTGCAGCATGCCCCTGGCTGGCGATGCGGTCTTCTCCCCGAAGACCAAGGAGTGCTCAGTGGAAGCACGCGAGGCGGAGGAGGTATGGAGGGGGGTGTGAGACGGTGGGTCGGCATCTTCCGCGGCACATCGATCATATTCCCCCGGAGCACTGCGGCGTCCCGCGGGGAGAGATGGCGGGGAGTTGGGGTTCGGCGTGAGAGGGAGGACACGGGGGCAGGGGGGGATTGGGAGGGGGAGGAGAGAGAGGAGACGAGGAAGTGGCACGCGAGGGGTGGGCGGAATGTGCAGTGACTATGACTCCCGTGCTCCAATCTCTACAAATATGGCCAAAGGTAGATTGACTGAAATATCATTCCCCCTATAATTCGACGACTTCGGTCTCATTTAAGTTAGTTTGAGCGAAATATCATTTTACTTAGAAATCAATCAATTTGGTCTCATTATAAAGAAAAATATCTCACCCTTCCATTGACTTGAAAAATTCAACCCCGTACCACATTACATTCTGAGATATTTTCCAGAAAATACCAGCCCTTTTATATGGAAAATGGTACGTGTATGCACTCCAGGGTGACCTCATATTAAAAGTGAGGCATTTTCTACTCATAGATCTTGTCAAAAAATCAATAGTATGTAGTTTGTGTGTTTTCTCAACTATTTCTGAGAATGTGCGAATTTCCACAGAGAAAAAACCATCCGCCTTGACCGGGGATCCCGGTCAAGGCGGATGATTTTTTCTCTGTGGAAATTCGCACAATTGTGCATTGCGGGTGACTCCGTAAAAGTGAAACTCCGTGGCTAGTCCCGGATAGCTTAAAATTATTTTTGAGAAGTTATCATATTGTCACTCCAGTAAATTCTTCGGCATCACAATAAACCTTCCGTTTCGATGGAGTTTTAAAAGTACCGCGTGAAAAAATGAGTCAAGTTAAAGACTTATTTAGATATTTTAATTTGATTAGTTACAATTTCTGTCATGAAAAACTATATTATTGCACCATTAATAATGCAATATTTAATTTATATATCCTACAGCTGGTGAAAGTAAAACGTATAATTCAAATATAGTCTATTATGATTAGGAAACTATCTCGCTCGGACTACCATAAAAGAAAAATATCTCATACTTCCAAATATTGGAAAGCATTAGTCACTTACCGCTCTATCTCTCGAGATATTTGCCAACAAGTACCAGCCATTTTACATGGGAAAAGAGATGAGTATGAGCTCCAGAGAGACATTCGGAATGAGGAAATTCGTACACCCAGATTTCGTCAGAAATATAATGGTGGGAAACTTGTGTGTTTTCTCAATCATTTTGAAAAATATATCAAATTAGTAATCGCAGTAAGTTTTACGGCACTACAAAAAAACCTACCAGTGTGTAGTTTTTATCCGAGGGGTGTGAAAAATTAAGTCAAATTAAAGACTTAGGTATGCATATTTTGTTAGTCACTAAGAATATTAGTCCTTAAAAATTTAACTTAAGTTTATTAATGTTACAGCATATTGTCCATGTTTTTTTCCATGCTCAATAAATTTCATTCATGCGATACACTATTTTTGTGCCGCTTATTTAAAAATACATACTTCATACTTCTTTCAGCTGCTGAAATAAAGAAATAAAATTCGACATTTGGATCCATTATGGCAAGGGAAAAATCGCCCTCATGCTACCTCAAATTTTCTATTCCATCATCATAACATCAAAATATAATGGAAAAAATATTGTGCGGGTGAGGAGGAATGAAATTACGAGATGAAATGGTCAGAATAATGTTCAATAAAGTCTGTACAAAGATGTGGGGTTAGAAGAGATGAAATATTTAAGGCCTGCCAATAAGGCGGGCCTTTCTTATCGGACACATTATGCCAAAAAAAGGCTCTAAAAACTGCAAGAGATGAAGAAATAAATAGAAATAGTAATCTTGGATAATTATTGATAGAACCAATCAGGAATATCATAATGGACTATAAAAATGAAGATGGAAAAAAGTGAGCTAAGAGCAGTGTGGAGGGGATTCATCTACAACTACTTACTACCTTGCGAGCCGCCGCATGGGCATGTGGCAGGGGGTGTTAGGACACCAGGCAATAAAGATGTAAGAGATTAGGTTTTGGGAGGTGAAATGGTGACGTGTATTTTGGAATTGTAATGAGTGGAGCTCTGTTTTGTTATGGTCGCTTATTGTGCGCTGAAAGAACGAGTTATTGTACCTTTCTGTTCTACAATGTATCTCTCTTCTTGTATCGCTTCTGTCGGAGCTACAGATGAGTGGCATCATGATAATAAGCTCTGTGTCGCTCTGAAACACACCAGATCTGAATTTCTCAAGCAAAGTAAGCCTAGCGTGTAGCCTCTGAGCCTCTAGGGGCTCCACCATAATCACTCCAAAAACTGTGATACACTATATATTCGCTCGTAGCAGTTTTTAACGAAGCGCGCCGCTTCTC
Organism: Ceriagrion tenellum; assembly: GCA_963169105.1. Lineage (NCBI taxonomy): Eukaryota > Metazoa > Arthropoda > Insecta > Odonata > Coenagrionidae > Ceriagrion > Ceriagrion tenellum. Next base: position 116,495,521 of record OY720638.1, on the reverse strand, counting down.
ATTGTTTTTTATTATTCTTTTGCCCAAATATATATCCAGGGGCCCCAATGCTAGTGACGTATTCGAGGTGTGGTCTAACCAGAGCAAATAGCTGCAGCAAGGCTATCTATGGATAGATAATGCTTTACCCGCAAATGGTGATAGCACCAAGGTCATGTTGCTACGAGAATGCAGTAACTGAGACTCAAAGCTTATACTGCGAGGGTTAATTACGTGTGCTTGGGCAATATTTATCAGCAGTTGTAAATTTCTCTCGAAGTTTGCACTGGACCAGGCGTTTGGTTGTTTTCCATTCGCTGCCTGATCCAGCGGAAACCCTAAGAGAGATAAATATACATCAACGCCGCGAAAGTATCATGTTCCTTCAAAATTTCTTAGCTTGCTGGCTTGTACCCTGGCCTCTTACAAAGTAAATCAGACCAACTCAACTGGATTATCGTTTCGGAGATGACACTGTCAAACTGCAAGTCCCGATGAAGCCCCATTCCTAAATTTTTCGTCGCGATGACCCGTGGCACTTACTAAACTCCCATCCACACCCACCACACACCACATTTTCCCGCCGTCGAGTCTTGCACAGCCGGCCGAACCTCCTCCCCGCAGACAGCCCCCCTCAGACTCCCGCCCTCCCTTCGGGCTGCACACCCCCAAGGCAACCACTCCCGCCCCCTCCCAAGATGAAGCGCCACCGGGCCCGCCTTTCTGAACCACTTCTCTGTTTGCATGTAATTAAAATATCGACTTTTTTGACCTTTTCCTCGGCTCAGGGATTACGTCGGTTCGGGCCGATGGGGAGGGGAGGTGGAGTGGGACGCCCCCCCACCCAATGCACCCTCCTCCGTGGAAAGCGTCGGAGGGAGGAGGGAAGGTTGGAGTCGAAGGCAACGAAACGAAGGGGAGTGAAAGGGGGCCGGGGAGAAGTAATTTGATTCGCCCTTGTTTGAGAGAGGGAGAGATAAAGAGAGAGGGCGAAGGAAGAGAGATAGAGAGAGAGAGAAGAGGACGTGCCTGGCAGGAAGAAGAGGTTGTTTGCAGAGGGCGCGGAGGGCGCGGAGGCGTGGAAAAGGGGAAGGTCGATCCCACGGCACCCCCCTCTTAATTACCATCGCCCCGGGGCGGAGGGGTCCCCGATGGCGATGGACCACCGGAGCCCCCCCCCCCCCTCTTCAGAGAGAGCGTGTGGCCTCCCGCCCCGCTCCGCCCGCGCTTCCCGCCCGCACCCACGAAAGAGAGGAGATGAGACACTCTCGGCAAGCGCGCAGGAGAGCAGACGATCGCTTCACGCCTGCTCACATCCTGACGACCGATATCGGACCAAGTCTTGTAGCAATGGGACCGCCGCGACCTTCCCACATCCCTCCCTAACTTGACGCTCGTACGCACCGGGAGGAACGAATCATCCCATTCGTTTCTTTGCATTTTCTGTCCTCCAGCCTTTAAAGTCCATTCGAAGAATTTTTTCTTTTTTTTTATATTTTCTAAAATGCATGGAGGCTCAAAATAACTCTTATAAAGATGTTATATTTTTCTGCACAGGAGCATTTATTTCAGAGAATTTAATGATAATATTTACAAATACCACATACTTAAAAACACACGACCCAAGTTTCAACACTTAAGCGTCATCTTCAGGTTGACCTGATCTGAAGATGACGCTTAAGCATTGAAACTTGGGTCGTGTGTTGTAAGTCTGTGGTATTTGAAAATATTATCATTAAATTCTCTGAAATATGGAATACCACAAAGTTAGTAAGGAAGTTGTATTATTTAAGGGGCATTTATTTTCGAAATATCGTGTCTTAGTAAACGGTTCTAGATGTGAAAGCTTCAGTGTTTCAGATAACCTAAAAATGCTCTCGGATAAATTGAAATGTATATTTATAGGGTCATCACGGTCTAAAGAATAACTCTGAACGGATGCTTGGCATACATTTAATTTTTGATACTTTTATCTGAAAAGCATTTATTCAGTTGGAGTACTATTGCAGTCCTTTAACGATTGCAATCCTATTAGAAAGAATAAATAAAATTGATGTGTTTACTCTTGTATGTGTACCACTTTTAAGTTAGACAAGAATGTCAACCAGGCAGCATTAAAACAATAAATAGCTTCATCAGAGGAGAATATATAGTTAGTACAATAACAAGAAAATTGCTTATTTAAACATCGAAGAAGCATTCATTCTGCAGAATGTTAACTCACGTGCTTGGATTGAGCAAAAACTGGCATTCCCATGTAAGTGGTGAAATACTGCGTTTCTATTACAGAATGTATTATATTATATATATACTGCGTTTCTATTACAGAATGTATTATATTAAAATGCTAATTTAATATTGATAAAGGCCAAATATAATATAAAACTAAGTGGTCAAAAAAGTATTCATTTAGTACCCATTTGAACGCAAGCAAAATTTAGTTTTTCTTCGGAGACACGTGGTAGGCTATTCTAATTTTATCTCTGATTAAAAATATAAGAGATTTTTTGGTTCCATGACGGCCCATAAAAGACTCTTTCCATTATATTTATCCATTATTTTTAGATGCTTCAAAACTTTTTTCCCACTATCTTTTAACTTTTTATTAACTAAAATACTCTTACACGCATTAATGTTGCGAAAGAAAACTTGACATATCAACTGAGATTTTGGTCCAATTGGTCAAAAAGCACGGAATTCAAGTATTACAATTCCTAGTCTTTCCTTGGCAACTAAAATTTGGATTATTTACCAATAAACTCACCATTGACCTATTTTACTTGTCAACGTAGTCATTGCTAGAAAACTATACTCATAATCTACTAGGTTTCGTAGAAGAAAATTCACATGCAAAATATCAATGTTCTTAGAGTCATTTACTCATGATAACATGAATTTACAGTCTTAAGTTAGTGGTGAATGCAGTCTTCGCCTTTAAAATAAAAATTTTTCTCTTCTTCAAAAGCGCAGTGGCAAAAGTAGATTATATAAAACTGAGATGCACATTCATTCCTTACATTGTGCTCAATACTCTGAACTCGTTTGACAGTGGCGCATATTCTTACAGGAATCATCTTCTGAAAAGATGATAAAGCACCAGTTTTTATACATTCAATGTTTTTATAATACACGGAACGTTAGTTTAATATATATTGAATACGATTCATCGGGGTTTTGGGATGGAATATTTGGGTAAATGGGTTGGGAAAATAGGAACAAGGCAAGGTCACGGCTGAGAAATGACATTGTTCATCCATCAATATCGTCGCGATAACTAACCCTTCTTCAAGACACTCTTGCTTGTAAAAACCTCATCTGTGGATTGTGTAAAGACTATTATTTGTTAGTAAAACTTGAGGGTTGAAAAAATTTGTAAGGTAGCTAGTATAATAATTAATGCTGAACACGTAATTCAAAATGAGAGGTTATTGAATTTAGGGAAACAAATGTAATATACAAATCATTTGTGCTGCTTCTCTGAAAGTTAAAAGTTTGGGACAACAACGGGTTAGCACAATATGCATTTAATACAAAACCATTTTATCAGTATATTTTATTACATTAACCTGATTTCACTTCATAAAACTTTCTCACTGTTCTTCTTACTGGTTATTTTTTTATCACCACGTACTAGAAGGCATAAAAACTAAATGAATGCAATATAACGTTATGATAGGATTAAAAATAAAAGAAATAAACTAGAGTCAGTATCTCCTTCCTTGATGTGCATGTCACTAGAAGCCTTCTCCAGGGTTAACTCCGAGGGCCGTTTGCAGGGGTATCGTTTGCTACATGGTCGCCTCAGAGAGGACAATGATTGCATTTAGTATGGACAATTAACACGCTGCCGCTCATTTCTTTGCAGGGATTGCACACCACCTGGGCATCGTGGGAGGCGGCGACGCGCACTGGGCTGGCTTCCGGGGGCACAGCGTGGGCGGGGCTGGCGCCCCCCCTTATCCGCCGTACCTGGGCGCGGGCCTTCCGCCGTGCGCGGCTGCCGCCGCAGCCGCCGCCGCCGCCGCGGCAGCCGCCGCCGGACTCCACGGCACCACGTTCCCGCGGGCGCTCGCCTACTCGTCGACCGGCGACGCAGACGGCGGCACGCCCAGCCTCGCGCCCACCGACGCGCCCGCCGCCGTCTCCTCCTCGGCGTCGCCCGCGCCGCTCTCCGTTACCGGTGCGTATGCCTTGGTTGCGCGTGTTTCACCTCAACCCCACCCCTCCCCAATGCCTCCTATCTTCAAATGATGACAGTCTCAACGAAGGAGCATCTAAACCCTGCCTCCCAAGGTGTTTCCTCGATCAATGAGACTATGATCAATATTAATTATCTCATATATTCATCCGTATCCAGGAAGATATTGTGGAGCATGATCGTGAATTTCAAAAGAAAAACCTTGGTAATGTCCACTCGGTTATTTATTTGTACAACGCGTTTCGACGCTTTTAGCGACCAAAATAAATGCTAAATACATATTTATGTTTGAATTGATAAAATATATTCAGAGTTTCGCCCATAGTAGCCCATGACCAACTTATGGACGTTTTGAGTGCGCATTATCAAGCAAGTATAGAAAGTAAAGAAATTCTTACGCTTATACGCGTTTTGGGTTACATGTTTACAGCATGAGTGCACATTAGGTCTTAGACACTTGGAAAAAAACTCATTGCATGAATATCAACATTCTTATACCAATATATCAGTCGGAACCTGGACCTATTGCTACTCCCCCAGAGAAATGTGGACATAAGTGCAACGTAAAATTTCATTCTAATTCCATTACAATACGATGTCATTTCAAGAGTTTTAAAAACAAAAAAATTAATTTTCCCGAGGGAGAAAAATTTATCTACTTTTGATAAAAGGCATTTTTTTATCCAAAAACATTACGTTAAATATATAAAAAATATAGCAAGTGTTTCACCCTTAAAATAGTTCAATAGATTCTATTTCTTGTGTACCCTCATATATGCTATTATTGAAGACACAATATATTGTGGCTTTTTACAGCGTATAATAGTGTTATATCCTAAAATGTATTTACCATATCCCAATCTACTAATCCAAATTTATCCCTAAGCATTTCTAAACGTTATCCTTTTTAGCTACATACATTAATCTATTAAATGAAAAAGGAAATTCTCAATATACTATATCCTGAATTTTTTATCATTGTTATCCATAAATTTAAAGAAATTTATAAAATTATACACTTACAGTACAAGTAAATTTATCTTTAAATTTCAGTTTTTCGAACATAGTATTTCAATGTAACAAGCGAGCGTAATTGTATTATTATTTCAACAAAATGATGAAATTCAACACAAAAGTTGTACACTGTAAGTAAAAGATAAAGTTTTCATAAATTTGATTTACAAAATCTTTAAGTTATATAATACATTCCTACAGAAATGTCCTGCATTATTTTCTAATATATCAAACGCGCAAATAAATGATGAATAACTAACGAGTGCGCTAATGTTACAGTGGCCGATCCCGGGAGGACTTCACACGACCAGAGTCTGCCCGCGGGTTCCGGACTCGCGTCCCCATCCGTTCCCGCCTCCACATCACCCGAGCCGGAGCTGCCACCCGCCCCGCGCCCCCCCTCGTCCGCTCCCTCCACCGCCTCCACCAACTCCAATCGGCTCAACGGGGCGGCCGAGGGCGTCCGGCCTCTGCAGCCCCTGCCGCTCGCCAGCCTCATCGGCTCCCCCGGCCACCCCTTGGGCACTCTCCACTCCGGCCTGCCCTCATTACTTGCCCCACACGGCCCCGCCGCTTACTACGCCCCGCCCTCGGCAGCCGCGGCCGCGGCAGCCGCCAGCCTCTTCCTCAACGCGCCCCTCCTGCCGCCCTCGCTCCTCTACTCGCAGCTGTACGGCGCCCCGCACAACCACCAGTTCGTGGGGCGGCCCGCGGAGGCGGAGAGCAGCGCCGACGAGGGCCGCGGGGGCGGCAGCCCCGGGGAGAAGGAGTCGTCCGAGAAGGCGGCTACTTGGGTGGTCGGGCGGCAGGGCCACGGCTCGCGCTCCGGCGACCCCTCACCAACGCCGGCCCTGCTCAATGGCCTGGCCGCGTCCAAGACGGCGTCCAAGACGCCCTCGACCAGGCACTCCGACGTTTGGAGACCCTATTGAGCAGTGGCTCGCGTGATCGTGGTCCCACGTACCCCGCGTGTTCTCACCGCCCCCGGGGGCCCGTTGCCCGGGGCAAGTCGCTACGAGTGTCCTCGCCCCCTCACTTGAGCAGCCGTCAAGGTCGGGCTGCCCTCTTGTCATGGACTCACGCACTGCACAAGGACATTGGAAATATGCAAAAATATTTATGTTTATCTGTCGATGGAATCTTATGCCTAATTCTGGATAAAAATAAATCCTGCTCGTCTAAGCACAGTGTTTCCTAAATGTTTGTAAGTCATTTTGTGCATCCCGTAGCGTCATATCTGCATCCTTTACATCTACTCCAGCAACTCTTGCCTCACTGGCCATCTTATTATCGTCCATCCAGGAGAAGAACAAGGAATTTTCGAGGTTTTCACATTAGTTTCAGTTAGTGAAAGAAAGCGAGGCCTCATTCCACTGTTTCTGAGGGGGCCTTTTTTATTTGATGATGGGCTCAAATGGATTTCCCTAAGTTTTTTGTTAAAATCCTGGGTGAGAAATGATAGGCTATTTCATGATTCTTGCCACATGATCACCATTTCTAGTAGGAATACAATTGTATTGTAGTTAACCAAACTTTGTGTCTTCCACAGATTTATTATTATGAATTATGAGTACAACCGGTTACAGCAGTTACGCCATCATCAGGTACACTGAGCCTGTGAACTATCAGTGTGCCTGATGATGGCCTAACTGCCGAAACCGGTTGTACTCGTAATAAAAAATCTGTGGAAGAAATAAAGTTTTGTTTACTACAATGTCAATCTTCTAAGTGAAACCTACTTTTGAATCATCTGGAATATAGTACCTTAGCTATCGGGTGTGCTTATCATACATGCTTGACTGGGTAAAAAGAGCCGATATGTTGCGGGAGGGTTCCCCTCGCAATTTTATGTCGCTCACTGTAATTGACGAAGTAATTTCTCCTTCGTTAAATATTCACTTTGATCTTATCCAATAGAAATCTTTCCTTTTCACTTTCAGCTCGGTGTATGTTTTAGAATTGTAATACATACTGAGTAGTTTCACTGAAGCAAGGGACAAAAATCATGCCAGTTCAACCCAAGCCAGCATCTACTAACTAAGTGGTGGCATCTCCAGGCGTTGGCTGAGCTCTACAGCTCAGAAACAAAATCTTTACCCTATGAAAAATCTATTTTGAACATTTTTGTGAGAAATTACAGGAAAATTCATCCATACGATGATCCTCGCTTTTCAATCTTATAGATGATATTATATTTTACCTTTCTTTAAGGACTCATTGAAGACTGCCACGAAAAATACATTGCAGGTAACTAAGTGAACGTCAAACACACAACAGAAGATGTAAAACTTTTATAAACACCTTAAATTCTTTTTTTGTTTCCTGCAGAAGTTTCTCCTTTCAATGTTATGGAATGTACACGACGCATATTTACGTTTGCCGACGTTTCGTTGCCCTTCCAGGGTATCGACATAAAGACAGTTGAGTTTTCTGAAGATGATGCCCGAGTCGAGAGTCGAAAAGTAACCCAGTATGGAGAATAACCCGGTGAAGGTGCGAGAGGATTTTCTGCATAAAAAATGTTGGGAAATCACCATATCGTTAATTCTTGTTTGTTTCAGTTTCATGTCACGTTGAAAAATATTCATCTTGATCATTGTGTAAAACCAGTTGTTTTATAACAAATTAGGCATTAATGAAAATTGACAGTAAAGGATTTTTTCCGTTCAGTAAGTATCAGAAAATAAATGTCAAAGACAAGAATGGTGGAATTGATAATTATTTGGGGAACGTTTAGTCACTATCCTAGTGATTTCATGATTGAAGCAGCATGTGGCCAACCGAACGAATGAGTATGCTACTCGTTTACTCAGGCATAATGCAACTCTCCTCTGTCCTAAATCCACACCTCCAACCCCAAAATTTTTCTTTCGCTACCCGAGAATAATACTGTGAGTACCTAACTACTTATTGTCTCACGGCTGAAATGGTGCTTATCTATATCTTGCAAATAAAATTAGAGGACTTATAGTTGATCTAAGAATAACCGTAATGCTGGATTATTTTGGCTGACATTTGTATATCTCAAGTTAAATCTTTGACAAATTCCGTTTGGCTACTAGTTTTATCTCTACTAAGAATTTTCAATATAACATGTACGTTATATTTGGCCGGTTGTGAAATTTAAAGTTTTCTCCACTGCTTTTGATTTTTTTAGAAGGCCAATATTTGTGGTACAAAGGCACATACGTCATGTACTCTTTATAGGCATGTAAATAGAGCTATGGAAAGGTAAGAACTAAGTTTAAAATAAAACTTTGATTTTTTACTACAAGATAAAATATTTTAACGCAAACTTTACATTTGTTATAATATCAATCATTTCAAAACGTTGGCGTATTTTATTTCCTTGAAAACTTTACTGTTTACATTTTTTAAACTGAACAGATCATTTTGCCCAGATTTTGGACGTTCAATTCCTTTCTTAACGTCATTCAAATAGTAAAAATTGTCTTTCTCCGAGGGCCCCTTCCAAATTTCAGTCACACTTTCATTACACAAGCTCAGAGTGTATACATATACTCTGTGAAAGAAGGATGGGCTACTTTGAGCCAAGTACGCCTATGGGACAAAGTAACTCTTAATTTGGAGGTTAATCGAGCTTACCTAATAGGTTATAATTAAAATAAAAGGCAAGAAATTAAACCTTGATTTAATCCAACTAGGGTTTTGAAACATTAATATTCTTCCTAAATATACAGTTGCGAATGAGGAAAGAGACGTACTGAAGCATTGCAAGCAGCAACACTTAAGGTTAAAGTCCCTGGTTTGTTTTCACGGTCTGTGAATCATTTCCACACAATTATATACCGCATTTAAATACTTTGCGACAGTTTTTTATATTTTGGTTGAGATTCTTGCCGAGTTTATAAATATTTAGAAAAAACACTATGCTATTAGTCACAATAATCTCTCGTCTTTCAATTATCGATTGGTATCATAACCAGTCATTATTTGGTCCGATCATATTTTACTAAATAACTGTAACAAAGTTACCCCTGTTCGTACTACAACTCCGTGATAGTCATATTTTCCTCCATTATTGTCAATACTTTTACATGTGTCAACAGTTGAATATATTGTGCTTACATCAGGCCTCGGAAGGACCAATGAAAACAAATTCTCAATAATATAGATAGCATTCGGGTTTCCCTCATTGCATCATAGCACACTGCTTATTATTTATTTGTCTTACACCACATAATTTCCATGTCTTGGTAAGAGATTTTGTCCTTCTCATAGGGCTTACTCTCAGTGTTTGCCTGAACCATTACATTCACTGAATCATTTCGTTTGCCAATTTTGGTAATCATCCTGGGTAGATTGACCCTCAAAACTGCAAAAACATTAACTCATATTTTTATTCCTCCGTCATTGCAAGAATGACATTGGCTTCTGATTCTGAGTCTGTGGCAAACCGACTGTTATCCGATTCTTCATTCATAACAGACTCTGCATCATTTGTATATAAAGAATCTGATTCCTCCGACAAGAGTTCTTTCTGGTAAACATTGAGCTTGATAGTTTCCATAATTGCCATATGGCGGCGATCCAATCTTTCTTTCATTTTTATAGGCATTCTGAATCCTAGAGTTAACCCTTCACTGCATGAATTTTTATTTTTAGTTAGAAAAAATATATGTGATTCTTCATAGGCATGGGAAAAATAGGGAAAAAATTCTTGTTAAAACGGTTTTGGAAAAAAAATCATGAAAAAATATTTGTTGCATATATGCAACTGCATGCATTCAGCTAAAAAGCTTGAAATGAATTTTTTGCACATCTGCAACATCATAAAATCAGTTGAACATTTCAATCAGATATATAAAATAAAACACTGTAGGTTGTCTTACATATTTATTATCATACACAATAATGCCCCTACCCCCTCTCCCCCCGTCCTCTATCTTCCTTTCCCCTTTTGATTCAGATACAAGGGCACAATCATATTTATAAAAGCAGTCATTACATTAAAAATGTTGTCATACATAATGCATGATCATACACATCGTAACATATCACTAAGCATAATATCACTCTAACATCACCCCTGCCCCTACCCCCCACTCACCTCCTACCTCCCTTCCCCTTTTCGATTCAGGTAGGTTTTATAACCTAATTGCAAAATGAACCCACTATTCATGATAGAACACAAAGCAATTCTTGTCTTTTTTGAAACATAAATACGCTGAACACTTTATGCAGGAAACAGAAGTGTAGCCCATGCACTTTGGAAACTTGCATCTGTTTCTGTTTTCATTCCATTTTGGCCAGTGATCAGCACCATCCTGTCGAACATCTTTAGTCGGAGGAGCTATTGTGGGTCTCCTCTTTTTCTTGGTTTCCAGCTGCATTTGGATGTCGTCGTGGGATGGTCGTCCCCTTTTGGGAGTTCCATTTCGCCCAATACGACTCAATGATTCTGCGAGTTCAATTCTAAAATCTTTTGCAACGTGGTTCCTTCACATTTATCATTTTTTTGCAGAATTCTTTTATGCAGCAACCAAGCGTCGACCACAGCCAAGTCAACTAAATGGTAGAAACGCCTGAAGTACCATTTCTTTAATCGCAACCGAATGCGGTGACGCCCAACGTGGCTGTCCATTAAATCAACCTCACCCATGTGTTTGTTGTATACCTTCACAATGTTGGGGCACTCAATATCAATGTGTCTCTTCAGCTTTCTATTAAATCTTTTAGTTGTCGTCTTTGGTTCAACTCCACAAAATACTGATACCAAAAGCACACACCTGTTATCTTTCCATGCCACAGAGGAAACAGAAATGCCATCTATATCAGCAACATATTCTTCACTTGAACCTCTCGGCATTTTTTTCAGATCATTGTCCGAAGGCAATTTACAATCTTGAATTCTGTTTCTTCGGGCTGTTCCTAATGCAAAAATCCCAATTGAATGTAAGTACGTAAGAAGAGGAACGCAAGTATAATAATTATCAAAGTAAACTTTGTAATTATTATGCTTCAGAATATATTTTGCCAAACGGACTAAAACATTCGAACTTGCTCCCAAATCTGGCTCATCTGGCAACCTGTTTCCTGAATTATTTTCTTGCCCGCTATATATCTCAAATTTATGAGCAAATCCCGAAAGAGAACAAAGCACAAAATGTTGGTATCCCCATTTATGTGGTTTGTTTTGTACGTACTGTTTCATGTGCTGTCGCGTTTTTGTGGCACATATCTGTTCGTCTATTGAAAGACATTCTACCATCGGAATGCTTCCAAATGTAGTTGTTAGGCAATCAGTAACTGGTCGCAATTTATGCAATTTATCGTGGCCTGGTTGACCACCAGCTATTGCTGTACTATTTTCATTGAAATGCAAAACAGAACAAATCTTCTCAAATTTGTTCAGCGACATTGTGTCTTTCACAAACTCATTTCCAATAGCATCCTCACTCCAATAATCTCTTATACAATGATTACGAGTAACTGAAGTTATTATGCAAATTCCGAGAAACCGCTCTATATCGATATGTGAGACTGTAAAATTTGGCTAACCATTTTGCCCGACACCACTATACAAGGTACTTTGTGCAGCAATCTGTTCTAGCAGAGTTTCAGGGAAAAAATGCATGAAACATTGATATGATGTTTGAATTTGCAAAATTTCCTGAGGGAGATCTGAATTGCCAGTGAACTATTTCTCGGTATCACTAAGGAGTAGACTCTTACGGTGACAAGTAATGTGTGGCTTACCATTTCTGCCGGCTGTTTGTGTGGCTGTTGGAGCTGGTTGTTGCGTTACAACGGGATGGACTGGCTGAGATGCAACCTGACGTCGTGTTTGTTGTGGAGCCCCAGAAGTTGAAGCAGCAGTTGTTGCTGGTGATTGCCTTGCAGTTGCACGCGTGCGGAGTTGACGAGTTGAATTAGTCGTAACTAATGCAGGCTGTACATCAGGAAGCTGTCTTCCTGCTGCACGAGTACATCCCAATAGCCGTCGAGGAGGGTGCAAGATATTGGTAGGTGCTTGTGCAGTTTGCTGCACATCCACAGCTTGTGTTGCTGTGGTAATAGTAGGCCTAGTCTTTATTTGAAGTTGCTGGTCAGTTTTTGCAGAAGCTCCCTGGACTGGGCCTGCAGACTGTGTGGTAGACAAATCTGAATCTGCAGGGTCCTCTTCATTGTTGTCTGATGAACTTTCATCACTTGAGCTTTCAATAATATCTGTATCGTCGTCTAGGCCGTCTTCGCTATCGCTAGGAATGCTAAGTGCCGATAATATATCGTCAGCATTAGCACACTTTGTCCTGCATCGTCCTTTCAGACCTCACTGCATGCAGTTGCACCTGTGCAACAAATTATTATGCGTCAATGATCACAGTTCAACTGAAGATTTCGTAAAACTGCTTATATTACATCAAGAACACTTACCTTGCGTTACTATGAGGATTTTTCTGGGTCTCTAAGCACAAAAAATCGTTTAAATTCAGCCACACAAAGTGCCCCACGAGGGCGCCGCCATCATCAGCTGATGAAATTCGAATGAAAATGGTTTTCCAGCGTCCTGACTGAAATCTACTGGCAATTTCTGCGAGTTCTCGGCCGAGTACATCCTGCAGCACGCGTATACTGCACCAGTTTCGACGGCTGTCGATAGATGGCGATTCTAGCTCATTTCTCGAATTTGTTGCATGCACGCAACGCGATGCAGTGAAGGGTTAAAAATAAGCATTATACGATATTATGGGGGGACTTTGTGACTGTAACTTATACTGTCATAATGTTGAACCTCACTTCTGCAAGTCGTATATTTTTTGTTGAAAAATATAAACAAATAATTTTGCACCCGTCACTACTTTGACAGAATACTTGTAAATTATTCATTAAAAAAATTCACTCTGAAATCCAAAGCTGCTTTATATTTCGTTCGCCAGCACAAAGTTTCAACGCTTTCCTGAAAATCACTCTGTGCACACATTCTAAAATAACTTAACAAGCCTGTTCCCGCCTCTGCACATGTAATTTCAAGAGTTGCCACTTAAAGGCAGAATTTTATGGAAGCATCACCGAAATATTTTCTATCTTATTCACTTTGGAAGGCCCTGTAAATATGTAATGGTGTTGTGGGCCATTAGTGTCTCAAAGTTGCACCCACTGTTAAAAGGATTATCGGTATGACTAGTATTCTATGTCTTTTATTAATTTTCCATTGTCGTATTCAACCTTGACTACACTTGGCACTTAAAATGTCCTACTATTAATTTCGGGTCAAATAATTCATCGAATTACGCTGCCAGTCACAAGTCACAACTAACATTATTTGAAGATAGCACTTTTGTCAGCGTTTTTATGTTTGGAGCTTTCAAATAAAATTCTAGTGTTAGCATCCTGTCAACCGAATGCCGGCTTATTTCAACGGACAATTTTAATGGAATTATTGCCCATAGAGTAGTGTAGTATTTATATGCAGTAAAGTGCTTGAATTCAAATGGCAGTGGGCTCATAAAAATCAGTCAAATAAGCCAGATTATGATTTTTGCGCACAAATTAGCATTATTAGGCACCGGTTGAAAAGAAAGACTACAGGATGATGCAATGGTAGTTTATTTGGTCATAAAATATGTGATTACGTACATATCATGCAAGGACTGATTTTGAAACGCTAATTCATTGCCACTATTTTAGCAGTCCGTTTCTGTCGGCAAGAGAAAACGTCTTCCTATGCGATTAACTTGAAACAGATAATTTGCTATTACCATTTTCGTTGACATAAAGTGACTCCACCCCTTCTCGGAATTATGTCTACAAGAATACAAATAATGTTTTCTTAGACTCTCTTGCCCACTGTTATGTTATCGATATGGTAGCCGATGTAATATTCAGCATTTTCCAAAAAAAATCTGTCACTTGTCTCCCGCAAAGCCGAGGGTTACCTTCAGCTCAAAAGACCACATTCGGGTCGGAAGTCAAATCGATCGTGTAAGAGTACCCTTAGCCTTACTTATCTTTTTAAATACAATGGCTATATATCAGACCGAGGTATATGCCAGCACAGGCTGTCCAAATTTCCTTTAGGAGATCCGGATATTATGCCACTTTTACAAATGCACAGTCAATCAAATAGCATAGCAACCTTTTAACTCTCCATGGTACAAATCACGACCGCAGTGGGAGAGTCGGGAGGGGCTTCACGTGTTAGCTACTCAGAATAATGTTCAACGCTCCTTGGATACTGGATATGAAGGTAAAGCTGGCAATGAATGATACTACATAGTAGTCCCTTTTGAACAAAGCGATTGTTACTCAATTTGCCTTCCATCATTTATACTGAGATAAAGAGATGGGCTTAGGCACTAAACTATGAGATCGGGCACTTAGTACAAGGCCTAACGCAAGGAAGAAGGTTTAAGGACCAAACTTGGATTGCGCAAAATCAATGGCAAGAAGCAGGCTTAAAAGGTAGGGCTGCTGCCTGGCCATCTTTGGGTCTAAAACCATAAAAAGATGCATGGACTGGTGCTACACAAAGATAGTGCAAAAAGGACGAGGGTACCACATCCCAGCTACAGCGAGAATACCCTCCAGCTGCAAGGATTCGATAAGTCTACCTATATATATCCTTTCAAGAGCACAAAGGCATTAACGATTTTCACATAGCCTATCTGGCTTAAGACTAAGGTCTAGGTCATCCCTGGGTAGAAACCCAATGATATTATCATGGGCTATTAGATTTGAGTGTAAGATCCAACCCAAGGCACTCCAATTCAATTACTCATCTATTTCTCGCTTTCACCTTAAGAATTCTCTTAGATTACATGGGCCTAGGTTACATTTCTATGCAATTCCTCCTAACTTACCGTTGGCGAGTAAATTAAAATTTCTCACTGCAAAAAACATTAGATACATATGCAATAATTTGGACTAACTATTTATTCAAGAAAACCTTAACTGGGAAAAACGACATTAAAGAAAACACTTCCCCACCTCGAAAATCCTGTTCACTTTTTTCTTGTTACGAACTCGTTTGGTAGTTGGTACATATAAATGCTTCATTTATTTTTAATATCCTTGCATCCCTACCGTAGGCCTCCTTCGGAGTGTTTCCATTTAACACTCTCTCTCGCAGTGTGGCCCAACAATGCGGCGGGCACCGCGGGACCCAAGGGGCGGCGGCAGGGAAGCATGGTAGGTGGCCTACGGGGAGGAAGTGGCGTCGGAAAGGTTGGCAGGGACTGTCAGCGACAGTCGCACCCCGCATGCATCTCCCAAATGAGACGTTGCTGGGGGATCTCCCAAGACGGACTGCGTCGGCTGGCAGCCGGAGTGGATGGGTTGCGTCAACTGCTTGACCTGGCACTGAAGCTGCTCCCACCACAGCGCCCAAATTGGCCTGTCAACCTGACGCGTCAGGGGAGGTGGCGGCGGGGCAACTCCGACGCCGCCGCTCCCTCGGCGACTCCTCCCCCGGCGACACGAACCCTCGCACGCGTGTTTCCGTCAGTTTCTCTGCTGATGCACGATTTCCCACCTTGCCCCTTCCCACTTTCATGGTATATTTAAAAATAAACTCTCATAAGATTCGAAGGAGCCTATCACGCCTAAATCACATTCAGACATTCATGGAGGGGAAATTCCATTTTATGTTCAGATGGAGAAAAGGAAATGACTCACCATATAAACAGGCTCTACCAAACGATTTTCAACAACCAATTTCCTTGCGTTGGAAAAAACTATTACTATTTTTACGAAAGTAGGCTAACTTTAAAAAACAATAACAATAGCGCAATTTTTATTTGAAAATTCTACCAACGCAGTTCAGAAAGTAATTTTACATAGCCATCATGAGAACGAGTAATTTACTCAAGTAAGCAACACGTATGACGCATGTATAATTCCACCTACTCGACATGATCTGCCACAATAATGGAGAGGAGAGCTAGAAAGCGTTTTTTCAGAAAAGCAGTGATTGTTCCATCACTCACTGAAGAAACTTAATGAAATATATCGGAAGATGAGAAAGAAGGTAACTGATGCAGGCAAGGAAACTTTCATGGTGTATTTAAAAATAAACTCTCATAAGAAATGGTATCATTGAAGGGAGGTATGCTGATGAACTAAACTTTCTCTACGATGAGGATTTCCCTTCCTCAAACTAAGCCAGGAATCTCAAAATTGCGAGTTCATTCGATAATTAGCGTGACTGTTAAACGGCATCCACGGGACAGGTATTCAGAATGAATAAACTCATAACGTGAATAGGATCAGGCATTTATCACATAGAAGAGTAAACTTCAGGATTCACGCGGAAACATATCTTTCTTAACAATCTACAACTAAATGTACATACCATCCTGCGAGCCTCCGTATGGGCGTGTAGCAGGGGTGTTAGGTCACCAGCCGTGCATAGATGGAAGGTTTTGGGAGGTGCAATGGTGACATGTATTATGGGAGTGTATTTAGTGGAGCTCAGTTTCCATTGTTGTCGCTTATTGTGCACGGAAACAGCGAGTTTTTTTACTGTTTGTACTGTATCTGTTTGGCAATGCACCTCTCTTATTTTATCGCCTTTGTCCAATCTAGAGATGTAGTGAGGCATCATGATTATAATCTCTGTGTTGCTCTAAAATACATCAGTTCTGAATTTCTCAAGCGTGTAGCCTCCAGGTATATAGCTCCCACCTTATTCCCTCTGAAAGTTGGGACACTATATGTTCGCTAAAAACACTATATGTTTGCTTGTGGTAGGTTTAACGAAGTGGTTGCTTTTCGTTGCTAACGTTGCTTTTCTTGGTATTTTATCAATTTTTGATTAAATATTTATCACCAGGGTCCCAAATGCTCATCGCGTATTCGAGGTGTGGCCTAACTAGAGCGAAGTAGCTATTTCTTTTATTTTTCATCCAGGGACCTTCCTATTATACGTTAAACAAACTTAACATTGATGATGCACAAGTAATTAATTTGACTGAGTCTTAATAAGAGGTGAACATGTTAGATTTTGAGTCTTGTCTCAATAATCACAGAGTTAAACATTATAATAGATTCTCAAGTTTCATTGTGGAACCCTGCACGCCATCAAATCAAATTTTCCAACGAATATAATTGGAATTTCAAATGCGAGTCTTGAAATTGCTCTAGCATACACTGAAAGATTTTAGATATTAAAAAGTACTGTATATTTATCCCAGTTGAATTTCTTGTCATTAACAACGACTATTAAGGTATGTTTGAAATAGTGACCCACATCTAGCCTGATGCTGATTGTATTTTGGTGACTCTTGACTTTACGCTAAGTGAAGTTATTTCTGATGTTAAATTCATCCTCCTCACCTAAATCTAATTTACCTGAAGGGAATCTGTTATCTTTGAATACCTAATAATTGGACCACACAATGGACAGTAATGACAGGAATTAAAATATGCTCAATGTTACCCTCCTGAATGAAAAAGTTAATATCTGGGTGATCAGTATTTTAATAACTTATTTATACTACCCCCATTGATTACGAATATGATATTTAATGCTATGAAATCTGAACAAAACTTTCAAGTGCTTAAATTAACATTTGTGCTAGTAAGAACTAATAATCCCCCTTGACACGTGTAGAACGATCCAGTCTATCTGAATCCCTCATTTGATTAAATTATTTTATATCTCCCAATGTATCCATTCAATGACCCATAATCATACATACCATGATGCACGATGTATTTAATAAATATTTTTGAATATAAATTACTAGTCCATGAAATGTATTAGCGGAAGGATAAAATTTAATAGCATCACGAATTTGCTCGTTCAAGTGTCTTGTAAAATATTTTTGAAGAATCCAGGTGCAAAAATACAGGAATATTCAAATGCTTACAACAAAAAAATATTTAGAAGTACACTCCAAAGTTTTGGAGCACCTTAGGTGGTCGCAACCCCTGAACTTGAATGAAGTTCCTACAAATGCTTTAGCAATTTCTAATCTTTTCGGCATATATTTCTCACACGTTTATTCAATGAGGATGAAAGAATTTCAGACTATCTGACGGAACGTGCTTCATTTTCCCCTTATAACTTTCATGTGTCATGATTAGCATAATTAACATTAGAAGTGTTCAAGGAAATAATACTCTAAATCCCTTGATAGGACCTGCTCCCGACGGTGAACCATCACCAATACTGTAAACAAATTCCACCGTATTAGCCGAAACTTAGCCCATCATAATCAGCGGTTTTCTGAGAATTGGAGTTATCCCGGCATTGAAGGGAACAGTTACACATTACTTTTTCATTATATGCATGGAATAAAAACAACGGTAATGCGTATGCATCTGTATTCATGCAATCTTCTACGAGAACATTAAGCAAAACTAATTGCTAAAACACTGATAACTTAGCGAACACTTTTTATAAGTCTTCAATGGCATAGTTTAATGAGAATTTGTTCTATATCAGCCACTTAACTTGAATATCAATACTACCTAATCAAAGGGAATAAAACCACCAGATCGATGATATTTGTAAAACGCTAAATTTAAGCAAGAACTTACTGCGCGGGGTCCTCCTATATTATATATATACACAAATATTCTTCCATTTTGGCTGTATTTTTGTAAACTATTGAGAGAGTTACGAAGATATTAAAGAGAGAGAGCGACGAAAAACTCAACAAAAGATATTTTTTATTTGGAAAAAGAACGAATGTATTGCAATGCAAAAAAACATTTTGAATACTCTGGTCTGATATTTTATATACTCTGGCAATGGAAATTGACTTTAAGCCAATCTGTTTAGATCTTGGTACGGTACAGATCTGTCAGAAGACAGATCTGTACCGTACCAAGCGTACCATGCAAGCGTACCATGCAACCGTACCGATCGCAATGATTTTCGCTAATGACAGGACGCTCGGTAATTTCGAACAAATAAAGAATGGAAATAACTTTGATTTAGCTTCTCGGACTAGTGACGGATAAACTAGGCCAAGGTACATCTTGGATCTTAAAAAAATGTGCTAAAGGGCAAATCCTATGAGAGAACTTTCGCAGTTAGAGCAAGTTTCAGTCATTCAGTATTTTTTCAAAGTGTCAAAATCTTTTTTGAAAAATAAAAGTCTTATGAGACAGTTTACAAAAGGTTCAAAAGTGTCATTAAGAAATTGACAATTTTTACTTGAATTCTGTTGAAATTTATTTGGTTACAGTGGAGCAATATATTTGCTAATTACTTAAGTTTAAAATGAGGTGTGACCATTGGAAAAAATGTACATCAGTCTAAATACGATTATTCATAAGGGTTTCTAATGAAGATTATGAAAAATGTACGAACCTCAATTTGTAGAATATGGCTTATCTGATGGTGGTTGAAGAGGTAATCGCGGGTGTTTGGTAGCATAGGTATATTAATAATTTTTGAAGTTAGTCGAAAATATTCTTGGCCAAAAATATACATAAGCACATCTGTTTATTATTATTATTTATATTTTATGCATCGTCACAAAAAGCAAATTGGGACATTTTAAAAATCAAGCAAAATATAAAATCATGAAATTCTTCAAATGTCCAAATAAAAGTATACCAAGAAGAGTGAAGTCATTCCGTGCTGCTACTGAGAAATATTAGCTATAGGTAAGTTATGATATATAACGTCGAATTTTAAATTTTGTTTAACCTCTTCTTAAAAATATTTACATTTTTGAGATGAACTGAAATACTTTGCCAGTAATCCCTTGTGACCGGCGCTTCATCCTGAAGTGGTGTTGATTTTTCCCACCAACCTATTAGCCAACGGAGCAAGAATTTCAGTGAAGCTTTTTGAACTCTTGAGCCTCCCTAACACATACCCTGCCGCCCTTCCTTGATTCTTCTCCTAAGTCATGGTTCGTCCTTTCTCGTGTACGTCCAATGCGAGAGCACTGTACGCTAGCATTGATCATAACAGGATTTTTATAGGCCTTCTCTTTAGTAGTCATTCTGCTCCCTTTGAGATTTCTCATTAGCCATTGCAACGTTCTGAATATACGTACAGGGAGCGTACTGGGTACGCATGATGGTGGCATACGGTGATTTAATCGTGCGTACTGGGTACGCAGGACGGCGCTGAGGGGAGAGATGTAGAGAGCATAGAGACGAAAAAATTGTCTCGATGATCTCGACATTCCATAGTGACGAAATGAGAATGGTATCCAAAGGCGAAAAAGAGACCCGAAAGCCTCTTTGTGTGTTAGACTACAACAAATTCATGGGTGGGGTGGATCTCAAGGACCAGTTATTGCATACGTACTTGATCGAAAGGAAACGCCACAACTAGTGGTATATCAAGATATTTAGGAGACTATTGAATACAGCAATCCTAAATGCATATGTCATTGACAGGGAAAATAGAGATAAAAAATTGGACCACCTTTCATTTCGTGTGCAGCTGGTCGAAGGAATATTTTTGAAATATGCAACTGCATACGGGAAATGTGTACCAGGCCGTCACTCATTAGACAAATTAGTGCCACAACTCACTGAGAGACATTTCCTGAAGAGGATTCCTGTAACCGGGAAAAAAGCAAAGCCCCAAAAGAGATATGCAGTATGCAGCAAAAGAAGAGAATGCGTGTATTGGTGTGAACCATGTGCAGTGGGTTTGTGCTTGGATTGCTTCGAGCCTTATCACACGAAGCATAATTACTAAGGTAAAGCCACTTGAATATTTCCATACTAACGTTTCAACAAAAGGAAGTGAGTTTCTACATGAAAAATAATATCTCAGAGCGGAGAAAATGGACGAAGTAATGAATTTTCATGTTATCGAGACGGGTTATCATATCGAAAGTATCCTCATAATTATGACATCCATAATACCATTTTACAAAATTTAAGTACATAATTATATAAAAAATGCATTTTAAATATTGAAGATCACTATATATTTAACAAAAAAATTTTTTCACTTAAAACACTGAAAGTTATCCGTTTTATTCAGAGAACGAGAAAAAACAAAAATAAATATTTATCCATAGCGTTTAAAAAGTTAGAGGGAAATACGGCAATATCTTATGCTGGTTCAGAAAAAGTTTTTACAATAATGATAAAATATCTTGAAAGTTATTAATTATTGAACGATAGCACGGCGAAAAGGCAAATTCGTTTAAATCTCCTCCGGCCTGTGGGATGGGATTTAATTAAAGGTCCTCCGCACTTGAGGGATTAAGAATGCAACATTATTTTGTGCCGCGAGGAAAAAAATCTTGATCAAATCCATTTGGCCCATGTCAAAACCTGATAGCAGGCCAAAATCAGGGCATGGGGGGAACACGGACTACCATAATCGTCTGGAAAAGAGATAGCATGTATGTGATAAGAAAAATGCGTCAAAATTACAAATTAACTGGATTACAAATGACAAAGATAAAGTCTGGCACGTCAGAGAGAGTAGCGTTCAAAAAGTTGCAGCGCAGTATTGAGCAAGAGATATATAAGATTTATATAAGATATATAAGATTTATTGGCTCTAGGAAAGTTTTCCTTTGGAGCAGGCATAAGTAATTACAATTCAGGCAAAAACAATAACAATCACATAGAAAACATGTCACTAATTACAAGAATCAAAACAAAGGTAGCATATTCATGAATTTCATCCAAGATATTTAACAAAATATTAACAATCACTGAGATAATAAGACAGCAAGCATTTTTCAATCTTTCTGTTGACTTAATATTTTTCAGCGTTTGCGGAATCGAATTCCATACAATGCATGCATTTACAAAAAAAGAGTTATGATACATAGACATTCCGTGGCAGGGTACAATTACTTTGTTATTATTTCTGGTGTTTTTTGTTTTTTTGACCAAATTATCATTATATGGCTGATAAATGTCAGAAGGAGTTTCAGTTTTTAATAATTTGTGCATAAACACACCCATTTGCAATTTTCTTCTTTGTTCAATTTTTAAATTTTTAATTCATAGTAATATGGTGTGATATGCTCATTAAATGCTACATCGCACACATAACGTATTACACAGTTTAGTATTTTTTGCAGTTTGGATATCTGAGATTTTGAAATATTGGACAGTACCAACGAACAGTAATCAATATGAGGAATAAGTAAGGTTTTAGCTAATTTGAGTCTTAGTGGCAAAGACATCAAGTTACGAAAACTTTTCAGTTTGTGCAGGTTGTTAATAACTTTATTAGAAATATGTGCTATGTGTTCATCCCAGGTTAGCGTTTTATTTACAATAACACCTAAATCTTTAATTTTGTCAGTGTATTCTATTTCTGAATTTTGAACTTGAATCTTGGACAGTAATTCAATGTTTACAGATTTAAGGGATTTTGCACTACCAATTATTATGCTCTTAGTCTTCTGAGAATTTAAGTTCAACAAATTATCTGACGCCCATTTACATATAGAAGATACATCTCTCTTATTTAATGCAATAGCATTTGAGATATCGTTGCGATCACAGTCGATGCATATCTGCAAGTCATCGGCGTGTAAATGGTACTTGCAATGGTGTATGTTATTTGGGAGATCTTGAATGTATATGGCAAATTGTAATGGGCCGAGTAATGATCCTTGGAGGACACCACGTTTGACGGGAAGTGATTCAGAACGTAGATTATTCTTCCGATCATTCACCAGCTCAAGAGAGACTAATTAAGTCGAGAATAAGCTAGATCGTAGAGAGTAGAGGCACTAGATGTACTAAAAATAGTAGCCATTGATGATCTTGAAGCATTTATATAGTTGGTTTTCTCGCCACCTGTGTGCAATTAAGCATTATGAGAAAATAGGAGAAAAGCCTATAGTTCTAATTAAAGCGCAAAAAGCATTTTTTCGTTTAGACCTACCACTAAAAGTTCTTCTCTTCCAGCACACTTTAATTCTTTCATCATTGAGGAGGATCAACCAGATGTACTGGAAAAAGTGTCTTTTATCATCGGTTTTTTCGATTTAGTCAAGTAATGTTGGTTCTACACTCTTAAGGAAGAGGACCTACTACTATTTTTCTAAATTTAAAACGTTTGTTACATTCAGTGTAGCGCAAACATCGCTTGAACAGCTGTTCCGTGTAGTGAAAGTGGAAGACTTCCTGTTACTTGACCCAGTTGTACTCGGCTGGAACTATAGAAGAAATGCAAGGCATGAATGCCTACTGGGGAGAGCCAAGAGGGGACGCAAAATTACGTAAAGTCATGTAAATCAGAGAATGCCAAGCTAATATACATGGATAAAAGAGGTCATGGAATTAAATATTAATATGACAAGGCCGGACAAAGCTACTGAAGGCTTAATATGGATATGAATCTTTGTTCCCGGAGTCAACATCTTTCATTTATCTTCTTTATGGAGCTCACACTCCCAACCCTCATACCTCCACGGAGTATTTCCCACCCCCGGGCCACCCCCGCCCACTTGAACGCCCCCGCCTCCACGAGAGGCCGCCTCACGGGTACCCTTCTCAGCCTCGCTCGACTAATCCCTAAATTCCAGCCATTCCACACTCTTCCGGCGTCCCCCTCTCACCCCCCCTCCACTTCCAGCTCCCCCGGCATGGCAGCCCCCTTCTCTCCCCCATCGCTCGCTTAATACCCCCAACTCCCCTTCCTTCCCAGCGTAATCCCAGAATCAACCCTTTCGCCGAAATCTGCCTACCCCACCCATGTCGTAGCTTCATTCACGCAAACGCCACCTTGTTTAAAAAGTTTTATGGCATTTTCATGTTACATTCTTTGTGAAATTATAAATTACACATTGGGGTAGCCGATGAGACACCACACACTTGTTAAAAGGCCAAATTAAATTAATGAAGGGGCATCATGCCCTTAAGTTCAATTTACTGCGTGGTGTCCTTCCCCGCATTCCTTGATTCGCGAGCGAATTTGCATTTTTGCAAATTATTATTTGCTACTTGGTGCAGGTTAAATTCTTCCCCATAGAAGGACTTACGCCGTACTCATTGCTGAACTAATGGGGGCGACAATTATGGTTTCAAGTAGGGTCACCCGTGTTCAAGGATGTAGTTAGTAGTCTACGCACCACAAAAACCTTAGCGGGGTGGTGAAAAAGACAATAGAATTATGCTTCGTTACCCGGATACGTAAAAGTATTGTAAATATGCTTAGATATATGCGAGGTTGTTGGAGTGATAAAATATGATGTTTAACATCCTTAATATTTTTAAAATTTCTCCTTCCTAGCTCTTAAACATTCTGTCGATAAAAATCTGATAATTTCATAATAAGTCATTCCGTTATGTAGTTGTAAACAACTAGTTGTACTTTGATAAAACCATTCTGTCCTGGAACCATAAAATAAATGCAAGGTAAGGAATCTTTCCACGTATGAATAGAAGAATGCCAAATTATTACAGATATGCATGTAAATCAGAGACTGAGGTGTTCACAAAGAAATCCGTGCAGAGGTTAGCAACGTTTTGAAAGTGAGTAACTTTCGTCAATGGATATCGTAAAATCGTTTAATTGCCACAAAACTTAATGCAGCTTGCCTAACTTATAATTTATTTCCTTCATAGTAATATAATTACTCTGATCAGTGCTTTACCTTATTTTAAAACTAGGAATCACCTATCTTTGATTAAAGCTCCCTACTATGCCAAGCATCCTCTCCGCTCAGCTTAGCTAAGACGAAAGAAGACGATTTACATGGGCAACAAGCAAAACTCTGCAGGGATAATTTAAGAGTAGGGCAAGTATCTCATTTCACATCCTTAGCACATTCCATTTTGTAACCCAATTTCCAATATCATCGCATTTTGCAAGGAGCAAAATGCGACCTTTTCCTACTTTCACAGACCTTGATACGGATGGATCGACATTCACCCATTCTTCATCCTCCTATTTATCTCATTAACTATCACAGTTTCAATTGTTTGTATAAGAAAAATTACTAATGTATTAGCGCATGTCAAGTAATCCGTGCATGCCCACGAGTTTCTTTCTTTTGAAATCATATTGTAACTCATTTTATCATGAATAAATTACTAAAAAAGATTGACGAATCTTCGACAGCGCGTTTTCTGCGTGTAATTTCATTGATCACGTCTTTTGTTTGTTATAAAGCAACAGCATCAGGCACCTAATGATGAAATGTAAACGTTGCGTTTTCGCAATTTGCGCCGCACGCAATGCAAGCATCCCGTCATGCATCACGTAGGTCAAAGAAAAGATCTCGCTATTTATTTTTTATCTCTTCTCCCCACCATATTTAACTGAATCATTCCTGAGAAGGCGACTGTTAACCATTGGAGTTCACCACCCTGATTTTCTCTTTGCAGTAAGTCTGAATTCGTCCCTTACGTCATCGTTTAGGTCAATCCAGTCCAAGAGCAAATAATACTGCTTTACAAGTAGTCCTTGAGTAGACTAGATTATCTCACTTTTCTCAAATAGTGTTCTCCAAGCTGAAGGTAATTCGGGAGAAATAGAAAGTCAAATATTATTTTAAGTTTTGAAATAGCCAGCTGAAAGTTATATCTCCTATAGTCAACAATACTTGTCCTCATTAAAATATTATTGAAGGGCATTAATAAAAAATAAATTTTTCGATTAATAAGGTGTAATATGGGGTGCGTACGCTAACCCAGGCATTTGGTATTGAGGTAAAGTTGCGAAAATGGAAAGTTCTTTAAAGGTGCACTAAAAGATGACTTCTTGGCGTAACTAAATAAAACATGTTGTGTGTACATTATTATATCCAATTAATTATTCATAAATTGAATAGTTTTCTTTGTCATTTCACCGGTACACTAATAAATTTGGCGATTTTGGTTAAAATTTAAAATAAAATGTTGCTAAGAAATCCAAAATATTCTTTAGAAAAAAAGGGTTCCAATTTACTGATAAAAGTCTTAAATAATAGACAACTTCTTTCGCTACGTTATATTTGTAACAAAAAACAATATTTTGTTTTAGCTGATTTTGCGAAACATAGGTCCAGCAAAAAGGCAACCACTGAAATCCAGACTCTATATTCCCTCTCTGAAACTTTTGAATCCACTATGTTCCACAATTTTCTGAGTATTTATATTCTATACACACATACCGCCCACGCTGTAACTCTGTGGCTTAAGAACAGCCAAAAGAGATGGATTCCGTGCTATAATGAGAAATGGTATGGCTTGGGTTGAAGGAAATTAAAAATGCATAAAACGAAGACTAATTGAAGCCAATCATGCAGGAAAGATGAAAAAATGATGTTTAAAAAAACCAGTGTTACAACAGTAAGTAGCACCTCAACTTTACTAGTGTTGAAGGTCAAAGGCGAAGGGGAGGTAGGAGAGAATAGAAGCGAAGAAAACCGTATTGTTCACTATCAGGAAGACAAGATACAGATAGATAGGCCACGGCTCTATGGTATTGTAAGGAAAAAATTGTGGTGAAAAAAGCAGGGAAGGGAACATATTTACCAGGAAGACCAAAATGGGCAAAAACTTAAGTCAGTGAAAACGAAATTTGAAAATGAAACGCCACCAGGACGTGAGGAGTTACTAGGGAAATGTGTAGAATA
Organism: Ceriagrion tenellum; assembly: GCA_963169105.1. Classification (NCBI taxonomy): domain Eukaryota; kingdom Metazoa; phylum Arthropoda; class Insecta; order Odonata; family Coenagrionidae; genus Ceriagrion; species Ceriagrion tenellum. The sequence continues at coordinate 116,468,848 of OY720638.1, read as the reverse complement.
GGAGACCGTCGTCAATCAATCTTAGAATCGAATGGCTAATGATTTTTGACACCCCAACCAAACCTTTTCCTTAAAAACTTTCCATCTCTTCCTATCCTTCCTGATGAAATCAATCTGTACTGGCTATGTTTATGTACTGTAAATAAATTTGCGTCACAACAAGTCAAAAAAAAGCTCTCTTCCACTTGCTTGAAATTCACAGAGAAATAAATCATTAAATTGGACTGGGATTTTAATTCATGCCCCTTGATTTTGCACCGTGCGCTCGACAGTTACCTTAGAATCCTATTCAACAATTTCCTCTCTCATAGAGGGTATTAGGAGTAAGTTGTCTCTACAGGTACCGAGCATAAAATGCAAGGACGGGCCTGGAGGATATCGCTGGAATCGGGGTTCGAGTCTTAGTCCAAACGAAAGAATTACCCCGTGAATTTGACATGAGAGCATGACTTTCTGTGGGTGACTTCATTAAAGTTGCTGGACAGCCATTATATAGTTTTTTGAATAAGTTCTTCCTTTTTCTGGACCTCGGTGAGATAATTTACATATCGCTGATTTAAGACAGAGCATCAATCATACGTGTTTTCTGTGAAATCTTTGCATTTTGCAAGATAGCTGAAGTTAATATTAGAATCTACACATAATAATTCGAGGTACCCTGTAATCTCAACGAGAGATTTTGGATAAAATTGAGAGATTATAAAAGGAAAAGAAAGGAGTATAGTTCCAGAATGAATTGACTAGTAATCTTCACGCCATCTAGACAGTCAAGCTAAGAAGAATTGAGTAAAATGCTTTCAGATACAGCTAAGATATAATAAGAGCTTGCAATAAATTTCCAAAAAATCTTAATTAGCTACAAAAAAATCCTATTGATCCTTGTAGAACTACGCCTCGGCAAAATTTGAACTTCTTGGATAGATACGAATTATGGATCCAACAACAAAAATCGGCCGTCCCAGGCAGATATCTCGCTATGTAATAGAGAAACAAAGTCTTTTATTCGTCATCACGCATTTTCTCGGTCGATAATTGGTGTCAGAATAATAGAGTAGACTTAAAAAGAGTTAAACAGCAGCATTTATAGCAATCAAAATAAAACTTAGAAGAAAAGAGCGATAATACAGCAAATAAGTTGGAAAACAAATCAGGAAATGAATGATAAAATGAAGAACGGTTGGGGTTTTGGGAAACTATATTGGAGAAAAAAGGGAGTGAAGGCAAGTATGAAGTGCATTTGAATGTAATGAATTTGAATGAAGCATTAGTTGTAGGGAGAGTAATTTTAGTAAGCGTGATACAGCTGTTTTTTTAGAAGTAAAAACTGGGTAACTGGACGAGGACTGGGGACTGTGAGCGATCGGACCTCGGTAGTTGAAATAGAAATGGACTCGACTGACTGTATGTTTTTCTTCGTATTTGCCAGAACAATAACCTCACTGATTAATCTGGTACTAGGACCAAACCTCATCAGCAAAGGCAAGGACCGCCAGGCAAAAAACATTGTATAAGGTGTCTAAAAATGAGAATGAGGATATGGCATGTCCTAAATAAGACAAGCACCAAAAACTATCCTTCCGTTTGAAAAAACAAGCAAAGAAAAATTTTAATTTGAGAGTGTAAAAATTATAACGAGCACGTATAGAGTAGTCTGTGTGTGTTCAATATATTCTTGGCATCTACTCTAAAGCAAGCCTTAATTTAATTAATTAATTTAATTATTGTGTTCAATGATCACTCTACATGAAAACCATAATTACGGGGTGAACAAAATAGAAATAATTACAAAAAAAACCATTCAAGCTGGCTGAAATATACATAGACATTATCAACTAACTAATTACAATAAATATACATAAACATTATCTTAAATTAACGGACACATTGTGAGTTTTCGATGAACTTTCCATAATTTCCTTACGAAAGCGCTCCTTTACCTTGAAAAAATTAAATTCTTTGCAATAGTTGTTATAACTACGTAATACATATTCTATTTAAGATTGCATTTCTAATATAAAAAGTCCTCTTTTGCCTCCCCTTATTCGTTGGGACTATTAAGTATAACTTACTTAATAATTCCTCACACTCGCCTTTGTTAAAGACATCACAAAAAATAGCAAATCACTCAACACTCTCCTGTCACCTAGTGTTTAAAGTTTCAAAATTTCTAGTAACATGTTATAATCTACTTAATTTTCAAACGTAGGATATACGTGGTAGACAGCGTAATGCAAATGCCTCAGGAATCTCTTTTGGACTCTCTCAATCATTTCATTATATTTCTTAAGATGAGGGTTCCAAATGACAGAGCAATATTCCAATTTACTTCTAACATAATAAAATTACAACACTTTAAGCACTATTTCATCAGTGAAATACTTGGAAATACGATATAAAAAACCAAGTATCTTACATACAGACATGGTAGTACATAAGATATGATTACCAAAAGTCACATTTGAGTCGAAAATAGCTCCCAAATCTTTTATGTCTGTATTTCTCTGTGTGCTCCGACCTTTCATTAATTAATTAAAATTAGCCATATTCTTTCTTCTTGAATAACTTACGACAGAGCACTTATCAATATTAAAATAAAGAAGATTTCTCTCTGACGTCATGATTAAACTATCTAAATCAGTTAGCACTTCTGAAGTCTCTCAAATTGTATACGTATTTGTATATCTCAATGTCGTCAGCAAACATTAAACTGCATGTCAAAGGCATTGTGGTAGACCATTCATAAATATTAGGAATAAAAGTGGATCTAAATTTGAACCTTTGCTACCCCTCGTAAAGCAGTGTAAACATCTGATCTCGAGTTTCTGTGCACCACGAACTGTTTTCTTCCCCGTAGAAATGAACACAGGAAACCCATGTAAAGGTAACCCATGACCCCAACATCTTGAAGTTTCTCTATTAAAATGCAGTGATTTACAGTATCAAATACCTTTTGAAATCGAGGTAAGTAGTCAATATCAACCTGAGAGCCACCGTCCATCAGAGTTATCCGTGAATACAGCATAATCTGTTGCTACAGATCTGTTTGTCATAAATCCATGTTGAAATTCACTCAGGTAACTTTTTAGCCCTAATTTAATGTTAATATGAATTATACATTCAAATATTTAGGGAAAAAACAGAAAAAATAGTCACTGGGTGATAATTTTTAATGTCATCGCGTTTTTCATTAATAAATATGGGACAGATCTTGGCAATTTTCCATTTTATTGGAAAGTCAATTTTTGAAGGACACATTAAACAAATGACAAAAAGTTAGGAATTATATCTTTACAACCTTTTGAAATTTATGTAGGGCCAACAGATTTTTTTTGTTTTTATACCCTAAATTGCATTTAATACTTCGTTTAGACTAATGTGATTTAAGAATATGGTAGTGCTACAGTTTAAAACTTCACTTGAAACTCGTTCCGTTGAGATGGTGGTATCCTCATTTGAATAAACTGGCATGAAATAATCACGAAATGCATTAGCAATTTTACTCGGTAAATTTTCTTCACGATAATCGAATTTCATGATTTCTGGGGTGTTTCTATCGGATTTATTGTCTTTGGCAAATTTCCAGAAGCCTTCATAGTTTTCACAGCAGATATCGTTATAAACTTTCTCCAAGTACGAGTTAAAATATTTATTAACACTTTTCTTAACTTCCAACTTATTGTAACTACCGTGCTTCTACACCGCGCTAGTTCATCCCAAACTAACACAAGGTTAAGCTCAGCTTCGGCAGGAACAGGCCAAGAACACACGTCCTCTTATCTCGGTGACCAGCCCAAAAACATGAATAAGGAAAAACGGCAAAAATTAGATCTCTTCCGATCTAAGAGAGAAACAGAAAATGCTGACAAGAAACTGCATTCATACTTAGTGGAAGCCAAAATGCAGGCGAAACTCTCGTCCAAATATATATAATGGGCAAAGCGGAAGAATTCTGGAAACCGTTCACCATTTATACGACTCCGCGGAAGCCTCCACTGCTAATAATTTTCTCGTATTTACCACCCGGGGTACAGATCTTTTTGATTTACAGCGCATATTAACAGAATGCCTTTTATCCAATTTCAAATAAAATAGCTTCATTACTTTGACAAGTTAACAGACTTTTTGATTTGATCCAGTAAATTTATATCCCTTCATAGACTATTGACATCAAGCGTAAAGTTAGTGGCACCCGGAACTCAAACTGGAACCATGAGTACGATGACCAATTGCGCGAATCGAGAGGATTCAAGCCATTTCTAATGGTGGACAACAGCACCTGTGGTCTGCCTCTGGCGGAGTAGGCTTGAATAAAGCTCTTCACCAGATTTAACAGCACGACGTGGTCGTAAATGCCCCTAAAGCGTTACATTCAGGAGCCGGAGGGAGAGGAGAGTGTACCAAGGAAGATTCTTGAGAGGAAAGGATTAAGCAGACCAAGTTGGAAGAGATGATGATAGTGAAGCACTTACACGATCCACTGACGATCACAGTGGCTATGAAAAGTGTTTCGAATGCATCCCTGCTAGGAGAGCCTAATCTTTATATATGTACACCACTTAACTACGATCATTTGGGGGATTAAAAACCAGGGGGTTGTGGATGTTTCAATGATTGATTTACGGTAAATAAATTCCGAGTCGAATGTTTCATCAGGAAAAAATTAAATTTCCCGAGACTTAAGGATGCCTACCATTGGCTTTGGCATCAGTTACAGCCAAACACTCTTCTTTGCACCACTATGAGCCATGAGCAACTTACATAAGAAATATTTAAGCACAAATTCATGTAAATGTGTATTATTGCCAAAATAGATGGAATTTAAGCTACTAATCAACATTTTTAGGTGTTAATCCATCCAAAATTTATTAATTTTAACAATTTAGCAATTTTCTTTTTGTATTAATTTTCACATGGCCAATCATGGCATCCAAACTGTCGGCAAATCCTCAGATAACAGGATTCTTGAGGAATATTTGTGTCTTTAAAGGAAAGTAATAAGTAAGAAGAAGGAATGGAGAGAAGAAGGTAACAAGAGGATGTGTTGAATGGTTGAAAGTATCAGAAAAAATAAGCAACAATCATTTGCCTTGATCGGGATTAAAACCCAGATCTCCATGTTTCTGGTCAGGTGTTTTAGTCAGCTACAGCTCCAACTATCTTTATTCAAGACAAACCACGACGAGAGTCTATGCGAACTAGGTATTAGATAGGCTAGTTAAGATAGGTTAAGTCAAATGATTTTTCCAATGTGAATTTATACCCGTGCCAGTGACTTCGTACTAAATCATTTTTAAATGCAATTATTGAAGAAACAACTAGAAAAATAATGCTTACAGAGATCGAATAATTTATGAAAATGATGACCGAAGTCTATCGGAAACTTTTCTATGATGTTAGCATACTGCTAAACATGCTAAAAAAACATCAACTTAAGATAATAGTTGGGTAAATTCTACACTCAGTAGTGGCCGCATGCAATCGTAAATACGCAAAATCAGTTCTAATGCAACGGATTTAAAGATTGTTTAAATAAGAAAAAAATTACCGGAAAAATAATTAAACCCAAGGGCATTATCAGGCAATACCAGATTTATTCAATTACTTTTCCGTGGGTCAATATTTGAAGATGGGGGAAATATTTCGGAATACCACGATTGAATTATTTTATTCTGCGCTGGAATTAGATTAGATGGAGTGGATGACATTTAAACGATAGAGGTGGCCGTCAAAACTCGAGTGCAATTCTGGTGCTTCATAAGCACACAAAACTTCTGAAATATGCTCAAATTCTTCACTCATGCATTCAGGCAGAATAGCCCGTAGTGTTTTGCATCATCGATATTTCAAAAAAAACTTGAAACCAATTATTACGTATGTAAGACCTTCCCACTTTTCATCAGACAACACCCTTGAAAACTTCTAAATTTTGTGATATGTTACGACAAATATCATCCTTGAAAATTGACAGTTTGACAAGGGCCTGAGTTGATACAGTGATCGTTTGGAAATAACCCAAATTGTTTGAACTCTAGGAACTACCAAAATGATTCTTAATAACTACAGTCACATCCCTATTTCATTCTCAGGCCTTTATTTTTCAGTAATCTGTCACTGAGATGAAATGTTATATTTTGAGCCTCTTTTCGCACTTCGTTGAAACACCGTGCTCGCCTCCGCCAACTAAAGTTTACGTCAGTCGTAAGAGTGTCTTCCATCACTCACTATAATTGGATATGTTCTCCATTTATTGCTGACACTCCTCGTAAAAACGCGAATTTTCAGTGCTTTATTTTCCGCGGTACAATTTGTTGCCCGTTTCTCAAGTTGTAGATGGTGAAACAGAGCTCATCAAAAAAGAGTATGCGAGTTATTTAGGTGAAAATCAACGTCATTTGATTATAAATAACGTCAGGGATAGAAGGATTAATATTGCAATCCCTTATATTATGGAATTCCACTGAGTGAGGTCTGAAACCATCGTTTGGAAATAACGTCTCTAACGTGATCCTATCGAATACTATGACAACTGAATATAATGAATTTTTTATTTATATAAAAAAAGACATTTTGTTCCTCTTTTAGAAAGATTTGCTCAAGAAACACCACACGAGTGTTAAAACCCGTAAAATATTGCAGTTTGACGACAAGGAACCCCCTCTTGACGGGATAATTAAAGAGTTTCTTGGAAAGATAAAATGTCACAAAGGGTATGAAATTTTGAATGGAATAGAATTTCAGACTCGTTCTCCAATCCCCTTTCTCCCACTCTAGAGGAGAACTACAGTTTCCCCGCTCTTGATAAAAAAACTTGTGATTCGGAGAAATGTCGTAATCTCGATCTTTTCCTTCAAATGAACTTCAACACTCTCCCAACACCAACTTCACCCACCGCGATGCATATGCGCGTGAACTAGGCTACAAGAGCTGAAATGCGCAGTACCAAACAAAATTTAGTGGACAAAACCACATGATCTATTAATACAATGGCACTCGCCTTTCCACCAGCACTCATGGCCACTTCAGAAGATCTAGTGACCACGAACTTCTTCGTGACAGTGAAAGGCCCATCGAGCAGAGCCTGAATCGTTAAGTATAAAACCACCAAAGTGTCTTGCTAAGATCCAGGATAAAACTCTAAAAGACTCCGTAAAATAATGTAGTAGTAGTTTGAGTAAATTAAAGTTCAAACCGCCGAGATTTTAATGAAATTGTGACGGTTAAGTTTGAGTTTAGATCATGAGCCGCAAGCCGTTGCGGGGCTTATGAACCGATAACATGCATGATGTACTTTACCCATACGTACAAATTAGAAGCAGGTTTCATCATCTAAATCCTTAAATTGTATTTAGAAAGACCATTTTCGTTTAAAATACCTATTCATTTTTACTACCTTAGAAAGTATGTCCTCGAATCAGCCAAAAGCACCCAAATCGGTTCAAACACGCCACGAAATTCACAGGGCTTTTTAAGTTCTTTGCAGATGTAAGAGCTCCATGCAAGGACGCGTTCTTTAATAACTGCGTATGTCGCGCCATTGTATTGCGTAGCTTATTATCAGATTTAAACTGATGTTAACGGTGTATCAATTACGAAAAAACAATAAATAAATCAGATTTCTGTACCCACAATCAACAATACAAAGAAAATTCAACAGTACAACTATTTGGTACAATTTTTAAAGGGTATTATTATTTGTAAGAATATTAAAGTATTGAGAAGCAGGAAAAAATCGTAACAAATAATTATAAGAAGAATAAGTTGGACTAGCGTGTACTCGGTGAAATTAATTCACCCAGAGTTTATTACGAGGATGATAGACTGGCGATGGATATGAAGTCAAACAATGCTGAAGTTTTAAAAGGTGTTAGTTCATTAGTACATGATAGATTCAATAAAACTTTCAAAAAGCAATACCGAATAAGCATCGAAGCGAGAGCACCTAGGGATGAGGCGTATCAGCACCATTTACAACCTCCGCTAACTTACTCTACCGCACACTTTTTTATTTTTTTAATAATTCAAGTTTATTTGCATTGCATCAATGTTACCATGCGTTTACGGATAACTTTTAATACGGATAATTTTTAACTCTGAGTGATAGTTTTTAGTCAAAATGTACAACTAAACCAAGCTGATATTCCTAAATACAGTTTCTAACTTACTCTGGAACGAATATATAATACACAACAACGAAATTGGTTGGAAACGTCATATTTATAGTATGTAAAAATGTAATATTGCAGAGAATATAACTTATGTGTCTACTGTTAATAAATAGAATAAAAATTTCGCACAAGCCTCAGAGTAAAGAATGGTAATCTGGAATCTGTAAAATGCGATTGAACTTGCAAGCATTAACTGCGATAAACAAATTACTATCATAGCGTTCATCCAAAGTGCATTCCGGTAAAGTTTAGAAAACGAGATACTACGAGCCAATTTTTAAAGAAGTTGAGTCTGATAAAATTGTTTCATGGCAGCATATTTTGGCCAACCATTTTTCTGTCCAAAAATGACCATTATTAACATAGTGCGCATCATTAGCGGATTACTGACAAGCACATGCATATAATGGTTTAACTCGTCATACAAGAAGCTTATTATATTTATACAAGCACAGATCAAATAATTAGCTACCCAGATTGAAGATGGCTCTGCTAATTACGTAAAACATGGAATCCATTCCACAGATTTCCTAGAAATACGCTGAGAGTGTTCTAGAAATCAAAATGGGAGAGGTACTTGAATGATACAACGTTGTAGTGCAATGAATCGTGGGTAGTATAATATTCACCGCAGAAGTCACGGATGAAGGGGAAATGGGGACGAATATAATCCTTATTACAGGTCGTAGAATTTACACATATTTTCCATTCCCGTAAACCAAGAGGTGAGAATGCGGGTGACCTGAAGGAAATAATTAGACATGAAAGTCTTTTTCGTGTTCATACGGTTCGTCCCAACCAAATTATAAACTCAATAATTTACTAAACTGTTGATTAAAGGTATTTTTCATTAGAAATAGAGAGCTGTCTATATGTTTTCTTCGGTATAAGTCTCTTCGAAAAGAGACTACTTCACAATCGCTACCATTTCGGCTATCTTCCGCCTTCACAATTTATGAGAGAAGTATCACATTTCCTGTATTTAAAAAGAATATGATATCATTCTCACACGGTCGTCAAAGATCCATATTTATCACCTATAAATACGGGTTGAAATTAACACGTTTCCATTCATTCCAACTGATCAGAAAGTGAACTTTTTGGATATTTAGGGCCAGCTAAAAATGAAGAGACTTAAAAATAGGAGATGATTACTAGACCAGCAGTAATATTTCACTATTTTTGGACATCATTTTTATCCTTCAATTATCTATCATAAACTCCATTCCGGTTAAAACAGGCAGACCAACCGTAAGAAGAGCATTTTGATGCACTTCTTTCCCAAGGATTACAGCGTCATTAAGTATGAAAAAATAGGAAATTTCCACTGTGATAAATTTATCCCAACCGGTTGAAATAAATTTATCACAGTGGCAGTTACCTATTTTTTCATACTTACTTATCCTCCGATTCCACTCCATCAAGCCTGAAACCACAGAGATTACAGCGTCCATTCATTTCGGGTCTTACTGCTTTTACTGTTATTGCTTAGGTATAGTATTCCTAACAAATGAGTTCACTAAATTCATCTAGAACTTGGAAACCCAACAGTCTGAAAGTTTTGGAAAGGTAAGTTCATGTTAATTGGTGGATAATAGCGCTTTTTTCATACAAAGCCGGTATTTTTTATTTGATAAAGATTCCAATAAAATTTGGGTATAAAACCGCGTTGATTTTATTATCCTTTTTAGAAAATTCGATTTTTTTCTGGTGATATTTCACCTGAAATCAAATTACTTCAGTAGATATTTTATTCTACGCAATGGTCCTATTCAATCGAGAAGGCCGTAAAATGCTTTTCCCTGTTTTTAGCCCTCACTGGCACTGCGCACTGGTCGAATTCAAATCGAAACTATCACTTTGACATCCATGCAGGCACTATCACCCATTGAAAAAACTGAATGCTGAACGCTGGTATTAAATCAATTAAACAATTTTGATTAGAAAGGAATCCATTTTGGCCAAAGTTTCATTAAAAAATCTGCGAATTCACGGCCATTTTTTATTTATATCACCTTGGCAACCGCCGATGGAGAGTATGACATGGTTGGGTATGGTTATTCTTTTTCTTCTAATACGCTGTTCTCTTCGTTACACGGCAGCGAACGTGCCAATGTTCTCTGCCGAGTACCGACGCGCACTTTCATTACGTGCGCTAAACAACTTAAGTACCTATAATAAATGTCACCGAATAATAATAATCTAAATAACAGAATTCGTGAAGAAGCCATGGAGGTGATGGCTTTCACCGTAACTTTGAGGAATGATTTCTCGATTGGAAATTGAAAAAACTTTGCTAATAACCATGAAAGATTTTTATTGACTAGTTATGTTGCGTTGCTGGTGACATCATCATGACCAACTAGGAAGCCTACATCGTAAAGAAAAACCTCATATGCGGAATTTACGAAGTTTTTTCAATATGCAAACAAGAATCCATGGGTAGATTTTCAGTAATGACGTGATTAATGGGTAATTTTGTCTTTTATTACTCAGCAGTAAAAAGATGATATTCTCCAGTATTTTGAAATAATTCTTCAAATATCACTTAACAATCGGCCGTGACTGTTGTGAACCCACAGAATTCAAAATGCCTGCAGGTTAACAATCGTTTCCTCAGTGCAAATTGCTCCATTCAAGGTCGTTTGAGTGAGCTCGTATGCCCTTCGACGCCTTGGAATGGAAAGCTTTCACAGTCGCAGAGGATTCACGTCACGTGTTTACGTTTCTCTAAAACCAGGGGAACCTTAAATGCGCTGCAAGAGGCCTTAACGCTGATAGTGGTTGTCAGGGAGGGACGGCGTTGGAAATGTTTGCGGAAACGGTTATAAACATGGAATACAAGCTTGATAACAGTGTTTAATCAACATTATACGGTTATTTTTGCATTTTAACATAGCTTCACAAATTTACCGCAGAATATACCTTGTACCATTTCCTGGTTCAACAAGCATTTCGGGATTTTGATTAAATGAATCTGTATTAATTGAGAATTAGAAAATGAGAAAGCTGTGGGGAGCATGCGATTGTTCGCGACCCTAAATTTCCCCTAAATCCCAATAGTAAAATAAATAATCATAAGAAACATGGTATCATACATTTCAGTTGGTACTATTTGTAAATCTCAAGGGAAAAAGTATATTTATTACTTTTTCAGCCATATCAAAAATAATTTTCAAAATTAACTTTTTAATAATGGGACTGCTGCATAAATTCGTTTCGTAAAAAGGTAATATTTCAAAAACTAATAATTTTTGATTAATCATTTTAATCAAAAATTATTAGTTATTATAATCATTTTAACGTCTATTTAAGTTTCAAATTGTTTTTGAATCGTTAAATATATAGTAAAATAATTACAATTAAGTGCTAAATAAAACAAATTATGCAGTAAAACAAATCGGAAAAACATTTCTAGAATAAGATTTGAGAGTTTCTCTATAATTTACTTCTAATTAATACTTAAATAATTATACGTATTTAGTTTTGTCTGCATGTGACTATCTAAATTTTGAACCCTCTTCATTTCAGTGGTCACACCAGAAGCCTAACACTTCGCCCAATGATGCCTCTCCCATATTTGGTACGCATCACTTGTTTCACAATGTGTCATAAATAGGTGACAGATATTCGAGAGAAGGGATTTCATCTTGCAATTAGCATTATTTGGTTCGAATAGGGGCTGTACAAAAACATGGATTGCATGATATCCATGCACAATTGAAGTTTCGCATGATTTCGAACCTTGCGGCTACGAGGAGTGAGGATGAGATAGAAGATGATTATCAAGAAAGATTATACTCATAATGATTTGATGCATTTCACCAATTCTATAATATGATTATCATGATAGATACAATGCATGCACACCAATTGCTTCCAGCTAGAGTATGTAAAACATATACCATAATTTTAAACTTTGTTTTAGTTCAGGACTAGGTATTTGCGTCACCTTGGGTGGAATTTTTTTAATTTATCCGATTCTTGTGACATTTTGAAGAGTCTCAAAATTTCTAATACAGAGGCAAATGCGTAGTATTTCTTTGCAAACTATTACACCATTCGTAAATAAAAGTATTCGTTTTGAATACATTTGAAAGTATTGCACATTAACCCTTCTTCCGTGATGGTTTTTCAGTGTGCTGCAATTCAGAGATCTTCAATCTTTGTTGACTCCACCGATCGTTCAAGTACATCTGATCTACATATTTTTTCTCTTTGCAATATAGATTCAACAAAAGTAAAATGAATTAACCGATAATGATGCGCATTCGAACAAGGAAATCTCCCTAAGACAGTGTACTAAAACGCCCATTAAACATAATTGTCGATAAAACAAAAATGAATTTTATTGCTAAGTGCCACTAAAGAGGACGATACAAAGTGTTTAATTTCTAAGATTTCCTGCCTCGTTGTTCTAGACCTTTTTTACACGAGGTTTTTTTAGAGGCTTGAGGAAAGGCGAGCGGAGGACAAAGAAGATCGGGGTGAGAAATAAAGGACATTGATCGGATTGCACTGCCTCTGCAGAGAAAGATGTGCGTAGATAAGCTAGTTTAAAGGCTGTTTCTGACATGAAAGCCAATTTTCTAGATTATAAAACATAGTGAAATGTAGATACTACTGCCGAGAAACAAATAGATCGTTTCTATTTTCGAAGTGCTCACCCCCTTTCTATAAATAAAACCCTTTCCTTACTCTGAGATTACTGGAGCGAGATGTTACTTCGTACCACGACTCGTAAATACTTACCACTACAAAAAAGGAAAGAATTCAAAATTGCACTCCTCGGCGCTCGCTCATCAACGTTATGGAATAAAAAAGTAAGCACGGATTCGCGGCATGGAATCAGGCGCCTTGGCACCCAAGGGGGCACCGCGGAGCCTTCGATTGGTTCAATCCACGTCCGCAGAGAATGACATCCAAGCTGTGACGCTCCTCCACGACTGTCGACTTTTATTTACCACCTCCTCTCCCTCATCGAACGCCACAGATCGTCCCGAATTTAATCAAATTTCCCCCATCCGGGGCGGGCGAAGCGGAGGAGGAATACAAGGGGGTGGGGACCCAGGGATTTCCCCCCTCCACCCTCCTATTTACTCCCCGTCCCCCAAGACACGACCCCCACCTTCGAGCTTTCTAAAATACCCTCACCCCCAGCCCTACGCCCAAACTCTACACTTTGCGGAGCGATGCTCACGGCACAAGAGGGGAGTGGAAGGCGAGAGGGTGAGGGAGGGAGGCGGGGGAGAAAAATGGGGTAGAATGGGGAAATGGGGGGGCGGCTTTGGACGAGAAACGTGGACGGGGGCGGAGGGGTCTAATTCTGACATTCATTACAGCCTCTCCCAATCCCCTCCTCATCGAGGGCGCTTCACACAACACTGCCTAACCCCCTCCCCCCCCAACCCCCGCTCCCAAAAACTCACTCGCTAAAGCTGCTCCCCGTTTTCTTCTTTGAAACGGGACGAGCCCTCTCCTCCACGGGTCCCTTCTCTCCCTTTGGCCCTTTTCCGGGGAGGAAGGGCTGTGACTCCCTTCTCCGTCCCGCTCTCGCACCCTCCCCAACGCCCCACACCGCCGCTGCTTCTCCCGTTACGGCCAACCTACATGATGCGGCGCTCTCTTTCTCATCCAGGCCGCCCACGATATCAGGACCCTCCCCCTCCTCCTCCACGCTCCCACTCTCCAATTTCTTGCTTTCATCTCCGCCTCTCTTGCCGCGTCTTATTCTCACCTATCACACGTCAGGCGTTTATCAGCGCGGCGCCAGCTCCTAATCGGCTAGGTCTCCTCCCAAATAATACCATCTCCATCCCGTGATTGTGGAATAGTCTTCTTCTACTCAAAGTCTCCCCCATTCTTCATCGCTAATTAGGCCAAAATAGTTTGCATCGGGAAGTATGGATACCGGAATACTTTTACTTTCGTTCTACTTCAGTCCCAGAAATGAGTCTGAACTCTGCTTTGGTAATTTCGTACACTATAACCTAAAAACTGACTCTAAAAGTTATGTATAAAAACAATACGAAGAGGGATTAAAACACGCAATCTTGGGATTTCCCGAGAGACGTGTAACCGGCCTGGCGTAAATGGTCGGCTGCACTACTCTCTATTGTACTTAACAGGTTACATTGAAATCAATAGCAGAGCGCATGACTATCTCTCAATTATTCATTCAAATAATGTCATTTAGAGACCATTGATAATCATATCCTGTTCTCGGTTGAACTCTATCAATGTATTTTGCGAAGGCTATCATTTTATAGAAGAAATGATCTTGGCTCCTTCTCTTCCAATGCGTACTCAAAACTCTAGTTTCATTCAAACTCAAGTCACTGCTTCAGAGGAGTTCTCAGTTTGCAATAAAGATTGTTCCGCCCTCTATTTCCCTCCCGGCTTTCCCTCACTCTCCCACTTCCCCACCCCACCACGTCTCATTACAGTTCCTTTTCAAGTGCCAAACGCAAATATGTAGCGTCGCAGGTGTTCCGCAGAGGGCGGCGAAGGCGAAGGGTGGCGGAGCCCTGTGAGGGCTTCTTGGCAACCCTTTGTTCAACCACTGTGCGAAAATATGACGTTACCTTGGTGACACCTCGTCACGGGGGAGCCGGAGTGGCTGGAGAGGCTTGCTATACCCTTCACCCCGCCCCCTCCTCTGCCCCGCACGTAAACGAACACAACGATTTTCCAGTCTGGTTCTACCGCTGGATATGAGGTTTGGGATGGGACCTTGACAACGCCACCCCGTCCAATCCCAAGGGCTGCCACCTGTCCCGCAAGAATAAGCAAAAGACTTGGCCTTTGAAATGATCTGGGACGAGTCTTAAGAATTACTACATCGCACTCCGATCCCACGGAATTACTTGTGGAACACGTAAGACTGAAAATAAGATAAATTTCAATGTCTTTGATGCTGTACACAAATCGGGGTAGGTGACTAGTCTTACCATTTATCAAACTTACCTCTCCTCCCAACCAATGACCAAGTGAAGAGAGATGAAATAGAGCTTGGAGGTGTTTTCATCACATCCAGGAATAAAGAATGGGCCATCAATTCAAAGTAAAAATGGTAAGAGCGGATAGCTAGACCTCAGGCGGCCTTCCTCAAACCTAGTCCCATCATGTTCACCCAATGCATCCTTGAAGTGAACTGAAACGGTGTTTAAGAATACATTTCAGCCTACTGCGCAGTGGACCTAAACAACCTCGAGGGGGGGGGGATCATGTGGCATGCGTGGTATCAGGGTCTTGGGAGTCACGCACAAATTTGGCCACATGGCAATCCCAACTCAAACCTGCCTAACTCAAACTCAAACTTTCCTCCAGCTCATTGCCTCCTCGACGTGTACTGAGACGTGACACAGGGAGTTCTTTAACGCTCAACATATCCTCAGAACTATGTCATGGGATTGAGAAAAAGATTTAATCCTTATGGTTTGGGATGTCACCTTAAAATTGCTACTTGAGGCCCTGCTGACTCCAGCTCACCTCTTTTGAAACCATCCGAAACGCAGAAACTTCTCGGAGTGAGCTAAGATGGGATATGGATAACGTAAATGTATATCGCATCCGCGTAGCGATTTGTGAATTATAATGTTATCTCGGGAGGTCAAAGTCACGATTAAATTTGATACGGTGGCTCGTAGCCATCAACCGAGTAGGTGATGTCACATTTAGATCGGAATAGACGGCTGGCTTAACTCTATTACCTCCTCTTAAAGTGTGCCTCCCATATCTACAACTCCTTGAGCTAAGAATGTGACTAAAGGATAACTGCGCACCATGTCCACCAAAGAATACGATGAGTTGAGGCAATACATCAGGACCTGAAATTCAAGTCCCCAATACGGAAAGACGACTAGCCTGACCCCAGCCTGCCTTAGTCAAACTCACTCCCTCCTATGACATACCACTTTGCAATGATCTGTGAAGGGGCTAATAGATGCCTTCATTGCACGTCGCTCCCGCGGAATGAGTTAAGGAACACGGGGAATGGGACCACTGGTAACCCTAAGGATCTGGTTGTCATGCCTCAAAAGGGACAGGTGGCTACCCTGAACCAGGCCTGCTATCCTGTAGTTCCTGACCCCCCTTCCACCATAGCTCCTAGCTCAACCCTCCCCCTGGTCCCATTATCCATCTACTTCTCCCACTTCTCTCCGCAATCCGCACCAATGCACCCTGGCCCAGCTTCCCCATACAATCCCCACACTCCTTTAACCCTCGCTCCCACCCCAGCACACTTCGATTACCCTTCCTAACCCCGCCCTAGCTATGAATAATATCGATCCCTCAGTGAGGTCGGAAGATGCGAGCGTTGGGGTTAAAAGCGTTTGTTCCTTTGGCCGTGTTTCCCTCCCCCCACTCTACATCTCCTCTCAACATTAAATAACTGGCCCGCAAGATAGGGCAATGGAGCATTTCCGGTGTTCCGAGAATTTGGTGGGACAAGCTGAGCGGCGGTAGTCGGTCACTCGTGACAGCTGAAAAAACAAGGAGTAGAAATATTTTGTTTCGACTCCTCATCTTTTTCCTGGGTTGTGGATCGTTATTATAGCTCAGAAAACCGCTAGTTACACGTTAAGGCCTGGAGACATCCTAATATTATTTTATCCCAGTACGTATGCTTATTGATAATGCAGGTTTTTTAGTTCTCAAGTCAAAAACTTATAAATCCATTGTAGTTTTCCAAAACATTGTTGAGAGCTCGATGTAAATAAATTCATTTCTGATCCAAAACACGCTTTCGATAAAAAGCTACGTGAATCAAACCCATTCTAGAAGTAAAGTTTTCAAACATAGACTTTTCGTATAAAATAGACTGCTGCCTACTATAATGAGGGTCCAGGATCAATTACCTGCAATATTGATGATTAAATGGTGATCGTCTTTCCTGATGTAAGTGGATTGTGGAGGAAACTTCAATTGTATTCTGCTCCCTCCATCGGAGAGGACAGTTGTGAAAACAACAGACAACTGCGGACCTCTCGTTGCAAATTTGCCAATTATTGCCACTTCCCGTTCCTCTTCCGATCTCCCAATATTCCTTTTCTTATGGTCTAAGTAATTTGATGAAATTTGTGCAAATGATCTCCACTGTTGGTTTTTTGTCAAAATATCAAACTGTTATGCTCTTCACTGTGGCAAGGTTGCGACGCCAAAATAAATCTTCCGGTGACATCATTGGTATTATTTCCCGAAACCGTATCATAGATCTGAAGAGGGGTTATTTTTCATTAACAGAATAAGCCTTTAAGACATTCATGCAGGTCTCACAATTTGTCATTCATTTTAGAGAACGATCTAGTACTAACCATAAATGAGAGAAGGAATTCAGTAGTTGTGTACTTGGTAATTTCGCAGAGTTTCCCGGATGAAAGTGAAGGCAATGATTATTTTTAACCCTCTTATTGTTTCGCTTTTTCCTTGAGAAGCCCATGTCTAAGCAACACCGCCTCAGAATAAGGGTGGCAGAAAGACAGAAGGGTGTGCTGAGGGCGGGTGGGTAGGGGAGAAAGAAACGAGTGGTGGGAGGGATGAATGAGGGTAAAGGGGCGGGGAGGAGCAGGGAAGCAGGTTGGGAAATTGGCATAAGGGCAATGAGAATATTGGATTCTAGTGTTGCAACATAAAGCTCTCAAGGATTAAAAGGCAGCGAAAAGCCATATGCATGCCAGACTCAATATTTTAAATCTAAGCAATTCGACAGTGTAAGTGGAAGGGCGGCGCTCTGCGGCGTGGTGGTACACGCAGAATATTATATCGTATAGGACTTGTTATGCATATAAATAATATCAAGAGAGCTACCGCAAGGCTAGGACTTAATTCATGTCATGCACTATCCGAATAACGGTATCCATAAATAATTTTTAAATGGTACTGTTTTCAAACGAACATGTGACAAATAATTATTAGAGGACTCATGAACAAAGTCGTTGAACTCTGTTAATCGTATAACTGTAGAAAAATGGGCTTGCTCATAAGATTTCGCATTTATGTTAAATGTACTTCCGAAGTTTTCTAAGTTTGACATACTAATTTACTACTCAGATATTATCAATTAGGTTCTTTGTTAATTAACTTGCACGAAGGTGGAGAAATCCAAAGTTTATTTGAAATCGATGTAAGAATGGGAATAGGGGTGTGAAAAATCAGTTCTTAAGATAGCCCTCCAAAATTTCTCATGCATTAAAATGAGTAGGAAATAACACTGACAATCGTGCGCAATAATAGGGTGTTCCAGGTTCAAAACTACACATATAAAATGATGGTCTCGAGGTAATTAGCAAATTTAGGTTTTGAGGCTCTACAGACCTGATGAAATAAAACAGTACATAAGATATTCGGTGACTTAACATTCCACAAAACTCTTCCTAGCGGTGGCTAGCAATAAACAATTATGCTGTACATGAAGGAACTGAACGCGTCACGGTAAAAGACTCCTCTCTGAAGCTCCTCGTAACTCTCGGTGAAGCTACAGCAGCCTCACTCTTCCCAAAACAGCTCTCTCACCCCACCCACTGAAATTCCAGCATCCCCAACCCTTTTCCTTCCATCGCACCACCCCCCGAAATGCACAACCATTTGTCGGATTCCCACCGTATTCTTCATTGCTAAGACTAATTCCCTCTCGAAGTATTCGCTACCCATCGCCCCTTCAGCTCCTCCTTCCGCTCAGCTCAGAAGGAAGCCCCTTTCCATACCACAGCCCCTACCACCACCCCCAAAACTCTCCCCCTGCAGCTCGAATCTCTCACTAGAAGAGAAACCCTTTTTTCCCGCTTAACATCCGCCCTTCCTCCAGATTAGCACCTCTGATCGCCCCGGCCTCCTTCCTCCCCACTTCGTTTTCTCGACTTAATTCCCCCCTTCCTCCGGTTCGTGACAATTCAGTCAACGCGAACAAAGTATCACCAACGCGCTTACACATAAATTCCCCGGGAAAAAATTGAATTTCTAGAAGTTTAACACCCCGGAAGACTTGCGAATCCTATTATTTCCTCAGAAAATACATTGGGTGCATGGATAGCATCACAATAAAGGTTACTTTCCCACTCTGCACCAGAGCAAGCCCTAACGCTAGTGTGTGAGCAGTATGCCCATGAATAATAGCATTTGATGAATGTTTAGCGTTTATTTGGCATGGAGCGTAATTACATGAAACCTTTGAGGCACGTTTTGGAAAATAATATGGCAATGATCTCCAGCTTTCACTAACTCAAAATATACCTGAGCAGGTAATTATCCGCGTGAGTACATTCCCATGAATTGTACTCGTGTGCGACTGCTCACCAATGGAGATGGCACGTACACAGGTGCCAGACAAAAAAGTACAGCCTTACTACTGGTTGCTTACTCAGTATCAAAATAATTTTCTTCAACGGCAACTGCAAGGAACTTCAGGAAATACAAAATAATACCTACCACCATTAGCTTTTACAATAATTAAATTATATATATACATACATATATGCAAAATTAATAATAGAACTGTATTTTGTTTCATTTAATAATTGTTAGACATCGTTCTTCTATCAAAGTCATGCTCTAGGCAGGTAAAAGACATTTGTCTAGAGAATAATTTCACTGGGTTTCATGAGTAAGAATGCATTGATATAGTTATTATATGAGCAATTGAATTAAAAACCACTTTAACTCCTAAACAGAAAAATGCCTTCAGTTTCTAATAACTTATACGTGAATAAAAATTTAAATTACAAAGGCTCTACCTATTATATCATAGCCGATTAGATAAAAACGGCTACAACTGCACGGCAACGCCATAAATACGAACTCTTTCCACGTAACTCAAAATTAATTCTTTCTAGTTTTCCGGTCAGAATATTAATCCGATTACAAATAAAAGCTCCCAGATTGCAATAAAGAAATTTTGAAATCAGTACAAGGCAGCCCTTAACACTTTTCAACTCACCGTTCATTCACTGTGACTAATTTGTGAATTAAAAACAGATCGAGGCGAAATCGAGGGGTCTAGGTTCAATTCCCAGTCCAGGTGAATGGTTTTTCCTCTGTGAATTTCACACAATTGTGTGATAACTAGCGGGTTACTCCGTTGAAATAACTTCGCGGATAGTTCCGTTGTTCTTTGAAAATATAAACAGAGTTTTTAAAAATCTAATTCAAATTGGCACAGTAAAAAAATGTCGCGGACTGCCATCATTAATTAAGATCAAAATAGTAAGTCCTACAACCAAATATCTAAGTTCCTATCAATCATATTTTTTCAGAGAAATGAAATATTCCAAGATAAAGCAATGAACTGTAGAAAAATTGACAGATAGCAAAGAGAGGAAATATATCATGAGGTCGCTGATTTCCCGAAGGAATTGCATCTTTAATATTCCACCGGCCACGGTTATCATGTCGGCTGCACACCAGCTTCAAAATTTGCCAAGTTCACGGATTATAATCCCATATTGAACATCCTAAAGTGCTTATGTTAGAAGTTAGACGTCCTGAAGAGATTCTTAGTAGAAAAATTAAAATATAGAAGGAAGGAACCTATTTCATTCACCCCTGAGAAGTTTAACCCCTACCAAGAACCATATTGGCAGAAGCAACAAACGCGACAAATTAAATGTAAAGAACTTAATGGAACAAAAACGAGAAAGACCAAGAAAAGGATACAAAGAACGTTAAGGACACCAAATAGATTAATTACATAGCAATTTTGAGTACAAATGAAAGGAGAATGTGTTAGATACTACGGCAGTATAGCAGATATCGTAGTTTGAATAAATGACTGCTAATGGTGATGGTGAGCTTGTATTGACGGTACCTCTTTCACTCAGACTTACACTGTCCCCATTATATGCCTACCAATGTAGGCATATTTATAATCTGCTTAATAAACTGACGCATTTAGTTCTTACCGCTGCCGTAGCATACAATGTAGGGCAAGTTAAAGTGAAAATTCATACTCGCCACGCGCCCTAGCGGGATATGGCCGTGCGTTCCGGCGAGCGCAACCGTGTGATTAGGCAGAGGCCAGGGATTGCGGAGCTGCGCGACTGTTCACGCTCTCACCGTGCATTTCCCCGTCCTTTTTCCTGTGCCCCCAACCACCCCCCCTTTGCCCCGCTCATTACCGCCCATCATCAAGTTCTCTCAACGCCAAGGAGGGACGTCCCCCCTCCTCCTCCGCACCCTCTCAACACCACCTTCTTCTTCCGTGCCAGGGGGGAGGGGGCCGGAGGATCACGCCTTCCCCCGCCGCCCCATCCCGCCCCCACCCCGCACCGGAACCTCGGCCACCCCACATCCCCCCCCTCGCATTCCCCCAGGGAGGGTGGGGGGGGTGGGTGGAACTCGCAGCCTCTTAGTCAACTTGGCAACGTTGCAAAATCGAGAGAAAGAAAGAGAAGAGGCGCCCTCGATGGCCTCATGAATATTTATGTTTCTTCCGCCGTACCTCCTCAACCCTCTGCTTCCCCCCCTCCCCTCTCTTAACCCTCGTCCCGCCCCAACCCCTCTTCCTCCTCCGCCTCCGCTCCTCTCTTAACATCTGCATTCCGAAGGCGAGGCTCTAAAAATGTTTTCATTTACCGGATAGGGATGCGATAGCGGGGTCGATCCATCCGCTCCCCGCCCTGCCGGCAAATGGGAAAACAAAGAACGTCCGACGAAACCGACCCCGTTTCACATCAGAATATCGCCCGCCGCAAGGGCGTGTGGCTGCCGACGGAGAAGAGACCCAGCAGCCAGGGGTGGCCTAGGGACGAGTCGCGCAACTAACTAATGTTTTCCACTGGATTCCAGATTCCTAATTGAGTGCCAAGGTGTGAGGATAACACTTAAAATAGAGAAGATGCAACTCCATTCGTGATGTTTTTATTAAGTTTAAGTAAAAATGAGAACGGAAACAGTATCACCATATTTCATTGATTTAATAATTTTTGGCAAATGCCCACGTTATTCGGTAAAGATGGATCAAAGAGGCGGAGTTGTAGGTCTTCCATATTATACTGCACATGACATACGCATATATTCCATCAGAAAAAATTCACCACGACTGAGGATCGATCCACGGACCAGAGCAACGGACTTTCCGAGCCAATGCGCAGACCACCTCGCTACCTGGGCTTCCTGATTCCCAACGCTCATTACGATAGGATTTAAGGGGACTATACGCAAAGCCCTTATGGTTGATTCAAGCTCGCACTCGTGGGGAAATGTTGACTTCATAAAGGCACTAACCGCGAGAAAAAATCCGGTTACATCGCTTATGACTTGATTGTCTACGCATGACAATACTTTCAACTCGGCCGACACCGGTGATGAACATACAGAGGAATTTCTTTTAACCAAGAACAGATCCTCTATGGCTCACCGAGCCTATGATCAGACCACCACGCTACCGTGGTTCGATTCTCAGTCCAGACGGATTTTTTCCCAAAGCTATTTCTATGAATTTTTGTTTCCGGTTCCGGCAAAATCGAAAATATCTTCATTCACCAGATATATTGGTGAGACGACGAAAGTAACTTAGGTACACTGTCTATTGCGCAAGACGCTTTATGACGGGATGCCGTTTCAAGCTTTCTTAAAGACAAGATGTAAAATGCTGGTGTCGTCCTTTCTTCGACCCATCCCACCTCCGCCCATAAATTTACAATCCCAATCTCTCCGTCTCTCGGCCCGCGGCGCCAAATCTCTCGAGGCCAAATGTAACGTTGCACTTTGTGGAGGAAGTGAGGTGAAGTAGAAGGGATGCATGGAGAGAGAGAGGGAAGAGTGTTGAATCGAACGGGCTTCGATATGCTTCCATTGAGGTCTATTACGGTGCTATAGGAAGGTTGATCATAGAGCTCATTCAAGGGTATCTTAATTTATTTCGTTGCCATAACTTGATCTGCAGATTAAGTGTGTTGACAGAGAGTCACAGTTTTAATGCCCCGAGTGAGATTTACACATTATCTCCGAGGAAACGTTGCATTGCACCCTCTTGTAGCAAGGGTTGTGACTCATATTTGTTGGCAAACATGAGAGGTTTTGTAGTATTTCATAACCTTAGCTGTCTTCCTCATGGATAAGGCATTCCTTCCAGCGGATGTTATTTCTAATCGGTCCATCGTGGGTGTACACTTGTCCCGTAGAAGGATTTGGTCGCAGCCTCTTCACTCCGTCACTTCCGTGTCCGCCCTCATACCCCTCTCCTCCCAACCTCCGCTTTGTCCTCACTTCCCCCCTTTCCTTCATCACCGGCACCGCGGGCCTCCACTCGCCTCCGCCCCCGCGACATTTATCCAACCTTCCAAGAATTCACTCACTCCACACTTCACGCTAACTTCCACAGTTCTCGCCCCCTTCGGAAAGTTTAACCCTCTTTTGAGTTCTCACCCTCCATACAGGACTCGAGATGCCAGAAATGATTACGTGGGTTGATGCTAGGAAAACACTGCTTGAAGGATTTACTCACATACTTTGTTCCAAAAAAAATGGGGAAAGTGGTAAATGGTGGTGTAAAAAAACTACAGACTGAACATTTCCTGAAATGAAGGAGGGAAAATTGAAATTCCTACTGCCTTGAACGTATTTCGAATCCGTTGAAATGGAGTCAAAATGAAGCTGTACATAAAGTAGATTCTCGTCGATCCCAATAGCAACGATCAAAAAAGAAATAAAAACAAAAAAAATTCAGGCAAGAAATCTATTGAAATGTGTGCCTCGACTGTCAGCTGGAAATGAAGATCGCAGTGACCTCAAAAAATATCACTCAGGCTTTAGAAAATTGAGAAGATCCAGAGATGAAAAATCAATTATTAGAAAGTTATAACAACTAAGTAATGTGTAAGCTTGCTTTATTTGAATGTTTTTTGAATTTATAAAAGACATTTAATGAAGTAAAGTTGACTATTCTGATGCAGCGTTTCCGATAAAAGGAGCATGGAATTGTTAAAAGTGACTCTTCGGGTAATCAGGAGCAGCTGGTACTAATATGAATAGTGGAACGGGAAAAATAGTGGAGAAAAAAAGCTGAAGACAGAGTTATCAACTGTCACCGAAATTCCTTTACTTGTTCTCATAGGTAAGTGCGAAGAAGTGCTAAATGCAGAAAGACCAAGGTCAGTAACATAAATGAAATGCGCAACTAACGCACATTATTTTCAGTCTATTAAAAGTACAGTTATGTCCCTTTTAGACCTATTTTACCAATTGTCTAAAATTAGAGATCCTAGATTATTACATTAATTTCCATCCATTTGTTCTTCTGTTCCTCCTATTGTTGTATTGCTGTGTCCATTTAACGAGTTAATTGTAAAGAAGGACAGCACAGACTTCAATAGAATTTTAGAATTCACTCACAATAAAGACATTTTGTAATTTTATCACTTTATTCCGTTGCTCCCCTCTATGGTCGATATCAGCCAGAAATAATGTTAAATCTCTGGAACGTATAACTTACTTCTTCACAAATATAATTAAAAAAAGAGTCCTCATCCACGCAACTTTCCCCTGATGTTATCCTCTCTTCGCTCTCAATCACAACTCTTTATAATAACTTACTTAAGACTGATTCTAAACTCGTCCATAGCTCTCTAAACTCGACAAATTACCTCCCTGACCTTGTTTCTTTCAAAGATTGCCTGACACCTACCCAACCTAACAGAACTCGCTTAATGCTCCATAGCCCTACCTCGTGATTTTTCCCTCTCCTAAATTCCCATCTTGACAGCATCGACCCTCTCATCCAATCTTCCAGCGTTCTCACTATCCAAACCGTTTGTCATTCCCAAAAAGAAATAATTTTTACCGTCCCCAATGCTGGGTTATTATTAGTTAACCTTCTTTTTGTAATTTTTTTAGCCAGTGCCTTTTTCGTGTCGTATGCGTCAATTTAAAATTTTACCATGCTCCCTGTGGTCTTTTTCTAGATAAGTGACCTAGGTACAGGAAGACGGCCTAGCTGTTCAATAAACACTGATTGAATCCAGTAAGCAGAAAATCATGCAAGTCCGAATCGTAGCTCAACAGCTAGGTGTAAAAGAATCGATTTTAATGCCATCGGATGTTTGGAGTTGCTTATTAAGAAGAAATAGGATAAAAATGGCATTAGTTTAAAACATTTTCTCCTTGAAGTAATATAAAAGGTTTCCGCGCTGGACTTATGTTTTTCACTGTCTTTTACTTGTATATGACTTGATGCTATCGAAATTTGACGAACAACTCGGAATTTTAGACACCATACAAACTAGTGCTACACACCTTCATAGAACGCAACGTCAGAAAGAGGAAAATCATCGAGAATGGCGCGGGGGAGGGGCACGAAAAGTTGAAGACCACCACGAGAGAATCTCGGTTGCTCTGTCGATTGATCTACCATTTCATTTGCAAATTCCATCTAATATGTTTCCCATCATATTTAAAACGGAGAGCGTTATATGAGTCAGGCAGTAAGTAGGCAGATAAAGAAGATGAAGCTGAGGAAATAAAATACAAGAGGACACTAAATGAGATTGCTAAACGTGTACATCAATTGGGGTAAATATTGACCAAGCTGACATTTTTGGAAAATCAGAACTAACATGTCTGTTAGGAAAAAAATAATAACTGTCATAAAGTTATAGCATTTCAGCGATATATAAAAAAGTTGAATAAAGAAGGTGAGAAAACTTCATGAAGTGGATGCAAAATAGCCCATCCGAGGTTTTAACGTTCAACTACGTAGAGTATATTTCTCGAAATGGGAACAAAAACAAAGAGGATTCATAGCAATAAAAACTACATCCATTTCAATTTCAATTGATTGTTACCCATTTTACCCACGAAAAGTGAATTTCACAGATATGGAAGAAAATCAAACGTAATTCAGTAAAGTGTTTGTATGTAAGGTGATTCAACTGACAAAAGGCCTAGTAAAAAAATAGGTCCAACTGAGAGAGACATCATGACTTGAAACCTAAGACGACGGGGAAGCGTTAATGCAAACTAACCTATTTAAAGAGGATTTGGCAGTTTGTCGATAGTTCATTTCCTGCAGAAAAGTACTGTGTTGCCTTCTAAAACAAAAAGTATTTACGGGTACTCTGTTAATTTCGGGAAAAAGTGGAAGACTTGAATAAAAGTTGGATCTTCAAATTTAAACGTATAGACGGCGACGCGGAGTGCATAGGACACGCTAAAAAACATGATAATACACATTGTCTAGCTCAAGTGGTTATATTTCGCTAAACGTAATAACAATAACGACCATACAATGCACTAAAATTGTTAAAATTCGTTTCTTCAAAATAATCATTCTCTACCGTGAAAAGACTAGTTTTTCCCGACCAGTCAATCTTGGGATGGGTAACTTGTACAAAGAGAAGCCCTATTACATGGAACAATAAAAAAGCACGCACTCTCGTGCATAGGATTCCATTTAGGATTTCCATTTCATTCCCAATCTACTTACACACAAAAATGATAGAATATATCCTCTCGCTACCACTCAATGATTCACCACCCAAATTTATGGCGTCAGGCGACTAAGTCCCTCGAATGACTTTGCTATCTACTCCCCAACCATATCTGCCGCGAATTTGACGACCTATGTCGCAAGCAACTGACAACCTGGGCCGACTTGGCTCCTCAAAAAAAAGACGCTTGCCTTGTATTTCGCGAGGCGCTCGTCTTTTCTAACTGGCCTCTTGAGATCAATTACCTGTCTCCAAAATTTTCACCATATTTTCGTATTTTTAAATTATTTTATGTATTCCTGGCTTTGATTATCACGCAGCTTGTGGGGAACATGTTTATCACCAACGAAAGTCAATGAATCTCCCACCACTTTTAGCCCACTAACAGAATGCAATGCCCATTTCATAAACTTTTTTCCTACCTTTGAAACCATATTTTGACCTCTCACTGATTTCATTCTGTTGCAGTATCTGCACCTACAGACATACCATATACACAAATTTAATAGGTCCGTGATAATCACTAATTTTCTGAGAGATTATAAAAAGAGATTTAAAACATAAGATTTGGTGAGTACTTGGAATGGTGACCGTCAACTTGGATTTTTTGCGTCACTAAGAATGAGTGGGTTGATTAGTGTGGCAATAATTGAATCGACGGACCGAGTAGCAGTGGGGAAAAACTCAGCCAGCTTTGTCTCACCATTATTGAATAGTATTAAAGAGTCGACAACTTGCACTATTTTTCATTGCATTGTACTATTAAGTCTTCTAATACACTGGCAAAGTAGGATTAGAGAATCCACTGAAAATTTGCCACCGATTCAAGGTTATTGACTCGGCCCCTCCAGGTGAGAGGCCAGTACCGTAACCTCCCCCACCCCAACAACAACTCAGTTATATTATTAAATTCTTTCCTCCTGCTCTCATAAAAATATGCTGTCCTCAAATTTCCTAAAGCCTTATCGTATTAGTATCAACTATTTTGGTTTATCCCGGAGTACAAGTGACTGAATTCGACGGTCCACTTGATAATCTTCCCAACCACCTAGCGATGTGAAAGATTTCACTAAAAAACTATTTACGACATATACTCTCATCATAGTCATTACCGGCATGAAAATATAAAAAATGTTTAATAAAATATCCTCATTTCAGAGTCATTCCAAGACTAAATGCTTGGGAAACTAAATATATGTTGTCCTGATTTGAAATTAAATTTACGAAAACGTGTTCCTAGGTGTTCCTTCTTGCCTCTTTTGGGTAAACTGTTAGCATATTTCCAATCCACACACTGTTTCCACTTATGCAAAGGCCTCGGTATCAAGTTCAGATCATAAAGAGTAAGAACTGTACAATGAAAACTTAAAGCCAGGGAAAATCCGGAAAAATTGTAGAAAAAAGGCATAAAATATTGAATAAGGAGAATCATGCAGGGAGATCAAGAATGGATTGAAACAAATTGTGATGGAAGTCAAAGTGAAGGTTAATTTAGGAATGAAGTGGTTAACTGATAGGAGATGGTGTTAAGAGCTGCTGTTAATTAACCTTTTGGATTTACGACTACCAATGATGATGACCGGGAAAGTAAAACTTTTATTAGTTGAGGAAAAATATGATAATGCAATGGCTACTGCATATCAGGTGCTCAAAATCCGTCAATTTCCATTTGCTCACACTCTTCTCAACGTAAATTGCTTCATACTTCCCTAAGGAGGCACAAGGGCAAAAAAAATTGCAGTAATTAAGTGCCAGAAAACTTAGCCCAGTTCAGGATATGACTATTTCATTATAACAGGTCGTTAGTTCCTTTTTATCGAAAGCCGTAATAAGGGTGGTGCTAAGGGAATGCAGCATAATTACTTAGTGGGTGTGGAACTCCCTACTCCCAATTTTCACTCCGTCTCAGACCCCGAAGTTACCCCCAAGGCATCCAGGCTCCCCCTAGCGTCTTCCCGCCTCCTCCACCCCTCATGCTTCGTAAACTCTCCCCACGCCTCCTTCCACAAGCAATCCCTTAAATTTTGTCGGCCCAACCCCTTCAAGCCTGCTCTTTTCTTAGCCTTTCATTCCCTCCCCCAATTCAAAAGAGCGAACGCCGTGGTGAGTTGAACGTTATACCCGGTTCCCATTATTCTCGGAATCATCTGGCTAAAGTGTCAAGTTCATTCAAATGGGCAACGTAAGTGCTCTGTCTTTATTTGGGGGAAAACTGTGAACAACTCGAACACTCCCAAGTATTCACTACTCTGGGTAACTTTATAACCGATAGATTTCATGCGTCACATTGTGTTGCTAGATACAAAAGTTAGCCTAAGTAACGAACTCATGCTTCATTGATGACCAGTATATAACACGGGAATTAATATGAGATTCCTTTTTCATAAAGAATTATGGCCCAAAAATATTGGAAATCAGTCTGTCTTAATTCAATGGCATGCGAATATTTCAGGATGTGAACGTGACCTAATTTGTTAGCGTTGAATATAATGGGCCACTGGAGTGGTACCAGTATATTATTGGCAAGATTTTTAATTATAGACGGGAGTATAGTGCCCTTATTTACGTTTAAAAATGCGTGGCATAAGTTGTATGGAAAATATCAGGGACCAAATACCAAGAAGGCTATAACGACGTGTCAAACAAAATTTCAACAGAGAATATTGAACCACTTG
The DNA here is from genome assembly GCA_963169105.1 of Ceriagrion tenellum. Classification (NCBI taxonomy): domain Eukaryota; kingdom Metazoa; phylum Arthropoda; class Insecta; order Odonata; family Coenagrionidae; genus Ceriagrion; species Ceriagrion tenellum. The sequence goes on along the minus strand of OY720638.1, from coordinate 116,439,586 downwards.
AGACCCAAGATTGAGGAGTTCCCTTGAGCCATATATTAGTAGCAGGACATACGTATCTGTCAAAGCCATACAGAAAGCGACCAGCATTAATTAGAACGTGACCACAAATAAATAAAACAAATAGAAATGCACCCGAGAATCTTCTGAGGTATTTATTGGTTTGCCAAAGCCCAAATTCTTAAGATGGTTGTATGTTTTAAAGAGTGATGCGTATTGGAACTCCAAAAATCGGATGGAAATTAAGATAATATTTCGCAATCTATATATAACTTAAAAAGTAAGAAAAGCTTTCGGTACGTCAAACGATTGAACTTACCATAGGAAGCTTGGGAGTGAATTAAAGACGGACGAACAAATATGAAAACGGTTTGTGATAAATAACTTCATAATGTTAAACTACTTCCCTCTCTTATTTTCTCTATCTATTTGGTATGACAGCTTTTGAATGAGTCACAAGGTTATCCGATAGAAAAATAAATAAACTGTTACTTATGAGCGTAGTTAACTCTATTTACCTGCCATCTATTTCCGAACAATTATGTAATGCATTTACGAGTGCGTTTTAATTGTGCAAACATTGTCCCGTAAATAACAATTTTCTTTATAATTCGATTAATAAAACGAGCAAAATATAACTCTCTAAAAGAAAATCACTGATTTATCAGTGAAATGGTGATTATGTTCTCACCTCTAGAGGAAATCTGGAAGAGAAAATCAGAAATTCAGGAGTTTAGGTAAAGTGTTCCATAAATCATTTCAGGTATTTGAAATTTAAAAATACTTTTGACAAGTTCAGAAAAACCGATTAACATTATACTGAACAACCTTCGTATTCATTGGAATGATACAGATGTGTGACGGCGATGAGTGGTAGTGGAGGCACAATCCTAAATGACTTTTTTCTCAAACGACGCACCGGAAGAACAAACGCTTCAATCGAAGCAGTGATCCGAGGACAAAAATATGCCGGATGAATAAAGTAAGATTTTATTCCGGCCTCTCAATACCCGAATTTTTTTCGCCTAAAACCCATGGGATTTGCAGGTTTCTCGTTTAATGTGATTAATGGGTGCATTAAGCCCTCGGCCAGGGCGGGGGTTGAGCGGAGGGCGAGAGGGATGAGGAAGGGAAGGAGAAGGGAATGGGAGGGGAGGGGGTATTATCAAGCGCGCGCCCTCATTACCCTTCAACCCTTAAAACCCCTTTCCCCACGGCGCCACCCCCTCCTCCACGATATCCGTGCCCCTCCACCCCCCCTCCCCCCCGCACTCGCTTTTGCATGATGGCCCCGGATGAGAAGCAGAGTGTTAACAACTCCCCGCGCTTTGCATTTCAAATGAAGGAGGAGCCGGCAACACATTTATAACGGCTCTTCTTTCCCTCCGCGGGGCTTATCGGTGAAGGGGCCCTAAAGAGGATGGGGAGGTTGAGGGGGGTTGGGGGAGGTAACTCGTAGGGTGCACCGTTTGGAGTGGCGTGGGCCGAGAGGCCCAAAAAACGGGCACCTTAAGAAAGTCCCACCCTTTTCCCTCTCGCCATCGCCGCTCCCATCATCCGGGTGCCAGCGCCTCCGTTCACACTCGCCGGGCGAAGGAGGCAGTTTATTCGGCCCATATCGCACAATCGCACTTCCTTCCGACCTTATTCCCCAACCCCTCCACTCCGCTCCCGCCCCACACCCCTCCCGGTCCGCTTCCCGAGACCGCCCCTCTCGAACCAAAAGCAGCACCAGCGCCCTTCCACACTGCCGGGAAGACAAGGCTTCTGGTCCCCCGCGGGTGGGCCGCCCCGGGAACGCAGAGATTGGATGGGAGAGATGGAGGCAAGTACGGGGTCGGCTGTTGAGAATGACCGACGATTACTCCGTTACCAATTAGTGGAGCGACAAGGGCAGGGGTCAGCGAAGTTTTGAGTTCGAATGCCGAATACTGAGCCAAAAACTACGATTACTGAACCACCAGAAGTTGTCAACCCGCAGATTGGTCCGCTACCGCCCATTCAGCTTTCCATCCAGCAGCAAACCATTATATTGAATATGCTCTTCAACTTTGACGTTCGTTAGTAATTTTAATGAAAATATATCGTATTACAATCCGGATTATCAACTGTAATTCTTCCCATTAGCTTCTGCTTCCTTCACTCTTTCAATATTGTGTCTTAAAATGGGCCCAATAAGTTTGTTTTATATTCTTCACAGTATTTATTGCAACATTTTTCACTCAAATCTTCGTAGAACTTCTTTGCTGGTGATTCTCTACGTCTATTTGATCTTTATAATTCTTCGATAACACAAAATCTCCGTTGATTCCGATCTTACTTACTCGGCAGCTGTTATTGTCCACTCTTAACGGCCAAGTATGAGCTATATTCCAACGTCCTTATCATAAGCTTCCTATTTTATACTGATCCTCCGATGTAAAAGACAAAAGTTCAATTTTTGTAAGCAAATTGCCGTTTATAGTTACTTTCGGTCCAACAGACTGTGCGTCACTCATCTTTGCATCTAATACTTCCAATTTTATTGTGCTATGTAAGGGTTATTATTTTTTACATGTAAGTAATTTCTAAAAGATTATTAAAACATCCTTTTTTGTACACCAATGCCTTATAAAGGTTAATTTGCTCTAATAAAAAACAATGCCATGTTGAACACATTTTACAATATAGCCTAGAATAAAACTAGTAAAGAAATTATCATCGGCCTGGCCGAAGCTTAAATACCCTACATCACTTTCAATTTAAAAAAAAAGGTTTTGGTCCGATCCAACCTATTTAAGAATTGTGCCGTCTATGGACTACTAGAGGCTTATGACACAAATTTCAGCTCAATATCTCAACTTTTACAGCAATTATTGTGCGAAGAGGCAGACAGACAGACAGACATAGCTAGATTGCCTAGTAAGGTGATGCTGATCATTTCTATATGTACATTAGGGTGGTTCGAAAAAAGGCTGTTCTCGCAAATCGTTTCCCGAGAGGTGCCAAACCTAATATTTTGCTATGACTAGGGAGTACGCACAAGATTATTGCGCAGGGTTGAGGCTTTCCACTCTAACCTGACAAAAAAATGAGTTTTTACGCAAGTTTTCAGGAATTATCGACTTGTTAAGTGTTTTTCCTCCATTTTTATTGAAATAATTTCTTGTTATTTTCACTCTCACTAGGAGTAATAGAAAATAGTTCATTTAACCCATTTCAGTTGATATTTAGGAGATACATGATGTAAAATTTTTATTTCAGAGTATTTAAAGTCGATTTTTTACTTTAAAAAGTTATCAACTTTTTCAACAATTCTGTGGGAACAAGATATTCTTCCAATGAAATTGAGGTCCAAAATATTCTGAAACTGTTGGGCTGCTTTTGCTATATTTTTTAAATATACTGATAAGTTGCTTTACACGACACACACGTGAGGAATACTTAATTCACCATTTTTTAGTCAATGCAACGACACTTATTTTTCAATTTTTTAACATATTATATACTAAAATAACGAAAACTCTCGAAATGGAGCTCTTAAATATTCACCATAGCTACGCACGGTACGTAGTTTCACGCAATTGTATTATTCGCAGTTGATGAATTTTTATAAATTTATGAAACTGTTTATTTAAATTCTGCTTTGAATTTATTCAGCTGATTGCTGTCGGTACTTAATGTTAGTTTGATGATCGAGTGGTGCGTTTCAGTATATGACCATACAAGTATGCACGCGCATTTAATGAATTTAACCATAAACGAAAAAGTGGCCTTACATTTTCTATAGACGTTTTTTTCCCATCCTATGGATTTTAATGGCCCAAATTTATTATGAAAGCTTATTTTAAAGAAAAAAATCGAGAGGTAGTATACTGTTTTTTGATAAAAAACAAAATTTTGGCAGAATTTCGAAAACTCATGAAAAATGCTTAAAAAATCGACCTTAAATACTCTGAAATAAAAATTTTACATCATGTATTTCCTAAATATCAACTGAAATGTGGTAAATGAACTATTTTATGACTCCTAGTGAGAGTGAAAATAAAAAGAAATTATTTCAATAAATATGGAGGAAAAACCCTTAAAATTTCGATAATTCCTGAAAACGTGCGTAAAAACTCATTTTTATGTCAGGTTAGAGTGGAAGGCCTCAACCCTGCGCAATAATCTTGTGCGTACTTCTTAGCCATAGCAAAAGATTAGGTTTGGCTCCTCTCGGGAAACGATTTGCGAGAAAAGCCTTTTTTCGAACCACCCTAATGTATATACTTTCCACACCTGCCATGACTCCTTCATTGCATTACATTTCTGCTGTGACAAAATCAATATATCCAGACCACGTAGTGGTGAACGGTATAAAAAAGTCTAAGTATCTTTTATTTTTTATGAAGTTTTTGGATAAGTATTTTTTTGAGGTTTCAATACAGCTATTTAAAGATCATTCAAGAAAAAGCTAATATCATCTTTTAAAAAACTCATAAGTCCTAATCGGTCCCGGCGACCGACGTCACCATTCATGTCCGAATAATTTATGTCACCACTGTAGGAATAATTAAGAGCTTTCTCACTCTTTTGCATGTGTATGCTGTTAACTGACTACTCTTCTGACAGAATGCCGTATTGGCTTTGGCTATGTTGTTCATTAGATCTTTCTTGCCTCTTTCAACGCCAAGGATCCTGTCTCCCACGTAGTAAAAGTTCTACTACTTTGGAATTTCTTTTCCCTAAATTTGTCGATAATGTTGTTTCCCTGATATTTTCCATGAACTACAATTTTGATTGTATTATTACCTTCAAGTGAAATTTCTTTATAGATTTGTACATGTAGTTCAAAGTTTTCATCAGATCTTTCTTGTCTACTAGAATATCTATATTGCTAGTAAAGTTTGACAACTTAAAGAATAACATTCCAACATGCTGATATGTTTTACATGCACTTGAATTACTTTTTAATTACTTTTAACTTAATCGATGGGCTTTTACACCCCACTTCTATGCTTTGGTTAGAAAATCATGGGTGATGAAGTACAGGCATTTGTAAATGTCTGTGGGCAAGCTCGGTCACGCCATTCATGGCCATGTGGAAAACTAATTATTTATGATGGTACTACATGGCTGCTAAGCGATGTGGGCAGGTTCCATACATTGGTTAAGGTTTGTTGAGTCGAGAAAAATGTGGGGATGTCCGAGTGCCGAATGGGTTGAATGGAGGTTGCTTGTCGCCCCAATCGAAGGGTCTATGGAAGAAACGCTCAAGGACAGGTTTGGGTTTCCTTATTTATGCTGCCGATATTTTCCTTCCAGCCGAAATCCACGGAAATGTTCCGCTGCTTTAATGACTCATGCAATTAAAGCGCATCATTCCTACATGTTCAATGCCGAGTTTCTGGGAAGAGCGTCAGCTATATATACCTGAGGGAACGGAAGAGCTTAGGTTTGATACGTGTGCACTGAATATTGAATCCGCAAATTTCAAGTGTCTTCAGTTTCATTTGTTATCTGTGTAGAGTACAACCAATCTCATCGATAGAAGCTTCGAATATAGCAATGAATATCCCAAAGTACTGGTGAATGACACGATAATACCCTCTAATTCCTTAACTGAATATTTTGTATTCTTTAAAATACTTTACTGGGTAGCCATGTAGTACCAACATAAATAAGTAGTTATCTACATGGCCACGAATGGCGTGACCGAGCTTGCCCACAAACATTTACAAATGCCTGTGCATGCAAATCTCTCATCGCAATCCTTTCCTGATTTCGCATCCTCCAAAATACTGCCACATTTTATCATTGCCAGCTTTTCTTCTTATAGACTGCTCATCATCTGTTATATTGATTGTCTTCGATATACTCATCATTCTGCACAATCTACCTTTTCAAATGCTCTCCCTTGCCAATTAATTTAATTTACGTGCGCTGTCCCTTTTGAATCCAACGGTTTATGATAAGTCTCATGAATAAATTAGCTATCCATGTTTCCCAACTTTTCCTACAACTGAATTGACTCGATCCACGGATTTTTCTATCATCTTTTCCTCCCTCCCCCTGGTGATTCTGGTCAAAATGTTCAATGCACGAGCAGTCAGGTCAATTGTTCTGAAGCCTCCCGCATCTCTTGGCTCTTTTCTATCTTATCTTAAGAATGATTACCATATTTTTAAGTCCATTTGCATTCAAGTAAATATTGGTGCATAGTTTAGCTATTCATATGGCAAGGAATGAAAGAGTAAAGAGATTCAGAGGCTTGAAAGCCATCTGCCTAACTACTCGTTTACCAAAACCATTTTGAAGTCCAGTTGAATAGAAGTCAATAAATAACTTGAATATCTTATTAATGGCGCTAACTCCTGCATACTGAAGGAACTAAAAAAATCCTGCCCTTTTCTCTCTCAAATTAAATATCCATATGAAAATATTATTCATATTAAAAACATAAATAATTTGTTTTTTAGTTTCAACGTTTTTACTTAAACTTGGTTTCATTACAACGTTCTATCCACTTTCAATCCACCCACTTTTTATTCTCCTATTTTCTGATGCTTGAAATTTTCAAATTAGTTTTAAGCTTTAAAACTCAAAATTCACGGATGTTGCATTTCTAAAAATATTAAAAACTTTCCGTATTTGACAAAACTCAAATTTTTCTGACATATTTGGAATCAATTTGCTCCTGATATCTACTCTAATAACAAATTTTGGTCAAATAAACAGCAAACGTGAAATTAGAGTGTCAAATAACCATTAGTTGTAACTTTCAATACGATTCAAAAAAAATGTGTTTTTGTCCCACTTTTTCGCAATCCGCACCACTGTGCGTCGTGTCATTTTTTATATTTTGTCTATAAGTTATGAAAGGTACTATTATATATAATATGGAAACATCTGATACATTATTTTTCTCTGCAATAAACTGAATCAAGGGCACTGTAGTCATTGTGATGTTACGTGCATTAATCTAGAAATACACGAGAAAGAGCCACGGGTATTATTCTTAGGTAGCTTAATTAGGGAGTAGTAATAATTCTCCCGTGAACGATAATTTAAAGTTAAAAATAAGATCCGTTAGCCTGGACAACGTTAATAAAGCACTGCGGAATAGAAAAATATTAGGCAAATATCGACGGGATCAGCGCTGCCAAAGGACTTGAAAAAAAGAGTCGACCAGCTATTAACCAGCCGAGGGAAACGAACACGAAAGAAAGAGATAATCAGTTGCATGAGTTATCTGCCTCAAGGAGGAAGACGTTAGAAACGGTAGATACTATGAAAAGATTCAAAAGTGCGATAGAGCAAATATCAGAAAAAATCTAGGACTATTGGACAAAATGTTGAGCTTAGTAGTACTGTGACTTATTGAATGTAATCATAATTTAAAGAATCACGAGGTGAATTGATTTATGATTATATTACTTAGGATGAATCTCAATAGTCGATCTGCTCCTGCATTTCACTGGTTATTTTTGGATTTACTCACTAGAAAATCGGAAATACTAGCTCAGCTCGCTCTTTCCCGACCAATTTCGCCCCACTTATTTTCCACGGTCCAGCTACATATTGTGTGTCAGATTCTGAGTCGATCATCATTTATAATAAGGTTTGCTTTTTCATTGGATTTCAAAGGCTATTTTTAATTTTTTTACAAAGGCGATTTTTGGGTGAAATGCCGTCCAAATTCTGCGAAGATGACAGGTAATCTGAAGTGCAAGAACCAAGAGATTAATGAACATAACCCAAATGTATTGGCATGGAGATAATTTAGGCTATTGCGAGGCTGTATAGGTGCTACACGGGACATTGCATGGGTTGAGAAGCTTTGTATAGCTTGAGTTCAAGGAAGTAAAAAAGCTTATTCCTGGAATCCAACCTTGGGTTATTCATTATGAAAGAAATGAAAGGAAGCTGACCTTCGTGACCCAACCGACCTCAAGAGCCTTACCGTCAACAGAATGCGCCGTCCTCTCTCAAGGCTTCCGAGCCAGGCTTCCACGCTTCCTCAAAGAGGAATCGATCGCCAACCCTCCCTACTTGCAGATGGTGTTGTGATATTAGACGCGATGCCGAGTCCTGGCTGATAACTTCGCCGAAAGAGATTTGGAAGCTCCGGTAACCCAATTCGAAAATATAATAATTTGTAGCAATATTAAGAGAGCATTGGACGCATTGCTGAGGAACTTCGGTCCACCTACTTGGCTGTGATAACTCATTCGTGACCTATGCCGAAGCTTTACGGCGCAGATTTTCATCAATGTAAAAGAAATTCCATGTCCTGACAAACATACCTGTTGACGATTCACAATTGAATGCTCGCGTTAACGCTGGCGTTTAAGGGAACAGTATACCACGAACGAAAACCCTTCCATAAACTTCCATGCGCTTATAGTTTACGGTTCTTTCATGCTACTTGAAGCAATTCTATTTGCTAAGACCTCTGGAATAAGAATTCATTTCAATAGCAAATTTTGTATATTTTTGATTTTTCATTCTACGTAATTATTTCGACTGCGTAAGAAACGTAAATTGGTCGAAAATCAGGTAATCGCAATGACACGTACGACATATTTCTTTCAATCTTAGCATTTGTTCTAACGGGGAATCCTTACTCTCCATGTGGCGCCATTATATGGTTGCATAAGTATAGCGTATTATAACGTCACAATGAACATCCCTGTGAACCCATGGAACGCATTTTCCTCTGTGCTTTCAGTTGAGCTGTTGTCCGGGACGGGAAAGCCAAAGATCTCTCACAGGCTGTGGGAAAAGCCAGAACTAGAAGAGTGTTTTCGGCCGTATATGGCCCCTATGAGATGTTGTTTGCAAATTATTTCACTAATTACCTACAAATGGCGCCACACCGCGCATTTTTCTTTTTTCTCCCTCGAATATGAGTAACAGATAGCATAGTGAAATGGAGAGTTGCATGTCTCAGGAGACCAGAGTGAAGTGACAACGCATGCCTGGAATTAGCATGAGAGTTCAAATGGTTCCACTGAACATATCCTCCCTCGGTGCCTTACCTGCTCAATGTATTATGACTACCGGAAAATCGAGGGATGGGTACCCAGAGGAAGATTCAGGAATAAGTTCATGGACCAAATAAATAGGATAGTACAAAAGAGGAGCTAACAGGAGGTAAGGGAACTAGCATTCCATAAGGAAGGGTGGAGGGCTGCAGTCAACCAACTTAGGAATGAATGATCAATGATGATGAAGCATGCAAAATTTTCTGTGAAACGGTATTTGAAGCTAAACAAAAGATAAGAGCACCGAATATCGCGGGGATGTCTTTTGAAAATCCTACGAAAAGGAGTTGATGAACGTATTCTACCCAAATTCAAATGTGAGAGTAAATAACCTCGTTGATATAACCACGAAGTAAGGGGGAGGCTCAGGAGGCACCACATACATTAAATTCTATTAAGTCAGGTAGCAAAACAATGGAACATGCGGCGAGAGATATTTATGTTGAAAAACGCTCATGAACGAAGAAAATAATGCTTAACACTCTTCAAAACTCCAAGAAAAAGAATCGTTGGTTACTTACTAAATGAAAATCCCAAGTTATTTTGGTCCTTGGTGAGAGACCTCCATGGCGAGTCATCGAAAGCTGAGTTTTTATTGAACGAATACGGACAAGTCACCTACAGTATTGAGTGGGCCAACTTCTTAAATTATTACTTCGAAGTTGTGTACCATAAAGATGACACATTAAATAATCCAGATATTTATAACATTAATGACTCGATAGCTGATATTATCTTTCAAAGTGGTGGAATAACTACACTATTACGTTCCATTAAGGGTAACAGGTCTAGAAGGAATGCTCGCACGCCTGCTCAAGAAGTTATCGCCGTAGATTGCACCATTCTCAGAAATTATATTTAGCTAATCATTATCCTAATGCAAGGTGCCTCAACACTGGAAAAGTGCCAACATTACACCAATACATAAAAAAGGAAACAGACATGATCCAGGAAATTACAGACCTATATCGTTCACATCGATGTTATGCAAGATTCTGGAACATATTTTTGTTAGCCATATTATTACAAAATTATATTACTACGGTAGATCAGAAAATGAAAATAAAATAAAGGAAGTAGACTGAGGAACGGAAAGGTTTAACATTTCGTTTTCCCGCGATCGATAAGAGACCATAATGGCTGCGTTAAGACTTTGAAGTTAGTTAGTTGACAGGAAGTGTAGTTGATTGATTCATATACTCCCTAATGCATATTTATAAATCTGCAGAGTAGTTCTAACACCATGTTTTGCATGTTCCCGGCATGACTATTGTGTAACGTTTACATAATTAAATTATAGATTAGTTAAGTAGTTTCTGTAGCATAGTCATAGTGTGGTGCATGTGGGTGAAAGTTAATTTCTTCACTGCATTTCATGTTGGTGAGAAGTCACCCCCTGCCCAACACCCTTGTGGTGGCCTCTTGGGTATTAAGTAGATGTAGATTATGACCATTCTGGATAATCGAAACTTCTTACATGGCAGTCAGTACGGCATCTGGAAGGTTAGATCCCGTGAAGCACAGCTTGCGCTCTTCCTTCATGATGTTCTATTATTTGGCTAATCGAAAAAGTTGACGAGAAATTCCTTGACAAGAAAGTGTGATCGGCTCCCTTTTATTCATGATTAATATAAAGAACAAATTTCTCGAGTTAGCAGTAAACTTATATGATCATTATAATTTGTCGATCATCACTCGTAAGATCATTTGCAGACGATGCGATTATTTACCACGAAATTAGTGAAGACATGGACTAGTTTATTATCGCACTTAAACAACGTTCATTTGCGGTGCAAGGAGTGGCGGCTAGAACAAAAACTAAGTAAATGCACCACCATACTCTTTTTGTGAAAGCTATCCCACAAACATCACATCTACAATACGGGAGGATTAAACATCAAGTCTTCAGATAAAGTCAAATATATTGGAATTACCGTAACTTCAGACATATTGTGGGGAACACACATACAAAACATATGCCACACAGCATTAAAGACAGTAGGATTTGTTAAACGCATAATAGGAAAGTCTTCGAAAGAAAAAGTAAAAGAGAGATGCTACTTCACCCTGGTAAGGCGACACCTCGAATACGCAGCGAGCACATGGGACCCTGGGACAGAACAGATGGGACAGAACGATTTAACCAAAAAATATATGCAATACAAAGGAAAGCGGCACTCTTCGTTAAAATCTGCTACAGGTAAACATATAGTGCTTCTCAGCTTTAAGAGGAATTAAGTTGGGAGCCACTAGAGACTCGGAGGCTAAATGCTATGCTTAGTTTGTTAGAGAAATTCAGAGCAGGTGCTTTTCAAAGCGACAATGATAAGATCACACAACATTCCAAGGTCCGACAGAAACGAAAAAATAAGAGAGGTACGTTGCCGAAGAGTTAGAGACGAAACTTCGTTCTTTCCATGCACAGCATACCGTGAACATAACAAAGAATTATCCACACTCTCACGATAAACTTCACCATTTCACCTCCCAAAATTTTATACTTTATACACGGGTCGTATCTTAACCCCTCTCGCAGTGTAAAAGGTAATTGTAAATACAAGAAATAATATCAGAACGAAAGAGTAAGGGCCCTCGATGGAATTAGGATAGCACAAGACAAAAAGTTATTAATCATGAGAGATTTTGAAATCGATATTTGCGCAGAAGATTCCACAAGATAGAAATCCCTTAGGAATACAAGAAGTAAGCCACAGTACCTTTTGCTTGAAAATCCTCATTACACTACCAAAGTTTTCCATTTCCCGTGATAAATTTGAATCATTCAGGCGAGATAGTTTCAAAAATACTTGCGCTCTCAACTGTCATTCTCGGATGAATAATTTATAGAGTATATGCTTAGGTTGGCCTTTAGCAAAATCTATAAAATAATTTTCAGGAGATTCTCCCACTGGGTGTAGTACAAGCATGAAGGGACAAGAAAGCCATATAGTGGATCGAATATAGTGGAATCGGGAATGCATGCATACCCATGAGTATTGTTGCAAATAATATGGCAAACATAATGTTGAGGGGAAACAGGAGGAGGATACAAAACTTACGAGTAGATGAATGACGTGTACGCTAACCCTCAAATCAAATCAAATCAAACCCTCTAAGTGCCCTCCAAGCTCTTTCCTCTGATGAGACGAAGTGAAATCGGAACGGGTTAATTAAAGCAACTATTCTGAACTACCAAGAGAGGGAAGGCGCCTGGGTCAAATCCCGAGCGCCTCCTCCCTTTGAATATGGCACACTTGTAACATCAATACCACACATTTTGTGGACATAAACAAAGAACCTATAGCGTAAGATAAAACAAAGTATGACTTCAAGATTCGCCCACATAGCAGACTATCTCGGCAGACTATCTCGCCTAAGTATCTAAAAATATAATGCCGATGTTGAACTACGTATGAATTAACAGTTATTTCCCATATTATCAAAACTATATTACACTTTCATATAATACTTATGTTTCTTTAACCAGCATACACAATATATTGTCAGATAAACTTGTGATGAATAGCTCTCACCATCAGCGGTCATTTTACCGAAGATGTTTTTGCCGTAGATTTCCGCACCTCTCTCAAAGATATTCGTGAAAATACTTCCCAGGTCTCTATTTTGTCTTCGTTCGTAATTAGCCAGATGATTTTCATCTTTGGTGCCCACTGAAAAGTTTCCTAATTCTCATCATTACTCCACTAGTATTTGAAACCATATGACAGACAATAATTTAATATCTCCCGCAGTCGCAGACAATAATTTATTATCTTCCGGAGAAACTACCCTAAAACAAACAGCAATGCTCGTTTTGATTTGAAACTTGAATTTGAAATTTCCCTTCCGAAAACCAAGGATAGAGATTTCCCATCTATTTTGACAGTATATTTACTTTATTTATGGACTAAAAGTTTTTATTTTACCCCAAATTGGCTTCTTCAACTCACTAGTAAATCCAATTCACCTTCTGTAGGAGAAATTGGTCGCTATATTTTTTTATTACTTTGCTAATATATTTATTCGTTATAATCTCATTACGGTAGTCATTGAAATAGAACAGGAGAACCTTTAACTTTGATTCCTTTATTAACTTTCCCTGACAGAATGCAGATTTATCCAAAAAGGAGTAGTTAAATAATCAGGAAATATTATTAGTTAAAGGTTTTAATTAACAAGCAGAGAATTCATCCTTGCTTTCTTTCATTTATTACAATCGATCTTCCTATTCATTGCAAAATGATGGAATTCTGTAGTACACATCTGAGAACGGGACTATGGATGTGAATGGATGATGCATTTTATCTTTAGTGTACGCAGGTATAGCATAAAAAGACCGAAATTCTCTTATAATGAACTTTTCACAACCGAAAAAATAACTTACACTTTGGATAGGTTCTGTCACAATTTGTCACTGTTGCCTTTCTCGGTGCTCTGAAGTGAAACCTAGCAACCAGCTCTTTGCTCTGCAACTACCATGGCAAACTCTTGGTGCCCATTCAGCTAAAGCATTGGACGTCAAATGCTAGTACCACATTCGTCCGATTCACGCTAAGGCCATGGGAAAGTCTCTACTCACATGGTTACGAAGCTAATATTAACCATAAAGGGTTGAATTGCTGTTTACATAGAACAAAACCAATTTTTGGTAAATGAATCACCTGAATATTACCAAATCATTGATTTTTCTTATCCAAGTTGTCACGTTGCTGATAAACGTAGCCATATATAAATCATTTACTATCTTTTTTTCCATGTGAGGTAAGATCGGAAAAGGTATTGCTACGATTATTCTACGTACATAATCAACTGTGAAACACTTTTTAACCGCAGTAAGCGACGCAATTCTGTGACATATACTCATCACGAGGAGCATATAATAGTAATTTTCCGTACATCTTCAATGCACCGAAAAAGACCAATTTCAATGACATACTGCATTGATGTGACCCAAGAGAGTAATGTAAAATGTGGAAACCGGTCATATCAGCAACAATCAAAATGTAGAAAATTACGATTTATTATTTATTGAACATTTTGGTTCAAAATTCTATAGAATTATCGAATTAAAAGAAACTCATATATTTTTAATTTAAAGTTTTCTTACAAAAACTCATATTGGAAACTTTAGATAATTTTTCCTTCCTTGATTGTTCTTCTTGTCTCTGAATCACACGTGTAAGCAAATTCCCCCATCTTCATGCTGACTTAATAGTGGTTTTTAAATGCGATGACTTCTTCACCACGTTTAACTAGGCCGAGGATCTTTGCTTTTTGCCACCTTTGCTTTTATGCATTTATTCGGAGGAGACAGGGAGAGGGGCATTTAATTAGCTGGGTGCGGTAATTAAAGTAGGAGCCAGCTGATAAAGTCGGTTAAAATCGCGTACAATCAGAAGTAGGTTGGTCGATCATGAAATGGCTTGCAAACTTTAGTAGATGCATTAAAAAATCAGTGCGGTAAATTTTAAATGAAGATAAATAGTTCAAATACAAAAGTAATGATATTTTTCTTGGACAAAGAAATCGACTCTGGTCATAAAAGATAAACAGCACAAACTGGAGCAAGTAGAGGATTTCAATTACTTAGTAGTATTTTGGAAGAAAATGTGAATAGCTACGGCAAGAATTGTGGTAGCGAACAACGTTAATAAAAAACTTACTCTCCATTACATCGCACGATCTCTTTCACTTATCTGAATTGATCTAAGTTGATTGCTCCTCATCTACAACTGTTTACATATGTGTCTGAGAGTTTTTTTATGCAAACGCAGTGCGCTTGGACTCACCGGGAAACCTTATGGTATTGGGGTCACATGTAAGACGATGTAAATATTGGAAGTTACTGCATACCATAGATCAGGGATAGTTTTTCCCTAAATCCTCTGACTAGACCAAAATGTGGTATTTCAGTGGGCCATAGAAAACTTACGGAAGACGGAGACTACTTCCCTTTGAAATAAAAATTTTTTTAAAATATTTTCAAAGTCTTATTTTTGCTTTCATCTCAGTGGCGTACCTAAAGCCTATGCGTAATTATATCCCTCACCACTGGTCACTGCTGGTCGGCCGCAAGGCATTACCATGGCATAGTCATCACCCATGGCACACATGCCACGATTGCGATTGATGTATTCGGGCGAAAGATTTAAGGCCATTTCAAGAAATTAATTCTTTTCACACTACTTTTGATCGTTTCCAAATGCTTTGTGTAACTCATTTTGCACTTACCTAAAAATTACGCAGAAAACATAATGCAAGTATATCTTAAGTAAAACAACTGGTAGTCACTAAAATTGATAAATAAAAATGGTGGTAAGTATAAAGAGTTTGCTTCTGATAACTTAAATTGTATCCCATCTGTCACATACTTCTGATAATTTGCATCATATTTAGGTATAGAAACAAATGAATTGAAAATATGACTTGGACGTATGTAGCAGTGGGTTTGTATTTTGTCGAGTATTGCAATTATCAATGATAATTAAAAGGCATCTAGTAGTTCAGATATGACACTTCTCGTAGTATTTCGACTGCTACTATTTCAGCGCCCATATTTCGTGCGGTATAGTTACATCTCTTATCTACCCCTCCGATGGATGGAAGGGGCTTTTTGATCAAATTTCAGAATTATGTGGGCAGAATTATATATTATGTATATAAATTTGTGCTTGCATATTCCCCATTGATTAAATTAGAAAGTAAATTGCTGGCTCTGCATGACACTGTATTTTTCCCTATATTCAATTTGGTGTACATGTGAGTTTAAAATGTGTTGACAGAAATGCCGAAGATGTCTTTATATGTTTTGTACTCTTTTCGAATTTGGAACTAAATAAATGGCATTGGATACAGTTGAAATGCTTCATAAAATCTTAAGAGCTGGAGAGGCTCCACTCATAAGAACTGTATTGAATGTAAAGAATATATTGATAGTTTAGGGTAGAAGTTCATTTATGAAGTGTGTCTTCATCAAGATACCTATTCTGCAATATTACAACGTTTGCCTTACCCTAAATACTTATCAGTACGGTCCAAAAAATTTCAACGAAACGTTTACTAGTACCCGAGTTACATCTTTTTTGCCAATCTAACGACTTAGCAACAAAACATTGCTCTAAAATAACATGATTTACCCTTATTTAAAAGTTATGTTCCATAATAATGAAAGAATTTAACATAAGATAGAAATGCGAGTTTCGATAAAAAAAGTTCCACCAGAACATGTATATTATAGCTCTGGTATGAATAAATCCTGAAAAAGTGTGAAAAATAAAGTAAAACGGATTAAAAAATGTATCATTTAATTCTCATTCAACTTACAAGGCACCAACCTACGTATTTATCGATCTTCTCTAAAATTAGAAAAATATTTGCATTTTAATGCATGACATAATATTGCACCAGTGGTAAGACAGAAAAACTAAAGCAGAAACTAATGATAATATGCCATCAACATAAAAAAATTATAGCGTAAAATTTGGACTATCAAATAATTTGAACGGCTAATTTTCTTGCAATATAAGCAAAAAGCTTGTAAAGTAGATTGATCTACGCACCATCTCTTGGATTGTTATTAACTGTCCACATCGGTATATTTGTAGCAATCTAAGGAAAATTTAAATAGCGAATCCCGGTTGCTAGTAAGTTTACTTACCTTTGCTAATTTGTAATTTTCAATCACCTTAGTAATCTTCAGCTATATCTCAAGGCTACCCAGATGGAAATAGAGGACCGAAAACGGTGAAAGTAAAATCAGATAGCCAATTCCTCTTGGTTATGACTCGGCATAGATATCAAACCCCTGGTCACTAACACAGTAAATCCGTACAATTACATCCGTCAGCAAATTACCAGTGGTCTATCCACTCAATTTAGGCTTCAATTAGCAGATAGCTGTCTTCCAAAATTTTGATTTCCACATAGATATGTAAGCCTATAAGGACCTTTTCATTACATAAGATGCTGTTTTGTCGATAAAACGTTTGCTATTGGTCCTTCAACGCCAGTTTCCACATCTATATAACACGCTACCTATATAACACATATAGGAAATATACTATCACTCAAGTGATGGTATATTTCTATGTAAATTCCGTATGCAAGCGCGAATTTAACTATTGCTGTCGCATGGCAAAAACTCTTTGAAAGTACGATAAACATTCACTATGAATTCACCTTGAGCTTTCAGCAGCATAATTTAATAATAAAAGTAAGACTTGTGGCACTATAAATACAAAATATCACGAGAACAGATTAGTCATGACACGTGCGCATAAAAAATGCAGAAGTGGAACCCCTCTCACATATCAATCACTTCATTTAATCGACTGAATTAACTCATAATCAGTCGACACTACTTAGTCCATGAAATAAGAATAGTGTGGATATATGAGTGTTTACTTTCATGTCACGATCATAACATGCGTTAGAGAACCCATGATGGACCTCGACGGACGCAGTTTCTTAGCTTTTTTTTTAGCTTAGGCTCATCATTCACTGCGTTCCCCCTCGGAGTTGAAATATGTAAACAGCATCAAACTCACCCTGTCTTATTTTCACTTCTTCCCGTGGCTCGGGGAGCGGGACAATGCGGGTGCAAGGTGCAGGGGGGAAGGAAATCATGGCGGCAGCCGATAATACATCACTCTCATAACTCCTCAGATAAAATCTGTGGTTGCACTGGGGCAGAAGCTGTTACACGTTGCCACTTGACAAATGATTCTGCTGCGTCTTCTGTTCCTTCCCCGCCGCGACAGGGGTTCCTCCCGACTGCCTGCCAGACGCCGTTCTTCCCCCGTCCTGCGACGAAAGCCACCACTCCATGGGATATCCATCTCTCGAGGGCTGGCTGAAAGGAGGACCCGCCACCCCTCCTCACTCCATCCCACCCTTCGAGGATGTGGGGTTCTCACCCCTGGCTCTCCCCTTCTCCGCCACCCCCTCATTGCTATACACGAGCAAGACTTAACTTCTTGGATGACTGAACTCACCCACCCATGCATTTCATGCTCATGTTACCACTTGCCATAGACACCGTCCACCATGCATGACCCGAAATGAAGCATGAAGTGCTAGCTTTCAAAAATCTCATTTTTCACACGCCATTGGCGCTGTGGGGGCGTAATGTGAACGCCACTTTTATGAACTTGCTTAAGAAATCGTTTAGACATCACTTTTGCATAGCGATTGACCAGCAAACTGGTCCATGCTTAGGCACCTACGACATTTTTCTGCTAAACTTTATCATAAAACGTTTGACTGTGTGGAATAAGATATTTTTTGAAATAGGCCCATCTTGAACGGAAATCACTTTATAAAAACCCAAAAACTCAGCTCTATGGATTCTCTTTAATGAAGAATTCTTTAGTGAAAGGCTTTTCGCGTTAATGGGTTAAAAATTTACATATGTGCCTCAATCCCGGGACTCAAGTCATCAATATTGGAGGGAGTGGATAAAACTCCGGCGCCAGTGAGAGGTTTCGAAGAATGGTGAAAAATAAAATTCTCGATTTTATCTTTTACCATTCTCGACAGTGTATCTCAAAAGAACCTCGACAAAAATGTCGGTTAAAATGAAATAGTTAGACAAAATAAACTTATTCAGGAAAGAAACCTCCACCGTAAAATATCCAAAAATTCCTCTGAATTGGGTTAAGTCCTCGCCTGCAGATCCGGCGGTCGCGGGTTCGAGTCCCGCTACGGCGAAATACTCCCCCACTAAGGACATGAGTGTTTGTGTGTATCTCTAATAAACCTATATAAATGCCTATATATGTCGGTATATTTTTTCTATATGTACTTATATTAGAACCTAGGGGGCATAAAGTCTCAGGTTCTCAATAAAGTTATTGTAATTGTAAATTCCCATCGAGCTGTTTTCGGGTAAAATAAATATATTTTAAAAATATGACCCAAAAGGGAGTGTTCTGCCTTCTTAAGTTTACTACCATGAGAAAAATATTGCCATTGAGTAAACATTATTCATAACTACTGATAGCCAGACATATTAGTTATTATTGTGAGATAAATTTAGTTTCTCCGTCATTAAAGAACAAATTACTTGAGGTAGATAGACTCGTAGGGAGGTGTTCGGATTATTTTCTGTGCAAATATTTGGAAAAATACAATCAACCGTACTGGAAAGGAGAGAAAGTAATCTTTCTGTGATCTGGCGTTATTTAAGCAGGATTATATGCACTGTTCCTAATCTGCCACTTAAATGAATGATTAAATCGAAAGCAAAGGTATTGTGAATAAATGGTGAACATGTGGAGGAATGAAAAGTTTTAAAAAACGGGTTGTTAAAGAATATCCCTGCGACCCAGCCTAATCATCAAAGAGTTTGCAGAAATATATCAGAAACTGTGAGAAAAACATTCAATACAGTTCTTATGAGTCGAGCCTCTCCAGCTCTTAAGATTTTAAGAAGCATTTCAACTGTATCCAATGCCATTTATTTAGTTCCAAATTCGAAAAGAGTACAAAACTTATAAAGACATCTTCGGCATTTCTGTCAACACATTTTAAACTCACATGTACACCAAATTGAATATACGGAAAAATACAGTGTCATGCAGAGCCAGCAATTTATTTTCTAATTTAATCAATGGGGAATATGCAAGCACAAATTTATATACATAATATATAATTCTGCCCACATAATTCTGAAATTTGATCAAAAAGCCCCTTCCATCCATCGGAGGGGTAGATAAGAGATGTAACTATACCGCACGAAATATGGGCGCTGAAATAGTAGCAGTCGAAATACTACGAGAAGTGTCATATCTGAACTACTAGATGCCTTTTAATTATCATTGATAATTGCAATACTCGATAAAATACAAACCCACTGCTACATACGTCCAAGTCATATTTTCAGTTCATTTGTTTCTATACCTAAATATGATGTAAATTATCACAAGCATGTGACAGATGGGATACAAGAATCTTCTTCGATCCAACCCATACTACCGCGCGGTTGGTCATCAGGTCTGATAATTTTTGCCGGCCTATCCGTGTCCGTTTGGAGCCAGTAATTAAAACTTTGGAGGCCCGTAACGCTCAGCAGAGAAATTCAACCCGTTTGGAATCTGTTGACTTGCTCTCCCCTCCCTAAAAAGCTCGCCCCCCATCGGCCACTGCATTCACTTCTCTTGTCTATGCTTCAAATGATATTCCAAAAATGTAATCTGCTCCCCCGGGGGCAAGTGACGGGAGGGGGACGGGGAATAGCCGGGGACCCCCGGTCAGTGAATGGGGGGAGGACCGGTGAGACAAAGGAGAGCGAGGCGAAGCATGGGGGATGGGAGATGGGGGTCGGTTGGTCATTGGGCAGGGGCCAGGGAACATGCGAGGAGACGAGGGATTATTTCCGTAGGTGCGTGGTGTGCAGTGGAAGAAGGGTGGCGACAGAGGAGGAGGTTCCGAAAGGAGGCGGGCGGATAGGTTTCGGATAGCCGTTGCGTCGCTTGGTTAGCTCCCGGGGATATTTGGGGTAACGAAAGAGATGAGCTGATATTACAAGAGGAGAACATTCATTATGGAAATTAAAAACCCATCCTCGGCATGTATCCGGCCAATCTTGCGTTGCTCACCACGGCCCGGGGAATATATTGCTTAACGGTAAGGTGAGTGGGACGGGTCCGGGGTCGGGATTTGGATTAAATTTAGTGGCTATCTTTTGATGTCAACAGTGATATCAAACGAAGCTTCGGGGCTTTTCTCCTTTGAATTACAGCCAGATGACGAAAAAAGGAAACGGTTTTCACAACGCCACCGAAGGAAAATGCTTAACGGAATGCTGCTGGGAGCATATTTTTAGTGGAGAGTTTTATTAATTTCCACAGAAAGCTTTGTGAAACTTATAATTAGGAACGAATTAAAAATTTATAAGTATCTTTCGAAGGATATGGTAGAGCAATCAATTTTTTTAAGGCCTGATGATTGAAGGAAATTCCATTTAAGTAGATGGGATACAATAAAGATAGTACCTAACCTTTAATGAATGTTAGAAAAGGAAATGGAATGATCGGGTTATATCAATTCACCTGATCTTAGGATATGATGAAAGAGGAGCGCAGTGTATGTTTTGTAGGATCTATCCTTCTGAAAGCCAATTTGACTGCCGTGAAAGGAGTTTCAATTTTCCAGGAGGGGCATCAATTTGTTAACAACTGTGTGTTTGAGAATATTGTATAAAATCAAAGATAATGATATAAGCCAGTACTTTCCTGGTTCGTGTCTATTTCCTTTTTTAAATATTAGTGTGACGTTGGCAAATTTCCAGTCTTGGAGTACCTTGACTCCGCTTAATGATTTACTAAGCATGATTTCTGGGAATGTTGTGATAGTGGTACTAATTCCTTCAGCACGCATGCAGGTATTCCTTCTAAACCTGGGGACTTGTTACTTTTAATCGAACACAGTTGTTTAGTGTTTCCATCCCGTTGAACTGTAATGTCAGCCATCAGCTTGTTAAAGTCAGGAATGTCTAAACTGAGTATTGTGTCATCCTTAGTGTATACACTTTCGAAGTACTGGTTTAGTAAGTTAGCTTTGTCGATGCTGTTGGTGACTACTTTGCGCTTTGGGTCCAATAAAGACTCTACTGTCGAAGATTTCCCCAGAAAATGCGAGCAAAAGACCAAACGGACTTGGGCTTTTCATCTACTAACTAATCAAGATTTTTTCTCAGAGATTATTAGAGTAGTCCACATAATTTCCTTTGTTTTTGAGCGTTGAGCAATGTAGATTTTTGTCGTCATAAGTTCCGCGTTTTGTTGCTAAATTTTATGGATCTTTTAAATAAGTTAAGCAATTGCCTCTTTCTCCTGAGCTTCTGCCTTACTTTGTGGATATACCAACAAAGTTCTGCACTCTCCTTTTATTGTTTGATCGGAATATGTTTAGAGATATCTTTACCAAGAATTTCCAAAAAATATTTCTGCAACACTTCGCTGGTTTTGTCTTTTGTAGTAGCTACACATTCCGTGAAAGACGCGTCTTATCGAATTAAATAAAATTGCATTTCTTCAAATAAGTAGGCTTTAGGTATCGTTTTTACATTGGACTCTCTAGTTCATTTCAAGGTCATAAAATTTACGTTTTGATCAATGTTGCCTTCTAGGAACTCTGCATGTTTAATCAATGCAGAGTTCAATGTAATGGTTAAAGAATTTTCTAAGAAGTTTTTGAGAGCTTGAGAAAGTTCTCTCTCTGATATACCAAAGGCTAATTGCTTAAATCCTTCGAGAGTATAGAGACGTAACTCTTTCGTTTAATAAGTATTTCAGGGTATTTTTGCAAGAGCCCGTTTTCGACTGACAATAGACTGATATATTTGGACTACTAAGGTTCATAAATGCGTAAATCAATGAAAAAACTCCCTTATTTGGCTCACAATCAACTTCGAGGAGGGAAGTTATGAATATGAGCCTCCGTGAGAAGAAAAAATAAAGACCACCTTGAATTGAATAATAATTTTC
The DNA here is from genome assembly GCA_963169105.1 of Ceriagrion tenellum. Lineage (NCBI taxonomy): Eukaryota > Metazoa > Arthropoda > Insecta > Odonata > Coenagrionidae > Ceriagrion > Ceriagrion tenellum. Next base: position 116,417,094 of record OY720638.1, on the reverse strand, counting down.
TGGCGAATAAAAAATACAGCAGTTTTAAGGTTTTAGGCTGCACAATTTGGAAAATTATTTTTTAATGGAGAGAAAATTCTTGTATATTTTCACTGATTTTTTGAAACGCTTGAAATTATTTAAAACAAAGTATTATCTCTCTCTCAATTCACAAAAGCTCCACCCAAAATTTCGCATCTATAAATTTGGGTGTTCCGGATTATGGTGAAATTCTAGCTAATATGTCGAAATTACCGACTGTCAAGTCTCAAGGTTTACCCTAGCACTCTTGAAAATATTGTAATTGACAATTTTTTGTTAAAGAGGGACTAGCAAAGCGCGCCTCGCAGCAATTGGCACCCCAAAAACGTTGAGGGTTGCTGGCTATACAAGCATATTTATTAAATATGATTTTAGTTGACAATTTTGGGAAAACCTCGAATGGGCAAAATAACCCCAGCTATATTGTAATGCAATACTACGAGACAAATACTCCTGCTTAAATGACTTCCCTGAACATTAAAATCTCGATGTACATTATTCACCGTTTTCAAGTTTCCGAACGGAGATCACTTGAAGTAGGGATTGGAAGTGCATATTGACAACAAAACGCAGAGTCACTTCATAAAGTATCGCGACGCACTACTCTTGTAGTTCATTTAGTCCAGCTGTCAAATCTAACGTGCAAGCTCATTCCACCATGTCTCTGGTGACTATTAGAATTTGCAGCTACAATTTTCAACACCCAAAAGGCATTGTGCCAGGCTAAGCGGGACCGCATTCTAAAAGTGCTCTCGTACAGTGGAAAAGACGGACCTTCGTACCTAGAAGCGGCATTGAGGATTTTACTGGGTGGAAAGAAGGAAATAAGAAACGGAGGGAAAGGTAAAATATAGCTAAAAACAAATATTGAATGACATTATAGAGCGAGTGACTATTAGGGGAGTGTACAGGAAGGTAAAACAAGGAATAGCGCAATACACTGGAAGACGACCTACTGTCATTGAATGAAGGAGTGTGGATACTGCCATTGGCTATATCCAGCGATTCTTTGTGCCTTATATTTCCCTTTTCATAAGCTGATATTTTATTAGGAAAGTATTTTGGAACATTATGAGATACACTACCTAAAGCTATAAAAAGCATAAAATACCAATTATCTTATTTTAGGGTATTCTCTTCACGTTACGGTGCCACACTGTAAATGAAGGACTCAGGATTTTACATTCAGAAACTGATTTAACTCTATGTCTTCATTCTCTTAGTTGTTTTTATCAATAGCTTAGGCCTTGTAACCAACATTGCGCCCAAAACCCAATTTATGCTCTCTAAGATCTGTTTTGTTCCAAATTTAAGGTTAGGAAAGACAAAAGGTGTTATAAAAACTATTTTTAAATGGCAAATTTGAAAGGACTGAAGTAAATGCCGTTCTCATTTATGTAAATACCAGATTCCAAGATTAAGACGTTTAAATTTTTGAAATATTGCCTTCTCTCAAGACTAAGTAATAACTTATTCGTAAAAAATGAAATGTGACCGCATACATTATTTGCATTCTAGTAAAAATGAGGTAAAAAATTATCTAAAATTCAAATTGCAGATTTTCCTTCAGCCATGCAGACTAATTTTTCCGTCTTTATTGCTTTGAATACCTGTTGTGTCGTAGAATAAGGCTGAGTCTCAAAATGCATGGTCCAGGTTGAAATTGTTTCGTCAAAATGTAATGGGTGACCCCCTGCTCTTCAGTCAATTAGGGCTTTCGCTCCAGACGATAGTGCTATATGTCTGCTTATTGCAAAGTATTGCGCGCTATATTGTAACTACAACGTCCCTAAGTCCCTTTGAGGAGCTGGTATTCTCCGACTATCGAGGCAGAATCCCTCATTGAGGCAATTATCGAGTCAACCTCGTCTCTTGTGGAACAAGGGGGTCTTCCAGATTGAACGCAGCTATTAATTGCCTCATCCTCATCGTTTACCATCTTCTCCGTTGGTGAATATGACTACGTCCAAACAGCGAGCACCCCTTCCTTCACTAGACCTACTATCAGGTTGCTCTGGGCTGTGCTATTCTCGCAAAGAGGAGGTATTTCCTTTTTCGATCTCTTAAGAGAACTGTTGACTAAGATCAATCACCCATTGAGTCGCGAATTCCCTTGCCATCCTCGTTGGTTTACTTTTAATTCAAGTTTTCTATCGCGAAGGAAGTCTAGAATGCGGTCGGAGTTATGCCTCACTTGCCTTAGAGCATTTATCACATATAACTGAAAATTCTAATGGTCGCCAGAAATAGCCCAGGAGAGCCAACACATTCCGAGCTTTGACCGCAGACCTATATGAACCGCTAACGTAGCGTTTCGCAATGCGTTATGAAATGACGGTATACATAGAGAATTGGACACCCGCAAGCTCTATTTAACGCAAATAAATACCAAGGCGATGAACGGATTAATTTCGACTTTTTTAAATATTCATAGCGAGGGCAACTTGGTGTTCTCGGAGCTGGTAAGGCTTTCGTTCATCCTTCCTGAAGCTAGTAATCTTTGGTGTGAACAACCATTTACTTTAATGTGCACTCAGTAGAAGTGGAAAATATGGCACACTGTCCTCGGTTCCTGGCCTCCACGGCTATTTCACTGCCATACAAATTCTTGGATAAATACCTTAGCGCAATAAATGATGCAATAAAGGTATGCTGCTCACGGTGAGGAAGGCATAGCCAAAGAGCGGTATCTAAACAGGCCCGCACCTCACGTCGCTACTATTTCCACTCACCCCCATTGCACACTCGTGGCCCTGGGATGGACGACAAAATTCGTTACAATGGCCATGATTTTGCCCGTGACACTTCTCAGGAAGTCAAATCAGGGAGCTAGCTTAAATTTTCCTCTCCTCTGTCGTGAACCAGTTGTCCAGATTTACGTCACTGTGGCTCAAAGTCAAAGGCTGAGGCGTTGAAGAAAGTGATGTCTTCGAACAGTGAGTATATGCATATACACGGACTATGGTCTCTAAACTAAACTAAAACACAACATGCTCCATTTCTTCTTTCGAGATTCCAGTCACGCCACTGTTTTCCACGACAGTGTTTCTCGTCCTATCGTGGGGCTGACGACGCCTCTAGGATAGGATAAGAAACATTTTAATGGCAAAAACCGACGCGAATGGAACCCTGAAAAAAGAATTGAAGGGATTAACCGTTCGCCGCAGAAACCTTGCTCTATCACTACCTACCTATTTCAACCACGAATCGAAAACTGCAACTACTGGCGGTAATTGACAAGGATGCTAGATAAAAGAGTTGGCTAACTTGTCGCATTTGCAACTTCTTCCCCTGGCGACCCTCAGGGAACGAGTTTTCCCAATCGATCTGAGCAGGAGTTACGCCTCCTCAAACCGACTCCTCACCGATGGCATTCCCTCAACGTCATCCCCCGCTGGCACATTTCGACGCTCCCCTTGCTCCTGCTCTGACGTCTCTGGGTCCAGAGCGTGAAGGATCAATCCACGCACGTGGTGAGAAAGAGGTTTGTCTAGCAAGAAGTAAACCCCTTTCGGATTCGAATGACTGTGCATGGTTTATCGATATGTAGGGCCTAATAAAGGAATTTAGATCTTTATTTCTTCCAGAGAGAGATATGGTAGGCCAAGAGATTTGAGTTTAGAGAGATTTGAGTTTGCATTTATCCATCTAAAGCTCCAAAACAGACATTTAGCGATATATTTTCACTATAGATGGCGTTACCGTCAACCATGAAGTTTTGGTGAACGAGATATTAAGTATGTTATTTCCAACAAACTTGGTGCTATTATTAAGAGTTTGCATAATCCATGTTGAAAAGTGGACACCAGATGGCAGTACACTTGTCTCTGGAGGGTGTAACGAACAAAATGCCTTCACTAATGAGGATCCTGTTGTTTTTCCATTTTTTTTGCTGTTGCTTTCACAATACGGCCTTGAAAACTTCCCATTCCGTCTTTTAAAAATTCCAAGGTGAATCTATCTTAGAATGGAATGAGATACACCAAAGTGACCGACATAATTGAGAATTTCCTGCTAAGCGGGAAGGTGATGGGGATAGTTTTGTGCCCTTACTCCGTAATAATCGTGAAAGAAGTGTTACGCCTTACGTTCCTTTTTCATAAAAATAACTGTATACAATATTTTCGTTGGCTTGCAAAATGCGTGGTTTCTTCTGGGCGTTCACATTGAGACACTGGTTTTGTTGAACATAAATTTCCGAACCGAAATTTCTGTTAAACTGAGTATTCCTAAAGGTACAATTTACAAGTTGTCTTTATGTTAAGGTATTGATGCAGAAAATATGTCTGAATATATTTTCTCACCAAAATTAACTTATACGATGATAATGTGCTGCATACTTGAACTTGATTTTATTTTTCACGTTTTTCAAACAGTTTTACTTAATCAGAACGAAGAAAAATATTTCTTATAAATTGAAATGCAGACATTCCATACATTAGTGGTGCACCCTTAAGTACAATCACGGACGATAATCTTATTTCATATCTTATGCGTTAAGGAATATGGATATAATAAGGCAAAAAAGTTAAGATATGATTAGATACAAATAAAGGGGAGTAAAAGTAACCACTGTTAAGAAAAGCCGGTGGTCTGGTTACACTGTTGTTTATCCGCCACCCATCAATATATATCACCATATAATATAGAGAGAAAGAAAATAAGGCATAAAAGTTACATAAAAGCAAGCACTTATTCAATTAATAAGGTATAAAAGCTAAAGGGGAGACATTGATTTGTAAATGACCGCTAACCATACTAACACTTCATAACACTAAGGAGAAAGATTCGCAGACTGAAAGAGCAACGTAATTCAACGAACCTCATTTCAGACATTTTATGGTATGCTGTACCACTAAGTTTCAACTAAATACCTCCTTGTCTTACTCATGACAGGCTTCAATGCCTTACATTATTATTAATAGTTAAAAATTGCGATATTATTATCATTAATTTTACATCTCTAATGTTAAAGCCGGAAATCTCGCTACTAATTTTGAGGACATCCTATCTCGTGCTATCGGCGGTGTTTTACGGTTTTCCTCGAATAATTGTCATTTCTTTTGTAAAACACGTTTACACGTCTGGAGCACGTGACGTCTTGTGGGCGACCGTTGAAGACCAATTACCACTGCACTGATCCACCCAACCCACGAAAACTTGCTCGACTCATTTGTGTCGAACTGAAGGCGGCACAACGCCCTGAATTTATTATATTTGAACATACCTGCCCCCTGGCGGCGGGGCAAGCAAAGATGTTTGCCGCCCGGGACACCAGCAACGATTCCCCGCTCACTCGAGAATCCCCGCTCAAATCCACTTCCGCCACCCCACTGACAAGCCCCCGCGGCGGGACCCACCCACAGCCCCCTCTCCGCTCCGCACCTCTCCGCCTCACCACCCCCTCGCTCCAAATCGCTCCTGCCACCCTGCAGGAAGGCACTATATTAGTTTCGGTGTTCAAACAGCACGGCACGAAGACTTGGGCTTTTGCCGCCAGTGAAAGGGATCGCAAAGGAGAGGGACGCTGCTCACATCTACTTGGAAATTGCTGTCAACAAATATAATAATGGACGATCCGAGGGAAGGAGATGTGTTCCACGCGGGGGCAGGGGGGGGATGGATTTCCAACCGGTGGGATGCATACGCGTGTACCTCTGGGAGTAGCAAGAGCTTGGCGAGGCGTGCGCGTAGGCCGCGAGGGGTGGGTGCCTCCGCTGGGACGGTGGCTGAGGGACCGGGAATGATGAGCATGGCAAAAATGTCGCTCATTCAGACATATTTTAGCACAGCATTAAAATACATTGAATTACTCTGGACTAGGGGAGAGTTCATTTACTTAAATTATATGTCAAATGTTAAACTCTAAAGCTTTAGAGTTTAAACTCTAAAGCTTTAGACCGAAAAAACCGGAAATGCACGTTTCTTTATGGTAGTTTGAGCGAAATATCATTTTACTTAAAAATCAATGAATTTGGTCTCACTTTAAAGAAAATATCTCACCCTTCTAATGACACCAAAAGTTCAACCCCTTACTACATTACTTTCCGAGATAATTTTCCAGAAAATACCAGCCCTTTTACATGGGAAAGGGTACGTGTATGCACTGCAGAGAGACATTATTTACAAAATGAGGAATCTAAGATGTCGTTAAAAAACTAACAGAGTGTAGCTTATAAGTTATATCAACTATTTTTGAAAATTATTAATATATAATCACCGCAGTAAACTCTTCGGGATCATAATAAGCCTTCAGTTTTGAAGGAGTTTCAAACGCACCGCGCGAAAAAATGAGTCAAGTTAAAGGCTTATTTAGATATATTAATTTGATTACTAACAATTTTTGTCATATATAACTATATTATTGCACCAATAATAATACAATATTAAATTGATGTGTCCTACAGCTGGTGAAGTTAAAACGTATATTTCAAATATGGTCTCTATTATGACTAGGGAACTATCACTCTCGGACTGCCTTAAGTCCAGAATTTGACTCAAAATCATCTAACTAAAAATGAGTTCATATGGGACACAAGCATATCTGTCTAAGGCACCTTTTATGTGGGCGAGATAAACAAGTGTTAGGAGATGATTTCCCGTGCGTCACGAAAAATCAATGAAAGTAATATTGACTGATATTGACTTATCAAGAACTTAATGATGGCAGCATTGAAATACCTACGTTTATCTGACAAAGCTCCATTTTGTGGAAATGCTGAGAAATAAAAAAATAACTTCGTGCTCTCCTCGTGGTTTCATTGAAAATGGGAACCGACCTATGTTTCGAATGATAATTGCCATGTAAAATGGACACCTGTCACATTGAAACCTAAGTAGGCTCTTATTAAGGATAAAGTTAAGAGGAGATTACATCTTTAATCATTACATTTACGACATCGTTAAATTTATTGGTTACCTCACACATGTTAATTTTCGATAAATATTAAACCCATGGACATATTATGATAAGTCGGCAAGCTCAATGTGATCATAATTGTCCGGTGACCGGTTAATTGAACTATCTCAACGCATTTTTCTATAAGATCGACTTAAATTGCTCATTAGACCTATGAATTGAAGTTTTTTCCTCACATAAATGTGAAATTTATGGTGGTAGCCATATCTGTGTATGCTACATGTAGCTCATACCACAATTACATCTTTCAACAATCATATCACTGAAGCACTATGTTCCATGAGATATTTATGGTAAATTGACAGAAACATTCCAATTTTTAAAACAATAGTTAAATTACGAGTCAAAAATCCAGTATTTCATTAAGATTTAGGTAACATAAACAGTTTGCAGCTAATTATTGCCTTACTGCATTTCCATAACTCGTAACAACTTATCTTTCACGAAGAAAATTGGTGATAATCGAACCAACATAAAAGATTGCCGCAGCAAAAAGAACAACAATTTATACCGAAAATCAAAATATTCTGGTATTGGTCCACTAAATAGATTTATTCTTTACGACCCGGGTTTCGTCACATAATGACAGCCATTTGACGAATCCCGGATCGTAATGAAAAAATCTATTTAGTGGACTATTACTAGAATATTTTGATTTCCGATATGGAGAGGTTTCACAAAGTGAAGCCTGAATTTATTAGTTATAAATAATTTATACATAAGAAAAGATGCATAAATTTTGGAGTTATGTTGGTGTGATTAGCGTATTTGGTGTAGCTTGCAATTTGATAGGGATGGAATTTTATCTTCCAAATGCTGGAGATGTACAAACAACACGACGATATAAAGAAGTCAAACATCATATCCAGGAAACAAAGCAAAGCATTGCTCAATTGGCTTCCAGTTGCACTTATCATGTCAGCATATTTACCACTTCTCCAGACATTTTGAAAGTACAATTTTTCTTTTCTTTTGCTCATCAGTTCATATGATAAGGTGCGATAAGAATGCCCAATCAAGCAACAATTACTGCGATCCTCATTCAGTTACATTTCTCTAATCGTTCTGCAATTCGCACGATGTTCTCGCACGTAATCCCAGTACCAAGTATGCAAGAGTATCATGCTAAATGAAAACCTTAATGCTCGGGGGTCAGCATGAATTCAAAGATATTGCAACCACATCACCTTAGCTATCTGACATTTTCCAAAATACTCAATTTTATACGACATGGCTCTCCGACTGCAAACCCTGAAATTTCACGAGTATGAATTCCTCCTGACTACATAGAACATGTAAAAAGCACAGCCTTTTTTCATCACCATCTAAGTTTCAGGGTGCAAAGTTTGACATAGTTCATCGTCCGTCACAAAGTATTATACAACCATCAGGAAAGCCGTTTAATCCCAAATGAGGCTGTTGATGATAAGGCGTTTCGATAAAGATGATTCTCAATTGGCCTATTCTATGGTTGGCGATCCAACACGTGATTATACTTAAGTGTGTGATATTATGTTAAGGCGGGTAGATTTTTCGCTGAATATAAGGTATGTAACCTACCCTCTATAAGTTTTTCAAAGAATTTAAGGAAATTAAAATATCAATAGGAATGAAATATTTTTAATGAATCCCTTACTCCGTTGTTCACCTTCGTTCTTGTCAAACTGCTGTTCTTTAAAGCCAAAGCATGCCATTGACATACGACTTAAGTACGACACAAAAATTCGATTCATTTGGCCGGAATACAGGTATGCTTTTTTTACTCCTTATGTAAAACATCAAAACTAATGATAAAAAAATAAACTAACGTCCGATGAGATCATAACTCAAATATCGTGATACATTTTACTTAGGACCCCCTTAAATGTGGCTACACCGTGTGCTTTTCAAATATTGATGAGTTGCCGTTGTGGAAAAAATGCTATGCTTAGAGATGGCTTCCATTACGTCCTGTTCAATCTACACCAAAATTGATGTGTTTTTCCGAGGAATGAAACCGTAATCAGATATCTCCAAAATGTATTTTATCGACCAAAGTCTACGGATAGTCTACTAATTCATTAGCAAAGTGCCCTATCAATGTACATCAGGATACAACTGTACAAAAATTCAAAAATATCCCGTAGTCAACGCGTTATCCAAGAATTTTACTCTATGTGGCCTAAAAACCCAAGTTTAGGGGAGTTGAAACGTAATCTTAGCGAAACTATTTCATAATATATCATACCAGGAAATTACGAATGTTAATTTGCGAGTGGAAAACATCGAATAATGGCTGGATTCAAATGAGTGAGTCCAAAAACTGAGTGTCGAGGGCGCGAGCGGTATAATGGGTGATATTGCCTACCTTGGTATTTTGTAACGGCAATGAACTTGAATGAAGCACAGCGTGAGCACAGACAATTGCATCCTGGTGGTGGAATATTGTTTCGACCTCATTCTGTAAACCTTACAGTTTGCAATCCCTTCCTACCATAGCTGTTGTATTTGTGTGAAGAGCAGCTAATAAAACCCTCACAGATACTATCAAAAGGTTTGAAATTTCATGCTATCTTCTGCGCGGTAGGTATCCTGTTTTTTCATTCCATTAGTTGGTTTATACTTTAAGTTTAAAACACAATCCATCCGTTATGTCCTTCATCGACGGGACTAAAACTGGTCATTAAGTAACCGATAATCGACATTTTCTGAACGCCAAGCCAATGCTGTGCAAACATAGAAGATAAAAATATACTATGACTTACCATATAGATTCTAAGGAATGTCGCAACGTCATCAAGTCTAATTTCAATCGTCGCAATGCCATTTTGAGATTCTTAGAATGAATGGACAACAACATTATGTTGATTTTGGTCCAAGCCGAAATTTAACCGAGAAGTATTGACTGAATTGTCACTCGTCTTAGTTCAAGCATGTGGTTTTTATACTTTTTGCCGAAGAGAAGTCATCGCCCGCTAGTAACCGCAACCACACTCATCAACTTAAACATCCCAACACAACCTCCCTCTAAGAAAACAAGCACCTACAAAAATAGCATTGACGACATCGCATTTTAGTTGCCGCAAAAAATCTATATCATCATACTATCAAAAAAGGAAACAAAAAAAGTATCACAATACACAAGAGCAATCACTAAAAACCTAGTTTTCTGAGAGGAAAAAACGTGAATAAATTCCACCATTTTCTAATGCTCTTTCAATATTTTTTAAATTCTTAATGAATAAAGCAAATTCTATAAACGAATTATATTTAGCAAGGAATCTACTATGAAGAGGAGGAAGAAGAAGTTATGAAGACAAGTCAAAATATACAAACAAGTAAAGTGAACAAAGGACTAATTCTGATTAACTATTTTTCCTTTCAAATGTCTTCATACTTTCATTTTATTTGCCGTGTGAAATCTTCCTAAATAAATAAAAAGTCCTAAATCTCGTCCATAATGTTAAGTTAGTTGGCAACAATCAGTCCTTTATGTAAGAATTGCAAGCCAAATCATCATACGTTTACATCCCGGGCCAGTAGAATTACAAATTATAGCTATATCGCATACAGAAATGTTTTCTGTTTTTGCAGACAAATGCTTTAAAAATGTGTGGCAAAATGTAATACCAGTTCAAAAGAAATAGATACCCTATTAGTAATAGTCATTGTTATTTGAGCTCTAGCTGCTCAAGAAACTACCTGCATTCAACTAATTGGTCCGATCCCAAATATAATGGAATATAAAGTCCTCGCTTTCATAAGTTTAAATTCCTTTTCTGCTTCGATGCCATTATTTCGACGATAAGAGCACTGAAGTTCAACGCAAATTTTTTTATGAAATCGCTACCTTAACGGATTTTTGGGATAAATTTATGACACATTTCTGCAATACAACCCCAATCCAACCAAAAACAATTGATGAGCCGCTTTTCGTAGCCAGTGGAAGGTGATCCTGTAGGAATTTTATCCCAAATAAGTCGATGAAGTGAGGAATAAACGCCGATATGATTTGTGATGGGCAAAGAAAATATCAATTTGACGCTTAGCCTTATTGTTGAATAAACAATTCGGATATAGATGCTTTATCTTCAGGAAAATATTATGCAAAACGTCAAACAACAACAATTATAAAGTCCTACATAAATATTATAGCCTCTAGTTCATTAAGATATGTAAATGCTGCCACAGATCTGCTTAACAGAATAGAAATAGACAATTCCTTGGAAGATATTGGAAACAGAAATGACAAATGGCCATAATTTATTTATAAACCAAAACTAATGGAGGTGATTAGAGTTTTGGCCTAGTGTTCAATCATTGTCATGATTCCAAAAACTTTTTCACTTTGTGTGTTTTTTTTAACACAGTCAACGTCATACTCTTAATTCAAGCGTAATTTTGAACTACAATTGTGCACCAGGAAACCAAAAAGGAGTTAATTTCTCGTCCAAGCAGTACAAAGAAACTGTGAATACAGCCATGTCTTTCAAAGTGGGTACATAAGTACAATTGGAGTCATAATCTGTAGCAAAAAATTGAAGCGACTCGTTCTAATACAGTCAGGATTACGAATTCTCTTCGTGCTACTGAATTCCAAAGCGATAACAAGAGAATCATGTTCGTCACAAGTCTAACAAAAATAAGAACAATAGCCCAGAGGTATTGTAGGTGTTGTAGGTTGCAGCCCAAATTCAAAGTGCGAATAAATGCTGCTGTTCTAGCAAATCTGTAACTCTCTAAAAATCAAATTTTCCCACTCTTCCCTCAGTTTGTTTTACTTTTGAATGTACGACTCAACCACTGCTCTTATTTTCAAAGCGTTGCAAGTTGCTTAAAATTAAATTACCATTATCACTCTAGGGTTGATGAGAAACAATAAGTGAGTGCAATGGAGAAATACTCAGATAGTCTCTTACAGCAAAATACAAAACATAAAACCAAACCATAAGAAATAGCGTTCTGGTTTCTTCTTAACAAAGCAAATCTGGTTGATGAATAAAGCAAATGAAAAATTCCACCTGTTGCTAAAGATTGATATGAAATTTTCTCACCTAGAGATGTAATGATTGTATTCTCATTGAAACTATTTATACAAATATAGCACAGTATTTAATTTGACTGTCAAACTTAATAAACATGAAAAATGTATTCAGCCACACCAGAAGAACCAAAAGAAAATGACCGAGAAAATCTAGAAATTTCTTGTTTCACTGGTAAAATGTTATTTATAGACTTATTCCAAATTTCAGAACTTATTTTTAACAAATATGAATTGAAATACATGCAGAAATTTCAATTTTCTTTGAGATAAATATCGGGAAAAATAAGAGATAACTTATAAATCCTCAATGTTATTTGCGTAAAGAGGATAAAAGCAACTTTACAAAGTACGCATACCGGATCGAGAATAATGGTTCCTTCATAGAATGGCATAAAACCATTTATAGTATCTACAGAGGTAGGATGCTCAGGCAATGCTTTCAACAAATTGCGTTTTATAACTCTGTCAGCCAGAATAAACTCATATTTATCTTGAAAGACCGGAGGAAAATATTCCATATCGAGAAACTAAAGAGTACAGTATTTTTTCTCCAACTTGGTTTAATATACATTATGAAATATTTGCCAATCATAGTTACGGCTTAAGCCACATGCTTTTCAAACCATAAATAATGCATGAATAACTGTTTTAAATTCGAGGACGATGAGCACGAGGATATCTCTAGCCAATTAACGAGCACCAAGGATACCACTTAATTTAAATTAATTTGACGCCTAAACAAGTGATACTACCTCTTTGGCATAAAAATAACAATTTTACAAATTATGTAACATGATAATGCTTTAAAACTTTTTAAGCTGGGCGATGTTTGCGTGAATGGAGCTACGACATGGGTGGGGTAGGAGATTCCTGCAAAAGGGTTGATTCTGGGATTAAGCAAGGAATATGGGGAGTTTGGGGGGTATTAAGTGGGTGGTTGGAAAGAGGAGGGGGCTGCCACGCCGAGGGGATAGGGAAGGGGCAGAGGGCTTGGGGGGACGCCAGAAGAGTGTGGAATGGTTGGAATTTAGGGATTAGTCGGGTGAGGCTGAGAAGGGCCCCCGTGAGGTGGCCTCTCGTGGAAGCGGGGGCGCTCAAGAGGGTGGGGGCGGCCTGGGGGTGGAAAATACTCGGTAGTGGCAAGAGGAGTTGAGAGTGTGAGCGCCATAAAGAAGATAAATTAAAGATGTTGATTTCGGGAACAAAGATTTATATCCATATTAAGTATCCAGTAACTTTGACCGGTCTTATCATTTAATATTTGGTTTTGAGACCACTGTCCCCTACAAAAGATTAGCCGTCAGTTTTCACATTTGCTTAACCCCAAGCATTTTAATACCCAAAAATAAGCAAACTTTATTAATCTTTTGGTAAAATAATTTTTCCCATCTGTGATCCGAGATCACACATACTGATCCTCGGAGATATAGCCCGAGGATAGAGTCAAAATCCTGTTATGCCACAAGTTACAACGTTCATCAATGCGTAGAAGTGATAATATACCAACTGCTTGGATGATTAGAAAAAATTGACGAATAACCTGTCGGCTTCTCCACTCCAATTTCTTGGCAGCCCAGGTGGAAGATAATTGGCTAGTAAAAATAGGGAGGCTCAAACTCTAGACAGCACTAGCAGAAATATAGAAGTAGTGGGAGAATACACCATTCTCTGAAAAAGATATTTAGAAAAAGATACAGTTTGAAGGAATGGCACCTGTATAATGTACCCCAACAGATTATTCAATTAATTTATCTCTCTTACAGTAAACTCATCCCCAGGCACACTCAATCTTAAGAGGGCATTTCGCTGATGCATCAGCATATAATCGGTAGACATAATTCGATGAAATACGTTTTGGAGACATTTAATTACGGTTGCATTTCAAGGACACAACATCGCCACCTTCTGTTTATACTGAACAGAAAATACTTGAAGCCATCTCCAAGAAGTGTTATTTTTGTCCAAGACGGAAATCACCAACATCGCCACTTTCGGTTTATACTGAACAGAAAATGCTGGAAGCCATCTCCAAGAAGTGTTATTTTTTTCCAAGACGGCAACTCATCAATACTTGAAAAGCACACGGAGTAGCCGCATTTTAGGGGGCGCTGAGTGAAACGCAACCGCACATCCAAGTTACGCTCTGATTGTACGTTAGTTAATTTTTTATCATTGTTTTTGAAATTTTATGTAAGGAGTGAAAAAAAGAGACCATTTTCCAGGGAAAAATGAATCGGATTTTTCTGTTTCAAACAATGGTCCGATACATCGCCTTCAACATTGTCAAGAGGGTATCACAAGTCTTTTGATGCCAACGGGATGAGAAAGCATAACCGTTTTCCGAAAAACCAAACTGCATCCGTATAGAATGCACATATATAATGCATTTTATCATATATATATAAATTAAAGGTAAAATAAAATAAAAAAGTCACAATATTTACGAAATAGCTTGCAATCGCTGAATTCATCAGGAAAATAAGCTTTCGATGGAAGGAAACATTGGGGAATGTTTGCTAAAAACGCTTGGTCCCTTCACTTGGATTTAGTCATATTGATAACCGTTATTGCTACTCGGTCAGCAAATTAAAGGTAAAATTATAGCAACTCTACAAATGTTTCTGCTCTTTTATCTAAGTATTTTTGGAATATTAATTTAACATATACTAAGCAATTTAACTTATGATAATGATTAAATCAGGAAGTCTTGAGCTTCAAGGCCATTCTGCAAACATACTCAAGATGCCACACAGATAGAGAAACCTTCATGGTGATATATTATGCAGCAAAAATGTCTGATTCGTAAAGGGATACTACTTGTTCCTAAGAAAATACTTTTCGAAGAGAACGCAGACAATTTCGTATATACATGCACACCTGCAAAACAGTAATTTTCTAAATTTTTAGCCATTCACCTCTATTCATCGATTTATATTTTCTTTAAAAAGTCAGTAAAGAACACTCAAATCTTGGGAAGACGTTAATTTCTTCGCTAAGTCTCACCTATTATTCTCAATACCAAAACCTTAGAATATGAATTAATACTCGGGGAGAATTACTCGAGTTTTACTGGAATGAATTCGTATTAAACGTATAAGTTTTTGGTCTAATAACATATGAACATTGAAGGGCGGTCGATGGGTCCTTATATATTGCTTATATATATGAGGAAAGAGATAAGGCGTAAAGCTGTGGAAGAATTATGAGAAGACGATCAGAAAAGCGGGGTATTGCATGGCAGACTGAAATGAGCGGTGTGAGGTATTTTAGGGACGAAGGAAAAGGTGGCAGCGCTATCATACCCCTGGGACCACTTCCCCCGCAAGGCACTCCCGTGACATCGGGTACCTATTCAAGTGAGCTCTCCCCTGGGTCACCGATGGGGCCAACCTTGGGTCTCTGGTTGATGTCCTTTTCCCTCTGAACCGTGGGCTATCGGGCTCCATTGCCACCCGTACTTCAGCCCCTATTTACATTCCCCAGTAATCACTAGTCCCCACTAAGAAATGCAGACACCTCCCTATTTTTCTGACATTACCCCGGAATGACTCACTAGGTGGGTTGGTTTTCTGGCCTTCCCTGATGCGTCCACGCTCTCATGGCAACCAAGTGAAATTTCAGGCTAAGCAATTTCCCAACGGATATATAAGCTGTGTCCTTTTATAATCGCAGCATGTGGAATGATTATTAATTCAAATCTCAAATTCATTACTAGATAACAGACCAGTACCCCCTTTATTATCTCATAAGCCTTCTTAACTCTTCTCCATCATTGTTTTAAAATTACACAATGGAGGGTTAGTGAAAATTTCATCTCTCCCGGACAAAGTTGATTGGGCCAAATCAATTTTAAATTCAAATGCCATTCCACATCAATGAAAGAAGGTGGGACCTTGTAAAAGCGTCGCGGAATTTGGAATGTGTTCGATAATCGAGGTGAACGTTATGAATGCTAATCAAAAAAGACGAAAAATGCTCTTCTTAATTTCTCTGGCACTGCCGTAATATTAAAATTTATCCATCAGTCAAAACCTTGGCACTTACGTTCTCGCATCCCAGATTTATAGCACTCTGTATTCGGGAACAGAGAAAATCAGCTGTCTAACTTCCGAATACAGCTCGTCAGGCGGTTTGAATTCCTCCCCATGAAGTTTGGGCGGGTTTACGGCTTCAGATGGGACCATAAAAGTGGGTAATGGCACCGTTCTCTGGCCTATTGGCAAACCAATTTCATCCTTCAATCGGCCCCCCTTGGTAGCGATAGCCCAACTCCTTAACCATCAGTTCCGCTTCCGAGAGCATTACATTCTAGGAGATTTAAACTTTTCTATTATACACCCGGGCGACGATTTTTCATTTATTCTCAGCAACAGTCATAGAAGTAGATTTCATTGATTTTATGACTCACTTCGTGCAGTTCTTTCCATCATTTACACTAAGACCGTGCTCATGTCAACTGATACCCTAAATTTTGGAGGTTTAATGCTTCTCAAAAGCACATAAGTCAAAAATAAGTATTTTGGCACTCTGAAGTCGCGAACAGAGAAAAGCGGCTATCTGACCGTCTGTATATTTTCCTAATGTGGATGTACTACTAACGCCATCAACCGCAAGGGGGTGAGATGGGGATGTTAAAACACTACACGTTTTAAAGGGAGAGAACAGGGGAAATAAAGCTGAGAGTAGGAAAGCGCAGTAAGGAAAAAGTGCTCTTATTTTAAACTGTGCGATTAAATATGGAATCAATGTATCCATCAGCTTAAAAGTTTGGTTCTTTTATTACCTTTGCTATCTGTAGCTCCAAGGATAGGATGGCCCTCTGTAGATGAAATTGCACTACATCTATCAAATTGTTTCTCACAAGATCATAATATTTCTAGTAACTAGAATCTCGAGAGACCTCCTCTTGAGCCTTTTCCAACTTAGTCCACCCAATTGCATTACCACTCTTTTTTTCACTTGCATGAATTACATGGAGTGCGGCATTACTTCATATTAAGTTAAATTCGAGAAAAAGATACTTCAACGCTAGGTTTAAAATTCTGGCGATATATATGATAGTAGGTCGATAAGTATGCCTCCCACATAATGTATAAATCTTTTTTCTCTTAAGCAGCGGGTAAAAAGTTATTATGTATGTATTTTCCAATTATAATAGTATGAAAGTCATAGTTACCCGATATGTTGCGTTAATTTCACCGACTAGTCTCAGTATTTTGCATGCTCGATCCGTGAAAAAGGTCCCGCGATGCTAGCGCCACGAATCAAAGCGATTTGGCTTGCGACCAGTTTCTTCCACTTTCTTCTTTCTTCACCTTTCTCAGATGACCTGATCAAAGACGTGAGTTCTTTATTTTCCTTGGACCTTCAACTCTTAACTTACAAAAATTAGACGATTAGTAGTCAGAGGACACTTGCGTAAGGGCAGTTCCATCCTCATAAAAAACAATTTGGACCGCGCGACGGTAGTTTGAACGGCCCTCGTGCTGCCTCGGGCAACCTCTGCGAAGACGTGGTGTCGATTTCATGTCATTAAAATGACCCCTATTTTCTACACTCACACCCACTGTTTTATGAAAAACTCGGCCTCCATGATTTTTTCTTTAATAGCATACAAGAGAGTTAGGCAAAACTTAAACTCTCCAAAATAAAACGGTAGGACCCAATCGATTTTTAATTCAAACGTCCGTTCTATATCATTGAAAGAACCTAGTACAATCGTCACGGAATTTGCAACATACACGATAATCGCAGTAAAGGTTAGGCTATGATTCAAGAACGTTGTTTCACATTGCTGTAAATATGAAAAAAATGTGGAGTTGGGTAAATTTTATTTGATAATTGATGACTCAAATTGAGGAGAAGAATGGTTTCGACGCAAATGCAATGGAGTTATTTTATCATGAATGCTTGATATTTTCTGCCAAATACGCTCAGGGTAATGTGGATCGTGACTAGTCCGAGTAGGTACAGTTTCGACGACGTCAGTAGGTCTTGAAACAATTCTCCATATTCTCTCCCAATTTTATTCCTAACGTTCTACCTGCGAAACACCCCTCGCTAAACGACAATGTTGTGGTTGGCTTAGAGGTATGTTGAATTTAATGTCACTTATTGCATGAAAACGCAACTGCTAATAGTAAGAAATTCGATGCAAATGCTAATTAATGGCCAAAAAAATTGGAAACTCTACGAGTCGAGTGATTCAGACACTTTTCCAGGCACTGTCATACAAATTCCAAACCAATCATCGCCCCAATCTTGTCACCACCAGCGAACGTGACGTCCGCTGACAGCGAGATGGCACCGGGAATCCGCCACGAAGGTGAGAGCTCGGCCGCCCGACTACCGACCCCAAAAAGAAAACCAGCTTGGCCCCAATCTCGAGAGAGCGAACACATTGTAAAGCCTCGAGTGTCTCTCTCCATTCTCCCGTACAAGCACACCCACCCACCTCATTTACTCGCACCGACTTCCAAGCAACGACCTCCGCGTTGGTCCCTCACGTCTCCGGATCATCTCCAATCGTCTTCGCCCCCGCCTCGCCAACCCACTGAGGTACCATACATCAGAGACAATGAGCGAGTGCAAGTGTGGGTGGTAGGGTTTTAATGCCGGTATTTACTTGCAAATGGTTCCTCCATGATGGAGACTCCGCGCGCCCGACCGAAGGAGAACACCATTCTCTTCGGGGAGTAGCCCAGTTTTTTATGTCACGGCCCATGGCACGCAGGTTGAATGCCAAGGCGTCCGTCCCATGTATGGGCGGAGGGGGGTGAAAACAGCGGGAGGGGTCGCTAAAGGGAGGAGCCGAGAGAGGGGGTGGGTGGGATGAGGGGAGGGTAAAACGTATGTGGGGAAGGTTGGAGGAGTCAGTGGGGGCGGGGTTGTCGCTTCCCCGAGGCCGACTTTCAGCCAGATAAGTTAATCCCCCACTGAATTAGGAACACTGCGATAAAATTTTCCGTAATGCCAAAAAAGCAAATGGGCTTATTTTAATAGAGTCAGGAGCGGGTGTCATCTCACGCGAGCACGGGTATTTTGACGGTACTGGTTTTTCATACCCAAAGTGGATCTGGATTTCGGGGAGACACTTGTACGGCTTTATAGTAGAGACTGATGGCCATATCAAAGAGAGATACAGTAGCAACTCGATAATACGAAGTTGGCGGGACCGAAAAATCGGCACTTCGTATTTTCGAGTTTCGTGTTTTCGAACCTTTTTAATAAATCGCGAAAAATATTTCCCCTCTCCCCCCTGACTTCTCTGGTCTTCGGATACGTTTTAAAACCATTTATAGCCGTTATTTGAGAAAGCATTCGAAATAATGCCTTTAAATCATAAGCTAAATGTCACAAACGTTGGTGAAATAACTATCACTACTTAGTTCCCTATGCAAATGATTTATAGTTCAATATAATTTTTTTCACAAAATTTTCGCCCTGTTTAGAAGACGTATACAAAGCAAGTTCTGCATTTTTTATGAGACTTTAGCTTTGTTAATCTGCCTCTAATCAGGATGTGCAACTGGTATGGGCGTTGTTTCTAACATCTACGCAGTTAATGCGGTAGCTGGCCCGACCGCGCTTCCAATCACCCTTTCTTCATCGCTCAATCACAAATAAAATGAGCAAATGACTCACTCCAGTTAAAAAATTTCTTCATAGGTCATTTTTTGTGGCTTCTTATCCGTCGCTTGCTAGATACAGGAACTTGAGAAGAAATATTATTTCGCTCCAATTACTAATCGCTAGACGACAAATTGGGCGTGATCCGGACGTTTTCCATATCTTCATCATCTCGGAGTATCCTAAGTTTCCGGTTCTAAATGGCGATATTTTTTGGACCGATGGAATTTTTACGTGGAGGTCTTGAAGAATGATACCGAAGAAAATAGAACCTCAGATCACGGTTCGTGGAGAAAGAACGAACGCTTCAACTGCTGCCCAGGACATGCCTTTGCTTGCAATGACGGTGCTTCACCAATCCAATTCTTATTGATATATCTAGCAACTGCGCAGCTAAGATGGTAGCTGGCCCGACCGTGCTTCCAATCGCCCTTTCATTATCGCTCAATTATAGGTAAAAAGTGAAAAGGACTCAGTCCATTTAAAAAATCCTTCTCAGGTCACTATTTGTTGTTTCGTCCTCGTCGCCTACTGGATATACGAAATTGGGAATAAATATTGTTTCGTTTCAAGCCAAACGGTTTCACCGCTCATTGACGTTCGATTAAGAAACATTAACTCATGACCAAGTTCCTTTTCACTTCGATGATTCGCGCTTATAGTTCTATTCGGCAAAACATTGATCCAGGAAATAAAGTAAGAGATTATTTTTTTACCCTTCTACGCATAATCTCTTTGCATCGTAGGTGTTATGCTGAACGCCATTTTATCTGATGGCGTCCTTTTATGCCAACTTCGGTAAGCTAAAACATAGAAGCTAATGAAATACCCGTATTTAAAAGGTGCTATCCGAATCACTCTTCTATTTTCGGAACTTTTTTATTCACAATAGCGTGAAAGAGAAACTTCATCCTAAATGAGCATCACGGAGATATTCCAGATCCAGCGTTCTCCATTCCATTATTTAGTTATTTTATTTCCCCTCTGCGACTTACATATTCTATACTTGACTTTATCGTGGAGCATAAAACACGAAAACAAGATAGGGCTAACTGTTTAAAGCGTAACTTTGTTAAATTTACTCAAGGAGAACTTTGGAAGAGGTAGAGGTCGCGGAAAAAATCTACCGCAGCTGAGGCTGAAACCTAACTCCTTTCTGTGGTAAAATCCTGATAACGACTATAAGTTTTGGCAGAGTAGTATTTTCATAGTCAAATTCTTTTAAACGCCAGGTGATTTTGAAATAGAGCGCATCAGGATCCAATTCATACCCATGTTGTGTCATATCCACGTATTAAAATCCCAAGGACTCAAAGTTACTCATGCCATAACAATGAAATCTGATTCAATTGGTTATTTATCTCGTAGAAATCAGGGAAAGCAGTGATAATATATCAAATGTATCAAGGCCTGGTTATACTACGAATTCACCTTAGTAATTAATGGATGAAAGTTGGATCCAGTAAAATTTCATGAAGTTACCCCAACAACGTCTTGGAATTAAATTTAAGACATGGCTTCCGTGGGGATTTTATTTTAAGATCTCAGTTTTCTAGTTTACTTATGCAAAGAACTATACTTCATAAAACGATATTTCGCGGAAGACGGTTTCAAGGGGTTGAAGTGTCTTAGTGGTTTATCACAGGTCTTATCTAATAAATAAAAATGTTTGTTTGTTCAACTTCAATGCGTTCCAATACCATTCATCAGATTGCGATGAAACTTTGGTGACTTGTTGTGCGCGCGCCCGCCAAGGTTTCTGAATTATTAAAACCATTGTACACTTGGTAAAGCGTGAGTCGCTTCAACAAATAAGTTTTGGCACACGAGCTTCTCAAACAAGTGAGGAACGACAAGCAAGCAACGAAGCAGATCGTTTACGAGTTGCTCAATCAAGTCAATCAGAATCATTTCAGTAAGATATAATTTGTGTTAAAAAGTACGTAATTTATCTGTACGTGGAATTAGATTTGGTGCAGTGGTCTCTTTGTTTGCATTTTTATTTAATACTTGCGCTAGATTTTCGTATACGCATCGCCATTTCCTATACCAGTTACCAGGGGCTTACCAGTTGTCCTATCACTGTGCATGAGTCATTAGAACTCGGTAAATTGTGACAGAAGGGGTCATATTTAAGAATGGTCATCATTGTCATTTTACATCTGTGTGGAAACATACCGTCGCTATGCCTCTTCGAGCCAAATTTTCGGAGACGGAGTTGAGGATGTTTTATGCGCTTTTTGTTTCTTTCGTCGAGAAGCCGAGAAATGTGTTGAAAAAGTTGCTAGGAACTGGTTAAAAATGCCTCTAGTTATACTTTGGTGAGTGAAGCAATTTTTATCGTTTATTACAGGATGTTACAACGAGGGAAGTAGTTTTCCCCCGCCGGAAAATGCTTGCCGTAGGCAATTCCTTGTGCGTCTTATGGACGACCCTCTGACTGGTCAACAGCGCGCGCCTCTCTCTTTCTCTTCCGGGCATGCTCCTGGCAGTTTAGCGCGCTCTTATTTCAAAATAAATGTTATTCGATAATGATAAACCAGCAAATTCATTGAAGATGTTATAAGTGGATTCATAATGATGAACTTGATAGCTTGAAGAAGATCCAAACGGCGGTTTTCAGGAATTCGCAAAACGGAAAATGACGCAGTCTTGCAATTTCATCAATAACTAAAATACTAATGTATTTAATCATATGAAACTTCGTATGGTTTTAAAAAAAAAACTTTTCAACAACACTTGTGAAGGAAACTTCAATATCTTTATCTGTGTTGTTATTACAAAGCCGTAAATGCGATGCATCCGTCTGGTACCATAAAAATGCGCAAACATTCTATTGTTATGCACACACTAAAATTAATATAAATGGAGAAAAGTTTTGTATACAATAACTAAACTTAGAATTAAGCAAGCTTTGATTTGGAGTACTTCTTTTTAAAATCTATTGAGCCGTCTTTGAGATATGTCTTCAAATTCGGGTGACGGAATTTTGCAACGGTTAAAACCTCAATATCTTTTAGTGATCGATTTTGAACCCAGAAAAAGGCATTGCTACTCATGTTGGGCACAGCTAGTACACTACAATGTTATATTGTTGAGCCACTCCCCTGATTGGGTCACCTGATTCAAAATTAGAAAAAAAACGTTTTAAATGCAAAATTATATCAATCGCGGGGACGGATATACCCTCGTAAATTCTTGGACACTGTTTTTTTTCCATTGTCTCATGAAATTTGGACAATGGTGGGAATAAACGCGGGTTTATTCGTGAAACCATTGATTTAGGTATAGTGATTGCGACAGATATCCTAGTCCTATTTCACATCATTAAATCGCGTCATTTTCCGTTCAAGCGCTCAATAAAATAAAATTGCCGCTAATAGCGCATGGCAGTGAGATAGTACGCGGCGACACATATAAGTTCTAACAAAAACAGAATTTTTTACGTCATGAAAATGCAGCTAACAGTTAAAAAAAATAAAATAAGGGAAAATTTGCCTCAAGGTACCATTTTCACCGTTACTCGCGATATTATCCAGGACTGAAACTTGATAAGTAACTGTGTGGCTGTTGAATTTGGTTGAGAAATTAAATATCCTATTCAATTTAGAGTGTCTTCACATGTATATCAATCTAAGTGGACATCACGTGGTTGAAAATGTAGACAGCTCAGTCAGGAATGCTATCCACTATGCCATACTTTCAATATACTGGCTAAACTGCAAGGAAGAGTTTTGCCCTCCTTCTTCAATATATACTTGCATTGAAGAACCTTAAAACCATTTCAGGGGTAGTGGAAGACTTAATTCTTTATCTAAAACAATAAATTAGTTACATGTTTGCATTATCTAAATAACAGACGACAAATAGTTTACTGGATCAAAGTTACATGGACCGCTATTATACAACAAATGTTACATAATGTGAAGCCATTTTGCTTACGGCTATGCGCAATAATATATATTTTGCTCTGTGATTTGATTGAAATTGAGTAAGAATATAAATAATTAAAAATGCGATCAAATATGATGTTCCCAGATGAATGCAAAAATTATGTCCAGGCTGCCTAACTGCAGTGCTCATAAAATGTGCTTCTCAAAACAATAATCCCAGTTTCAGGGAAATTCCAGTCATTTTAAATAGTTATTTAATCGTAGGCAATGTTTTCTCAACTCGAAGGAGACGTTTCGCAGATGATAAGTAAATATTATAATACACAGGGCTTTAGTTACTTTAACATTATCCTATATTTGCAAAGACATTTCAAAGAAAGTCGAGCAGTGCGAACGTAAAAAAAGGTTATCGGTCTTAAATATTAAAAAAATACTGAGCATTATTATATCATCATTGAACGAGATGGAGGAAAAGAGCTTAAGCTACTATCATAGATGAACTCTTATGGTAAAAGGTTTACCGCAATTCAAAGTAAAGGTTCGACTACCTCGCCTATGGTTTCAATGTCATTACCGTAATTCGTTTTCCCTAAATTACTGACTTTATTACATTCTGAGCATTTTATGATAGGAGTATTTCAAAGTTATCTGCAAAACTGTTTAGCAGTATTGAAAATCTTCAGAGCGTAAGATTTTTCCGAACGTAAACTATATGTTCTCCAGGACTCAGCCCGGGGGATATATGAAAATTTCCCCACAAGTTTAATTTTCTAACTTGTAAAAAACCTCGCCATGACTGATTTTTAGACATTAATATCATAATTTTCAGCATTATTCTCAGAAGTGAGTTGCAACTTTGATTATTCACTGGCAAGTATGAGGATAGGTGAATACTTTTCAGTCATGAGCAAATAAGAATAAGTACAATAAGTTAATTAACTCTATTATAGTCCTCAATTTTTTTAGGTAATTGTAATATGTCCAATAGAATCAAATGAGCATAATTAGCTTTGGAGATAAAGTATCTTATACCTCTGAAAACACTGGTTACAAAATAAATGAAGGGCTATAATGCGTACGTTAATATGCACATTTACAGCCTAGTTCTAGCTATTTTTATTTTGATGCAATTTCAACGGTCTATTTGAAGATATGTAATATTTTCTTATTTTAGGCTCACTCAATCTGCAGGAAAAAGTGACAAATAAATTGAGGGCAGGATGTATATTAAATATTTAGTTAGAATTCTTTAAATCACTAAAATTGCACAAACTCGTAACGTTACTCGTGTTACGTAAATAATAATTTAGAAAGACAAATGAATGTTTTGAACTGTAGGCAAGTCTTCAATCTACATCAGCTAGTAGATTGCAAAAGAGAAACATCACCATTTCCATATACAATTACAGTTACACAATCCACAATTTATTGTAAAGTACAACATGTCCCATTATTAAGAGCTTTGAGCAGCATTTAAGGTCACAGACCGGTGGAGAGGCTACCTTCCATGTAATTTATGCATTGCTGCATTTGAAAAATATCCATATAAAGTGTATATATTACTAAATACCATTTTACTTTTGTACCAATAAAATAGTCAAATACAAATTTTCTTTTTCGAGTTTACATGCATACAACGATACAGATATTTTACATCAATTTAACCATTTAATTCAGCCATTCATGCATTCATGAATCCGGGACAAACAAAGGCACACGAATATTTTTCATTTTTTTACCGAATTCTTCTGAAGAAGGTAAATAATATATTTCTCCCCCTCTGAGATGAAGCTCCAGTGCTTTAAAAGTGCGTCATCAAAACATTTTAATCACTGTTTCAGCGCAAAGATTCAAGTTACCGAATCTACTTTACTTAAACATTTTCAAATTTGATTACGCGAGTGTAACGCCGAATTCCAGGATATGACACGTTTCATCGAACTAAGGAATGAAAATAGGACTGTAAAGATTAAAAAGAAAGAAACTTCATAGCGCAGACGAGGTGGCTGTCGAGGAGGCGAGAAAGGGAGCAAGCAAAGCCGTAAAAGTTGTGGGAAGGGGTGTCGAGAGATCACTCGATCGGCGGATGCGACGGAGGTGGAGGGAGGGAGTTGGAATGTCGGGTCGTCGAAGCGAAATGTGATTAAGTGGAAGAGAAGAGAGGACGAGAGATTGACGAAAAGGGTGAAAAATTAAGGAGGCGACCCACGAGGTGGGGGAGCTGGCGAGTGGCTGAAAAGCGGTCACTTCAGCGGCGAGTGAAAGGTGCTCGTCCTCGCGTTAAGCCAGCTCCAGAGAGATTTTTCACTTGTCATAATGGAGACCATATTCGAATTGTACGAATTAACTTCAGCAGCTGTAGTAAGCACGACGTAATTTATTAATATTTATGGTGCTATAATTAACTTTTATGCCATCATCATACCATTCGTAAGCAACGTTGATCACATAAAAGTAGGTCTGTAATTTCAGGGAATTACAGGACACATGTTATGAAATTCTCACTAATGTGAGACTTTCTTTTTTCTCAATAATGTGAAACTAAGTTATGAAATAGTCACTAGTTAACTAAAAATACCTACATGAGTCTTTAACTTAATTCATTATCTTTACGCGGTAGGTCTAATACTACTTCACAACGGAAGGTTATTTTGTGATTCTGAAAATACTGCGGTGATCATATGACTTATTTGTTTTTAATATTTGAGAAAACATACAGGTTATCAAATGTTAATTTCTTGACGAGATGTCAGCGTTGAATATTCCTCATTTTTTAAATAATATCTTTCTCATATGTATATGTGTACTATTTCCCACACAAAGCAGCGGTTATTTTTCGAAAAATATCTCGGGAAGTAGTACGGCAAGGGCTGATAACTGTGTCTTTGGAAATGTGCGATATTTTACTTTATATTGAGACCAAATTTGTCAATTTTTAAGTAAACTGATATCTCGCTCAAACTACCTGGAGGGTTCTTCAGGAGCTAAGGTGAATGGGGTGGAGTGAGGAGCCCACAGAATGTGAATGAGTGATCTGGAGTAAGCGGCAGAATATCCGAAGGATAATAGTCAATATTCGAAAAGTACGAACATTTAACTTCGACCGATCCAGACAACAGAGGCTGTTGAGGAAGACAGCAAAATCTGAAAACAATCTCTACTCACTGGACCTGGATGCATAGCAGAAGTAGAGCAACGTGGTGAATACACCAGCCCTAGGAATCTCATGCTAATTCTGCCATTATGAGTATCTTGACAAACACCAAGAGTTGCCTGGTTATTTACACATTATTCACGCAAGGCCACCACGGTAGATGCTGATTATGACAATAAAAGCTGAATCGCCTTGAGGAAATGATGGTTGTCATTTGTTTTAGTGAGAAGAAAGAAATATTCAGATAGTTGCTATTACTCAGTAAAACGCATTGAAAATATTAATTTCATTGGCTATCAACACCCGCCGTTAATCCCTATTTATAACAGGACTGATCAAATGATCATTTAAAAACGGTTTTCCTCAGCATTCATCGTACCAAGAGAATCTGGGTCTGATAATAATTAAGAGTGCTTTAAAAATTTAACATTTTTTACTACTCCTACCTTCACTGTAATCAGAGTTTACGCAAAATATTGCAGTACAAAATTCCTTTTTCGACAAAAATCTACTGAAAAGTCACCTCTGTATATATCAGACACTCAAATACGTTTGCAACAGGCCGAGAGTAAAGCTCACCCTCCCCATGAATACCTTATAATCGGATTGTAAAGGACGCAATAACTTCGAGGGGTATTTTAGTCTATTCCAGCGAAAATGTCTCATCGTGATACTCAAAAAGGATTATGGGGTAGGAGAGCCCTGTGTAGGCCAGAAGGGGGCACGAGATGGGAAATATTATCAGGGAGTCCGACTCGAAAGAAAAAGCCGCGGGAAAGGCGGGACAGGGGTGCGGCGACCCCCGTCAGCCCGGGTGCGGGCTCCCTCTCGTGGCAAGAGGATTATGGTTAAAGTCGCGGGCTTTGTCACTTGAGGTGAGGCAAGGCTGGCTACTTTTTAAGTAGGATTTGAGTCAGGGAATCCGTGGCAAAATTAAATATTCGTTAGAAGTGTTCACCCAGTTCGCAAAAACGGTGGAATCTCGGGGGTCTGAATCCTGAGACGCCTTACCGCGCTACTGAGCTAATGATGGGTGGCATGGAGGCATTATCGCTGAGTTTTCAATTCTCATGCATTGCCAGCCAAAGTAAGATCATACTCACTCTCTACCCTGTACTTAAACGAATCACTCTTCGAATCACGCGAATGACCACTGTGTCAGATGGTAAGACATGTGTATCTCCGGAGAAATATTCAAGGCCTGGATGAATCAAATGCGAATTTTACACTGATAGGAGCTCAAGCGATAAAAAAACTAAGTTTCCCAATTCAAAGTAAAAATAGCGGTCAACCTGTTCGGAATACGAACCCAGGTCCCTATGTAGTCGATTTGGTGTATGAACAAGTGACGTGACGGTTACTTGTACATTTGGTGACATAATCGGAAGGCCTGGGTTTGAACCCAGGTATTTCAAATGATATTTTCATGATAAATACCAACACTTAGGTAGTGCTCCTGTGGAAGGTGTTACATGGCTAACCAACAATTAAGACAGAGAGAAACGTTGCGGTACAGTATACTTACTAAATTTCCATAAGAAAGTAGCAGAATCCATATAATTGGGGACTGCAACAGCAATGGTCGGACAGCAGAGATCTGCTATGTCATATTAGTAGGTAAAATGTTGACTTTTTTGTTCCCGGCTCATAAATTCGGTAATAGATCTCGTTCAAATCATTGAAAAAAAATTATTTTTTTTTATTTTATATTGATCTGCCGGTTGATGTAGATTTTAAAAGAAAGCAAGTACAACTCCTCTGGACATGTGCAGGGCTCCGTCCACCACCACATTTTTTTCTTCATCTCCATATAAGTCCTACCCATCTTCATCCTGTCCATAAAACTTAATATCTTTCCTCCCCTCTCTTATTTACTCAACACCCTCTACTTTGTCACACCCCAAGATAACCCTTCATCACTCAATACCTCCTACGACAACCTACCTTGCCTCTACCTGACCTTTCCTCAAGTTAAGTGAAGTTTTCTTTCCTTATCCACCAAACCAAGTAATTACCCATTTGTCGTCCTTTCCGTCCATCATTTCTTCTCCATCCTCCCCCAACCCACATCCCGAACGTCTGCAGCCTATTCCTAGGCAGTAATAAATAAAAACTGGGCAGTAATGTCTCTGTATGAATTTTGCTTGTTATTGAAAAACCATGGCCACCCCGTACTTTAGATTATAGCTGTTTGTGAAAATTATTAGGAAGATTTGTTGATTTTTCTTACGTATCACTGTGAAGAGTAATACGATTTTCATTGCAACAGCCTTTCTTTTTTCAATTAAAGATGTCCCGGCGTTGTTATGTACCTGGTTGCAAAATCAACTGCCTTTCCTCAAAGAATGAGGGATACGCCACTGTGTTTTACTTTTCCAAAGATGAACGCAGTAACCAACATTGGCTGAAAAATATTCCAAGTAAGGATTGGAATCCTTCTGCAAGCTCAGTAGTGTGTATCAAGCATTTTGATGAGCGGGGTACCCTCCAATGTACGACGTACACTGATAAGAACGGTGAACAACGAAGTTTTCCGTTAGATCGCCCAAAATTGTCTCCTGCTGCTTCCCTCACTGCATTTCAGTCCCTCCCAGTGTACCTTATCATTGCTGAGCCACCAGAAAGAAGAAATCTAGAAGAGAGACGAGATGAGTACCTGACCAGCCATGAAAATGCTGTTCAGGAATGGCTCGATTTTGACGTAATCAAGGATTACGATGAGTTTTTGTTGTGTTTCAAAAACAAACTAGTTGATCCTTTAAGCCAAAGGAGCGTTCAGGAAGGTACAGTGAAATTTTTGAAGTGATTGCCAAGTGATGGAAAGTAGTTAATATCAAAACTCCAATACAACGAATACTTCAAAGCTGTGAGGATAAGTGCCCTTTTAAAGATGCCCATGACAGTCGACTTAGTTTTTTGGAAGGATTTCTTGGTGGGCTAGAGGTATGGAGAAGTTCCAGCTTTGCCAAATTTGGGTTGACCAGAGACACGTTGACTTCCCTTTGTCATTCAACAATGGCAATAGTGGAGGTCATTAAATTTTCCCTGAATGAACTCAAAGTGGACTAAAAGTTGACAGTAAAGTTCTAAATGGACAATTTTGAAAGGCGTTTTTGGACTTACCGACAACTTTCTGGGGGCATTTATAATGTTTCATTTGTCCAAATCCTGGAAGCTGAGAAAAAATCAGGGTCAAAGGTCTCCTAGGCATTTGTTCTGCCAGATATGAACAAATTTATTTTCATAACGATCTGATAGGAGAGGATATAGACCCTATTATTGGTGAAAGTAGTTATTTCACACCATTTCACCGAATTTTCTGTGAATATGACAGCCACACGGATTTGGACTTAGATATGGTAATGTACATTACAGGATACTGTGCATTGAAAGCCACACAAAAACTTGGGCGTAATATGTATTCAAGTGCATAGTGTGACAGTGAGTGGTCGACATGTGCTTATTTCGATGAACTTAACAACACCAATTGTAATTGACATGGTGCGACACATTCATGCCATCATGCAGTGCCACATTTCTGATAAATATGAGGCATTATTGCTGTCCTGTGCTGCACAGAGGGACTTGTTGATTGATTTAGCTGAAAGGGCATTGTTCAGAAAAGTGTAATGGATTTTACTGATAGCCCATTGTCCTTGTGGGGCATCAGCTAAAAAAAATTTTAATATAATAGTTTAATGCATTGCAAATATTTTACTGAACAATTATGTTAAGTCAGTGAAATAAAACATGCATTACAACAAGGGGTCAGTGTGTGCCAAACGTACACTGGGTACTTTCAGTTAACTCTTGGCAAGTGTATAATGGCAGCATAAGTATTTGTAAATATTCATTTTTTGAAAAAAATGTGCGTTTATGTACTTTATTGTAACGGCAATTCTTTCTTGACTTTTCGAAGGTGGACCCCCTCAAAGGATACCAACTTTGCGAGGTGAGGGGATTGCAAGGGGAGGGAAAAGACAGGATTGCTATAAATAAGCTGATATTCTGAGAAGATCACCATAATGGAGATAACACTAAAATAATCCATAAAATAAGTTAATTAAATCATACATGGAAGATAATTTTCATGCAGTTGAATAACGAAAAGAGTACATTTCGTGACATTTGTTAAGTTTATTAAAAATTTAGGCATAATTATTGCCATAAAAATTCCTCTATGCTAACTCATCTTTATAACACAGTTTTCACTTGAAGATTGACACCGGTAACCATGCATTAACTCAACATTCAGTGAGATTTTGTTATTAATGAAAGATTTCGACCCATATATCCTATGGTCTTCCATTAGAGTTAGACACCCACTTCCCAAGAATTGGTAAGTAAGTATTAAAATCATGTTTACAATTTTGCTGTATATATGCATCTCGGTTAAACTTTCCTTTCCTTGCATATCTAATTTCATGACTGAAACCAGTGAACCTTCTAACCTTGTAATAAAATCTGAAAGGAAGCAATTTTTCGAGATGAGACCAAAGAATACTGAATTCATACATGAAATCCTGCTGTACAAAGAGTGATTTTGGAATTCAGATCCGCAAGTCTTTCACAAGAGACATGCTATCCTATGAGACCTCACCACATAATGTCACTACCTGCATCCTTTTGTTTAGTTATGCATAAAAATTTTATTTGCAGGATGACATTGTTAAAAGGATATCAAGATCAAATATTTATGTTCCAAAATTATAGGTACTGTTATATCTTAATGCTGAATTTTTGTGCTTATTTAGCTATTGGTGAACATAGATATATGCTAAATTTTATTCTACCGCATAACTGGGTCTACCTTTAATTTCTATTTAGATTTACTTCTTGTACTTTTCCATATTTTAATGATGAATTTAGATCTATCCATCAGCTATCATGCAGCATGAAGCAAATTTCAAACTTTTCAGCTGTTTGTAGATTAGATTTTTCTGGAAATTGTATCTTCTTTTTCTGAGGCTTTTAGTTTGGCATTTTTTTCAATCGAAACTACTTATCTTGCTTTGATATAATTATTTTCTTATTTAAGATTTGAAAAATATGTATTAGCTACTCATTAGGTTGAATAAATCTCCCATAAATTGCTATTTTGTATTATTTAGTTGGGAGGATGATATCCAAATCTGCATTTTTTTTATTGAAACTATGTTTTGGATTTTATGTTATACTGTTTTGCTTTTTTCTTATGTTACTTTTTATAGTAATTTCAAGTTTGTTACCATTTTAAATTACCGCAGATGTCTTATACTTTTTTATTTTTTCAGCTCCTATTTGTAAACCATGTAAAGTTCGCAAGAAGACATTTCTACAAATCATTCCTCAGTAAATTTTAACACCCAGGAATGTACAGTGGAAGTTTCTGACTAATTCAAGTGAATAACTTACGGCAGCTTGTATTTATTACCTTTTCAGGAATGTAACTTGCGCTTTGGATCGTTTTCCTTGTGAAATATTTGAGTGATATTGTTGGACCTACTAAGCTGTTGTAATATTATTTTCTTAATACTGAAATAATATGTTAAAAAACTTTTCTCATACAAAGGCCCTTTGAAATAAATGTTAAGTTGCGAAAGGTTGCATTGTTCATGCTCTAAAAAATTCTTTGAGACAGTTGCAAGAAGATACCGAAGCACGTTAAGAATATATTATTGTTATATTACTAATATACGGGATGGATAAAGATTTGGGGGAGATAAATGGGGTTCCAATTACTTGCGGCCGTTTTTTTTGGCGTCTTTACATAGCATTTCTCATTAACGCTCCATCTGCGCAGTTTAAAATCGCAGTCGTGTAAGGTCAGCTGTCGCGACCCAATGTTCCTATGTTAATAAATGCTGAAAGATGCCGTTCAGGATAGCTATTTCATTGCAAAACAAGTTATTTAACTAAACTTAAAGTCCTTTTTGGACTGCACGACAGGTTAAATGAAAGTGAGGCTACAATAAATCGCCATAGTTAATCACGAAATACGAAAATCTGTTGAAGGAATATCAGGGATAGGAGGTTTCAGTGTCACCATACACGTAAGCTAAACGGAAGTCCGTCGCGGTAGCCACATTCCCACTCGCCGGACCCCTGAATAGAATCGGCTGGACCCCTGACTAGAATCGGCTGGACCCCTGATTAGAATCGGCTGGACCCCTGACTGGAATCGGCTTGACCCCTGACTAGAATCGGCCAAGCCCCTGACTTCACATAAAATGCTGTTGCCAAACTGTATGATAGGGCCTGTATTAAAGGGGGCCATGGTTGAACTAGAGATATGCGACATTACCCTGATTACCTTATTCTGAGCTATCGCCAAAAGCTTAATATTTGTTAAATAAGTGCCACCCCAACACTCAATGCCATACTGCAATCTTGAATTAACAAAAGCATTACCAACGATGGACACAAATACCTGAATACGTAAAATTTCCCTCCGACAGATATCATTTCTGATTACAACTTATTGATATGTTTTTTCCAGTTTTACTGATTGTCAATATTGATTCCTTAATTGACTAATTTCCTAAAGTATATGTTCCTTAATTATATAATTTCCTAAAATATTGCAAAATATTGCAACCCGTAAAATGATCGACTAAACAACATCACCTTGACTGCGATTCTAACAGATTTTATTCCCTAGCATCCTACCTTGATTCCCCTTCTAGATCTGACTATATCTCTCTCAAAATATCTTTGGCATAGATGTAAAAAAGCAAGGATAAAGTTGTGTCTCTTGACTTACCCCACTACTTTGTAACTGCTCACAATAATTCACCTTCAGCCACATATACCGCTGCCCGCTAATCTTAAGTCATTTCATCACCTACTTATTATCTGCTTAAGTTTAATGATTAATTAACTCGATCAAATACCTTTCAAAATACGAGATGTAAGCAAAACAATTCGATCATCATTTTTTTTCTTTCTCTAAGTATAATTTCAACGCAATCGCATACATAGCGGCCTTCCCTATAGGGATCTTTAACTGGTCATCTCCAACGTAGTGATTTCCACAACTCTCCCATCTTTTATTGATCACCCTAAACCAACATTTACTTCTGCAATACCAGCACACAATCATCCAGAAAAACTAACCATTAAGGATAAATGAAAATAATTGATATTTATAGCAATATTTAAGTTTAATTCAAAGCACCTAGCGATCAAATTATTGATTGGAACATACCTGAAATGTCCCGAATGGTTCCTGATTCCCATAAAGTCATCACTTCCGATTGCTTCAGGCTACTGTTGGATTTGTTCAAAATAAAAATATTTGTATGCCCACTCTAGCTGACAGTGTGGTTTTTACGGGGCTCATTGATCCTTGCTTTCGTCGATTCATTTATACGTACTGCCAGAATGCTAGGGCCCAACACAGGAGCAAAACACGTGGAATAGTTTGACGCGCCTACATGGGCGTGGAAGACGGAGAAGGCAACTGTTTTCTAGCAACGGAAATTTTATTGCAAAGAAGCCAAACAGCCTGTCGGGTGGACACAATGCGATATGAAAAAAGGTGGTGAAAGAGCATCAAAGGATAGGGATACAAAAGGGCGTGAGTTACCGTGCGTAATGAGCGTCGGCGACGAATGTCTTTCCGTAGGGCACCGGCACCATCCACAAATGCGGAAAGAGTCCGTTAGCAGAACTGGTGGACCGCCTCTATATCTACGGCGGGCCCCGTTTTCCGACCTTAGGTCAACGAATTTAACAAGATTTCGCCGTAACGACGGTAGCACCGAAGGAGGCGGGGGTGAGCACTTCGCCGGCTGTCCCGCAAGGCGCGTACAACTGCGCTCGGAGCAAACGTCCTTGAATGGACGGATCATGCTCCCTCTCTAATCCGGCCGTTTTTATCACCATCATCGAGGTTACGCTCGCTCCGGTGATGCCCAAAAATATGAAGGGGGCAGGAGGGGAGGTAAGCAGAAATCCACCTGACTCCAATAAATATATTACATAAGAATAAGAAGTCCCTGAAAAAAATCATGGGAAGTGTGCAAACAACTTTATTCAGTAGATCTTAAATTTCACCCAGTTTTGAAACTAATTTCCACAAATGATTGTAATGGGTGTGTAACTCAAGACAGCAAATATTATTAAAGTAGTTTAAATTCAAACATTCTTTCCTAAGACAACTCGTACCAAAACTGGCTGATCAGACAAAGTCAACCGTGACTCGGAAATATTAACATCTCAAAAAATGTGTGGAAAAGTATTGAACAATATAAGATTACAAATTATCCGCTATTAGTTGTAATGGGTTCGTAGTATAGGACTGAACACAGCATGATATTTTACAAAAAGTTAAACGCGGAATAATCCCTTAAAATATCTCGTACCAAATGCTGGGCAGACCAGAAGATGATAATGTCTCTTAATTCATTTTTTATTTCACTTAATTCATTTCATAATAATTAATTAATTAAGGACCCAAAAGAAATTCGACAATATGGAACCATACCAGTAAAAAAGAAAATGACTCGATGGCCGGAGAAGGTCCACCAAAAATAGCAAAGCGGCAGGAATATGGAATTGAAATTAGAATTCCCACAATTTTTCCCACCCCGGCCAAACAAAGGTCACGATTACAACCAGTGCCGATGCATCCACTTCCACTCAGCTCCTCGACCACTCTCTCTACTTTCTAAGGCTTTAGGGTGTCGAAGTGGGTGCCAGGAAAGAAGAAGGGAAGGTGGGACGGTTTGCGTCCGCCCGCTGATGTAGGCGTTTGATTCGGGATAGATGACACTTGGCTGTTTCTTTATCCTCCATTTCGACGGTCACTGGGCCAGTAAATCTACAAATGCGGCGAGGGGTAGACCATTTGGGAAGCAATTTACCCGAGATTCTGTCTATAGCCCAACTCATCGGATGCAGTTTGTAAGCGAAAACGTCCCCGTCCTGAAAGGAGGGAGGCTTTCGATCCCGATCATACCTCCGCATCACAGCCTTATTGGCGCTTTTTGAACTACAAAGGGCATCGGCCCATTTCTCCCCCAGCTTTCTTTCATTCTCCGGTTGAGTAATTTATTCGTCAATCCCCCACTGGAAACTAAGCGGATGATTCAATTCCCTCCCAAAGAATAGACTCGCTGGAGAACTTTTGGTACTCTCGTGCACCGCACTACTGAAGGCCATAGACAAGGTGACAAATTCTTCGTCCCATCTCGTCTGGTCATCATGATGGAAAACAGTCAGCGCTATTTTTAGGTTCCTATTAAATATTTCAACGTGGGAAGATTGGGGGTAATAGGGGCTAGTTGTGGCATGTTTAACACCCCAGGAAAATCACATTTTTTTGAAATCCCGGGAGGTAGAAACCGAGGCGTTATAGGATACCAAAACCTCGGGGAAACCAAAAATACCCAATATCCGGGTGTTGACGGCCTTAATAGTTTGGGCACTGGCCATGCGTCGCATAGGATTTATTATTACGAATTCGGTGAAGGCGTCGATAATGACCAAGATTGGCTTTTTGCCCCCGCAAGTCAAGGTAGGGGTCCCATAAAATTGATAAAGATTTTCTTCCAGGGCTTGGTCGCAACCTCGGCAGAATGGTAACCAACCCGATTGTTTCGCACGGGTTTAGCTTGCTGACAATCTGGGTATGATGTTACATACTCTAAGACATCTTTATATAATTTTGCCAAGTAAAATTTACGACTTATCTGCTCCCTCATTTTCCAAAGGGGAGTCATGAAAATAAGCTATAAGCATTTTCCACAGCTCGGTAGGCACATAAACTCTGCTCCGTTTCTTCCTTTTCCCACATAATACCAGCAACCCTCTGCTGATTTTTTAGTTCCCTATCTTTTCCTCCGCCTAGTTTCTCAATTTATTATCGGTATTGCAAATTTTCATCTTGATGTTCCCGGATAGATACAAAGGATAACGGTAAGTCTTCGAGTTCGCAAACCGGGTGGCTAACTTCCTCACGACAGGGGGTTTCCTCCTCAAACATCCTAGAAAGACAGTATGCGAGTACCTTTTCCTTTTACGTGCTTAATCTGGTTTTTGTACGGTGACAAACGTAGCATCCATCGCCCTACCTTTCCTAATATTTTAGGGTGTCGCCTCTGCCATGTATGGGCCTGAATATCCGTGTATAGCTCGAACTCCCACCCCGTAAATATTGATCATATTTCTCCACCGCAAAGATTACCGCTAAGCACTTCGTCTCGTAAGTTGCGTACTTTCTTTCCTCCCCGGTAATCGCGCGACTAGCGAACGCTATAGACGCCAGAAACCCATCTATTCTTTTAATTTATACAGCTGCATCCACATTAGTGGATGTGTCAGTATGGAGCATGAATATATTCTCAAAATCCGGAATTCGCAGGACCACTGATGTTGCCAATTTCTCTCGTAAGTTTTCAAAAGCTCTCTACTGGGCGCGTCCCCATAAAAAAAGGGGCCTCTTTATAAACGGCGGGCCCCGTTTTCCGACCTTAGGCCCACCAATTTAACAAGCTTTCACCTACACGACGGTAACACCGAAGGAGGTGGGGGTGAGCACTTCGTCGGCTGTCTCGCAAGGCGCGCAGAACTCCGATCGGAGCAAACGTCCTTGAACGGACGGCTCAATAGGGAGTATATGGAAAGCAAAGGGAATCATATCTTCCCGAGGAATGATGTAAATGAGCAGTAACTCAACGTCCTCTGTGGAAGGGAACAGTTAGATGCCGAAGAATATGCAGCAGAATATGTGAGCTCACAGCAAAACCTTGAAAGCTGCATTCAAAATGTGCACTTTAATTTCTATATCACATGAGCTTGATTACTTCTCCAACTCTGGAGAATGCCGTACAAATTTGACGGTTTTGAGCAATTATAACCAGGATTACGCTGGTATTCTCAATCTATGTTTATACCCTGTCTAAAGTATATCCTGAATATACTTTCCCGCGTTCAAAGTGGATCGAGTTTTCTTCAATCAGACAATCAATAGCGTCCACAATAAAGTACTATTATTTTAAAAATTGGCGCATTGATATCCGCTGACTAAATCTGCGATAAACATACACAAGGAGCTACTAAAGTCATCTACCTCCATTAATGTTTCTCCTTTATTTATTTAACAATATATAAGAGAAAATAATAAAAGTATAATTCGAGCTCAGCGTCAGAATCCGCCAAGTGAAAGTGCGCGCATTTGAAATAGCGTCCGTTCCCTCTCATTGGGAGCGCAGTAGGAAAATACAACCTGTGAGACGTTTAAGAAGGAACCTTCGGGAAGTCCGAAGGGAGTTCGTAATTTATACGGCACCGAGGCTCGAGGAGAATAAAAGAAAATCGGGTGCAGACGAGGGGGATCATCGGGTGCGCATCTCGGCTCAGGGATGCCGGAGGATGGGCGCGCACCGCAAAAGCAGCTTGTGCCGGCCGGGGGCAGACTATTATGGATGTGGGGAAAGTATGCGAAAGGGGTGGACTGTAGGTGGGCTGGACGGGATGAAGGGATCGGTGGATGGGCTGCTTCCGAATGGAGAGACCTAATGGCGCAGGAACACTCCACACTCAGGAGAGCTCGCGCGCGCATTCTTTCGGCCAAGAGTCGCCATACAAATTGTTTCCCAAATGTGACACGCGGTCGCGCAGCTATTCATTACCGGGGCCTTTTATTCCTTTTATTCTCTATAGCACAATAACGGGTCGGCGGAAAGGCGTAAATTTACCTTTTGAAGCGTTGATGGGGAGCAGAAGGGGGGGGGGGAGACACTCGCCGCTCCGCGCGCGGGGGAGTGGTTTAGTAGTTTGGCCTCTCGCGGAGGGCGCGGGAATTGTGAGGGGGGCGCGGTAAGTGGTGAGAGGCAGGGGGTGACGGGTCGTGGAGGCGGAAAGGGAAAAGGGGGCCAGCAGGATGCAGCGGAATTTTAATTTGGTGGCGGGGGAGGGAAAAGCCCTTTAGCGGCACTCCATCACCTCTTCCCTACAGCTGTTTCCCGCCCCCCTTCCAGTCCCTTCTTGGACCCCCGAAAGGCCGCCCCTGACCACCGCGCCCCTCCCCCAACGCTCTCCCACGCACCCCTCAATAACATCGCCGTACATGTGTAACCCACGCGCAGTTTGTTAGCGGGATGGAGCACTTTACGGGGCTGATGGAGTGGGGGAATGTTGCGGGGCGAAAGGGAAGGAAAGGCCCGCAAGGAGTGCTCGCTCCTCCAAACTGACAGCCCCCTCGAAACTAGTAACCTCGAAGTAACACTGATCTGTGGGGGGTCACTACTGTGACTGCTTCGATATTCAAACGTAAATGCTGGTAAATGCATAACTTATAGCATCAATAATAAGAATTAGAAATCGCTGTCCGCTCAGTGGCACATAAATTCTTTCGTAGCCGAATTAGAGCGACTAAAGCCCATTTTACGATGGACGTAAGCCGTCAAAGATTGACGTGGATATTGATGACAAATGAGAGTGAAAATAGTTTCTGCGTGTCACGGAAATTTCATATTCATTGTGTGTGAGTGTTTCAAAACATTTTCTAAAATTTTCATCGTGTTGCTTGCAAATATTCGATATTAACATTTAATCTCAAAAGTAAAGCAATGGGCCATGACTGACACCGGCAGTGACAATGGCGCGCTTTGATTGGCAGACATTTCGCCTGCCGTAAGATGTAAGTCACCGAGATGAGACTTGACCATCCTCCTTACGGCAGGGCCTTGCGGCTCCCTTACGGCGTATGTCGATTGTAGCTTTATCATCAGCTTAAGACTGTAACGATCTCATTTTCCAACGGTAAATGGATAAATTATAGCTGCAACACTACCACTTCGAATTCACTGTCCGTTCAGAGACCCTTCACCACGTCAAATTATTTATATACCAACAATGACGACTCGGAATACGCTAATAGCATGGCTACAATGTTACTCAGCGCTTTTAATTAATCAGCTATTCATTTAAAGATAGCGACTAAGAAACTGCTTTTAATTGGATTGAAATAAAATCCAATGTGATCTGACTAATTTTAATGTCGAACTATTTTGTTTGAAAAGGAAAAGCAAATAAAAATCCTTGTTGATTTAATATCGAAAAGTTAAATAACTGAAAACCAAACGGCAATTCACGATATCTAAACGATGCAAATGAAAACGGCAAATCGGTTCAGAAAATGATTTGATGCATCATTTTACTTATGGCATTTTGATACATTTATTCCTAAAATTGGTAGGTAAGTCTACTCACCATGTCTTGCTTTAAGGTTTTTTACGAAATGAAAACTCCCCAATTAATCACTTCAAAACACATATCATTAAGCAATTTCTCAGAAATTCTTATTTTCTAAACAGTAAAATTCCGTCATTATGACGCAGTTTCTGGTCCTCATCTTTCGTTTTTTTCTGCTCTTTTCTATACTTTACCACTGGTAAAATCTACTTCACATTTCAAATGATACGATATGGGCCTTTTACACTATATACCCATATGAGGGTCGATTTCAGCAATGCTATCGATCGTCAACGGGACGGATTACCATAAGCGCACAAACAAAAATAAAACATACAATTTTTAAGGAGGTCTTTCATTTGTTGTTGATAAACAGGTGTGGGGTCTCTTAGTAAAATTTCACAGTTGTTATTATCAATGAAATCACGACACTTTTTAACGTAATCAGTACGGTTAAGAATAACTAAACTATGTCTCTTCGGGTGATGGTAAGGTTTTCTCGTTCGGAATATTCTTTAGTGCTTTTTATCACGCTAACACCTCTATTGTAGCTTCCTTTTAACTGAGAAAGAAAAATTTTCCCTCATCAACATGAATCCCCTGCCGCCCAGATTCTACGGCCTGGTAAAAATTCATAAAGTAGATTCAAAATTCAAAAATCCAATTAGACCGGTGGTATCATATATCTCGTCACCTAAGCACAAGTTGGCTTAATTTAAATATCCTCTACCGTAACATGTCCACTTACTCCCCCAGATATGGCATCAAATACTCCATCGAGCTGGCACGAACTCTCAAACCAATTCAACTTCCCAGGAATTCAAATCTGGTATCATTTAATGTGGCTAATTTTTTTACATGTGTACCAGTCAACGAAGCCCTCAAAGCAGCGGAAAAATTTCTAGACACTTCGGAGGCTGCCATCGAATTCTTGAAACTAATGCAGTTGTGTACCGGCTAAAATTATTTTTTATTTCAAAAACAAGTGTTCCGTCAGAATGAGGGACTAGCTATGGGTTGCCCTCTGTGATCTCTTTTAGCAGATATTTTTATGAATGACTGGGAGGAAAAACTTTTTAACTCTGGAAATATTTTACTTAATAATATTTGATACTGGTTCAGATATGTTGATGATATTTTATGTATATGGACGGGCAGCAAGCGACAACTTGATTGTTTTTTAACCTTTTTAAATAGCCATCATCAAAAAATAAAACTAACAGCCGAAATTGTTGGATCATCTTCGAATTTTTTAGACTTAAATATCTCCATTCAAAACAATAGACATAATTGTTCGATTTACAGAAAACCAACCCATATGGATGCAGTCATACCTAAAGATTCATGCCACCCCCATTTTCATAAGCATGCTCCCTTTCATTCCTTGATCCACCGCCTTATCAACATTTCCTTATCCACCGCAGATTTTAACTGAGAACTTAATATAATCAGACAGATTTCCCGTAATAATGGGTAAGACGACCTTTTAATATCCAAGATTAAAAATAATAAATTAAAACGTCTTGCATCTACAACTTCCAGTTCCTTGCTACCCGTCCAACCAAGACGCAAATTAAAATGGTTTAAAATTCCCTTTATAGGACCGATGTCATATTCTATTTCAAATACTATCCCGGGGGATATTTTTAATGTATGTTTTTATAAAAAACATACCCTGGGACGATTGTTAATGAATTCAAAAGGTATAATTGAACCTGGCTTTAAAAGTGGTGTATATAAACTTGTATGCCATGATTGTAAGGGGTTTTATATTGGTCAAACGGGGAGAAGCTTCCAGTTAAGAGCCAAGGAACATCAGGCATGTTTTAAAGACAAGAGAGACGACTCATCGGCCTTCGCCCGACACATGCTGGAGTTGGGGCACCGAAGTGACTTTAAGCCTGAAATATTGGATTGTGTGGAAAAGGGATGGAAGATGGACGCATACGAACAGCGGTCAATTGTCCTTGCAAGTGAATCTAAATGGCTTCCTAATGACATCACCTTCTCCAACCCATCCCCCCTATTACGCATCACACTACCCCCCTTCCACCCTCCACGCCTTCCACTTACCCCTCTCCCTTAAAAATTCTGGACTATATATACTGGCTGAATAGAGATAATTTGCACCTAAAGATGGATTAACAGCCGAAACCGGTCGTCTGTCAATAAAAGTCTCTGGAAGTCACAAAGTGTGTTGTTATTAGTATTTCAAGGGTATAATTTCATTGTAACAAAAGCGTCCTAATGCATATTTATTTGCCTCTTACTACATGATAATAAAACGTTAAACTGCTGAAAATAGATGGCTTTCTTGAGGGAAAATTTCTTTTGATGTAAAGCCTTAAAATGTCGATCCAAATTTTAGAATGAGATTTGAATGAAAGGAGTAGTATACAATGGTTTGCTACGTTAATGGTTTGGCTTTCATGACTCTTTGATTTAATGAATTAATTTTTGCGACACCAATCAAATACTATTTGCGTGTGGAATAATACGTTTCACCTAACTGTAATCATTTCGTTATAAGATCCTAGCTTGCTAAGTCGCACTGCATATCCACATGCATTATTTTGCGACTTGATTTGACATAATAAGAGAGAGGAGGACGCTTTTGCAGGTGTACCGGCTTTCGAGCACTTTTCCAACCGAACAATCCATTTTGAGGCTATGAGCTAAGATCAACAGAAATATTTCGTCTCTCAAAGGTTCACGAGCTCCTTAAATATACAAAAAAATGTGGAATACCAAAATATCATGTTTATAGCACCATACAATTTATAGGAATATTTTGAATTAAAATAGTGAAGCCCCCGGAATGAGAACGACTCATTTGGCGGGGAAACTAAAAAAGAATAGACAACTAGTTCCAGGTTTTGCAAAAATTCTACCCTTGCCAATTCCTAAATACTTTCTGGGTATTTATTCATTATCGCTGGATTCCTGTGCTCAGCTCTCCGCGCCCATACCCGCCGGGAATGGGTGAATTGCGGTCGCACCCAGAGGAACGCATGGCGTTAGGCCGTGGCATTCCTCTCGCTAGCGGTGAGCGCTGCGGCACAGCGGCTGACTTGGAGGCTAGCTGTTAACAAACGGAGCAACGACTCATTCCATTTCCATATGTTGCGGCCCCTTGCCCTTCTCCATCCGCTGGAAACGCAGTGCCTTCGTGCGCCTCCCCACTTCTATTGCCTCCTAGTTGCCACTCTCCCCCCTCTGTTTGTCCCAGAGCCCTCATACGTCCCGATATACTCGCATTAACCATTTCGCTCTGTCATGAGTTGCGTTACATTTGTTGACATTGGCAGGTCGCTCAATCATCAATTTCAACCGAAAGGGCTATAAAGAAGGTACGGGCCGAGTTCTTAAAATCCATTAAACAAAGTATCCGTCTTCAGTGAACGTAAAACTTTAATTTTAGGATACGAGTATTATGTAAACAAAGTGGGCTAATTAAACAATAAAAAGAGATAAATGAGTGGCTTATTCTAAGCTACATCTCAAAATCGTAGCAACTTAACAAGTAACGATTTGAAAAAAAGAAGTAGTGTAGTAATCGCCTGCTTGCTCCTTGCATAACGCGGACTTTGGTAATCGGAGTTATGTTGTTAGTGGTCCAGGAGGCGGAAGATTTTGACCGGGTGGAGAAGAGGGAGATAGCGTGCGGATCAGGAGGCGCATGGTCGAGGTCTGCACTCTGACTCTTCCAGAAACTTCGAAGCCGTGGCGTATGTTGTCCAGGAAGCAGAGATGGCTGATTAATCGGGAGACGCATGATCGAAGTCTTCTGCCCTCTTACCCTTCCAGAAGCTAACCCTCCCGTCCTTGACGGGAAAAATTCTATCGGATCGCAAAAATGACTGAAAAAAGTTTAAATACCCTACCCGACGGAGATCGGGCGCCTTTTAGCTAATAGACTTGCTGCTATTCGGAGGAGATGATGTTCTGTCAATCTTTTAAATAAACTCCTTGAAAATATCTCTTCACGTTAATTTCACTTCTTCAGTGCGCATCCTACCCAAGAGAGGAATATCTAACTGCTCGGGTCTACCTCCACTTTAAGTAGATGCAACCGCTCGAGTCTACTACTCTCTAAGTCGCGTTTGTGTCCTAATCTCCGGATCA
This sequence comes from Ceriagrion tenellum, assembly GCA_963169105.1. Lineage (NCBI taxonomy): Eukaryota > Metazoa > Arthropoda > Insecta > Odonata > Coenagrionidae > Ceriagrion > Ceriagrion tenellum. The sequence goes on along the minus strand of OY720638.1, from coordinate 116,373,151 downwards.
TGACAATAGTACAGCTTCACTATAAATACAACTTCCATAAAAAAGTCATCATTAACTTTAACTTACATTAGGTTAGCAAACATACTTCGTTTCCTAAATTGGTCAAAATATTGTTTTTACATGATGTTACAGCCTGTTTTCGGTCTAGTAATATTAATTTGAACAAATTCTTCGTGCAATAACTATGGTGTATGGTTTATTACTTCAACAATAAAGAAGTTCGGCGGAGAAGAGTTTTTGAGAAGTAGAAATTATTTTGGACATATACAGCAGAAAGAACAATAATTAAACCTTAGAACAGGTTTGCCCTCTATCAGGGGCCTTTTTTTAGACATTTTGGTGAACATATATGTATCTCAGACCTGAAGAAAGTAGCTGTAATGTTATCGAAACTGTCGCCCACAAAAATGGAACTATACGGAAAAAACCGAAAAACCTCTACTGCCGTGACTTACGTTATACATTTTATACAAAATTTATTGCCTGATCAAAATAAAATTCATACTTATGTAAAACTGGTATGAGTCTAAAAATTTAAATTGAGAAGTGAACGGCATTTGGGAGAATGATGATGCATAATATCGCATAGAGATAGTCGTAAATCAGGTAGTTCCGATGATATATTCTTCCGTTAATATTTAAGTTACTTTGATATAAAAGAAAAAGACATTAAAATACAAGGAAGAAATGTTAGAAATTTAAGAACAATAAATGTCCACCATCCTCTCCAAAAGCAACGGCAATTATGAAATCCATTCTCGAGGGCTTAACCACGGGAAGATGGCTACTAAGCTCAACAGCTTTGTTTGATAAGTTAGAGGAATGCGACTGAATTATTTGATGAGACAAGAAAGAATTGTAAGTTATACGAACTGATACAAAGGTGTTTTTACGAGTCGTTATTTGGAGATGACCAATGACAAGAGTGGTAAAAATTAGAATGATGGGTGAAATCGTTGAAAAAGTGGTTTGTTATGTGTCCCTGATCAAATTATTGGTTATTATGGAAAAATAGGTTGTAATGCAAGTGAAATTGGACAGAAAAGTTTTTATTAGCACACGCAGCGTATCAATGAATGAATTCGCGTCTAATTAAGCAAAAGTCAAGGTTTACACTTTACTCTTTCCCACTTTATTGCATGGTAGTGACAACACTGCTATGCCTTGATAAGCGTAAATGTTGGTGGAATTCAGAGGGAAAGAAGTAGCTTTGACGAACATATGGTCAAAGCAGGGTTATTGATAAGTGGTTCATGACACAAATTTCTCTAACATTCTACTATTTGTAATAAGTATACCCCTAAATGTTGGATCCCCAATCAGTATGATAAGATTATATAATATTTGGTCCAAATTCTAAAAACATTGTATTCGTTAATGAATTTAATACTGGTCGGTCACGGGTAAGGTATCATTCTCCCTTCATAAAGAATTTTACTTCCAGCTATTATATTTATATCGTCTTAACGCAATCAATCAATCACATAGAAAACTGTAATGCTCATCGTGATTTTTGGATATTCGAATCTCCTGATAATGTCTCATAATTTTTCTCAATGCCTTGGGAAATTCATAAAATCCTCTCCAGTCATAATTATTAGCAACTTATATCAACGCTTACTTTCCCCCACATCAGCTTTTGCTCCCTTATGCATCACAATCTCTTGGAAAAAGCTCAATATAAAGCTTATACGGCTATCACACGCGGATCATTCCACCTCAATTCATCATACTAATGTCCTTCATGGTCTCAGATTTTGCTCAAACTTGATGTATGCGTAGCATGTGACCTCAAACGAGATAATCTGCAGCCGTTCTTTGCCTAATTTATCCGTCTTTATATTTTTTCACAATTTTTATAAAACTACGTTCCCTGAGTCATCTTTTTACTTGTATCTCGAATTTTATTCAACGTAGAGCAAGTATATATACACCTCATTCTAAACCTTAGTTTTTACAAGCAAAGTGACAACACTGAAAATAGATTTTTATTGAAATTCCTATATTTGTTTAATTACAAATTTTAAAAAAATTTTGATTAACTTTTCTCAGATACTCCATCTCAGAACCAGCCAAAAATTTTTTTCTAATCTGTACGCTCCTTATAAACTTTTCCTGAAAAAAATTCAATGGTAATTCATAAACGTGCTTATGAAAACTTTTCTACTTCTTCTTCCTTCCTTCTTCTTCCATTTTCTTTCTCCTTCTTTCCAAAACCTTCCATTTTACCCATGCCCGCCTCCGTCAAAGTGGTATCATTTTGCAGACATGCAATATATGCATCAGCTTACACAGATAGCTCCAGGTCATTGTGTTAAATATTAAAAACCTTATAATGAAACACTCATTGATTGCATTTCTTCTTTGTGTAAAATAAATGCTATTTTCCTGAAGACTTGTAAATCATAAGACCACGCGATAATCCTGGAAACTCACCGCTGAAGTGCAATGAAGCCCTAAAAGCTTGTAATACTCAAGACTTTAAAAACATTAAATGAATAGTAATACTATTTGATGATACTTGCTCATAGGTACTTAAAACTTTGGCTACGGATGGAAGCGCATTTTATATTAAATTTGGCTTCAAATGCTTGCTATACAACCATAAGGATAGTTGTTCTCGAGAAAATTTACATTTGAATAACCAGTGTCGTTATATTGCTAATAGAGCTTAATGGTTGCTCCATGATTGGAAAGTTTTTTCTCTGGGTCAATGACTCACCATTAGCCCAGCATGGCACCCCCTTATGCCTGTTTTGCGAGTTACTTGACAAAATCTGTTTCCAGTTAGTTAACCCTTTGAATATGGTTGTCTTTACGATGGTGCCGATGATGTGATATCACGTCATTAATACCAGCGTAAAGACAACCATGACGTGATATCACGTCATGCCTCGCTCAAAGGGTTAATACATTTTTCTACTTTCTCTTTCCTAGCAGAGCAAAAATATATTCTCGAACTACGCTGTATAACGCCAATTAAACTTTTTTCGGGCGTTTCACTTGATACTCGTGCGGCAGTTAAAGACTAGCTCATGCAGCCAACCTTTTGAATGTTCCTTCGTCACATAGATCTTCTCCTTGCGAGGTGGCGAAAAAGTGCAATTTTGCTGTAATTTTTCAATGTTTTATACAAGGAGAAAATTCCTGGACACAGTTTTTATATTATTATAAACAAATAATAATCCATCAAAGTAGAATATGGCATTTTCAAGCTTTGGAATCTTAGATTTCAGGAAATTTATAAGCTTCTATTAACATAAATGCTCTTTTGAAGCGGCATAGAGCAGACTATCTGATATGATAATATATTTCGAAGGGACCTCATCATCCTCAGTACGTTGGAAGTAATATCCACCTAAGGGGTTAACTGGCGCTTGGTCGTGCTTCCAATGCAAACCTTCAAAACTGTCCCATGACACAAAAGCTTCATTTTCCATAAAAATCTGCAATTAAATGGACTCGTCCAAGTCTTAAATTATATCAAACATTACTTACGCATTTCAAGCAACGTAGTCAAGTGACTGAAGTCTGCATCTTTTAACTAGAGTTTCAGGGAAATTAAAGGTTAATTAAAATTTAAAGGTTGCAATGGGTCAACTGGTACTTATTCTCAGGACGTAATGCAGGCCATAAAATTTCCACTGAAATATTCATGCATGGCGAGACAAATTGCGCTTAGGCCTGGGCAGTCATTACCCACTCTTGAATAGTGGACTTATTTAAGAGGATAACCCTACATTGCTGATAAATAGCCTTCATATAACACTAGTGGCTGTTTGTCTTCCCTTAGATTCAGTAAAAACAACTTTGCTCCTATATGCACTTACTTAACGTTTTGATGCCCTAGACAAATGCATACCATGTATATGAAGCTCCAGCAACAACTAATACTTTTAGTCTCCAACCTGCAAATTTTGAAAATGGAAGTCTCTCTTCGAAATACGTTTCCTTAAAACTATGAAAAATCTCTTCACAGTTTTAAAAATATACTTCTCTGCTCACCTTTTTGGTATTTACTTAAAATTAAGCTAACATGAAATTTCACACCAGATACTCCTCTTTTTACACCAGGAACATGAAAAAAATGTAAAATTCGGAGTTGTCTGTCTCTTGAGGGAGTCTAGCATAAAGGGCTGAAGGACGTCATCGGTCTCTTCGCTTTTTTCCATATTGATACTTCCGAGTCATGAGTTATTTTACGAATTTTCGTTAGAAAATCTTTTGCTGTCCAAATTTATGTTTATTATTGGGGATGTTCCGATTTAGGATAGATTCCGAATTCTATTTCAAAGGGCTGAACAAAGAGATGAAAACTCGATCTCTTCTACTGTGCCGTTCACACAACTGGAGCTGATCGAGGTTAGGAACATCTGAGCCTTCGGGCATTACAAACCACAGTTAAGAATGTGGAAAAATATTTTTACGTCTATATCTCCGTGCCAGTTACAAATGCCCTCTTTGGCAACGCAGAGATCTATGATAAATTAATGGCAATACATTAAAATAATGAAAAAGCTTTGAAATAAAGATAGGAGCGAGATTCCTCGATTTGAAATAATATAGCTTCATACTTATGCGAAATCATTCAAAAGTAAAATTCTAAAAATCTTTTTTAGGAAACTGTTACTAAAAACTTTTGATAAATAAATATTTAAATATGTTCTTTTTCTTAAGGGACATATTGTAGCATTAGGTGTGGCACCGTTACACGACTTACAATTTACTAAATGAAAAGAAGATAAATTTCCAAGTACCCTGAGTAGAGCCCTTGCATTAAATGCACAAATAGCAGTTATTTAACAATATTAATGACAAATATGAAAAATAGTTGTTCATTATATGGTTTTAATACTAAAAACCATGATCTGGTGCTATTCGTGTAAGCCTTTGCTCGTATTACTTGTCTGCTATATGGTACCTCTTAGGCTCAGCCAGCGGAGGAGAGCGTGAAAATAATGCAAATGTTTGAAAGTTTCCATAAGCGTGTTTCTGAATTGACGAGGAATTTCTTATAGGAAAAGGTGATAAGGTACATATAGATTACGGAAAAAAGTTTTGGTCGGTTTTGACATACATTATTTTTTAAGCTTTACAATTAAACTAATGCAGGAATTTCAATGAAATCTATTTACAACGGTACTACATGCCTGTAAATAATAAGCTTTAAAATTACGTGTATATCGTTGCTCTGCGATAAATAAAAGTAAATAGCATATAATTAAAATCATGATTCAGTGCCCGAATTTTTAACAAAATTGTGAAAAAATATTAATACTCATATATCAGCCAAATTTTTTTCTCAAAACGGCATCAGATTGGTTCATTGCAGGCCAAATGCTACACGTCTGAGCAAAATCTGAGACCCTAGGGGACAATGGATCGATGAATTGTGGTGGAATGACCCATGTGTTAGTGTTTGTTTAGTCTTTAACTTAATAATTTTATGGTCTCAATTTTTTCCCTTTACGGAGAAAAATGCTCAATGTAACGACAAAAATTGCTCCTGGCTCTCACTCACTCACTCAAGGTAACTCTACAAAATAGAACTATCACACGCCAAAACTCTGTCTGTTTTGTCCAGGCGTGGTTATGGAATAGTATTTCCAAGTGCATCGAAGATTTTGCTTCGAAATGTGCACGTAACACATGATTTTTCATCATCTTTATTCCTGGAAATAATATACGACATACACTTTGAAGTCATACTAATTGTAAGTGCTTATTATTACTTTTCTTCTAATAAATATATATATACGCTTATCCAAAATTATTTATGATGCAACATATGAACTCTCATATCATATCACCGTACTTTTTGTAGGTTCATCGAGGACAATGGAACCAAGAACAATTAACCATTTCTTCTTCCTCATCCTGATATATAATTTAAAAAAGGGCCGATTCTAATGTATTTCTATCACTAACCGCAATCAAGAGAAGGAATAAGAGAATATTCAAGCAAGATAGCCGTTTTAAAATCGAAGCAAACAAATTATTAAAATTTGAGAATCATTATATTAAACGCATGATAATGATCAAAACAGCCATGACGGTGCCAATAATATCCAAGAGAAATATATTCAAAGCCAAACTGAACATGAAATTGCGTTTATATCCATTACTTGCAGTTTTCAATAAGATAGTGCTTGCTCTAAATCATATTTTAATCACGCTCAGTTTTGGACTTTCATACAAGAAATATAACAACAATATTAATCCATCTACAAACTCGTTAATACATGTCAAAGTTTTTAATAAAAATATATAGCCATTTCATTCCAATATCCAGCCACCCTTTGAGTTCTTTTATTTACTTTTGGAGTAACATTTCACTTAAATATATCATGCAGCTTATCGTACAGAATTAAATAATGGCAAATGCACAGAGTGGGAAGCCAGAGAAAAATCTACTGTAAAAAAGCTTCCCCTTCCAGTCCCATAATTCTAGGGTGTACTCGAGAGGAATTCCTTGTAAATTTGTTCAAGTTAGGCTTCCATAAAAATAAGCTTCTTCAGTTGGCAAGCTGAGCCCTCATTAGAATTTAAGTGGGGGAGAAGGATGACGAGGGCGGGCTGGAAACAAGAGAACGGGAAGAGGGGAGGATTTTAGCAGAATGGTATCGCGATGGAGGATGAGAGGGCGCTGGGATAAATGCGGGGGGCGGGAAGGGGGGGGCTACTGGAGTGGGCACACGGGAGGTGAACGGTGGTGGCTGACAGGAGTTATGCATGTGTGCGGCCGCCACGAGTGTCGGCCGTGTAAATTTTGGTCACCCTAAAGCAGTTAATGCTCAGCCACCATTCCACACTTGGGGACCACTGAAACACTTTCAAGCATATCTCTTTTCGAGAGAATTTCTTCCGGAGATGATACCTGGGAGGGAACAAATGTTCGCAGCAACTCGCGGCGGTGATGAGAAGAGGAGAAGCAAATAAATCAGAGTAACGAGCAAATGGCTTGCATCGACAATTTGTTCGCACCGTCATTACAGCTGGGTATTCTTTAAGGGAATAGATAAATGAACTTCCAGCAGCCCACGTCAGCAAGCTGCGAGGGACATGCGCTAAATGGGAGCTTTGAGCTAGATTGTACATCAAGGCAATAACTCGTCCTCAGTAAATTATTCCACTTCATTCCAAGAAAGACTATCAAAAATCGGTTTAAAACCTTTCGATCTTCGGAAATAAACCTCTAATAAAAGAATCAAATTGAAATAGAGCGAATTTCATCTTATTCTTCCTTGTTTCTTCGGAATTTGCAATGAAGCTGTATTTGTCTTCTTCAAAGGAAATTAAACCATCCTGCAATGTATCAAACCCGTAGATGTACGCACGATCTTTTGGAACCTAAAATTTGGCTCTCCTCCGAGTAGTCACCGTTGTTTTGTAGCAATGATGAGTATATGGTTAAATACTATGAAGTTCATTTAAAAATTTACAATATTTTATTTTGAATTTTTTCTTTCAAATATTACGTTCAGCAGATTTTCTTTAATTTTGAAAATTATGTTCAAAATATTTTTTTCTCCCCGTGATGTAAACGTCATAAAAAAGGCAGTTTAGTTCTATTGATAAATATCACCGCGAGGGCCAATGTAACTCACCAATAGGGGAAATTAATCATATCAATTAATCGTCCCATATTTACAAGGAACCATCAAGCAGATGATGTATTACCCTTAACACTGGCGTTTCATACCTCATGGTGAATCCTTGATTTTTTATATCTTGGTTACATGGTCAGTGGAATAAAACAGCTCATACAATTCTCTCAGTATTCTCTTAAGATCTGTAGCATTGTCATATTAAGAACTTGCACCTTTCCATTGTACTGCCATTAGTGGTTTCACACATTCGATAAATACTTCAGAAATCAAGTTACTTACTACGTTTATGTGGATTACGTTTTTAATCAAGCATATAAAATTACTATAATGCCTTCCATGACTAATTGCTTCGAACATTACGGCTTTTAAGATAGACTGTATGGCAGTAGTCTACTCCTCTATTCATGAATATACTGCTTGGTATAACTCGCTCATTTGGAAAATCTTCTAATCTCCGATGATCAAATCTTGGAGCACACCTTCAAAATGTTTTACGTTGGTGAACAAATTTTCGACCAAGTTGTAAGTCACCACTTAAGACTTGTAGGTCGAAATATTAAAATTCAATTCTTTGAAAAGCTCAATAGCGGCTATCTAAAGATCATTTTCATCGATAGCCGTTTATTTTTAGCCCTCTGCAAAGAGTAGCGATAGCACATTTAATTGACCATAAATAATGTTATGTGCCGACATTTATCCTTCTTTTCCACTTCCATATAACTCATCAACTCATTAATTAAGATTTTTAGTCCGCAAACTACATTCTCGTCTTAACTTTTTATCAACTCTTTAATTTTCAACTGACGATGTATTCCCTGGTATTATAGTAAACTGTTCAGGAGGTTTTCATGAAGTAGGAAGATAGACACGGACTAATACAATAAAGCGAAGCAAAAAATTAAAAACCAATAACAGTAATCAATAGATAAAACACTTATATCAGCCTAATTGTTCAAAATATATGGTTATACTATTTAAAGAGCCCTACTAAACGATGCTGAAAAAATGTGGAATTCTCAACGTAGCACACTATAATATGATACAAATCGGCACTCATGAATGTACACATAGCATTGATGGCAATTAAACAGTCCCATAAAAATAAGTATCAATAATTGTTATAAAATAACGTACAATTTTCTAGTTTCAAAACTGTAGGTAAGTAAAAATTATTTCATTGTCATTATGAAAATTTATCATCCAATCTTCTAAAGTGGAGCCATTGACAGTAAAGCAAACTGCTTTAACGGTGTAAAGGATCAAATATTCACACAAAAAACTCGCACATTTAACGAAATTGTTATAATGTTTATATTGTATACCCAACTACAAGTGCGTCAGACTAGATAACTTTTGCCACCATCCAGCAGCCAACGTGTGGACTTTAGCTTCAGATTAAAAAGTTCCTCGCGTCATATATTAAAAGTTTTAAAATCATACAGATGAATATAAAAAGTTTAAGTTTAGTTTAACTTCGTGTATTTGTTGCAACATGCTATTACTTTTTTTCGGGTTTCCACAAGCTGTAAAATAATCAATCTCTCACCGATGCAGTGAATAGGTGAAATGGAATTGGTCTCTATTATGAAAACATGATATTCGTCGGCGCAAAGTTAATGAATCGGGATCGCAAGACTAGGAAAATGCCCGAATATCTTCTGAATGAAAATATTTTTCTATCATCATTTACAATCTTATCTAATTTAGATAAGATGCCAATAGGTGAACCTATTAATATTAACTTTCTACGTTTTATTACGAGAAAAAATCAACCAAGAGTGGAAATACGGAAGTAAAACGTCCTTGTAATGCAATATGCAATGGGTTGTGTGCTAATTCAAAAATTTTAGAGCAATCCTTCGCATTACCCCGGCGAATCAATAAGCATTTCGAGCATTTGAACCCAGGGTACTTCAATTTAAGCATAAGGTATATGAACCGAAAAATAGTATTTTACGAAGTAACCGATAGCTTCACACCATTTGAAAATAATCGTATTCTTACTCTTTTCTAAACATGAAACCAAAATAATTCTCACCGTATGAAATAACTGCTACCTGTAATAGGTAAAAATTACGGTCAATAATTCGAAAACTTGTGATAGCTTCACGGCAATTAGTAACTGACTAAAATGTATCTGACTGGTTTTATCGCGAAAGAACGATTAACATTCTCTATTGGGCAATATTTACCGGACTACATGCGGTGCGGTTCGATTAAATTAGCTGTTCGCCGAGGATTACGCTTCAGAGTGAGATGCAAGTGAACTTTGAAACTTAACCATGGAGTTCCCAAGGCTACATTCTCACATCTCAGCTACCTACGTAATATGGACCAGCTAATCTGAGTAACATGCAGAGATTAGGCCATAAGCACTCAAGGAGCCAGGTTGGAGAACAAACGATTGGGATGAGGTCTTGGAGGAGTCATTCTCTTAAGTTACTCAGGAGACAGGGACTAAAAGCCGGAAAGATATTGGAGTAGCATGCCTCCCTGGGGTGGTTTCAGATGAACCACTCAAGAGAACGATGGTAGTCGGTATAGGGTGGGCATGGAATTAAAATCGATAGCATGTACTCCTAGTCGTAGTTTTGGCCTGTTAACGTTCCAAGCGGTAAGAAATTTTGATAATTTACATAAAAAGCGAGTCATGAAACTGGCAGATGCAAAATTATATTCAAAAGGATCAAGAACCTTGTACCAAGTACCTCGCCAAGTACCTCGAAGTACTTGATGTATGCGATATGAGTATTTACAGAATTATTAAGATTCCTTTCGTGTAAAATAGTTATCCAACTAAATACCTTTAGTTATTCCATCATCATAAGAGTGACAACTAATAACAATTACTGTACACGCAAAAAGGTAGAATGCAGGAAACGGAGTAGATTCCTCTCACTTGTAGTTTTTTTTTCTAGAGTAGTTCCACTATACATCTGCTCTGCATCTGCCTCTGCATCTGCTAGAACTACTAACAGAGGTCTCACCGTAACGATAATGATTAATTCAACTCGACTTTTTCCTGTAATAATGCGTCGTAAAAGTATAGTTATAATCCTTGGTACGCCGTTCAACAATAAGCTAGATACAATAGAAATAGTTAAAAATGCGCGCGAGTTCATGACTAATATTACCGTGTTCATTTATAGAGTAACTGCACGAACAAAAACGAGAGGAATGAGAAACAACAGAGGAGATACATCATAACAGGAAACTTAACCGGTTTCCATATTTCATGTAACTCATAGCATCACACGCTGATTTGAATTGAGATACTTATGCAGTAATAAGGTTATATGGGTTTATTATTTAATCAAACAGTGGAAAACTGAGGAAAATGTCCATAAATTATAAGTTTCTTCTAGAGCCTTTCGTTTGCTCGTAGATTTTAAATTTATCATTGTGATACGTTTCGACAAATAACATTTTTTAATAAGGGCATCAAAACATTCCGAACAAATATTTTCCGGTCACATGGGGCGATAGATACGCTGAGTCATTTTCTAGTTATAAACTGCCATGAGAAAAAAATGGGCCTAGACCGGAATTCGATCCGCAGACCTATAGCTTGCGTAGGTGCATCGGTAAACCACTACACCATACCTACCAAGCTGGAACCAACCAGAAACATCTAGTCTGAATCCTCACATCCATTGGGTGAGGGAGGTCATATCATCTGGATTGACATGAAGACGTGCGGTTCTGAAGGGGAATGGGGCTATGTCATTCAAAGCAATCGACCGCCCTCCATCCTACCTGATGCAGTATTTTACTCCAATCTGCTTGTTCGCATTCCTATACATTTGCAACCGGTTTGGTAGGAAGCGTACGAGCAGGTGGACTTACAGCGAGGCATGGTGGAATACGAGAGCAACCGGAACATATACATGCGTTAAGGTCAAGGTGCTTAAGCTATATATGTACCACAACAGGGCAATCGGAACCATCGTACATATCTTAATGAGACATATACAATGTATATTAATCCAGCTCAACACGTTTTCGAACTTACTCATTCCTACAATGCTATTAATTTGCCGAGATAACGATAGCATTTGGCAAAATTGTAAATAAAAATAGCTGTTTAGCGATATTTTTCTTTTATGACCACTTGAACATTCACCGACCAAGACAGTTAAGTAAAAACGCATCATCCATGGTCATTTTGGATGTATTTCTGTTTTCCCGTGATACCCCGTTTTACAGTAACATAATACGACAATCTGACTTACGGCGAAAAATATATTTTTATTATCAACCAAAAGATCTATATATTATTTATGAAATCTGTACTCTTTCTTGCCTCACACTTTATAATGCGATTTAAAAAGTAACCATTAAAGCGATCGACTTTGTATGGATGGTCCCAATATCGGGACCATCCCATCTGATTAACGTAATACTGCACTTAAAGGTGGTACGAGCGAAATAACATTTCATCTGGAAATCAATGAACTTGTTCTCACTGTAAAGAAAAATATCTCACCCTTCTAATGACAGCAAAATTCAACCCCTTGCCATATTACTTTTGGAGATATTTGCCAAAAAATACCAGCTCTTTTACATGAGAAATGGTGCGTGTATGCACTCCAGAGAGACATTTACAAAATGAGGTATTTCTAACACTAAGATGTCGAAAATAACTAACATCGTGTAGTGTATATGTTTTCTCAACTTTTTTTTAAATAATCATATTGTCACCACAGTAAGTTCTTGGGTATCACAAAAAAACCTTTCGTTTTGAAGGAGTTTCAAACGCACCGCGCGAAAAAAATGAGACAAGTTGATGCCTTATTTAGATATTTTCCTTTAATTACTTACCATTTCTGTCATATAAAACTATAATAATGCACAATTAATAATGCAATATTTAATTCATATGTCCTACAGCTGGCGAAATCAAAGCGTATAATTCAAATATGGTCTCTATAATGACTAGGAAACTATCTCGCTCAGACTACCGTAAGTGCTCTCCACATGCATCGAGAAAGGCTTTGGATTCCTCTAAGAAATCTCCATCACTACCAAAGTTTGAAGCCGAGCCTTTTTGATGGGAGGCCAGTAATCCAGCCACGTCAGCTGCAAAATCCACACGCACCTCGGCGCGAGTCCTCCCCGCCCAAGTGCTGCCCTCTCACGACCATCCCGAAGATCTTCTCCGCCTCTTCCCCATTTGCCGATCATATTCACCCGGAGGTGAGCATCTCATTCTTCGAAATCCGTATTTCAATTACCACTGCTTCATCTTACTAATTACTCCCCGTCCCACCCTTCCTCTAATGGCGCCGCTTGTCGGGAGGGCGCGTGGCAGGGGGTGTGAGACGGCGGGGGGAGGGCGCGAGTGTCTCCCCCGGGGCAGACACCGGCTCAATTGGATTGGCGGCACGGTTCCCCATTCCGCCCCCATTAACCCTGCCAACCGCCCCCACCCGCACTCCCGACCATTATCCCCAAACCCTCACCACCTCCACCCATCACCCTCCGCCCTTCTCTTCCGCCCTCAACCCTTCCCCACGCACACCTCCGCCCTAAACATCGGTCGCAAACCCTGCATTCACTCTCAAGCACAGGCACTGACAGAAAGGCACACACACACCGCCCGACCTACCCGTCCTCTCGCCGGCGCCTCCCGCAACCCTTCCGCCGCACTCTGCCTCTTCGCCGCTCTCCTTGACACTCCTCTCGCCCACTGTTTACGCTACAGCGACACGATCCATTATTCCTCAGTCAAGCTAAAGCGCAACACAGCAGATAGAAAGACTACGCGGAGAGCCGCTAAAGATTTGCGAGGTTACACGCAAGGCTGAGATTACTTGAAATGCGTATCACGCAAGTACTGGGGGGAGGGGTACATCTACATACTACCCCGCGAGCCACCGCATGGGCGTATGGCAGGGGGTGGTAGGTCATCAGCCGTGTAAAGATGTAAAAGTTTTGGAGGTGAAACGATGACATGTCCTATGGAAGTGTATTTGGAGGTGCTCAGTTTTTATTGCGGTCGCGTATTGAGCGCGGAAAGAACGAGTTTTTGTACCTATCTGTTCGGCAGAGTATCTTTCTTATTTTATTGCATCAGTCACACCCAGAAATGTAGTGAGGTGTAATAATAATATCCTTTGTGTCACTCTGAAACACACCAGTTCTGAATACTTCAAGCAGCCTAAGCCTAGCGTGCAACCTCCGAGTCTCAAGGGGCTCCCACCTTTATCCCTCTAACAGTTGTGTAACACTAAATGCCCGTTCGTAGCAGTTTTGAACGAAGGGAGCTGCTTTTCTTTTGTATTTTGTTAATTTTTTTGGTTATATCTTTATGACCAGGGTCCCAAATGCTCGCAGCGTATTCGAGGCGTGGCCTAACCAGAGCAAAGTAGCATCTCTCTCTTACTTTTTCATCCGAGGACCTTCCTATTATACGTTTAACAAAACCTAGTTTCTCTAATGCTGTTCCGCATATGGTTTGTAAGAGTGGTGAAGTGGCTATAGTACTAGATTCTCATTTTGAGGGCTCGGGTCCGCAATTGGGCAATGGGGGAGATTTAAGAGGAATTCCAATCCTTCCTTAAGTGCAATGTGGCTAGTACTTCGACAGTAGTACAGTTTGTTGGGTAGAACGTTGCTTGTGGGTCCTCGGGCGTTTATCGTGGTAAGTAAAGCCTAATTTTTTTCCTCCAAACTATTCCCCTTCCCCAAATATAATTTTTCATAGTATTCTTGTAATATACTATTGCCCATTATCCTATCCTTACCAGTCCAATTTAAATCAAATTTGTATGATTTATCCAAATAACTAGCCAAATAACTGACTCTCTGGGTGACAAGAAATATATTATTTTACTCTTGATAAATGGCAGTAGATCAGAAAAAGCACAAGGATTGAAACGATAATCTTGAGAGCAGGTAGAAAAAAATATACCTACTTTCTAGGTACTAGAATGGGTTCAGTAAAATGAGATCGGCATCCAAATGCGTCAAAACAAATCTCACCATTCGTCCTTTCCCTCTTCGGATTCCTTTTCCCAATTCCATCTCTTCTCTTCAAGATAAGTGTTCAAACACCTCCACCTAGCTGCTGTAGTGGTAACGGAAGAACTGTATCGATTGTTCACTCACAGATCCTTACGACATCGTTCTCACGCGAAATTGGAGCTTGTTTCACTACTTGTGTGTCTTTTCAAATGGAACGATGCAGGCGCACGAATCATCTCCTCAAGTAATTCTAATTCATGGTGCGGCCTGTTCTTGATGAGAGGATGCGAGGCTGAGAGGGGTTCCAGGGGCATCCACTCACCGAAATGGCTCCCCCTGCCGCCACTTCCTGTCTCCCTTCAACCTCTTCCGCAGGGAGATGGGGAAAGCTCAAGGATGAAAATGGGGGATCGACTCAATGTGGGCTCCATGAGCCAAATCAAGTTTGCGGATATGTCTTAAGGGAATGGATATAGTTTGGTGAGTGATGTGAGTCTAGAAACTCATAAGTCTCATTGTATACTTCTTACTTAAAGGTAATAATATAACTCTGCCCCCATATAAAATGCTGCACAACGGATGGTAAATTGTTCCTCTGTCAGAAAAGTTTACTGAAACATTCGGGAAATTCTAAGAATTGACGAGAGCACCAACAAAATACTAGTATTTGTTGTCGAAATACTAGTCAACTACTGGGCTTAACAGGACCTAGAGCTATGCTGACTGTTCAACAATTATACTCAAATGGATATTTTGTTCATACAATTTGCCTATTTCATTATTTATATAACAAACATGTACATTGAAGTTGTAAAAAATATTCAACAATTAATTATAAACTTTGAAAATAATTATATTTAACTAGGGAAGATCCTTCCAGATCCTTTATTAATCAAGAAAGGATCACCTGGTAGCTACCAGCTCAGCAGTCTCGATTCTTAAGTCTATCGATTCTGCTGAACCCGTAAACACTCATAGTCATTCTTCCCATCTTGAGTTTCAGGTTAAAAGCCTTTCGCAATCCTGACGTAATTTGCCCTTCCAAGCGCCAAACCTCAATATCTGCGTATCATTCATTCTTGACATATCCTCTCTTGAATAACCCTCTATCGGAACCGTCATCGAGGAACTAGTTAAATTCCGGAATATTGAACCCAAGATGGTGATGACAAGATGTCATCAAGTATATTGCATAAATCAAGTGAAAGGAAAAAATCAAGTGAAAGGAGTGATAACCTGTTTCTCCGTGGGACTACAACGCGGCGTTTTTCCGTTGCCTCCAATTACACAGTAAAACCGTCACTATAACTATATAGTAATCGTATGACACCTGCAGTGTTAGAAGTGTTGCTGAACGACATAAACTATCTCCACCATACTCTGGGCTATTGGTAGCCAATTATTTAGGGGCAGCCAATCATCGTGTCACTTAATCTTCAGTCGTATTCATTGCATTTTTCGGTCATTTTACCCATGGATGGCCCCCAAATTCCTAAGTACAGCCATAGTTTATCTACGACCGTTTAATTTTCGGGGCCTACTTTCTAATTCCACCGACACCTCTTTAATTGAGAGCACCACCTACCATCCGCAACCCGATGGCCCCACTTGGTAGCTGCATGCTAGAACAAAAGAACAATATCTTCTTTTCCTGTTTTATATATCTAATTCCTTTCCCGCGGACTACAATCTTGACGTGGTGGAAGGGCTTTCGCGTTCCAATGACCCCATGGTGGACAGGCGGGAGCAATTAATATTGCTCCCGGTTGGGACACCCATGAGAGATAGGTCAAAGGGTAGGAGCCAGACGAAAGGTAGTCCCGTGATAGTGTCACGTGAAACACACTGTTGGGAAGTGGGGGTACGAGTCCCCTCTCGACTATTATTCTACCCAGAAATATGAATGTCACTCAAAGAGAAATGAATCCTGGCAACTACGGAACGCCGCCCACGGGGGCGGATGTCGGGCCCGGCATAGGGGGAGTCAAGGCCGCCGAGGTCGTCATCTCACAAAATCGTTGCACAACAGAGTCACCACAGTATACAAGGGCCTCGGAAGATAGGAAGAAAAAGGAAAGAAGGAAAGTACCGATAAAAATGGGGACTTCGAACGTTAGGACAATGATGAGGGCAGGTTAGCTAGAAAATATTAAACGGGAAATGGATAGAGGGAACGTAGATGCATTGGGACTGTGCGAGGTGAGATGGAAGGACAGTGGGGACTACTAGAGTGATAGTTATACAGAATCTGTAGTAGTGGGGTTAAGAGTTAACGTGGGGTAGATATAGTATTGAACGCAAAATTAGGGATGAGGGTAGTATGTATTGGACGAGTGAGTGACAGGATACTAGTGATAGAAATACAAGCATGCCCTAAAAATTTTGTCTTGATCAAGATGTTCATGCCCCCAAGCAATTATAGGGAGGAAGAGGTAGATGGGGTGTATGAAAGATAGAGGAGATAAGAGAAATCCCGAGAAAGAAAAACCTAATAGTAATGGGTGACTAGAACGCAGTAGTGAGGGAGGGGAGAGTTTGATATGAAATGGGAGGGTGTACATTAAGAAAGAGAAAGGACCGCGGTGAGAAGGTAGTTGAATTTTGTAGTAGAAATAAATTATTAGTAACAAACACTTGGTTTAAACACCATCACAGGTGGAGTTATACGTGGAAAATACCGGGCTACACTGGATGATATTATATTAACTACATCATGGTTAGGCTAAGATTCAGGAACATTGTGAGGAACTCGCGGAGCTATCCGGGGGCTGATGCAGACTCAGATAATAATTTAGTTATGATGAATTGTGAGGTTAGGTTACAAAACTTCAATAAAAGTAGATGGGTGAAGAGATGGAATTCGGAAGCGTTGAAAGGGGAAAAAGGAGGAATACGAAGAGGTAGTGGAAGGAAGAATAGGTGATGCCAACGATATAGGAACAATCGAGGAAAAATAGGAGAATATAAAAACAGGCATTGTAAGAGCAGTTGAGAAAACAATAGGAGCAGAGAAAATGAGGAAAGAAGGAGAGCAATGAGGAGGGTAAAGAAGCAAAGGGTTACGGAAGAAATGATTGGGAAAATGGAGGAGAGAATGAATTGAAAAAACGTCAACGACGACATAGTGAAGGCGAAATACAAGGAGCAAAATAATCAACTACAGCGAATAACCAATCGGGCGAAGGAAAATTGGTGGAAAAGGCAATGCGAGAAAATTGAGAAATTGCAAAAAGAAGGGGAAGTGGGTGCGTTATCCGCTTAGAGTAAAATCACTATCGGAAGGTAAAGAGAGGGCAAACGGTACCAAAGATGAAGGAAAAGAGAAGGAAAATATTTATCGAGCGGGAAGATATTCAAGAAAAATGGTGGGAATACGTGGAGGAGGTATATGACAGCGATAGTACACCAGCTTATTTAAATATAGAGGATGAGGGAACCCTAGATGAGGATAACCTCTGGCCAATGATACTCGACAGCGAAATAGAGACACTCTTAAAAGATATGAAGGCAAGAAAAGCTTTAGGAGTAGATAACATATCTTCGGAGCTGCTAAAAATATTTAGGAAATAAAAGTAGGCAAGCTTTTTTTGAACTAATACATAAGATTTAAGACGGAAATGTATGGCTAGAGGACTTCTACATCTACATACTACCCTACAAGCTACCTCATGAGCATGTGGCAAGGGGTGTTAGGACACCAGCCGTGTAAGGATATAAGAGATAAGATTTTGGGAGGTGAAATGGTGACGTGTATTATGGTGAAGTGTATTTAGTGGAGCTCATTTTTTTGTGAACGCATATTGGGCGCGGAAAGAACCATTTTTTGTAATTATCTGTTCGATAGTGTATCTCTTTTATTATCGCGTCAGCCAAACCTAGAGATGTAGTGAAGTGTCATGATAATACTCTCTGTCTCGCTCTAAAAAACATCAGTTCTGAATTTTTCAAGCAACTTAAGCATATCAGGTAGCCTCCGAGACTCTAGGGGCTCCCACCTTAATCCCACAAAAACTTGTGAGACAACTTATTCACTCGTAGCAGTTTTTAATGAAGCGTGCGGATTTTCTTTGTATTTTATTAATTTTTTGGTTAAATCTTTATAACCAGGGTCCCAAATGCTCGCGGCGTATTCGAGGTGTTGCCCAACCAGGGAAAATTTGCACTTTACTTACTTTTTCATCCGAGGACTAAGATCCGAGACTAAGTCTTACTTTTTCATCCGAGGACTTTCCTATTACACGCTTAATAAAACCTTGTTTCTTTAATGCTGTGCCGCTCATATTTTGTATGTGTAACCCCCACAATATGTCAGAAGTTAAGGTAATTACAAGATATTTTACAGTATCTCAAGATTTTATCTTTACTCCACCCACAAGGTATGAAATTTGTGTGATGGCATTCTCAGGAAAAACTTCTTCGCAGGAAAGAGGACTTCGTGCAAATAGTCCTGATTCCAATCTAGAAAAACAGCAATGCATCAGAATGCGAGGAATATAGAACAATCAGTTTGCTTTCACTCGCAGCCAAAGTTTTACTTCGGATTATCAATGAAAGGTTGGAGAGCAAAGCTAAGTACTATTTAGGAGATGATCAGTTTGGGTTCCGGAAGGGAAGGTCAACTCGGGATGCGATTGCAGTGATGAGAATACTTATAGAAAGAAACATAGGGTATAACCAGGAACTTTTTGCATGCTTTATTGATTTTGAATAGGCTTTTGACAGAGTAAATTGGGACAAACTAACGGAGATACTCGGGAAAATGGGAATATATTGGCGAGATAAGAGACAAATGCGAAACTTATATATGAAGTAAAGGGCGCAGGTGAGGGTGGCTCATGGTGAATCAGGGTGGGCAACTATAGGTCGTGGGGTAAGGCAAGGGTGCCCGTTGTCACCATTGCTTTTTTACATTTATGCTGAGGAAACGGTAAGACAGGAACGGGAAGAACTTGAGGTGGGAATCAAAGTAGGAGAGCATCTTATAAAGTCGGTTAGATTCGCGGACAATCAGGCGTTGGTTATTGGATCTTCGAAGAGACTGCAAGCTTTGGTAGATGCTTTAGAATAACTGAGTGGGATATTCGAAATGAAGATAAACCATAAGAAAACAAAAGCAATGAGGTTACCTAGGACAAAAATAGCGACGTTGGTCATTAAAGTTGGAGGACATAACCTCGAACTAGTCGAGCATTTTTATAAATTATGTAGCATGCTACAATAAAATGGGCATAGTAGCAAAGAAATACGGAATAAAATAGCGCTAGCTAAGGAGGCGTTTATAAAGAGAAGGAAGCTGATGACGGGGACCTTGGGTAAGGATGTGAAGGAGAGGTTGGTGAAGGATTTGATATGAAGCGTAGCGTTGAATAGTGCAGAAACATGGACCCTCATAAAGAAAGGCGAGAATAGACTGCAGGTATTTGAGATTTGGGTGTAGAGAAGGATGGAAAATGTGAGATGGACGAAGAGAAAGACTAACATGGAAGAGTTTGAGATGGTGGGTGAGGATAGAAAACTTCTGAATGACAGCCGAGAATGGCAGGATAGATGGCTGAAGGATGTAATAAAGGGTGATGGGTAGCTTAAGAGTGTGATAGAGGGAAGGATATTGGGCAAGCGGGGAAGGGGAAGAAAGAGAATAAGTTTTATGAACGGGATGAAGAACGGTGGATCGTATTCTGAGGCAAAAAACGATATATTAGATGGAGAAAACTAGGAGGACATTCCCTGACATTCAATAATACCTACCTTTGCCGGTAGATTACTTTTTTTTTAATTTCTAATTATGAGCGTTCTTATGGTAGCTAAAGTGTAAGACGTTCTTTACCCTGTGGAAACCCCAAACTGGTCCTTGACTAAGTAACCCTCTGCTCTGCTCTTTTATTTTCTACTTGCATTCAGGATCACCACTTTGGGTCAAATATACAGCGTGAAAATTCAGCCTTAGTAAGCGTAACGAATAAATTTTAAAGAAAGATGGGAAGACGAACAAATAATCCACAGAAGAAAAGACTCAAGCGCTAAATGGTACTGAGCAAGTATAAGGGAAATCAGAAAAAAGCTTAACACTCAACAAAAGGGTTTTATGATTACAGTGACCTACGAAATTCTAGAAACAAAATGGAAAATAAATACTCCAGCCCACGAGTACTCCCTGACTTCAGTTTGTTTGCACAAAGATCCTGGTGAATCTCAATGACATATACATCCACAATAAGTGTTTACGAGAATTTCAGCTCCAAAAGTCGCTCACGTAACATGATGAGGATAATTGTATGAAAATGAGCATTTGAGAACAGTGCACTAACTAGGTGTATTGGACATTTTCTAATAGCGTGATCCAAGGCTCCAACTGAAGGAGAAATTCTCCTCAACCTTAGACGTGCATATGAATGACACTCACTCTAATAACAAATCAGAGTGGTACGCGTGAATGCGAATCTGTTCAAAAATATTTCAATTCTCCTTGAATGAGAGCGACTTACGAATCATCCACTGAGTAGAAATCCTCGCCAACTTCAAGTGAGCGTCAGAGGAGTATTTGTGGCGAGGGTTGCTGTAGCCACTAACTTGCCGTGAGCAAGTACGTGAGAGCAAGATTTGTCACATTTTCTCGGATATTATACGAAGTTGGGTGAGCATCGGGTCATTGGTGGAGGAGGTAATCTCGTAAACCCTGACAATGAGTTTGACTGATAATTACTGTACCCACAAGCCTAAGTAGATTCATGATTTTGTTTTCACTTACATTTGTTAACATTTGACTTCATCAGTGATCATTCCAGTCAAATTTCTCTCTCCAACTCCCTGGGCCCATACATATTTTGGCCATGAAAAACCATAGTTTTCTATCGTTGATGAGGCCATTAACGCATTCAATGGCAGTCAATCGAATACGCTTCTTCAAATTCATTTCCAGGCATATCGCATGCAAAATAAATACTTACCACCTGAGACGTAAAAACAAGCCAGTAGTTGAACTTTATTTGACAAAGTAATGAAAATAACATTGATCACCTTTCAAAAACCCTTGATTACTCACTGTTTCACCAATAATTCCTTTTTAGACGTAAGGATATAATAATATGGGATTTTATATCCGGGAGGAATTGTTTTGTCAGTAGAATGCCATAGAAGTCGATTTTGCAGTAGCAGTTTTTACACTATGGGCAAGACTTTATAACGAGTGAGCAGCTCAAAGGAAATGATTCCAAACTAGAATAATTTTTTGCGTTCTCCGAAAAGTTACCAGACACGAATTACCGAAACAATCGGTCAAATTTCTCACCTAAGATGGGCTAAAAATTTTTAAATTTCAAGGTGTACACAACGGTATCTGGCGAGATGTTGTGAAACATGATTTCAGGACGAGTATGTACGTGATGATGACGATATAATCGTCGAAACGCGTTGTACGAATAAAAAAAACATGTGGACATTACTGTAACTCCTTTAATTTTTCCTTAAATTTCAAGGTTTCAGGGTACTTCCAACTGTCAGTGTTTACTCTTCACCCAATTCTTTTAATCACGGATCAGTGAACAATTTCATTCGAGGATTGGTGCAGTGTAAAGACTATAGTGCTGACTCAGAAGGGCTTTAGTTCAAAACGCGGCATGGGAGAAGTAGTAGGAGCATCTGAAGAAATTGCAACTTGGCTGTTTCCACATAAGGTGGCTCCACTTTACGTGGAAACAGCCAAGTTCCAATTTCTTCAGAAGCTCTATTTCTATGAAGGATTTCCACGAAGTCACGCTCGCTACCATTACTTATGGGAGAAGTAATTTAGCACGTACTGGGTGGCTTTTCTGAAAAAAAATCAAGTGTAGGGTTCCATCTTTCGGACGTGACGTTGTATTATGGCCTCCATGGCGCTCATGGTCAAATATACGCTAGTACTGACGTCGGGTCCCTCTACACACCTCCTCCATTTCAATATTATCTTTTCCTTTGCAATCTATCCACCTCCCTTCTGTGGCGCCAAAAATCTCGCTGGTCAGTTTCCTTCTTCAAAAAAACTGCAAACGAAAAAACGTTTTCAAATTTCGTATTTTCATGTCAAAATATCACAGCCACCAGCACTAGAGCTAGCATATGTACATTAATTTAAACAAACTCTTGTAATTGACTGTGATGGAATTTAACTATAATATTTCTATTTTGAGTAACACAAGCAATCAGGGACAAAATTTGTTACGAATGACAGTAAAAAAATATTCTTTACACCACCAATCACAATGAAATCCAGAGAAAAGGACAAGAAAATAACGTGTGGTGTGAGATTTAATAAATGACCGTGACGAGTTCTCCATTTTTTAATCGCGAGACTAAGTTTCAAGTATCATTGCTATAATCTGAAAGATGAATTTGGTAGTTGCTTAAGCGCACAGGAATGTTTTGGAATCCATTTTAGATGCAGAAACTTACACTTAATTATCGAGGATACGATCGGAGGAACAAAGTAAGCACTTCTTAAAGTCACGGCTCCACAGAGTCAAAGCAAGAATGCATCAGTGGACACAGATTTTCTCCAATCAGTGGTTATCAAAAGTGATTTTGCTTACGAAAGATTCATATTTGCAAAGAAAGAGACAACACGATACACGATAGATATCCCATTGAGCTTATACCGTGAGGACTAAGTTTGAAAGGGTTAGGTCGCCTTGGTTTGGTATTTGCTGAGAAAAATATTTTATCGCATTACCAAATCGATCGATGTGATGCAAAAACTGCCATCGTATTACCAGTGCAGTTGTTTAACACCCAAAATTCATGAAATCATCACGCGAACTTGATGGTGCAGTCGCATAATTTTGTTCAGAAATAATTGGTCGCAAGCGCTTGATGAATATGTGCATAGTCAACACGACGTTGGTAAATTTCCATCGATATTAGATTGTAGTTGCCTTGAGTTAAACTTTATGTCTGTAGCTGTTTATTCTTGAAACTTTCACAATATGTTTCTGGAAAAAACTAAGAAAAATGGAGGTCAAAAATGAGCGAGAGCAAAGTAGAAAATATAACTGCCACTCATTTATGATGTAATTTTATCGATCCTTTATTCAGAAAATATTGATAATGATAAATTCAAAGGTAGCACATGGCAGATCAAGAAATCTTAACTAATTTTTACTCAATATTAAATAAAAATAATGAGATTATACGTCGTGTTACTTCAACTTCCCGTGGAGTAAAGATCCTCACTGCATGGGAAAGGTGTATTTTTTACCTAATTTCTTGAAAAGATGGTGCAACTATTACGTACTCTATCAAAACAGTAAGCGTCAGGATTTAGTTTGATCAATTTTAAGTGAATGACTTATCAATCACGGTTGAGCTATGCGCGTGACTGCAACGGAGAAAAACTGACTCAAATGCGTCTTTTAATGCGGCCATGCCGCACCCAGGTTGGCAACCGATTGGCCCAACAATCGAAAGCTGCGGATAAAAACTTTTGGACACGAGTGCTGCATTTAGTACTAGGAATGATTCATTAGAATATATGATGAGGTTCAACCTTAAAAGCCAAAGTATACATAACGCAAACTATACTGCAATGACACGGAATTGCTTCCGTTTCGCAACACTAAATATTCTTACCTCAAATTCCAGTGTCGAATAGGTATAAATGGCAATAAAATTCGATTGAGGCCCTAATAACTGTGTCTATTCCGTGGCATAACCCCCTACTATCATTTAATGATGAGATCGCATCTCTCAGGCTGGCAGGCTTATCTATAAAACGTAAGGAGGTGGCAGAGTATGGGAAAGACTTGAAGAGGATTTCTGCTAGGGATGATACTGATAAAAAGTTTTTAAGGAATTGAATGTCAGGTTTAATTAAGAGTGAAATGTAAGTAACTTATCGGTTTAAAAATTCAAAGTGGCAGATTTCAAATATAATGTATCGTACTGGTCCTACTCACTTTTATTTTACAAATATTAATTTCAACATAATCCATGTCGGCCCCGGTGGCGGAGGGGCAAAGTCCTCGCCAGCTAACCCTAGGGTCGCGGGTTCGACTCCCGCCTGGGTAGAATATTATCTGCCCAGAACATGGGTGTTTGTCTCTCGTCCGTTGTTACTGTTATTCACCCCACGTAAATTGGCCCATTGTGATGTATTTGGGATAGTGAATATAAATAAATAAAATAAATAAAAATATATAAATTTCTTAACACTATTGTGGGAAATGTTCGAGCAGAATCAGCAGAACACCGGAGTATCTGACTGCTCGTCTTCATATGTCCTTCATATACACATACTGCCCGTCATCATATGTCCTTCGTAGTGCCACGATACCCACACCTTTAATCCTCTCTATCTCTGTAACCTTCAGCATGAGAGTGATGAAACATGCATTCAATACAAAGTAAAAACAATCAAGCACCACCAGTGCAGAGAAACGGTCCACTTTGATGCTATATGTACGGTAAACGTGTTATTCCATGGAAAAAACTGTAAATTTAGAGAGCTTGGATGGTTAAAAATGCCAAGATCATACATTCTACATCTATATACTACCCTACGAGCCGCTGCATTGGCGTGTGGCAGGGGATGTAAGGTCACCAGCCATGTAAGCATGGAAGGTTTTGGGAGGTGAAATGGTGACGTACATTATGGGAGTGCAGAGGAGCTTAGTAATTAATATGGTACTTCATAATGCGCCTAAAGAACGAGTTTTTGGACCTATCTGTTTGACAGTATATCTCTCTCATTTTATCGCTTCTGTCAAACCTAGAGATGTAGTGAGGCGTCATGATTATATTTTCTGTGTCGCTAAGAAACACCAGTTTTGAATTTTTCAAGCAACCTAAGCCCACAGTGTCACCTCCGAGTCTCTAAGAGCTCCCACCTTAATCCCTCTAAAACTTGTAAAACACAATTTTTCCACTCGTAGCAGTATTTAACGAAGCGAGCTGCTTTCCTTTGTATTTTATTTATTAATTTCGCTAAATCGTTATGACCAGGGTCACAAATGCTCGTGGAGTATTCGAGAAGTAGCCTAGCCAGAACTAAGTTGCACCTCTCTTTTGCTTTTTCATCCGAGGACCGTCCTATTATACGCTTAACAAAACCTTGTTTCCTTAATGCTGTGCCGAATATATTCTGTATATGTATTCCCCACGATGTGTCAGAATTTAAGGTAATTGGAAGATATTTTACTGTACCTGAAGATTTTATGTTTACTGCACCAACAGTATAGGTATGGTACTTGTCTGATGACTCTTGCAGGAAGTGAACTGTGGTGCATTTTCCGATATTGAATTGTAAACTCTACTCCTGGCACCACGAACGAACGTTGTTCAGGTCAGATGACCAATCTTCGCATATTTTACTCACGCAAGTCCACGTCTTTGCATATTTCTCGGTAGATAGATGTATTGTCTGCAAATTGTCTCAATTTACTACTAGATCGAGAACTTAGGTCATTAATATAAATTATGAATATAAGAGGGCCAATCACACTTCCTTGAGGAACACCGGATGTGATTTCGACCATATCAGAGCTAAAATCGTCAACAAATACTTTTTTTTCGTTCTTTGAGAAAGTCCCTTATCCAGTTCACTATTTTGTTATTCCGCATGAATACAATTAATTAATGAGTTTTTTGTGAGAAATCTTGTCAAATGCCTTCTTGAAATAAAAAATTATCACGTCGACTTATTTTTTCGATTCACCTGATTTTCGGATGTCATGAAGGAAGAGCGCAAGCTGTTTTTCACAGGACCTGCACTTACGGACGCAGTACTGGCTGCTCTGTAAGAAGTTACGATTAACCAGGAATGTCATAATATTGCTAACGACAATGTGTTCAAGGATCTTCCATAAAAGTGATGTTAACGATATAGGTCGTTAATTTTCTGGGTCTATCTCCTTAATTGAATATCGGAGTGACATTGGCTATTTTCCACTCTTGGGGCACATTACCTTTGGATAATTATTTGCTGAATATAATTTCTAAGAATTGTGCAATCTGTGGTGCTAACTCCTTGAGCACGCACGCAGGTACTCCTTCTGGACCTGAGGACTTGTTACTTTTAATCGAACGCTGTCGTTAATTTTTGTCTCGAGTGTGCAATATCTTGCAACAATTTCACTGTTGCAAGATATCGAGCACTTTAGCAAATTTATTCCATTTTTAGCTGCTTTACGCACCAATTTGAAGTGTTTTACAGAACATTCTACGTAGTGCTACCGCTAGATGAGACGAGCTTCCAGGTCAGTCTCGTTTTCCGAACTCTGGCCTCGTCTCGAGTCTCGTCTCATCGGAAGTTATTACATAAATTTGTAGACAAGATATACGACCACCCAAAAGCTTTTGCACATGCATTACTCTTCCCAAGACTATTAACTAAAATCTCTGGGCCACGAGGAAAAAGTTGGATTTAAGAATAAGGTCAGGTGGAATTGATGATATGGGACTCACAGATTAGTGTAACTCTAGATGACGCTAAATTTGGCTCGAGCATTCTCTCTCTCTCACGAAGATCCAGTCTGCCCCATTGTAATACAGAGTCATAGGTGGCCACCGGTGTGGGATGAGTAGTGGCTAAGGAATGGATTCTTCGAGCCTGCCCGCACAACCTCACCTCACCACCCGTTACTTATTTCTTCACACTTAACCTCTCGCGCTGGGAAGTTGATTTATTGCCAGCTACAGTCTCGAATTCCTGTTTCTAGGACCCAGGCTCAAAGTCCGCGGGGGCACAGGTTTTCCAGTGATACCTCGACCATTGCTAGGATACTTTGCGAAGAGTTGGCTATAAGAGTCTATTCGCCCGCCGAAATGGATGTAAAACAGTGGACCTCACTAGCACCTTCCATTGAGGGTATTCTAATCCGACACTGATAATTCTATTGTGTGCACCACCCTTTCCTTTTAGCAGCCTAGCGACCCATTTTCCTCGTGCAAATGACCTCATTCGTCGGTGACTTTCGATATAACTTCAGTGGTATTAATTTCGTAGTTCCAAATGATTCATTCAACTTGCATTAGCAAAAATTTCCAATCTTTTATTCGTTGATCCCGTATCCCTAATAAACAAATCAAGTGAACACTAAATATTTCGAAACCATCGAAAATATAGTAATCTAAAATGCTATAATGATCACTTTTATGAAAAAAATTGTAACAGAGAGTAAAAAACGCTAAAATAAACTCAAATTTGAAGTTTGTCTCCTTCATATTCACGTAACCTTCTTATACGTATATGAAAAATTCTCATTTTAAAGAGAGGCCCATGGGGATAATATTTAAGATAATGTCAGGCCCAGTTTTCATATATCTCCCAATTGAAAATTTGCTTCTTATCTCCTAAGATATGTCCGAGTCTAGAATAGAAACTGAGTGCTTAGAGTTAGGTAAAACAATTCTAATTTTTTTCTCGTGACATTGACTGAACTGGTCACTCAATTGACACCCGTACCCACGAGCTCAAAAGATACTTTTTTTTAAGGCGGACTTCGTTTCAATTTTTTAAAAACACCTTCAAACAGAAAACCACCGCGATGATTTAATTACAGAAGTGTTTTAGATTGTATGTTGCTGGTACAGGTCCATTGAGTCTGAAATTCATCCACAATAGCGTTACCCTGATAACAGCATGCCGAGTGTTCGAAAGCCAAGACCCCGTGTTCATTTATACTTCAAACAGATGGTCGTGGAACTTTGTTTAACAGATTAGTGACGATCCAACTTCACGAAAATCAACTTAAATAGAAGCGTGACAGAAAAGATATAAGTCCACAAAAATGATTACAGCTACAATTAGGTTTACTGATAATTAAATAAGACCATGAGTATTATAGCCACGAAGTTCTCCAGAAGCCGCAATAAATCTACCACTGACAAGCCAAAAAAATGGTGGAAACTGTCATCTCAAGGCAACATTAATCACGTAGTAGCTAGAATGATACCTGAAGATGTTCTTAAAGTTTGCTGATATGACCCTGTAACGCTGTATAAATAATTGTTTTTTAAATCTATGCACCAAATTGCCGTGTTACATCAAAGTGGTGAAGGCAAAACACTTTGCAGAGAGTAGCCACCGTGAAAAATTCTTCCCCAAAAGTTATACATCATAAAAATAAGATTTAAAAATTGATTACTACACGGAGAAAAAAGAATAGTCAAAATTACCCAAAACAAGATTGGTTTAATTACACGGTATAGTACTTTTAACCAGGAATCGAGTTGGTTCATATTTTACTACATTGTGTAGTAAACATAACCAGGATCCTAGTTATTCTAACTAGAATTTTTTTCCGTGTATGAAAATTTTGAAATTTCTAAACGACGGTGTTCACCTGGCATTGTCATTTTGAATGATGCATCTAAATTCAGTGGTTCGCCTTTGACCTAAATTATTTTGGATATTTTTTTACACAAAACTGACCTAATATTTTCCATATATTCGTCTACCACATCGAGCCCGAATTTTTAGTGCCCTTTTTTGACCCGACATTTCCTCCAGTTTCCAATGACTCAACAAATTTTGCTCGGTCAAACCCCTATTGCACTTCACTTCTCATGTCAGCTTCAAATTCCTTCACATTTTAAAGCTGTAAATGCCCAAATCCAACATCCCTTCTCCAATGTACCTTTAGAGGTTGCCCTAATGTTTCACCCTTGCAGTCGCAATTTCCCTCGACACTAGGTCTAGAAACTGGTTGGAGGAATAAAAGGTTTCGTGGAATGTTACTAAGCAGTGGTTTTTTGAGCTCAACACGAGGGTGGATAACAGTGAAGATACGCTTACGATGGATGGTAGAAAATAATCATTTAGCAGCGCAAAGCATTCACTCCATCGCTTCTCCGCATCCCCAGGGAACCTAAGGCTTGGTTGGTTACCTCGGAGCGTCCGTTGGACCCTGAATGCGTGGGGCCTCTGGTTCAGGCAAACCACTCAGGCTCGCTTTGCTGGCCGTGCCGCGGTGAAGGAGATAAGGGGCGCCTCACCCCTGGCTCACGCCCCGCTGCCCCCCGCACAAATATATTGCAAGCAGGACCTGTTTAATTACTTTGCGAGTTGGCGGGCGAGCGGTGAGGGGCTGCGAGCGCGGCCTTTCTTGCGGCGCATCCTCTCCTTCCTTTTGATTTACGTCCCTCGCCGAAAATGAAACAGCAACACATTCCGGAGGCGGCGAGGCGTTGACGGTTTGGGGGCGTGATGTGCGCTGGGGGCAGAGCCTCGAGGGGGCCGCACTCGCCCAACCCGCCCCTTTTCTTAATGAATGTGCGGGCCGCAGTGAGCGCTGACTCCTCGGCGGTGGAGATGCTGAGACCTGCGTTTCGGTTTTATTCCAATGGCCATATACTATCCCTTCCTGCGGCGCCCGCAGCCCCCGACCTCACCTTCCATTTACCGACCCCCTCACGCCCCCCTGGGGGCTCGGAAGAGTTATGGGACGGCAATGGAGGAGGATGGGCGAAAAAGACGTCGAACCGTAGTAGATCCCGCTTGTCTAGGATTAGGCTGCTCTTGGCAATTAAATTCTCCGCGATGAAAGAAGTTTTATACATATTTCCAGGTATTTTGCGATGTTTTGGGAAAAAAAGAGAATCATGCTGTCGTAGGGGTGAGATTTCCTTGCGAATAAATTTCCTTAAAATTCCCTTTACTTAATTTTTATTAATTTAGAAAGAAACAATCTCCTCTTTTCCGCAGTGTTATCTGACGCAAACTAAACATAGAAAGCCTGCTCTTTTAGACAGTGTTACGATAAGTATAAAGGTTTTTCATGGATAATATTTCTAGACATAGAAATTCATTTCTACTCATGACTTTTTTCCTTCAAGCCATTCCAAGGAAAAGACTCGCTACTTTATAAACAGCCTTCACTTAAAAATAGAACGCCTAAAATTCTCAATGAATACAAAAAATAATCTTTTATTTAAAAAAGCTGTTGAAACTTGAGGATTAAGGAACTTGCCATTACTGGTAAAGTTTTTTTGGCATTTAATTTTATTAGGTAAATAAATCATTTTTTCTTTGCCCAGAATATTTTGCAATTTCCAAAAAAGAAAAGAAAATGACCCGCCCATGTTGAAAAAAGCATCTTTGAGAAGATTTTCAGTGAGATTTTCAACTTCCAAATATTCTACTATTACAAAAGAAATGAACTATCCATATCCATTCACGAATATTCATCCAAACAGTTCAACTACAGGAGGCCATTCTACTCAAATGGATTTTTACAGTAGTTAATTCCCTGTTATAGACGAATATAAAACATTCAACAGGAATCATTTTCCCTCTGCCATTATAATACGCTTTAAATTTAAAAGACATACTATACACTAGATGCCCGTTGCTGGGAAAATTACTCGAGAACACGATAACCCATTATTCATGGCTCCTATTCACTTAGCGGTACTGAGTACCAGCTTTCATGGGCTAAAAACGCGGTCATTACCCGAACCGGATGAACCAGTTGAAAGTTACCCAGGTACATGTGATACTAGGGTGAAGAGAGAGCCTCAGTTGAAACATCTCACTTATAGCCTTTTATTTCTTAAAGATATTATAATTACGCTCTTCTCAATGCGCTCAAGAACTTTTCAAGTAGTGCGCACGACCGAAATAATTTCTCACTGATAAATAATCTATATTTACATAAAATATACCTCTAATTATTTTTCTTAAGAAGCCAAATCGTTTCCATTGTCACTTGGCTTCGTACTAAACTTCTGCTTACTATGGCAGGGATGGATATTTAGCGTTACAGGGGCTTTCTAAGAATCACTCTCAATATTGACATGAAAAAATATTTATATTAGTGTTAAGATCTCAAAAACTTCTTTCGTCTAACTTTATTCATAAAAGCACGAAAGCTTACAATGAAAGTGGATGATGAAAGAGCGACTCCAGATT
Source organism: Ceriagrion tenellum (assembly GCA_963169105.1). Taxonomy (NCBI): domain Eukaryota; kingdom Metazoa; phylum Arthropoda; class Insecta; order Odonata; family Coenagrionidae; genus Ceriagrion; species Ceriagrion tenellum. The sequence goes on along the minus strand of OY720638.1, from coordinate 116,341,696 downwards.
CAGCATTCATGCATAATATGGATATAGAATGGAGAATATGTAATGAAAGATAGGCCTACGGCCCCAGAGAGAATGCAAATTTTCATGATACACTTTCAATGATATAAAATAACGGTCTGTACCATTAAATCTAGTTTGTATATAAAAACTATTAGGCAAAAGAAAAATTAAAAAATCTCCTCTATAAATCTGCTACCTTTGTCAATCGAAATGATTTTGATTATGACTATCGATTTAAAAAAATAGAAAGTTTCAAATTAAAAACTTTTTGATTTCACTGAATGTATAGACATTCATTGTTCCGAAGATTCTGAACTGATACTCTGCAGCCCCTTCAGAATATGCTAATAAAAATGAAAGCATAAAAAATATGTCACTCATTCGTCAACAAATCTCACCATCTAGTAAGTATTAGATGGACGTGTTGTTTCTTCAGAACAGAGATGTCCATTTTTACGGCACTTAGGTAATTGCTTTACATACAGTAACTTCGATCTTGGTAAAGCTCTCTTTCTAAATCTGTTTTTCCTCACATCTACATTATTCGACATTATTGTTTAACTTGATTTGGGAGATTCACCCACTTGCCATGAAACCTCAAGTACGTGTCCGCGGCCCCCGACCCTTTCCGCTCCGCAACCATCCAACCCCACCCCCCCCTCTTCTCTCCTGACGATCCTCATTTGTGCGCCGAGGCTCAAAGTCAGGTTAGAGTTTAATCAGCTGTGCAGAAGGTGGCTGTGAAATTATTAATTAACGCTATACGTTGCCGTGAAGGCATTACGGAGGCTTAACATGTATAAGAAGCCTTGGAACCAGCACGGCTCCCTTCCCCTTCATCTGGAGGCCCTCGGGGACCGATCCTCCCGCTCGTCCCGACCCCTCGGCAGCGCCATCCGTCGGAGTGTGCGCGGCCCCCTACCCGACCCCCCTCCCCTAGGGGGGACCCCGGCAGCGACGCACTTGCCTCCCCGCGAAGGAAGGAGGAGTGCCACGGCCCACTCGTGAGACGAGAGCCGGCCCGACTTTTCCCTTTCCGGCCCATCGGGATTAAACCCCTGCCCGCCCGTCCGCCTCCGCTAATCTCCAAACCCACTTTTGTCCTCCAACCCGCTCGCTCCACCGCCGCGGGCCGCCCGACCAAGGCTCTGCCGCCCACGCCACGCGGGACGTGAACCTTTCATTATTCAGGCGGGGGATGTGTATGAACCTTTCAAGATGGCGCCCCGCCCTCGATACATAATTCAATGGGCTGCTTTTCGCCGTCTTCGCCCGTCCTCTCCCTCTTACGCGCTGAGTGCCCATCCGCCTTCCTTCGATAACTCCACCGTTGCCAAGCACTCCGTGCGGCGGAACAGGAATTTCCCGTCACGCAGTCGGCTGCCCTCTTCAGCCGCTCCCCCCCGCCCCTCCCCCAACAGAGGTGATTCAGTTAGTAGCTCTTCCCCTACCTTCTCATCAAACCGAATCATAGCATGGATTCGGGGAATCTTATGATTTAAGGGATTGGGCACAATTTTTAGTCGATTCACTCTTACGAGAGAACCCTAACTGAATTCTAATTCCTTAAGCGGCCGCTGATTGCTGGAAACGACCGCAAAAACGCACTTCTTATGCGTACAATGAATCAGCTCGATCGCTTCGATTAAAGCATGTGATGTACTGTTATGCTTGGAGATGCTGATTTTTGATAAATTCACGGAAAATTTTGCGGAAAAGGCAAAGAAAAGAATGATAATAAGAGCCATCGAAATGCATAATCGATGTTTATTTAAAGAGTAGGCATAGAAAGTATCATATTCCCTCCCGCAACATAATTGGAGGGATGTTCTCCTGCATTGCCTATTTTGAAGACTAGATGAGTGTAAGTTACTTTCAAAGCCTGTAGCTGGATTGGATTAGATATTTGAGTAGACGACCGACAGCTAAGGTCATTTGCGCCATGGGGGATAGGTAAGGAAAGAAGAGTGGATGGAGACCCGGTGTCTCCATCAGCCTCCTCTTAACGGAAGGCGCCAAGAGGATCACGGTTTAACGTCTCATCCGACAGAGGGAGTGGTGTACTTGAAGTGCCCTCCACATAACACTCAAGAAGGGATCGGATACCCTCTGAAAAATATCCACCTCTGCAGGGATTTGAACCCTGGCCGCCAGTGTGGTAGGCGAGTACTCTAACCACCACACCAACCCGATCCCCGCCTGTAGCTGGAGATGGATGCCGAAGAAAATAGAATGGATCGAATCTAAAAATGGGGAGAACATGCAGAATAATTGCGGAGGAAAAAATCACAAGATGCACTTTTGAGAAAGAGAATAATTATATGGACGGGCCACACTTTTAAACGGCACGATGGAATGGTGAGGTGAATGACGGGAGAAACAAAAATGGGAAAGCAACGATATAGAAACCCAGGGACGAACGCGTCGGTCGGATAATACAGGGAGTGAAACAATCGCTATCAAGACATACTAGAGTTAGTATGGGACAGGGATAATCAGAGGCAGTCAAAAAGTTTCCACTCAAAATTAATAACTAATCCGAAAATATGAGTACTGATGGATACTTTTATAGCAGTACCAATTCCCCAAGAAACAAACGCGGAAATATCAAGCAACGGTATCACCTGACTCAGTCAACGGTCACAGAAAACCTCTTCAGAGAAAAGAGAGCTAACCTTTATTTACCTCATCCGCTCGGTTATATTATAAATCACGTTGTACCCTCGACAGAAAGTGATGACCACAATCTCGCTCCAATATCTCCACGATGTTCAGTGGCAATTGGAGCTGATCAAAAAGGTCAACGCATATCTTACGCTCAAGCCTTTGTGAAGTCACAATCGGCCAAGGGTTGTATTAGCCAGAAGAAACCCTCATGTTACGCTCTTTGCTAATTCAAAAGAGCTGCCCAATGGTTTCAGTCGCGACTGAAAAATTAAGAGAGCCTTCAGTCCTCCTTTATCCGTGGCTGTACGACCATTTTTTCAATAGAGACAAAAGATTTAGCAAGTGTGGGTCAGATGTTCTAGGGCGATTTCACGCAAACTCAACCAAGGCCATGGCTCAACCATTTCCGATTTTCAAGATTTTTGACACAAAGGAGGAGTACAATAAGGAATGACGATTTGCCTAACATTAGCCTACTAGCTTCGTCAGGTTTGAACTATGATGACATTTTCGTGATAAAACGACATCAATCTGAGTTTTCTATTAACTTTTGGCTTTCTAAACATATATTCTGAGCTCCAAGATGACTGTAATTCTTCCTATTTTATTATTTTGATCCATGTTTAGGACCAAATAACTCCTAAATTAATCATTAGAAGGGTCAAACTTAATTTTTCCGATCAGCAGTGACGTAGTAGTATTGCACCTAAAGAACATGAACTATAATTTATGACACACAACAACGGCGCAATGGAACAAAAACGGAAAGATGAAAATGTTACTACTCGTGGTGCTTAAAAATAAGATGTTTCAAAAATCTTCTTGGGCGAAAAAAATTTATGTTACAACAGCTTAAACCTTAACCTTTCAATAACAAAAATAAAATTGGTAGGTAAATAAAATAGGGCTGACATAACGTCCTGCTACGCTTGCACACGCTTTAAAAATGGGAAGTGATCCGGGTGGTCTGCGCATGCGCCGCGCACCGAATTTCCAGGTGAAGCAGTAGCACGTAATTAATACCTTATAACCACCACTTCCAACCATATGAAGATTTGCCATACATTGTGATCGGAGGTGGGAGGAGAAGTGTGTCTTCTGGACATCATCTGCCGTTAGAGTCCGCGAAAGTAAAATTGAATTCGTAATTCATCTTACATTGTATTAAAAAATGTATTTTATTGAGAGTGCCTGACCTTTCTCTAATGCTGGATAATCTGAACAGTGGTACTTTCAGCAGAAGTTGATAAACGGCAAATTTACAAGGTTGCCTTGTTGGGGCAAAGCAGTGATATCTGGTTTTCGGCACTGCACGCATAGCTGAAGTCTGTGTTCCACTTCACATCTGTTTTTCTACCTATTCCTGAGTCACCAAAAAGCACTTTATAATTTTTAATGCTCCCGAGTAGTATGTATACATATCTTGTTCGTTTAGAATACGACTTTACACGATAAGCTTCAGGCTTTCACGATAGCTTTCTAGACTTTTCTTGCAGCTCTACATTAGAAAATTATTTTACAGCAAATTGATTTCACTACATTCCATTGAAAGCTTAAATAACTTTCCAACAAAAGAGCTGCGCTCTTTCTAGTATAAATTTGGTTAAATAATTATTATTAGATTCGTTTTTTGATATTCCAGCTGTAAATTTAACCATCGTTTACTTCAATTTGGTATGCAAATGCCTTTACCAATATTCTTCTAGTTCCAAATACTAAGTTCATTCGATCATGAATTCTTGTCCCAATAGATGTAAAAATTTATTCGTCAAAATGTGGCCAAACCAATTTGCAAAATTTTTCTCCCGTGCTTTACACAGTTTTTAATAGGTAATATTCTCACCGATTGGCCCAACTCAGATTATATAAATGAAAAATTGCCACTCTACAGGTGCAAGAATGGTAACAGTTTTGAAATTATGTCCATCAGGATATGATATAAAGTTATTGGTTGCAAAAGCTCCACCAAGTAATTCCTCTCTGCAACGTTGCAGTGCTACGGCTTATGGATTTTGAGGAATGAAAATAATGCGCAGTTGCAGCTTCACTATTCATTTTTGCTAATACGGATGAGCTTCTAAGCCAATGACTCTGAACGCGTTGCTAATAGATGATAGGATTCACGCCCCTCTCTCATTTTTGGCATCGGTTGGTTCCGTTGCACGTTAAATTAAAATCTTCTTCCTCTGACTTGGAGAGACTCTCGCTCCCCAACCTCTTCATTCTAATTCGCTTTATAAATGAACTCAATTTCGCGACAGATCTCATAATAAACGTTATTAAACTTTAAGAAATAGCCTCGCTATAAAAGGCCACTCATTTCTAACCCTCCTAAAAGTTATTTCAACTAATGCACCAATTACTTGACCATTTCCGAACCTAAAAACGACCGTTTTCATGTACATACAACACATTGTATAGCTAATATGCATGATGTGATTGGCATTGTTTCTTTTACGTCATAATTCACCAAAGGGCTTTCTCATGCGCATAAGATTAATTTCATAAAAAGAAATAATTACTAGGATCTCTTAGGATTCCTAGGTGACTTCAATTACTTTTCACATACTGTCGTTACCCTGCTGGTACCATGAAATCTAGAGAGCATTTGTCCATTGATGAAAGTTTGTCTTCGGCTATTCCATCATTGGAAATTCAATCATTCAAAGTCATTAGTTCCAACCAAAAAACCATAGTTGCATTCATTTGGCTGATAAGTATAAGGACCTTTTTGAAATTCATCAGTAATATTACGAAATCGGCCATAAAAATAATGGGGAAATGACTGAAAAGTAATGAAGGTCCTCTATTCAAACCTCAGAAGTATTTTCCAAGTTTTTAATAAAAACACAGAGTCAGTATAACTTTATAGATGGATCAATATCACGTTCGCGTTTTTTCAAAACCCTTATAGAGCTGTAGAGCATTCTATCTATGGATAAAATTTCTTGAATAAGAACTTCCTTTTTTTGCATTATTCGGTTTATATCTATTGCATATAATCAATAGGGATTTTTATCCTCTTTTAGAATTATCACACTTCACTCCTAGCGTCCACTTAATTCGTAGACGACAGAAAACCGTCCCTCATTATGCAGCATGCGAACGCTTGGTTCTCGGCATCAATGAGTTCTTGCACCTACTTACGTCATTCTACGATGAAAGCTAACGATTTGAAACAGTGCCCCTTTGGCCCATAAAATTCATATGTTGATCAAATTTACGACCCCAGCAACAGGATAGAGAGCGTAATCTAATCATCCACTTGAAAAGAAAACTAGAAGTACGAGGTCTCCTACTCAGTGCTCACTTCAGCGAAAGCAATACTCCCCTATGGTATGCTCCGTAAATCACGGTTGGTCTGCAGCTCGCGGCCGAACACTTGATTGAACTGATGGATTGGCCGTAGGAGAGGACCGTAAAACGTACAGAGAGAAAGACGACTATGTAGCGTCCATTCCAAGACAATAAATTTTCAATAGTCAATTAATTATCACTTGGAAGTATGAGACGTTTAAAGTTATAATCAATCACTCCGCTTAAGTCTAAAAAAACAATTGTTCCGCAATATAATTCCTTAATGTAGTATGAGATAAGCATTACAGACTATTCTGATTCACCCGGTTAAAGGAATCTTGTTCCAACTTTCATCCAATTACCAATGCGTATCCCCGAAAAATCCCCGAAAACCCCAGATAACTTGGTGTTCATATGGGGTTATTTTAAAATACCTATATTCCTACTTCTATACACCTAAATAAACATTTAAATCTCATTAACAACAAATATACAGTGCGGTAACTTGATAGAGGTAGGGAATTAATCAATAGCCATACCTATTCGTCAGTAAGGAAAATAGTTATTTTCAAAAACATTGAGGAATAAGACTTAAACTTTGCAAGTAAAATATGCGCGAATATAAGAAGCAACAAGATAAATATTATTACAGATGCATTAACCTGGAAGAAATAAAATGGATTCATACAAAATAGATCCAACAGAAACGGCATATTCCTCTTAGCACAATCACCGGGAAACATCGTGAATTTAATATCCCATCATTCATGACACTCATTGATAACTACAATGCGTTTGATATAATACAAAGAGCATATATTTAGGAAGATCTCCTTAAAACAGGAAAACCTAACCAGTTAGTATGTACGGTAAAAAGCATGCCTAAAAATACAAAGGTCAAAATAATAATTCCTAATATTATCAGTACTGATGAATGAATAAAAATCAAGGTTCATAGATGTCCATTCCAACTCACTTATTAAATATAAATATATAAGATAGCATATAGGAAAATGTATAAAACAACACACGGCATAGCCAAAAATATATTTTACTGAGTATTGTTACAGCTTATTTTATTCAGCAAAAAAGGATTATTTATAATAATTTTACAGCTTAATTTATCTTTCGGTACTATATAGATCAATATCTAGCCTGAGCCCCCAAATAAATTTCCTTCCATTCGAAAACACTTCCATTTCCAGGGTAAATGCGCAATTATTATTTCCAAAACCGATACCATTGTCCTTCAAAGGATATTTAATTGTTTTACCTGCTCCAATTTCACCAATACCAAGTATTTTAATTGTTCTACCTGCTCTGTTTATTTTCTTCTAACCATTACCTTAGTTCAGCTGTCTTACTTCCACAATATCTCGTTAAATTTGTCTTCTGCGGAGCTATTTCTGTCCAAGAGAGTTGGCGCATACGGTACATCCATCGCGCCTACTAGTTATTGCAGTCCCTCGGTAGTCTTACATTTGGTCAATTGTTTGACAGAGTGACATGTGAGAGAGACAAATTCACTGGCCCACCAACCTTTATAACCACCTGATTCTCCACCCCTGCTCCTCTAATCATTTCTACCGAATACTCTTAAGAATGCAATGGTGATGGAGGGTCTTCGAGAAATTCTCGAAACAAGTAAAAAGATCAGGCAAAATCAGGCCTCAATTCTCACTTCCTCCATATTGGCGTCCTTTTTACTCCCCGAGAGTCCAGTGTTCCGACCTTTTCAAAACTCACACTAGTAGTCACGTTCCATAGCCGTTTTCAGACAAGTAGAGTGTTCCATAGTCATACTTTCTAGTATCCTATTTCATTTCAATTCAATTCTACTGCTAACTTTTACCGCTAAAAATATTTGACTATTTATCTTATAACCTTCGAATACTTCGCCTTCCTCTTCATCGGAGGGATAAGAGACAAGCACTCAAATCACTGATCCTTCGACCACGCTCGTTCCTCATAGATCCAACCAATGAGTCAAAAAAAAGTTTTCTTCTTCCGAGTAATTTACAGAATCTGTAGGTATGCTACCTATTCTTTCGGCCATGTTCTTTTCCAAGTTTCAAAGGTTTTTTAAGTCTGATTTTTAGCTTCTCAAAGCCTTTATCTTCCCCACATCAATAGTATTAGGACTTATATTCTAACCGTAAAACTGCAAAAATGGTCGTTCTACCTCCGATAGATGTCTTTTCGTTCTCTTACTAGCATCTCAATTTTTAACGTATCTTTTAGCTTTTCTTTCCCTAAGTAGCGCCGGTCAGTTCTTTCATTTTCCGATAACATGCACATGCCTCTTATCTCTTTTGAAATTTCCCATAGACACGAGCAGTATAATTAATCTTTGCTAGACCCATCTACAAAAAATAAGATTCATTATCTCTGCACTACACGACTGCATCGCACGATTAGTGAGTGCGAGCATTTTCATAGCACAACTTGATGACTCATGTGTGATATTATGTGAGTATATTTAAAACTTTCTTCATCATTCTCTCCATACTTTCTTCATATTCATCTCCTTTTCTTAAAATAAGAACATCAAATTCTCCCTATGAATGCCATATACTCTATCATTGAAAATTAAGATACGGCAATTTATTCTGTACCTTTCCTCCACATTCACTTGCTACCCGTCAAACAAAGTGAAAAATCCACCATAACCAAATAAAATCACTTCATAACAGTTATTATCAAGAACTTAAATTACCTGGTGCTTCTTCAATGACATCAGAGTTCCACGAATCGGATAGTGAATCACTTATCATTCAATTGCATCCACGAGAATGAAACATGAAAAAAACACATCGCATCAAGGCCAACAAAGGAAGAATCCGATACAAATGGGGTAAGTAGGAACTGATTAAAAATTGAAATCGTAGAGCTGCATTAGACCCAATCATTCCAATTCTGGTGAGGGTTGTCCATTCATTTACTCATAAAAAAGTTGATAAACCAAATCTACAGTGTCTCTGCACATTTCCGAGAAGTATAATTAAGTGAAAAACTGATCATCGGTCTATTGCAATACATGCACCAATAGGCTGAGGATTTCTTTCAGTGACTTGGGTGACCACGTGACACAATGCAATGTGAGCAAGATATCACCTAACATAATATTTTATAAATTTGGCATTATTGTTAACAACAAATTCACATTCAATTTATACCAATATATCAACTATTTACCACAAAAAAGTTTCTTGCAAGAAAATGCCAACCATTTTCCATAAGAAATGGTGCGTGTATGCACTCCCGAGAGGTATATTTAAAAAATTAGGAATTTAAAACGGCAAGATCAAGCCAATAATGCAGCAGTGCATACACGAATTAATTTTCAACTCTTTTTAAAAGAGAAATGAATGCCCCCGCGCAGATTCTACCGAAAGACATCCTTAAGAGCGCGTGAAAACATACATGTAAAACTCGTCACTGAGTCAGTTATTCGTTGTAAGTTAAACAAACTTGTTCAGTAATGTTGAATAAGCCGCCTGCTGCCTGGAAATTGGCCGTTACGACGGTTACAACCGTAAATCTAGAGCTCATTTATAGAACCGATGTAAGTGGGTAGCAAGGCCAGATATTTGAAACAGAGAGGGATATATTTGCTTATTTGCCTCATTACAAAAGTTTGGGACGCATATTTCGGCATAAAGGTAATCAAAGGATAACTTTAAATGGCAAAATTCATTAAGCAAATTTGATTTTTAACACAAGAGTTGAATCACGGAGCCGCTTAAATTTCTTGTCACAGTTCAAGGAAAAATGTCGTCAAAAAAGAGCTTGAGCAAAAATATCTCTTTGATATCGCTTCAACAACACAATTCCGGTACAGGGGAGTGATTGCAAGTATATAGTGGTGCCAGTTGACTATTATTACTGATATTTTTCACAAAAATATGATATGCAATAAAAACAAAATCCAAATTTGTCGCTATGATCTTGATTTGCGAGTAAAAAATTTGGTCGCAAATGAGGTCCATGGTGGAAATGAAAGCAAAATTCTCCTCTCTAAATAATATTTGAAATATTTCATAATTTTTGCGTATAATGTCATGTTAGCAGCTAAAATACGAGAAGGCTCGTGCATTATATTTCTTCCACAGTGAAATACTTGCAGAAATGGATTTGAAGGTATACCTAACATATTTCAATTCGTGCATTAATTAACGCATCGTAAGTCTTCAGGACGATATAAGATCCTTAGAAAAACAAATGATGCAGAATCATGGTTGAATATGTATAATCTAAGTATATCATTTTGGTTGGCCCAATCAGCGCGGAAAACGCTTCCCAACGTTGAAATCAATTAGGCAAGGCGTGAAGGGTGGTGGAGGGCGTGGGAGCCTTGAGAGGCTCAGCGATCACATCACGTAGAGGAGGAGACTGAGGTGGGCTGGCTCTATAACTCGGATCATGAAGAGAAGCATGTCCATTGAGTATAGTGCTTCGATTGAGATTACGACTGCTGAATGCTTGATACATGCCACACCTTGCTGTAAACAATACTTTACCTAAAAAAGGACTATGAACCTTAATCCTATCACTCTATCATATAGCCGCTCACAATGAGTGCAAAGTGTATGGTCATCACCTAATTGAATGCTTCAACTGGAGCCACACAAGAAATGGCTAACAAAGTAGATAGCCGACACAGCTTAGATTATACCAATTAAAATGGTTTGCAATAGTATTTCTTTAGATCATGAATACTTTCTATAGCGATTAATCACTGGCGGGGTTACCGTGAAATGGTGATGATTACAATAAACTAAAAAGTTTTAATTTTCAATAAAAATTTTCAATGCATGAGCAATAAATATTCACGTGTAGTAGTCAATTTGGGTCTCTTGAGTGGTACAAATGTCATAGCAACGCAACTATTCACCAACGATACAATAATCTTATATGGAATGCCAACTGGATTGGGATGGAGAGGGAGAGGCGTCTTGAAAGAGTGGACAACGTACCTCACTCAAAAGAATCCCGTATGCCTGCTAGGAACTGAAAGGGCGAGAGAGAAGGGGCGGCCGGCAGACACGGAGGGAGGGACATGCCTAAGGGCCCCCATGGGAAGCCAGAAGGGTCTTTGGGAAGAGTGCGGGGGGATTGCAGGCGGAGAGGCAGGGATGGGGGCCGAGAATCCACCGCCGCTGCCCCGAGCAATCCTCGAACCCTCCCAGGCGACCCCTTCTCTGGTGTCCCTCACACCTACGCGGAAATTCTAAGTGGATTTGAAAATTGATTCCACTTGTATATTCAAGCATTGCAAGGGTTCGCATATCCCTGGGAGAGGGAATGAAAGAGAAGGTGGGAAAGGAAGACAGAGAGAGAGTGCATGGACAGGGTCAGCCGAGATGGATCCAGGGGAACGTTTACAATAGGTTGCGCGTGGGAGGGGCGAGGGGGAGTGGGTGGACGGGAGGCGAGGCTTGAAGGCGTGGGTATTCCAGCAGAAGGCCGGTTGCATCGCAGAGCGAGGGATTGTGAATCGGAGAAGAATGGTGATGTAAGGGTGTGGACTGGAAAGGTCGTGGTTCACGGGATTGCCCAGGAGGAGGGATTTGGGGGGGAGCAGGGGTGCAAGTGGACGCCGGAGCCAGGGGACAGAAGGGACCATGGGGGGGGGGGGAGATTGAATGTTTCAAGAGAGATGGGCAGCAGCTCCTGGAACACACACTCCGCATCCAAGACATTCACTCCACTGGAAAAGCGACCGAGAAAATGGAGCGACAGCACTTGCTGAACGAGATGAAAATGTCCTCGGGCGACGACGACGACGACTGCGACCATCAAATGGACGCAGCGGGAACAGGAAATAGTGGTTTGGTTGCAATAGTATGAAATCAGTGCATACATTCAAATTTACTGAGGAACGTAGGTAAGTGTCTTACAGAGTATCTTAGAACGTGAGATAAAACCTTAATTCTGTAGGTAAACTATGCCATGGATTAAAACCTAGGACATATGGGGCAACAAAGAAGAAAAATTCTCAGCTGCAAAAACGCCACATATATTTCCATAGAATAGACCCAGGTCTACTAGTCCTACTACAATGGATAGCCATCCTGTAGCGACCAAATAGTACGAAATTGATATTTTATGGTTTTCTGTGTTTATGTATTACATGGTTAACACATTGTTGACATCTTTACGAGATTTATTCCTTCAATTAATGCATCTAGAAACAACAAACAATAAGATAATGCGGAAATTCGCCTTTGAAAAGTAAAATTCATAACATAAAAGCGATTCATTTGCATTAAATAATTTTTAGGCTTAAATATAGCAAGTTATTGGAGACTAATCTGCAATAAAAGTCAATGATTAATTTCCACAGACAACCTCAAATCAAAACTCATCTACAATTTTTCAATTTTTCGCCAACAGCTATCTCTTTATTCCGAGCATTTTCAGCAAATATTTGCCCTCGAATGAATCTGTTGTACGCGTCATATAATAGTTTTCGTTCATATCACCGCTCTTCCTACTGACACAATTTATTGGAACACATTAAAATACGGTTATATTTAAAGCATGGCTGTATTCGAAATGTGGAAGAGCTGCGATCCAAAATGCTATCTTTAATCTATGGAGGAACTAATGCCACTTACCACTGGCGGCTCTGAGGTAAGCCGTGGAAAGGAAATCTCAGGGAAGGCTTCTCATGAGCGGCGCTAGAGGTGGAGTGGTTGAGGTCGGCTGAGGTGGTAGTCTTAAAAAGAAAAGAGAAGTTTCATTTCTCACTCATGAAATATATCTCCGTAATACTGAAAGGAAGCCAAACGATTGATGAAAGTGAGAATATTAACCCTTCGGCTACCAAGCTATTTTTTCACCTTACCTCTCCCAAGGGGGGTAACTCGGTTACCCCACAGTATTTTTTTGTTTATTCGCTTAATTTATTAAATAAATGGATCCTGTGTGACATAAATCTTAAATAAAAACAATAATACAAAATATAATAAATATGATTCATATTTAATCAAATAACACATAAATATAATAATATTATCGTACATGTTCATTCCACTGCAATTCAAAGAGTGGAATTATCGCATTTTGCTATTTGTACATTGTACTTGCATTGGCAATCACAGCTATTGAGCTCAAAATATCCTATTATCTTTGTTTACTATGTGGATAAGGATTTCCAGAAAAATCCGTTCAATTTTTTTCTAAATAAGGCTACCAAGGGGAGTAACCGGGTTATCCCACCGTTGTTTTCTCTCGTCAAGCCTTATTTCTAAAAAAATTAATTTATTGTCACATATTTCTCAAATAAATAAATATTTATAAGCTAAATAATGTTATTTATTATAAAAATATTTTACAATTGCTTTAGAAGAAGTTCTTATATGACATTTTTATATTTCAAATCTTATCACAATCCAAACACTTAGTAAAAGAATGTTCCTTCCTATGTACGTGACACACAGGTTTATGGCACTTTACACATATCATCCTGGTTTTTCTATCGACACCTCTTTCGCAAAAGGTACATCTCCTTCCTTGTGATGGTTTTTCAGGTCCACTAAAAGTCTCCAATCTTTTGCGCTTTACACTGACTCCAAGGACTTCCATTGCATTCAAAATATCTCTATGCAAACCCAAAAAGTTATTAGCTCTGTCGTGAATATATGGTAAAACCAATTGCAAGCACAACTCACACAAATACTCTTTTCTTCTCTTGGTGTTGGTGTTTTCCAATGCCTCATTTTTTTAGTCCAAATGATATAGGAATTCAGAGCCGCTGTGTCTAACATCTCCATGAATAGGCGGAATGGCCAACAGTTTTGTCTAACACACGAATATTCCCTTGGCATTTGATCGCCCTGGTCTACACCGCCTTTTGTTTGATTGTACGCAAGTATCATTTCAGGTTTACTATAAATATCTTCACGTGTGCACTTATCGTGAAACTTGCTTGATACACACAAGACAGCCTTATTTTTTTGGGGACATAAGAAACTAATATAATATCACGGGTAAAACCAAATAGAGAGGAGTGAATCGCTCTATTCTTAGAAGGTAGAAATTCAAAAGGTATTTCCCTTTTATTTCCACGCAGGATCCCTGTCGATGTTAAATTTTTATCAACCAATGCAACTGCCAAAGGAATAGAGGCAAAAAAATTATCAACAGTGATTCCTCTTCCAGATCCATGGCATGACTCAGAAAGATCCATAACAACCCTCATCCCTTGATTTATTTCCCGTTAATTGTAATGCATGCCAGTATACACTTGCATATTGCAAACATATGCGGAATCTGCTTCAGCGCAAACCCATATCTTTATCCCGTATCTTCCAGGCTTAGATTCATGTATACTCTAAATGGGCATTTGCTGCGGAAAGCTGCAAGGCGCTCATCAATCGTTAGATATTCATTTGGGAAATAATTGAATTGGCAAGATTGAACAAAAATATTAGAAACTTCTCTGATTGCTTGCAATTTGTCATTCTTTGCTATAATGCGATTAGATTTAGTTTCCGAGTCATCGAATCTTAGAAGTGCTGTAAGGAGCTGAAATCTGTTTCTGGACATAGATGCAGTAAAAAAAGGCATGCGAAACGCAGAATTAGTCGACCAAAGCTCAGGCACAGATATCTGATTCCCATGTATTTTTCCTACGGCCAAAAGAATTCCAATAAAACATTCAAGCTCTGTTGGTGATGCTTCAACCCATTTTTTGGGAGACGACTGGTTTTTCTCATTATACTATTGAAATATCCTATTTCCCTTCAAATTAGTGTATTTACAAATAATATCAATTATTTCAGGAGTAAAGAAAATATTGAATGCATATAATATTGTAGTAACAGTTTTAATTGCGTTGGCAAGTCCAGGTGTCGAGCACAAAATATTGTAAGGCCTTCGTTTACCTTGTGGTAGAGGATCCTTAGACCAAACCATTCCATTTTCCCCTATGAAATCAGCAATTCTTTCACCCTGGTCACAAGCTGCGACATCAGCAGGGCTGTCATCCAAACTAACTTCATCCGGAACCTCAGAATCATCTTCAAAGCTATCTTCTTCATCCGTCTCCAAGTCTCCAAAAAATAGTTCTTTCTTCTTCTGGCATTTCATCCGCATTTTCCGTATTCAGAATCTTATCGAAATCTTGAAAACTGTAAGTTTTATCCATATCGTCTGAAAAAAAGTATAAAATGTTTATGAGGAAAGCATACAAAAAGGCAAATTCTAAAAGCAAACAAGTAACACTAATTGTAGATTAATTACAAAAATGTACATACAGCAAATCTTATGCCATCATTTAACTTTTATATGGACTAATATGCGGACTAAAAAGATGTTAGCGGATAGCAATAATTTAAGTAAATGAAACAGTGCATGTAATAAAATATGGGTACAATGAAATTTGAGAGAGATATTTCTGTTGAAAAGTTTACTTCTCGCATCAAAACTTGAATTCAGTACGTATAAATGTAATACATAAGTTTATGATGTTTCCTGTAATGAGAATGAGGATCGTATGTTAGAAAAATATTAAGTGCTCTACAAAAATGAAATAATTGTCAAAATTAAAAATTGGCATACAATCAAAATGAATATTTCAATACTAACCTTTAGGGTCTTCACACGTATGAAAGAGGTGGATGGCAACGTATGGTACGCCTTTACCGCCCAGTCCTGCTACAGTTCTACCAGCAGCACAGCTCTACCAGTCAACACTACGACGCAGCTCTGCGAGATCCTCCTTTTGTAGGGGGCTATCATGATGTTGGTGACAAAATGTAACAAATGTTATTCAAAATGTTGAGGGAGTGAAACAGTAGACGCAAAACGAATACATTTAGCTTGAAACTAGACCTGTCTGTGGTTTCTAGAACATCTGCTTCCAAAGCGTGACATATGATACGAAATATTTGCAACGGTGAACATGGGCAAATACGCTCGGTTCCCAATTTGATATCAAAGGACGTAAATAAATACAATGAGATATATTGAATAAAACTTTGTATACATTTCCAAATATACTGGCAGACCAAACGTGGTCGCTTATGAACGTTGTACTTTTCAGGGCACGGCGGCGCCGTGAGTTGTGGAGCGTGAGCTGTTGTGTACGAGTCGTGACCCTTTAAATTGTAGGTGCCGATTGGAGCATACGCGCCGATCTAATCGGATATCCTGATATTTCACAACATTTGGCTTTTCATTTGATGCTCTTTCCATAAATGCGCAGAAGTCAAGGAACTCGAACAAGGAAATCATGTGTCATGTACGTTTCACGGCGCAGACGGCGCAGCGCCGCGCACCGTCGGATTGAAAGCGCCTTGATGACCACGATTGCCGTCCACGACGCGGTTTGATACATCTGAAGGCACACATTGTTATTTTAAATCTCGGTACTGTGCTGTGAACGGTTCACAGATCCTCAGAAAGCGGGCTGGTGAATCTGAGGCGAAATATCCCGAGAGGGGTAACTCAGTAACCCCAACGAGTTTTTCAGAAATTAGAAAAAATAAATAAATAAATGAAGATTTCACATGGAATCGTATTGTAAGGTTTTAAAAAAAGAACTCATGGTAGTAAAAAAATTCCAGAAAATAATTGTAAATAAAAACAGTAAAAATGTGGCGTTGGGGTAACTGAGTTACCTCCCTTGGTAGCGGAAGGGTTAAGGGTTTAAACATGTAGTTTGTAGACTTATAGCCGAATGGCTGCTACAAATCAAGCTTATACAATTTTTGAGGATTGTCTAATTTTCAATAAACGTTTCAACCATTTCCTCAATTTGAGAATGTTTGAATGTTTACTTTTGACCAATACCAATCCATTCTACCTTGACTTAATTGAAATTCAGCACTATAACGTAAGTGCCAAGGGGAAAAAACACTAGAGAAGCTCAAGAGATTTTGCTCAACCGAAATGAACGGTAGACAAAGGTTTTAAAAATCCAAGTTTGGACTCCAGAGATGGAACACCCCGTAATTCCACATGCACTTCCTAAACACTTAACAGTTCCCATATAAGCTCTTGCTTATTAACACTGAATGCATTATAGTGTGGTTTATTCACTAATCTAATGCATGGTATTGCTCACTTGACAATACTCTTAGTTATAGAGAAAGTTTCACGAACGTATTTTAATGAAATCATTTTTTTTATGATCATTTTTTCTTAACTGATGAATAAAAGCTCAAACGATTTCGTACTGTCTACTAGTTTAACTAGTAGACAGTACGAAATCGTTTGAGCTTTTATTCAATATGCTGTTCTACAATATCTCGCCTGAGAAAGTGGAGTTTAACTGATGAACTTAAAAGTCATTCTTTTTCCTTCCCACTTAACTCATTTGCACTTATCATAAGGAGAATACTCATCGGGTTCCTAGATATTGGCTGCTTTCACTCCGTTCTGACGCTGAAAATAAACCCTGCATTAAGGCTAAGTATATACAGTTACAGCTTGGTTAGAGAAAAATGGGAACTAGGTGGAATATACCATGGAGTAAAAATTTCAGCAGATTGGTGAAGCACAAACCAACAGGCGAGTTTTGAGCTTTGGATTAAATAAGTACAAAGTTGGATACAGTTCGGAATCTAATTTGTCTTTAAGAAGTTTTATTGAATCCCAATTGCATTACTTGCTCATAAATACTCAGGGTTAAAATGACTTCACTTAAATCACGTTTAAACTTATATATTCATGCCAGCCAATCAAGGGGATTAATCGCCAAAGTTTTATTAGATAGCGACGAAACAGAAACCGTAATTTCACTATCTTCAGAAGAATCAAAATTAACCCAAATATGTGATGGATTTTAAACCTGTTGTGGGCATTCCGTAAATAAAGGAAATAATAATAGATGCCATTGCGAAATCTTTACGTTTATGTCCAAGATAAAAAGTGAAAAAATTCCATTATCTAAGGCAGAATATAGTTCCATTATCCAAGGTAGAATATAGTTCCATCATCTAAGGCAATGGAATTCCTACTGCGTTCCACGCAGCTCTGGGGTTCTACACCACCTTCCCTAGGGTTTCACGAATTATTGTTCATATTACTTAGTATTTATCACTATGTTCATCTTCGACTAGATGAAATTACTATTGAAATTTAAGTGTTTCCATGTACATACATGCCCTAGAAAATTTGTATTTCATTTTTTTCCGATAAAGGGTCCGATAAAATGTCGCAACTTTCAATAATATTCCATGAACTGAAATATAAAATATCATTGCTAAAAAAGTACACCATCGAGAAAAATTTACACTTAATATTGATAAAATATTTCTTTCGTGACTGTGTACGCCTATTCGAGCAGGGTGAAAAACAATCACTCATAAAAAGTTTACAGAAAATAATTTACAACATAATGCAATAATTATCTCACTTCAAAAGCAATGGGTACTCATTATCTGATAAGGTGGAAATTATAAGAATATTTCGTATGCATTGCATTTGTTGTACCATCGTCCGCTCACCAGTTGTTTCAATATTTTTGAGCGTTCAAAACCACAAATTAATACAGTCTCATATCAAAAAATTTTTTCGTTGACAACCATTACATTAGAGATATACCCTTTCATAATGAACAGTTGAAGGACGCTTCCCTCAGCCTACTCCTGCCGCGACCAAAACATCTAAAACAAATGGCATGTCCAATGAGGAGGCGACAGACCAGAGCTACGGTAATTTTCAGCGTAAGAATAAGCAAATTTGGGGTGAGACAACCGGAGGAAAGTTGCGGGGAAACGCAGCGGTGGTACCATTCTTCTCTCTCAGCGGTATGTGCCTTGGGGTCCACAGTGTAAATTCAAAGTGTGCAAAGATCTTATTACACGAGGCTCTACGCAATTAATATGTTTTCATAATGCAATAATACAGGCTCAGAAGCAGAGCAGTGGCTATTTCCCATCTCTCTTTTATGCATTGGCGCATCCGTTCTAGCAATTCTTCGCTTTGTCTGACGCAATTATCAATGCAAATCCACACATATATCAAATTGTGCAATGAAGTGCCTCGAGAAATAAGGCCTTTAGACTCCAAGTGCTGAATACATCGAGCTCTCGGAAGGATCAGAAATCCAATGTAATATCTCCGCCAATGCCGGAACTCAAACCCAGGATCCCTGAATGTGAAGCCAGTCCTCTACCTCACCAACTCGAATCCCCATCATCATCCCATGGACGAGTGGGACACTTAGGACCGTGCGCTCCGCGGGGTTTCTCGGGGGGCGTATGGCAGTGGCACGGGGGGTGGCGGGGGGGGGCGAGAGGCAGTCGTCAGTGGGTGTGCACAGTGCCGCGCCTCCCAGAACCAAATCGACGACCGATTTGACAGCCGTTGTCGTGGATGCGGGGGTGGGCAAAGTGGGAGGGTGGCTGCGGGTGGGGACCAACGGCGGGGGGAGGGAATCGAGGGGTTCGGAGCGGGACACGGTGGACAATGGGCCGCGTGGTGGGCTCCCGTGGCGAGATGGGCAGCGTGGTGGTGGGCTCCCTCGCGGCGGCGGTCACGCGGGAGAGGATGACGATGGTGGAACAATGAGTGTCTGCTGGCCAGTAGAATGTATTGATTTTCATTTCCCCCCCTCTGCCACTTCCCTCTCGTGCCCCCAGCAACATGTGCGTGTGTAAGGGGGCGAGAGAGGACATGGGGGACCCAGAGAAGGGTTTCAGCCTCGAGGGTTAAAGGGAGCGAGAGGAGGATTGCTGCTCAGGAGAATAGGTTATCTCCGAATGGGAGCGGGGGGGGGAGGCGATGTGGGCGGCGGCGGAGGAGGAGTCGATTGGTGGGCAGAGGTTGCCGGGTGGGTCCCCTGGTCGCCTCGGGGGCACTCCGATGGGGAAGGGGTCGGCCGTGGCACGGGGACGGAGGAATGGGAGGTAGCAGCAGTTGGCGAGGGGTGGGGGATAATCCATAAACGGGGCTGTGGCTGTCCATCTGCGTCCGGAAGGTGTACTCGCCTCGCATCGCGGCGGAAAGAGGTTGTACCTAAAGGCAAGAACAGTAGGTGGAGTAGCACTCTTGAGCATCAAATAAACTCGTCACAAGAAAGACGATAAAGAGACATTGCTCATCAATATTAAGCACCCAAGTCTCCCCGCTGAAAAATTGAGAAAAATTCAATTATTACGAATTTTTAATTTAGGAAAGATTATACTAGACAGATGCATGGTGAACTTTTACCGAATCGAAAACTCAAGAACCAACCATGAATTAGTAACAGGTAAGTTAAAGAAACGACCTCAACTGAACCATTAATCCTTAGTTAAGTAACCTGAATATCCTGTAAGATTAGTGGGTCTGAGCGCCCAATTGAAGTCACAGGAAATTTAGATTACACAAAACCTAACCAAATTAGAAATAAATTATATGCTTCATTTTATGAAATGGACGACGAGAGGCAGAAGTTTATATCACTCTACAAATAATGTTCCCTTTTGAGTAGGAGAAGTCCCATCAAAATGTACAGTACAAATATATCAATGCATACCATGACATTAGCTAAACTAAGGTACGAAGTCTTGCATTTAAATGTCAAAACCAATGGAATGCCGAAGTAGAAAAAATATCATAGAATAAGCAGTCCTTCAATCCGATCTCGGTGTGAGACTCTGGGAGGTAAATAACATACAGATGCTGATTAATGTTTCGTTATGTCCATTTGGTACATGGACAGTCGGGAGGACGCAAAGATAAAAGTCCATCCCGGTTTTTGGCACGGAGTGGAGTCTACTCTCGAAATGAACTACAGATTTGTATGTACATGGTATACCAAGAAGTTACGGGAGAATCAACCCAGAAGAAAGAACTATAACGGAAAATTAAAGTGGCAGAATCATCTCTCTGGTCCCGAGGAAAACAAGAACGAACGGTTGGAGAGCTCATGGCAGTATATATGAAGCCATCGGAGCAAACAGAAGATGATAAACAAACTTAAGATGATGTGCTGAAAAAAGGAAAGAATAGAAGCCATCGGCGTCTGGAAAGTAGTAATTGAAGAGGGTCATATTGAAGTAGCTCAGCCAAGTAAATGTGAGAAAATTGAAACTATACAGCATACATACTTCCTTTCGATTAAATGACTAGATAGACGATTTTTTACAATATAATCAGGTGATTTCTTTTACATACGTGGCAATTTTTAAATAGACCGTGCATTATTTGTAAGGTAAGCGTGTGAAGGATCGCCCAAAGGTGCCCTGCAGCACCCTAATGACAAAGTAATACGCTGAGTAAAGACAACACCGCCTACTCCGTCTTTATGAATCACTCCACGATTGAATGACATGACCACAAATTCAAAAGCCGTGGCCGATTTTGATCCTCGTACGTACAAGGGGATGTAGCCGGTTTGACCATCAGGCTTTCAACGATGCTCTATTAAATCCTGGGGAGAAGTCATATCATGTTTCTGGCATAAGTGCAGTCCTGTCTGACTTTCGAAGATAAAATTTAATGACGAAGAGTGTTTTTCAGTAAAATATTGGGTTTACACTTCAGCTTCAGAAAGCCCAATTTGACCATGGATAAGATCTTAGGAATGAATTTTTCATGGCTTGTTGGTCCTATTTATTCGTAATTTCATTAGCCTAATATTCACTATGACGGTGAATTGCGGAGAGATATCCACGAAGAAAACTGTGTAAATATCGTACTGTACTAGTCAATTCTTATTCAATCAAATACATCAATTTGAACACTTACAAATGAATTTTATTCAATCATGCGCTACAACTCTCAGAGTCATTTTCAGGCACAAGACCTGCTTTCCATTAGAACTTAAGTTAAATTTAATGGTATTAAAATTTAAATTCTCTGGAAACATGAAGATTGCATTTGATTTAATATGAATTCCTTCCACTTAATAACCTAAATCTGATGAACTAGCCGGTTTCTCACAAATGGTAAATATTGATTCTCAAGAGAAAGATTAATCCATGAGGATTTATCTGAATTATTTTTACATTTTCCAGCTTTGTACGCTGTGTTAAAGGTGGTAGCAACGAAATTTGAATGTAAGAGTCGACAAAAAAATCGCAGACCTAGTCCAGAGCCCCCAAGAAAGTGGCATTGATTAGCTGTTAATAACATGTAACTTCAAACTGTGAAGAACTTTTCATCTTCGTGAAATCAATTTTCCTTGTGATCGAATGTACTGCTACCAATTACCTAGGGAGCAAAAATCAGAAACTTCAAGGCACTGGAAGGAAACGACATAGAGGCTGCGATTTCCTCTACACAGTCCTGATATAGATGGGATATTGATCGTCTAATAAAAGGTACGAGTTTAGCATACCCTCAAACCCTTTTCATTATGATCACTTTTGAACTTTATTTAAAACTCATCATATTGTTGAGGAAACTGACGACCTGATTCATGATCGGGACACCTACGAACAGCGATTCAAAATCCTTGGGTTACATACTCTTTCTGGAATATGTGTTGCTGGAACTCAACGGTGATGGCAATGTTCTACGGGAGTTCTTTCGGCGAGCTGTAATTGTGAACTCCATGGTATTCTTGTACAACTGTCCTTCATAAGCATATTATTGATAAACTCCAAAATACAAACAAATGCATCATTAATATCAAAGATATGTAAGCAAAAGGATAGCTTTTTTTTAGCAGCCTCCTCAACTCTTTAAGTGAAAACTTTTTTTTAAGAAGTTTTTCGGTTTGTAACAAAGTTGGGAGGTGTGCATAAGACTCCGGCACTGTCTCTATGCCAAAGAGAGTTTTCCTTTATCTCTGCTCAAAGTATGCCCTATTTGACGTTTCCTGACCGAGAGAGTATTTCTTAGTACACTAATGAGGTAAACTAATAAAAGTCCTTTTGTCCCCCTCACCCAGGAACCTCAACAGTGTATCATGAATTGACAAATATCCGCTCTACTTTACCTGGTCCTAAATAGAGGACCACTAACCGATTTCTTTGGTTGGAAGGTAACCAAAGGACCTCCTGCCCTCGGTCAAAGGATTGGATTGCCGTGTTTTAATCAATGTTAACTTTCCTCCTCCAGGGCTCGACTTTCTCTTTCTCCAATGCAAAGTCCCGACATTTCTCCAGTCTATTGATTAGCTGAAAACTCAGTTACGAGGCTGTCCTGCTCTTTTCTTCATTCTTGCATTTATTTCAACCCTATTCACATAAGCTTAGATTAACGGGTATTAAGACTTCGTTCATAAACAAACTCGGGGAAACTCGTCTCCCAGACGGTCTTACGGATAACGAATAGTGTACACGGTATGTATTCCTGCCAAAATAGTACTTTCATAATGCAGAGTGCACGCAAAATTCTCTTTTGCTTACGATGGATTTGCTCCACAGGGTTAATTTGCGGGTGGTGAACTGAGCTGCGTAAGAGGTGAATACTCTTGCCAAAAATTTGGTATTTGAGGCGCTTAATGCATACGAGTCTCATTCCACACGTTACTCATTTAGGGAAAACCCATTTACTGAATAACTTCAGCAAGCCATTGACTACGGTCTGGGGCGACACGTCTGCTATTTTAATCGGATCAGACCATTTGGCAAGTAAGTCAAAGAGCAGTGAGTATGCACTTTTTTCCGTACCTTGATTCCGGTACCACAAACCTCAATATTCATCTTTCTCATTACTTCCGTTATCAAAGGGACCCATGCCCAAGGTGCCTCCGTAGGCTCTCCAGTCTTTGTCGCTCGTCGATAAGAATCACACAATCTGGCATTCTTTTTAGCGTCATAGCAACAGCCAACAAGAAAACTTAAACCAATGCTTGTTCTCTGATATTCTTCATATGCAAATGTAATATTGCTGCTTCATGATATAGGGACAATGATCTTTCTCGACTCTCACGTATTAGGAAAATAAGGTCCACCCACCCATTTTCTGCCCTGTATGATCGCGGTCGTTTATTGCGACCTTCAGCCATAATATATGAAGACGACTAGCAGATTTAACACTTTCTAAAGCAACTCCATTCAAAGCCGTTCTGATTTTCTTGCACTTCCATTTCTGATTCAATATCGTCTCTTCTCGCGTCGAATATCCTTTTTATCTTTTACACTCACTGCTTTTAACAGAGCTTAGGATTATGTCTCTAATTTTCTTCTTATGTTGTTCTCTTAGACAGTTTACGGACATTTTACGCATCGCCCAGGATATTTGCTAAGATTCAGCTTCCATAAATAAAAAGAGTTGATCAAGAAAATATTATGCCACCTCTAATAAAACTTTCTTTTAATTTTCTCTACAACCTGCAGTCGCTGAGCTTTTCAATTGCATTTACATACCAGAATTTCTGAATTTTCCAGTTTCACACAATGTTCTTCCATGAGTTCACTGAATATACTGACAAATAACTAGCTAATTTTATCGAAAAATTGACTTGAACCTCGAAAAAAATAAAGCGTGACCATAATCATTTGCTTGTCTCTCTGATCCATTGGCAATTAATTCCGCTATTTCACGCGGCCTCTAACCGATGTGATGCATGAACCAATCCTCTCCTGGAAATACCACCTTTTGCTTGGTTTTCTTATCAAGGTTCAAGTTCACATAGTTAACTCTAAATTCAAACAGTGTCACGACCTCCGGCATTCTACATCTCTGTTTAAACTCCCAAATAATACTTGACACAGATTTGCCCTCAGTATTTCCTTGAAGTTTAAAGCGTTCAAGTCAAACTGCATTTCTCGCCATCTTATTTTTCCCTCTATTTCCTCGTTTTGTACCCTTTCCTATTCCTATTTTAGTTTGTTCTTTCAAATTAAATGTTCCTGTGGCCATTTTTCCTGCTGACTCCTAAGCCATTTCTTGTGGAGTTAAATATCATAATCCGAGTTCTTCAATACAATTTTTAAAACACCCCAAAATGGCACCGCAAAATCGTATCAGCATCAACAGCTGAAAAATCAGTTTTTAGCAGCTTTCTATTTCCCTCGTATACCAGGTACCCTCTTCATGCCGAGATGAGTTATCACTCTAACATCATTCGTAATTTCTCAAATACTTCCCTCATTTCCTCTTGGTCTTTGTCTCTGGCAGTTTTAATTCGCTTTTTTACCAATGCTTACAATTATTGTTTCCAAGAGCCATTGCGCCCTAAATGTGCCCAAAAAGCTAGTCTCTTCTACTCAGAGGTCTCATAATATATCTTTTTTCTCCAACTATTCAGAGGATTGCCCATTGGTGGTATTCAGAAAATTATCACTGCCACAGAAGCAAGCTCTGCACTAAGAAACCTACCTTTACAATTGAAAAAGTATAGACGCGTCAAAATAATAACAATTCCTAGAGATGAATGTCTTTTCACCGTTGCGACGCGTTGAGGGGTCGCGGCATTTCTTATCATTCCACATCACCCCAAATGACGATTTTCTCGCCTTTTTTATCGGAGTGAAACGCCTTGTTACCCAGCTAAACAAAATCTAAACTCCAATGAGCACAACTTCCAATCACCGAAAACCCGCTACTACCGCTCTTGAAAATTCAGCGAAGCTACTCAGCGCGTAAAATACCGCATTCCGCAGTGGAAGTTAACTCGACAGTCCACCAGAACGAGTTCCGCAAACAGGTTTAGTATACCGCACTGCACGTCTGTCCACATCCAAATCCCAGTTTCTTTGCCCAACTCCAAATTTCTTTAACCAGCTCCAGTAACTCGTTCTCACTGCTTCCGTCAATACTATCAACGATAGGCTGGTAGACTGCTGACTGACTGATAGGTGGAGCTGGCTGACAACTGGTAGCTGGTGGTGCACAGAAACGATAATATTTCATAGGAAGGAATAACTTCGACCTGCTTTAATCATGAAACCTATTTCTTTTACTTCTGTCACGTGTTGTCTTTTCTTTGAATCTCCATAAAAAAGTCCAAAGAATCAAAATTGAAAACAATGACTATGCAACTCAAAATATTAACGTGTACATCAATGGCAATAAAAGTTGAAGGCAGATTATAGCGTCGCTACATTGCACAGGCTACGTCATCACGAGCATTATTAAATACCTTACGCTCAATAGGGATTACTACGTTCCATACAAACTACTCTGCAGAATTAATAGGAGCTGGCCAAATTTTATACTTGTTTTCATAATAAAGTACAATATTCCGAAAAAGAAGGCAATCGTCTTCTAATGTCTCATTCGTACTACACCAGCCAGCAGCTAACCAATGACTCACAGGGTCAACCCTTTGAGTGCGGCATGACGTGATATTACGTCATGGGTTCCGTGAGGGTTCTAGCTTTCACTAAGGGGCTAGTGAAAGTTCTCTAGTGAAAGCTGGACTACTCACTGTACCCATGACGTGAGATCACGTCATCAGAACCAGCGTAAAGACAACCATGACGTGATTTCACATCATGCCGTACTTAAAGGGTTTTGGAAGTTTTATTTCACTAAACTTTGTGCAATGTTAGAAAGAAAACATTATTTTGCAGGTATCACATTAGCGCATCGCATTAATTTCGCATTATTGCGGTATCGAGATTGCGAATAACAGAAAATAGGGACAATAACATGTGACCGCATCAAGGCGTAACCGACGACCCTTAGAAAGGTTTCTTTGTGCTCTTATTTGCAAACTAATAAAACCCCTTTCATGGTTTCAAACATGAGAAAATACACTGAGATTGCCCCAGGAATAAAATGTCACTAAAAAAGCCTCACTTGCCACCCACCACACCCTTCGCTAAGCTTTCATCAAAGGCTAAAAGAGAAGCTTTCCACGTTCACCTCTTTTCCCCGTTCGCGCACCAAAAGCAACATCGATTAATTTCTGATATGCCATTTCCATCCTGAACTATACCCAGACCCCTGGTAACATTTACTTAGTTTTGAGGGAATGGATCTCGGTATCCACAATGAAACAGTCAACCTCTCTGTGTACCAACGTATTATTAAGTTTGCAACGAACGCATCCCAACCCTCGGCAGCAGGATTGTTCACGCGAAAAAAATGGAAGCAGCAATCAAAATGCATTTAACGATTTTTTTCACTAGCCAGTTCTTCCATCGGGCACCTTTTGAATTACACCATCATCAGCCCATATTTTGCCGTTTCCTTACCCTTCTCCTCTCATCCATCTTAATCTACTCAATATGCTCCCCTAATCCTTTAAGCATCTCTCTTCAACGAACCCCTCCCCCAAATCCCTTATCCCTCGCCTTTCCACCACTGCTCCCTTTCCCGAAAGAAAGATTCACCCCACCATTTTTTAAAAATCAAGTGTGCCCCTGAAAATGTTAACAAAGATGTTGCTAAAAATGGTAAGAAATTAATTTACAGATAAAATGCTAATTAACGACATTAATTTTTCCATTGCAAAGGCATTCTTTGCCAATTTTTACTATTCTAATCAAAGATCTCACTTCAACTTCTTCACTTGAAATAGCATTTCTATTTCATTTAAATAATTAACGACTTTCCTACAACTGCACCTTCAGACTTGAGACAAAAATGCGTCACACTACTTCAGCCATTCTTCAAGATAAAACAGCCGAACACATAAATTTGCGAACAATGGATGACGATAAGCAGCTCAAGTACGCATATTCAGTGGTGAACTCAAAGAGGAGTAAGCCATCATAGACGGGAGCTGAGAGTTATACGCCCACAAAGAAGGTAAAAAAAAGTTAAGAGGTGTGTGTGAGATTACCGAACATACACTTTCGAAAAATACTGACGTCAGAAGCTTTCTCATGCCTGTGACTGTGGAGTAAAAACCCCCCAAGAAATGGGTACGTACCTAAAGGCAAACGCGGGAGAGGAGTGACTGTGCATGGAAAAAAGGATTTCCTTCCATGAAACGAACGGGCCAAGGTTAAATTGAGATGGTAGCAGGTATTTCTCAGTGAGGACCGGATCCCTTCTCAGGGTAATACACGGAGCATATCAGAGGAAGTTCTCCGTCCGTAGGATGGGATGTTAAACGAAGACCTTCATACTAAGAGTAGACATATGCCGACCCTGTGTCTACCTCCAACTTCACTCCAATCATCAAATACAATCCTTGCATTCACCAATCCAATCACCTCTCCTTGATTGCTTAGTACAGCGATCGCCTCGCTAAACTTCTCTGACTTCAATGACGCCATTAGAGAAGTAGAAAGGATTTCAACGCAATACAAAATTTAAAATACGATATACTACGGCCTATAAGCCGATATGATAAAAAGTACCAAAAGTAGAGTCAATAAAAACGAGCCAATGAAGGGTGAACTCTGTTCAGAAAAGACCCTATGAGGAAGTTGCCACAGCAAACGAGAATTTGGATTCGGATATTAGGACTACTGGAAAGATTGGTAGAACGGTTAACATGGAAATCTCGTTTTCGTTCGAGTTCTCGAAAAACAAAGGGTATATTTAGTTCATGTAAATGATCGTGAATTACCAGTCACATGAATCAGTAATAGTTCTCATAAAAGCACAACCATAGAGCAACATATTGAACAAAAAAACTTTTTTCATTTGTTTAAACAATAACCTCGATCGATTTTTGCCTGATTTTGAGTAAATGGGCATGATGTTTTCATTCGAAAGGATCAGAAAGAGTTTTTTCTTTGCATTACCGTCTGTAAGCTCTTGTCTGGGACAATCATTCTTTCAAAGCAGGAATAAAACTATTCTCCCAGTGCTTGCCAGGAGCGATGGGGTCGTTCCAACCGCAATTTCTGCAAGTAATGGAAAAGTTAACTACTCCATTCTTGAAAAGAAAGAATTTTCACATTCCTCCACTCCCAAATATCACTCTTGGAATCTTATGTTCATTCGACTTTAACGATCGCGTCGGAGTAAAAAAAAAACAACCGCTCTAGAAAGAAGCGTCCCCGACACAAACAAGTCATTTTTTTCCGGTGCAAGGGCGGGACGTGGCGGCACACCGGAAATCAGGCCAAGCGATTGGAGGGAGGGGGGAAAGCGCTCTCTCGTGTAAGTCAGGGTTGGGGCGGGGGCACAGTGGGGGGAGGAAGGCAGGGCTTCCGGCGAAGATGGTGTGAGAAGCGATGACAAGGGGGACGGGGAGGGTGTGTGGCAGGGGGTTGGGTAGAAGCAGAAGCGGAGATTGGCGAGGGCCGAACGCGGGAGGAGGTTAGCGGTTCATATATGGGGTAATAAATACTTAAAAATTCAGAGAGGTGTAATGGACTCGGGCGGTGGCGTATGGCAGGGGGCGTAGCGGGGGGATGCGTGCGAGAGTTTTCATCCGAAGCGCACAAAATACTCGCCTACACCCCATTTCTCACTCCCCCGCCGCCGTCGGCCCCCGAACGTCCCATCCCACCGCTCCCCGCCCAACGATCCCAAACGCCACCCCTTCCCTCCCCCGACAACTTCCCAAACCAAAAGTTTACCCCGAGGACGCTCAATACGGTCGTGACGTCAGCCCCCACTTCTCCCCGTGCCCACCACCTCACCCCACGATCCCACCGCCACTCCACGCCACCTCCTCCTCCCTCCACCTTTCCACGCCGACCCCCCTCCCGTCCCGACAGCCCCCGCCACCCACCCTGATCCCCCACCCCCTCTCTCGACGACTCTTAGCGAGCCACTGGAATGGCGGTCGTACGTATGAAAATTAAATGGCGTTAATGGCAAGCGGATGGATATGGGTGTTATGAGTGAAACATGGCGCCAATTCCAGCCATTAAGCACAGGTGTTGTCGAGCGGTGCTCGCCTTCGGGGCTCGCCGTGCCCGCTCTCGTGTGAATCGGTGTCTGGGCGGATAAATACCCTCGGCCTCCTCCGCTGCCCCCCCACGCCCCCGGCACGCCACCGACGGCGGGGGGTGGTGGGGCGGGAGTGGTCGAGGGCGAGCGCGCGGACAAACGTGGGGCGGAGTGGGTGGAGCGGGAGGCGGCGGCGAAAGGGGAAAATTAAAAGTTGGGACGAGGAAAGGAAGAGGCCGAAGTGGTTCCGTTCTTTCCGCGCCTGTCAATACGGCGGCAGTGTCAGTGTGACGGGACGATCCAACGCTCTGCCGAAGGACGTCGGATAATTCGGTAGGACACTTCCATTTGTTGAACTTGAATCAATTCCCAATCTATACTCACACGCGCCTCAGTTTGAAGATATCCATCCTTCAAATACTACGAGCTTTAATTAATTTGGATCTACGAACAAAATCGGGAAACACTCAATAACGAAAAATAGCATGTCCAGCATGGAATATGACTCGAAGTTAACTAATGATTCAGAAGTTATTTACATGATCCCCGTGTAACTGGCGTGTTTCAAAAGTAATGGGCCACCTGTAAGCCCCAAGGCTAGGGAGAGTTTTACTGATAGCAAAACTTTTCATTATCAAATAAAAACAACTATTGTATAAATCTTAGGTGTTACGGCTAGTTGTATTGTCGACCTATTTAAGGATATGAATAGCAAAAGTAATTTCAGTGTACACTTTCCTCACTACAATTGAGGTGAGTAAAATTAGACTCTTGACAGATTGAAAGTACGGTTAAAGCTTACAATGTAGTTTCGACGGTTGATTTGAATGAATGAGGCAAGAGGTGTTTTTATTGTATTAGGAAGGAGACATAAATTTCCTCTAAACCTCCAATAAGTCTTCCGCGAGAGAGAATCAATAGTTTCCTCTTGTCCTATTTTCATTCTTCCTCTGAAAGATGTGGTTTTGAAATGGAAATTATACTGTGAGCACTATTCCATCCCCTTCTCAGTCTTTAAACTCCATGGGTTCCCAGAAAAATTAGAGAAAAACGACCAACAGCTGGACCTTCGTTATTAACCAAGACCATTCTCTTTCCAAAATGGATTAATTATCAATCCATTTAAGCAGTAAGCAAAACCGATCCAAATAATTCAAATGTCAGAAAAAAATGGCATTGTTGCAAGCTAAAAATCTTTCAAACGAATGGCCAAATATAGTAAAATATATTTTAAAAACCTTCGGGCATTTTTTTTAACATTATCTGACAGTTGATACTGCAATTACATCATTTTACATCGAAATGTAAGGAAATAAACACACTTCAAGTATAGAAAGAAATTTTAGAAAACATACAGCGAGTTAGAATACCTCAGATGATATGAATAGAAAAGCTACGCACGCCATAGGCTCTTGAAGTTATAACTCGTTATTCATAATTTATTAACTTAGTTCACTGGATAGGTAGCTCAGTTTCAAACAGAATTTTGGGGAAAAAGTGTCACCAATTGAGCCGGAAAGTTTTTGTTTTCAAAAACTAGTTCTCCTTAAATACTAGCATTTCTTCTTGAACGACACAAAGGTATTAAGAAGTTAGACTTGTTTATCCGTACTTTAATGAGAACAATGAGCATATCAATAGAATTTTTTTACCTTTATAATTAACACAGAAAAAATAGGCGTCAATTCAAGTAAAATAACCAGGCAGGTCAGAGAATATGCATATTACTTTGCGGTATGTCGTTCATTACGGTGTGGAACGACGTGTGCTAGGGAACTTTTGTGATGAACATGTTTAATGCAATGTAAATAGTGTATGACGCTAGCTAACATTATATATGTATTAATTCGACGCATTACACTCATTCATTTGACATCCGATTACATTCTATCGATTGAATCTAAATTTACGTCAAAATGCTGTACAACCAGTTGCCTCACAGATTTCATTATGAAAGAGACGCCTGCTGTTCATATCCTTACCAACTTTTCTAGAAAACTTAATGGTACTGGCTTCAAGTTAGTTTGAGCGAGCTACATTTTCATTAAAAATTCAATGGATTTGGTGCCGTTCAAAATAAAAATATTTCATGTTTCAAAAATTAACCAAAACATTAGGAATTTATATCACTAATTTTCGAGATATTTTCTAAAAATAGAAGCCATGTTTCGTAGGTTATGTACGCGTATTTACGCCATGGAGACTTAATTTAAAAATTGAAGGATTTCTTACACCAATATCTTGTAAAATTTAACGGGAAATGGCTTGTATGTTTCCTCAATTTTTTTAAATAAGTCAATTACTCACCGCAGTGACCCTCATAGAATCGCAAATCAACAATCTGCTATGAAGCATTTTCACGGTTAAACGAGAAATAAAGGTGTCAAGACTCATATATAAAGACCGATATAGATGAACTTATTCAACTTCTGATAATTCCAGTCACATAAAATTATATACTCGAACAATTCGTATTACAATATTTATATCATGCTTCGTGCAGTAGCTGACATTTAAAAATAATATCGAATATAGTATCCATTATTACTCACGAAAAATATCCCTCAAACTTAATTAAGCAATCACATGAATTTGATCTATCCAGCACATCAACCAGCGACGGAAATAAAATACAATTTGGTCAATAAATTCCCGTTGATTGTTATTCAATATCACTAATTAACGCCAAAATGGATAGAAACAACCGTACGTGAACCTTTTTCAGCTCCACATGACTGGAATTCCATTTCTGCTCCATGAACAGTTTAAGCATTTTTCACCACAAAATATTAGAAAAACTGTCATGGAATATTATTTAGCCTAATATTAATTTAAACCCAAAATTATAACGTAGGTATTTATATACAAGTGAATTTATGTTGGGTGAGAAGGACGTCTCCATGGTTAAATCAACGCCCGAGAGAGAAGCAGGGCAAAGCATATAATCTTAATGACTGATGACGGCTATCACCTTAATGACTGATCACCAGTCACCACCCCCTGCCACACGCCAATGCGGCGGCTCGCGGGGTATTATGTAGACATAGATGTAGATCTTAACATCATTGTCAAGAGGAGTGTACATCATATGTTAGAAAAATCTCAAACGATAGAGACAATTTTCACTTCACGGAAGATCCAAATGGCGTTGAAATTTACAAAGATGCTTGGCGCTTATACGATAAAAATCCTAAGTACTTGGAAGTAGACAATAAATGAAATTCTTGCAAGCTCATCCCAACTTAAGCAAAAAATTTGGGCTAAAGGAGAGGAGTTCCCTATCCTATAGACCTAAAAGAAAAATATTATGCGTGATGATTGATAAATCATTATTCCATAGCGTGATACTCTGAAATGCTAATAATGTATTTTGATAAATTTGAAAATGGGAATATACCAGTAGAAATGAGTGGTTTACATAGCATTTGCATCAATTTTTAGGGACACTTCATGCACTCAGGACTTGTAGGACAATTTTCACTGAAGATTTAAATGAAACTCAGTAATTATCCAATGGGTAAATCAATTTGACACTCACGATAAGAAGTTGATATGGTAGGTACAGTAGGAAAAATAGCACAAATATCCTATCGAGTACAATGGTGGCACGTTAGGTAAAGATTCTCAGAATGGTGCAGGGAAGCCGAGGGTACTTTGGATACTATAATGGTGATAAGTGTTCCAGACAATATCGATAGTTTCAACAAACTGTTGGAAAAACGATGTTCGAGCCACCATACGGAGCATTAAATACAGTTCAACTAACTATTTACTACCAAGCAGAGCTGAATTTTTTAGAGGCTTGGACCGATGTGCGTAGTTGGGTCAAAACACTTTTTTTTTAATTCGGTATTAATTTGCAAGTGAGCTGGAGCTTGACTTTTATCATCCCCCGTCATAGATTGATGGCGTGAATGGTCCTGAAAAGCTGGTGATATGAAAGAATTATTGTAAAGAGAGACAGGAAGGGAAATGTGGTAGCTGGTAATGGGGAACGATTACAGCGAGAATGGTAACATGAAGAGGGAAGAGTTTTGACAGAGTAGCATAGTCTGCGGTAGACAACAAGCCACTACTGCTTCCAGAGAGCTCTTTTCTCCATTCTAAGTGCTCTTGAGCAGTTTCCATTCAAGTGCTACGCCCTACCAAGCTTGTCTTTTCGACATCAATTTGTCTAACCTTCCCTAATTTCCCTTGCTGCTCTAACCTGACGCGTATGGAGTTCGTGTATGGAAGACGGCATGGAATGACTCGCTCGTTTATGAAAGAGGGGTATCTAAATTTGCAAAAAAGTGCGCAATAATGGTTTTCTCCAGGACGTCGATGGTTGTTTTCGCCTGATGAAGCGTATTAATTGTAGGTAAATGTTAAAGCATTTCATCATTTTGTATACAGCTCTTCATAGATATCCTACTCTCATTATTTTTACTTCTGTTGCGTGCAAAGCAGTTTTTGAGTGACCAAAGATTTTGGGAGGGGTAAAGAAGATAAGACCAATACAAAATACAGATTCTGGTTTGATAAGGTGGAACCAATCCATACTGACAGAAACAAAACACTCGCAGTTTTCCAACGGTAAGTGATTTATTGTCGCTAGTTCCAATGTAACTACATCATCTTCAAGTGACTGAAGTTGATCTTGAAGCATTTGAAGAGAATGAATTAACTTTGACATTGCCCCAAGGCACTCTGCAACTTGAACAAAACCAATAAAAAAGACGGTCGGCACACAGTGGAAGGAAGTGGAAGGAATGGGGAA
Source organism: Ceriagrion tenellum (assembly GCA_963169105.1). Lineage (NCBI taxonomy): Eukaryota > Metazoa > Arthropoda > Insecta > Odonata > Coenagrionidae > Ceriagrion > Ceriagrion tenellum. The sequence goes on along the minus strand of OY720638.1, from coordinate 116,307,336 downwards.
AACTTGCGCAGGCAATTCAGAGCAGGTGTTATGAACTCGTCATATCAGCTAAATACTTTTGAAAAAGATAAGATCCTCACGCATACCCTATTACAGAGCGTATCACTTTGCTTGAGAAGCAGAATATATTAAGGATCGCTTGAAAAATAACTCATGCTTGAAAATAACTTTTGGGTCAATTTTATGAATTTTGTCTCTAAAATATAACTGCATATATAAACCTCGTAAAACAGTATTTCGTGTTCACGTGTTCGTTCTTTGACGCTAAAAGAAAGGTTTTCCACATGACGGAACAAAATACTCCTCACACGGGTAGTACTCATTGCCCCTAAGCACTTTGCACACTTTCCACACATGGTGTTGATTTTCTGATGTTCAAAGCGTGTGCGAATTAAAAACAATTTTTTCACGGGAGTGGAAGTTTTCACCAGATAACTTTTGTCTGATTGAAGCCAGATAGTTGCTCTAAGGCGGAGGTAACCAATTGAATCTGAGCAACAATGGAGCCGAAACCTTGCACAGTAATACTGGCACAAATAATCCAAAATACTTTTTATTTCAATCACTTGCACTCAATTTATGCTCACTAATGATAGAGTTCGTGTTCATGGAAAAATAGAGGTAAAGGTCAACCAACTGCGCAAAACTGATTTTTTAACAATACAAATGATATTATTTAAATCCTTGGTGAATTCAAGTTCGCAAGAATGAATTTCTCGTGCTTTGTTTTTAAATATAATCACCTTGCATTGTATCTGGGCAGAAAATGAATGCAATGGAAATGCACAATACATGTGGTACATACGAATAGCTATTTGATATCACTGACCACCCAGATAGCAATTCCCGTTCCTACAGGCATAGATATCTAAAGAAATAATGGATACCACCATTCTGCATTGATCAGCAAATGGAAAAAAATTAATGAAACAACGCAAACTGATTTGGCCAGTGATTTTAGGGTGGGATTAAGAGTTAACATTTCTCCTTTTCAATCACGTAGCTTGGTTATTGGTTAAGCCACAGAACAGTTCAGAGTACATGTCCACCACGAATTCCTTCTTCTGTCCAGGAATATATGATTAAAACGACTTGATAAGGATAGTTAATGCAGCATTAATAATATAATTCATTAAAAGCTACTCGGTGGGATATAATTCGAGGATTTTCAGTACCAGAGCTGAGGTTAGTCTGAATTACTCAAAAACTGCGAAAAAATTCATCGAACACCGGTTTCATAAGTTTATCTCTGTTACATTATAACATGCACGTTTCGGAGTCGTGATATGTTCTCGGTTGTTATCATAGAATTAAGATATGTACGCTATAATTTGCAGCTTGAACTTTCTCGCATCCACCGCCTTCATCATTTTGCATTTGGGACCGTGAATTCGCAAGTGGAGGTAAGTTCAAATAGTGTGGCGTCACGGCATGATCGTCGTGACGTCAATCATTGCTCGAAGCGGTGTCTTTTTGTCGAAAAAAAGCTACCCGCTCCCTCGGACGCGGTCGAGCCGTATGAATTGAAGACTTAAACAGCCACCTGGCGGACGCTCTCGTCCGGGCCAACTCGTGCCAAAAAAACCGCCTTCCCCCACCCTCGTCCGCTTCCGCCTCTAAGGCCTGCTCTGCGGCGCTGCGAGGCAGAGGTGAAGAGAGGGTAGCGGTAGAGAGTAGCGGGGTGTGAGGACACACGGGTGCAGAAAGTGTGGAGTGGGTGGGTAGGCTGCGGCCGGGTGTGGGACGTTTGGGGTGGGGGAGGAGCGGAACGCGCAGGCGCCTCCTTGCTGCGTATCTATTACGGAGGAGGGGCAGGGGTTACCACGGTCGGGACTGGAGTGAGGGCGCGGTGTACGCCGGCGGAATGGCTTCGGCTTGCTGGTGTGGGGCGGTGGTGTCGTGGAGGCGCTAAGGTTGTTCCGAGGGGTCGGTAGGGGAGGGTGTTTGGGGGGCGGGGTTGACAGGCCCGGGACACATGCTGCTTGAAGCCACCGGAAAACCCGCGCCGCGGCGCCGCTAGACGACCACACCTCGTGAGGAGCGCGGGCGATGCGGCGGCTTCCATTGTGCGGCGTTGGGGCGTGGGGAGCGCTGCTGCAATTGAGTCGTATGAATGAGGACCAGCTAGGGCCAACAACACCCGCCTCAAAACCCCCTTTGCCAACCCACTACTCCCAGATGATTTTGATCTTTCCTTCCGGACCCAGGATGCGAGAACACATCCATTAAACCTCAGCAATTTTCAAAATATTCAGCACGCAAAACTCTTCCGCTCCCTGCTTAATGTTTATAGCCCTGCTTGGTGATCTTAAGGTACCTTTTTGAATGACTGCAGAAAGCGACGAGAACACTTAGACAGTAATTGAAAGCGTAGTGGGGAATTTCAAATATGCTTCATACGATACCACCATCATCTTTTTTAATCGTCTGGCGCAGTATCCCATCAAAAACCTGAGCTGCGCAAAATGTAATGCAGAAAAGAACAGAAGACGACGTCGTAATCCTAGGAAAGTATCTCATAAAATTGGTTTAAATCAAAAATTGAAATACTTCCTTGGTTGGCTATAAATATCGTCTTCCAGCGAAAACTGCTGTTCATAACCGTAGACAAATGTATCACACCAGGAAAATGATATTACGACTCATGTTTTCGTCACTTTTTTGCTGTTACTCGGTGGATCATAATATACGAAGACATGACTGTGGCTACTGTTTCTTCTCAGACTAATGTTACGTCTTCCCTCAGTTTATAAATATGACTAAGATATGGCATTCGCTTTTTCTTTTCATAACTTTTAGAAATTTGCATAATTATGGAAAAAGAAATTTGAAAAACAAATAAATAATCTTCACCGGCGCTTAAATAAAGACATAACATTTAGTGAAAAATGGAGAGATGGTCTCAACCCAAGGTGAAAATATAGTTAAGATGAGAACGTCCATTTGCCATGCTACAATTAGTTCAAATGTTTTGGAGACTAAACGGAAATTTTAATTAAATAATATAACAAGGAGGAAATTTAGGGAATGAATATAGGATCACAGTTATAGTTATTCAAAGTGAAAATAACTACGATGACAATATATCTGGTGCGTGATTGCTATCGCGATAGGAATATGAAAGTAAGGAAGAAGAAGTAAAAAAGGCTAAACTACTTTTCCTCAGATTCACATAAGTTCAAGTAAATCACAATGGCGCAGATCTTTGGGATTTATCATTGGGTCCATTAAAAAGATCTTATCCACTTCGTGCAGACAATTTTAACTCAAATTCCTCATGAGAGGAAAGGTAAGAGATTTCACTTGCATTGCTGATACTGGTGAGCAGCATTTTTTTCATTCACATTGACAACGCAATCATCTTACATGCAATTTAAACATAATCATCGATTAAATACTTTTCCTCGGGTAAATTCCACATATATTATCGACCCTCGTGTCGCTAACCTCTTCATCGCTTACATTTGTCAAATTTAACTATTTTAATTAAATGGTAATCAGTTAGGAAGTTAATGAGCAAAGCTTCCGCGTGATTTGAATAAGAACTACATAATTCATTCCTTACCCTATTTCAAAGAAAGATCCACCGTTCGCCTAATCTAGTTGGAACGACATGAAGGAGCATTTTGGAGTTCAAACATCACCTGAAATAAAGTACTTATCGAATAATTCATGGGTATTGAGTTTAAAATTCATATGGATATGGTCGGCGACAACATGCTACAAAGGAACACGGTATTTATGGTGTTGTGAAATGACAAAATTGCTTGATACATTCTAATCCTCTTCCAAGGATGACGTCTTATCGAAGACATGCGACACATGGCGGTCTCCCGGCACGCAGAGTCTCAAGGACCCGGACGTAATCTCCGTTGGGCCTTTATCTCGTTGCGGAGCTCGTTAGCATGCTCCTCCTCGGCGCCGTCCTCGGCACCCTCACGAGAAACAGTGTCCTCCCGCACGCCGCCACCCACTCCCGCCACCTCCCAACTCCCCACACTCCTCTCCAACCATATAAGTTTCACTTCCACCCCTTCGCCATCCCCCTCTCGATCCCCACCCTCCCGCCGCTAAGACCTCTCCTCTTCTGCCGTCTCCATTTCCCACCCCCGCCCCAGCTCCCATTTAATCTCCTTGTTCCCGGACTCCTCTGCCGAAAAGGGATTTGTGTGGAAGTTTAGGTGATTGGGCCCCTCACGGAACTTGGGGGACTCGGTCTTACATCTAATTACTCGAACTAAAGCAGCTTCTGAGCATTTTTCCCTCTTGAATTCGTCCTTCATGCTCTCTACCTCTCACTCTCTCTCCTCAGGGGCAGCAGTACCTTCTCCCTTCTTCTCGGGCCCCTTCGCCTCGGCCCCCGACTCGCTCCCACCCCCCCACTCCTCGGCCCCCCTCCCCAACCGGCCCCCCATCTGCTTCCACCGCCGTCCCCACGACCCAACGCGACGTGGCCCGGCTACGGATTCCCAGCAATCGATTACGCTAGGAGTCGCTCCACTTGTGCGTTTCGATGTGGAAAAGGGACCGTGGCAATCGCCTTGTCCTCCCGCCACCCCTGGAGCACCCGCGCTTCCTGAGAAGGGAACCATGGGGGAAGTGGCAGTCGTGGATGAGCGCTGGGATGACGATAAAACACGGTGGGGAAACAATATCTCGAAAGGGGTAATTGCCGATTGCTACGTGTTTGCCAAAATACTGATCATGTTAAAGTTTCCCTCCTTTTGTAGAACAATGGTTTTGTAATGATTTCACTTCCGCATATTATTTTAACCTGAATCCCGATGTAATTTGGAACTAAAATTCTTAAGCTGTTAGCTGGATGTGGTAATATGTTTATTCCGGTGTTAAAGAGATTTAATATTAATTGCCGATCGATGCACGCGTCATATTAATTCAAATATACCCATTGCTTAGCAATCCTTTTTGCAAAAAAGTTACCTAATAAAATACCTTTTGACAAATTTTGCGATATCATGAAAATAAAATATTTGGCAAGTTTTTCTTGGCCCGTTATTCCTATTCTGGATTCAATTTTCGACCTGAGTGTATTAGAAGAGCCTTCAACCGAAGCAACATGTATTACTTGCTTCAGATCGCGATACTTATATGAACTGATTTGAGAATTCCACACAACATATGAATAATCATCAAAAAGTGTATTTAAAAAGATGACATACCGATTAATTCTGGGCATTGGAGATGCAGAATGATTTATTTGAGTGAGGTTAAAATTATAGTTCTCTCCTTGAAATGGAGCGCTCAAATATTTTTGGGGTATATAAGTGAAAAAATAAAGAGACTTGTACTGGAGTATGTTATGAACAGCTATTAACGAAGGAATCTAATTATGAGAAATCTAGCCTTGACATGAATGCCAAGCAATTACAAACATCATTGTAAAACAGCTGGAAGAGTTGCTCGGTTCGGGACGTCATTCCACTTTGCAAAGGTTCAAATTCCCATTTTAATAAATTTTCTCAGAGCTTAACGAAAAGGAAAGTCCTTCAACTAAATTTTTTGGTTACCTTCAAGGTCCAGTACCATGTCGAGTTTCAGGCTGTTATACACCAGTTGGCGGGCTGACTTCATTCAAGGCGATTAAGTCCTCTATGGTCAGCTGTTAAATAGAGATATAGAAATATTTAAAAATATAGTAGTAATAATAAACATTTAGTTTTAATGTGTCGTCAGTTTTTCATTCAATGTCATTCACATATCCCAAGACCTCATCAACTTCCATTAATAGCTCAATAACAACAAACTGAAATCTGAACACTAATCTGTCATAAACGAATTACGTCATGAGGAATATGGAAAATTAAATATTTTATAAAAGGACTCAAACGTGCCCTTCACATTTGCATTAGTAATTTGTCACAAATCAAATAAATGAGATGGTTTTCATCAGTAACACTGATACAAGGCAGCAAAACGCTTCCAGGAAACATAGCATTGAACTCTTTATGCTCGCGCAGAAATGTAGTTTTAATAAAAATCCGATGAAAGAAGACACCTGAGAGTATAAACATAATTTGGTGCCGCTCCTTATTCGAGTGCAGAGCTCTCGGATTTCCAACGGGATGACGTGGAAACGGAGAGCTGTGCATTCTAGGCATTCGCAGGGAATGCCGTGCATCTTACATTCATTACACTTCCCTAAACTAACAAAAATTAGCTTATGCAGTATATTTGATAAAACTTAACACTGGATTCACGCAGTAGTTAGATAGCATTTAACCTTCCATTGTAAAGCTCCTAGCAGGAACTAAGCAATTATCTAAGTGCATGTTAATACCCCATTTAATTCTAATCCCATCTAGTTCCAATCATGTCGTAGCAGCAATGTTGATATTCCTTGGTACTTGACACGACTATGAGTCATCGCAAAGGAAGCATCCTAATCGACAATGTCCGAATCGCAGAGGAACCGATAGAGATCAATTTTTGCCTCTCCTCTGCCGTTTGACCTTTCCCAAAATGGGTCCTAAGTTGACGCGATGACATGAAGCGAAGGGAGACCTCTTCCGACGGAATGAGCCCCAAGTCCATTTACCCCGAGCCCTCCCTCCGCCCTCGACAATAAACCCTCCCCCACTTCGCTTCACCCTGGTGAGCTCCATAAAGGTGAAAAGGCGATGGTCAAGGGAGCGGTCGCCGGGCCAAGTCCTCCCCGAGGACTCATTACGCCGCGCTAAAGGACGAGGGTGCGCGGACGCGTAAGAAAGCGGGCTTGCTTCGTCAGGTTCAGTAGACGGCTTCCGGAAATCACCGAGGAGCGTCACTCCAGCCGATATTGATCCCACGTCATGATGCACAAGGACAAAAGGGTGTATCTAAGCCTTTTAAATTAAGATCGATAAATTAGTTAAAAACAAATAGTCACAGGTTACATTTCGTGGAAATCTTTCATTGTAAAAAAACTTGAAAAGCATTTATTTACACATTTTTTATCAATACTGATCTAGGTTACAACGGGTCACCGTCCTTGAAATTGACGGTCAAGACCTTGAAAATGACGGTGACCCGCTGAAGCCTTGAATACTAGTAATTGATTGGTTTGTTGGATGAATGCATAAAGTTTTTCTTTCTTTCAATTGCAAATCAGGTGACCCCCCCAAAAAATTGATCTATTCAGCGAAAGAGAAAGCAGACAAAGAGTGAAGCAAGATGGACGGATTGCGAGCACATTTTTGATAGCTATCAAGGCTTTAGAAGATACACCGGGTACCAAAATCCTTTTCATCAAAAATTCCTCCATGAGAAAGAGCCTTATTCCTTCTCGATTTATTCAACATCCTAGCTCTCGACTTTCTTCTTCTTATTTCCCGCCAATCCATGAAATACCTTGCTCCAGAGGCCCAACGAGTCCAGTCGAGTTCAGCCTTACGGTGAGCGGAATGTCTGATTCAGCGAGCAGCTAGCAACGCTAGATTTCATCACGCTTCCTCCGATATTTCGTAGCCGATAGAGATAGTACTCGCGTCATACAAAAGCTTGGCGGGTTGGTTATTTGGGGTAACGTTCGAATTCGGAAGTACCTTAATTACACCATTAGGAACTCGTAAGCAGGTCCATATTCGCCTTTTATGGCGAATGGAAAAAGGATGGTGAAAAATCTGGCTTCGGCGTTTTCTTGCTCTAAACAAGAGACGTCTATGACGCCAAGATTTAACGTCACATCCGACGGCCGGAGTATAGCACATGAAGTAAATAATTCCACCTGGAAAGAAAATAGGGATTGAAATTTTCCATAATCTCTAGGTATTTCACTTTGGAGTTCAAATCCAGGCACCAAAAATGATTAATAGGAAATCTCTACACTACGTTCACACCAACATTTTGAAAAGATTCTAACACCTGAAGGACATCAATTCAGTGAATATTTACTGATAAATTATTCAGCAAAAAGAGACTAAGGAAAAAGATTTGATTTCTTAATAAAATTCTATAAAAAGTAAAAAAAATATGTTTTCAGCATGCGTGTAGCTACAAATAAAACCTTTGGGGGCAACATTAAAACTCTATTAAATTTATAATTTCTGTTATCATAAATATAAAAGCTTTGGTGTAATACGCATGTAGGGACGTAACAGCTGTAGCTTTAAGTTTTCACACACACATTGTGGCAATTTTAGCATTCAATGAGGCATAGTCGTGGACATTTCTTATGTGGATGCTTTCAAGATTAGAGATCAATTTATATTGTGATTAAATATATTTTAAGGAATGCATGAAATTTATTGTGTTGACAAATCATTCCCACATCGTAACACATGGAGTATCATCTATATCTAAAGAGAATATTTTGATCAAACGTCGTGTTAATTATTAAAATGAATACGTATTATATTTTTCTCAACACCTATGGCCATATTGATTATTCATTTTAAATACAAAAACTTTTTGACATTTGTTTTCTGTTTCATCAGAAAATGAGCGGGAATAAATTTTGCACCCGAAGGTTTTATATTTAGATGCACGCAAAACCGGGTATTTGGTAAAAACATTTGTTTTCCCTTTTGAGAACATTTAATTTAACATTAAAATGCTTTCCCTTAAAAATCTGTTTTTACCGTATTATTATTAACTTTATAGTTTTCAGTTTCTTGTAATGATATCCTAACTATATAAATTAGATCTGTCATTTTTGCATTGAATCCAACCCCAATGCATTTATATTGTTTATTTATTGTTTGTTGGTATACACAGCTTATTCTCAAGGAAACCTTTTAGTAACCGCTTAATTAAGAATTCATCGCCATTACTTATATTGATTATTGTGTTGTCACCATAAGTGGGTCCATAGACATAATTTCAGAGCTGTACGTCATCAGGAAGTAGGTTAAATTTCATTTGCAAGATTCGACCCAGAAAAACAGGTGAAGTTTTATAAAATCTTTTATAAAATCATTTTCGGCCAAGTGCTTTAGCTAGCTAATATACGGAGACCTTTTCTTCTCCTGTGGAATTTTATGGGCTTAAGAGGAACAATGTGTTACAGACTGTCGGAAATTTAATTCAACGAGCAGTCGAATTCGTGCGCTAAGCGCCACAGTCCGTAACGTAAAAGACGAGCTTCAAACACAGGAGGAGTTCGCTGTTTCTGACAAGTTTTGAGAGCCCGAGGACCACGGTGTTACCTTCACGGAGTCACCCACAAGTGTACATGAGTGCGAAGTTCCATAGAGGGATCAGGGTTCGTGTGCCGGTCAAGGCGAGTGATTTTTCCACGGTGGGTTCCACTCGCACTTATGTGCACTAGCGGGACACTCTGAAAATATAACCCCGAGGTTTTTCCCGGAGTCCTCAAAATTTGACATCAATTTTACTTGACTCTTATTCCTTAACTGTAATGACATCGAAGCACTGGACAAGAGGCAATGTAAATTTTATATTTCAGCATCTGACATTTCACATCCCGAACGTCTTTCTGACCCGCGGAAATTTAATTCGCCGACTATTTTTTTTTCCTCATGGTCTGTTTATGTTTTTTTTATCTTGTACCATATATTTATATACTATTGATTGTATTTTTACCTATCTAAGATTTCAGCTGATTAACATGTAAAATTATTGTTTTTCAATGAGAATAGCTGTTTTTGTCCTTTTTTATACATTGTATATTATTAAGCACTATTTATTTTTTTATTTCAATTAAATAATATGTTAATTTGATCATTACCTCGCTGCTAGAATATAATATTATTTTTGTATTCTTGCTCTAAGGGACCTGTCCCAGAGTAATATAAATAATTATTCTCTTCTACCCTTAATTACTCTCCCATGAGTTTGAGTAATAGAAGATCCTAAGTGATAAAATGAGCATTCTAAGAGAACAAGTCTCCCTAAGACACTGGGTCATTTACTCCAGCATGAAACATTGGTTGAAAAAGAGCTTTAAATAGTCTCTGACAATTCTTATTATGCACTTTAATTAACAAACACGTGCATGCATTAAAGTGCATGTGTAGTACAGGAAGCCTTTGGCACGTGCTGTAAGAAATACTTAGCCGATTAATTTAACAAGAATTAAACCGCAAATCAGCCACTTAGAAATGTTTCCGGTCAAACAACCTATTTATGTAGTATCAACGGTGGCTGTAAAGTCTCTATATCTCGCCGAAAGAAACACAATTTGGATCTCCCCGTCTTACAGTCTAATCCCTTAATTTTACGCTCGTAATATAAACAACCATAGTTTGTAAGTTTTCGTTCAGTTTTTTGACATCATCTGAAAATATATCAGCCGGATATTTGCTTTTGAGATTGTCTAAGTGCCAATCAAAAGTCTCAAAATAACACCCATGCTAGTTACTTGCGGTAGGTTTATGATGCAATTGGTTTTAGTTGATTTAAAATAACCTTTCTAAAAATCTTTCCTACCGTCATGACACACTGCTTAAACTTACCTCAAAGGAATTTAAATGCAGCTAAAGTATCCCAAATTGTACTTTAGATAAGAGGAGTATTTGAGTTCCCCAACTTAATTGTCGCACTTGACCGGTTTAGAAAAACAGGGAAACTGATGTACGATACCTATGCTTGGTAACTTATTCCCAAAATACATTTCCTCCAGGATGGATTTTCCTCCCTCCCTGATGAACGGATATGGTATGGCAATTCCAGTAATAAACAAGCTTGAAATTTTCGAGATATAAAATTCGAGAAAATATAAAAAGGGGCAAGTTTGTGTCCAGAAAATATTTTTGTTCCTAAACAGAAATATCTAGTTAAGTCGAATGGTATACAGGGCAAGACATTTTATTTTACGACTTTAAAATAAAATACCAATCACAGTGAGGCTCGTACAGAATAAAGCTTAAAATCAATATTTTTTTATTTTTTTTCAAATACATCTCATATAATGGTACTTATATTACCATTTTTGCCGCAAGACTTCAGTGTTAGACCTTTCAAAGGTTTTAACAGGAGAGACAATTATTGGCAACGATCAAACGATTGTATTTATAAGTAAATGACGTATCCTTGGAGCGATGATTTAATTAATGATACAATTATAAATTTGTAATTACGTTTTAAGCTCAATTAAAATTAACAGTTTCATAGTTAAATTTTGTATCTAGTAATTAATCTTACGATGCAGCGTTTGGCTTGAAGAATTTCTTGAAAACGCTAGAACAAATACAAAAAGAGAAATTTGATGGATGTTTAATTGGTTTACTCTGTTACTGTGAACAAAATTTTGGAAGTTAGTTTAAAAATTGGAAGGCAATGAATAGCACTCAGTGGAGATACTGAGATTAACTTATGTTTCTTATTAACTAATGGGGACAGGAAAAGAACTCGTAGATCTTCGACTGGTGCTCGGATCGTGCCGGGCTCCCCTCGACCGTTCTGGGGTGCATTACTCCGCCTAGGTGTCAAAACGGGTGGCCTTGTGCATGGTAGGTATTTTTTAGGCTAGAGAGTAGGTCAATCAGTGGGATTCGAAAGTATAGACTCGATATCAACCTTCGAGTAAATCCATGTAACGTAGGCCATCATTGCCGAAAAAACTTAGGGGAAGCACTAATTAATAAATGTTACTTCCATAGCGAAAACAATTTTAACACGTGCTCTCAATATAGCTGCGAAACTTCAAAGAAAAATATGTTTCTCAGTGGTTTCAAAAAACATCAAAAAGACAGCACGCAGAGTCACCGAAAACCTAGAAACGACATTCATCAACGTAATGCGATATAAATTTAGTAATAGTAAATTTCCGTAGCGTAAAGAACTAACGTGCCAAGATTGAGCATATATTTTTAAACGTAGATATTGTAATCGGAACAGGAAGCTGGCTTGCAGAGGATATTAGCGATAGTGAAGTTTTTCCGACAGGATATAAAATCTATAGACGTGATCTACCAGATAGGACTGGAGGCGGAGTATTCGTAGCAGTAAAATCGTATTTTAATAGTGCTGCTCACATATTAGACAACAATGAAATAGAGAGCGTTTGGTGTACTATCAAGCAACAAAATAAAAGAAATATACATGTATACAAATTTTTCAGACCATCAGATTCCAAAATAGACGTTTTGTACAAATTAGAAACTCAATTAACATCATTTACCTCGAAAGATAACAAAATCGTGATAATTATCGGTGGAGATTTCAACCTCCCGGTTATAAATTGGAAAACCAATAGCGCCTAAACGAGTTCAAGGAAGTGTGATATAAGCAAGACCTTACTTTATACACTTTCACACCACTCCCTTACTCAAGTAGTAAACGAACCTACGAGAGGTAATAAAATATTATACCTTTTAGCAGTTTGTTACCCTACAATGATTTAACTCGTCGACATCCTCAAATAAGTGATCATAAAGTAATTTTTACGACATTGAAAAGAACAGTAGGTTCCACGGCAAGTCGACGGCGTAAAGTCTACTTATTTAAAAATGCGATTACGTTAAGTTCGGAGAGACGTTAGAAGCTTCATTCACGAAATTTGTAGCCAAAATAAAGAACGAGAGCACCAAAGTATCATGGAGATATTTTTAGGGAATACTACGTAAAGGAATTGATGAATATATTCCATAAAAATTCGAACAGGAAAGTAAAGAACCTCGTTGGTAGAGCCACGAAAAAAGGCGGGAGCTTCGGAGACAAAGGCAACTACACAATCCATATAAAAATTCTATTATGTTTAGTAACAAAACAACGGAGCTTGTGGCGAGAGAAATATTCGTTGCATAACGCTAAAAAAATGAAAATAATGCGCGCTTCCTACTCTGCAAAACTTCAGGAAAAACTCCTCGGTGGATTAATATATGAAAACCCCAAGTCAATCTGTCTTACGCGAGAGAGCTCCATGGCGAATCTTCGACATTAGTCTCCATTGGACGCAAACTGCAAAGTGGTCACAAACAGCATCGAAATAGCCAATTTATTAAACCACTACTTCGAAAATGTATTCACTAAGAATGACACATTTCATAATTTAGACATTCCTGACTTTAACGAGCCGATGGCTGACATAATAGTTCAACGTGAAGGAATAATTAAACAACTGCGTTCGATTAAAATAAACAAGTCCTTAAGTCCAGAAGAAATACGTGCACGGGTTCTCAAGGAGTTAGCGCCACGGATTTCTCCATTCTTTGAAATTATATTTATCAAATCATTATCCTGCAAGACTGCATGCAAGACTGGTAAATAGCCAACGTCACACCGATATTCAAAAAAGGAAATAATAGTGACCCAGGAAATTACCGGCCTATATCGCGAACATCACTTTTAGGCAAGATCCTCAAACACATTGTCATTAGTAATATTATCACATTCCTGGAAAATCGTAACTTCTTACATAGCAGTCAGCACGGCTCCCGTAAGGGCAGGTCCTGCAAAAAACAGCTTTCACTCTTCTTTCATGATATCCTAAAATCAGGTAAACCGAAATAACAAGTCGACATGAAATTCCATGATTTCAAGGAGGCATTTAAAAATGTTCCTCACAAAAAACTCATATATAAATTGCATTCATGTGGAGTTTATACAAAATAGTGAATTGGATAAGGGACTTTCTCAGTGATCGAAAACAAAATGTAGTTGTTGACGGTTTTAGCTCTGATATGGTCGAAGTTACATCAGGTGTTCCTCAAGGAAGTGTGATCTGTCCCCTTTTATTAATAATTTATATTAATGGTCTAAGTTCTCGAGTTAGCAGTAAATTAAGATTATTTGCAGACGCTACAGTTATCTACCGGGAAATAAGCGAAGAGGCGGACTTTGACTGTCATCGGAGCATAACAACGTTAATTCTTGGTGCCAGGAATAATGGTTAGAATTTAATATCAGCAAATGCACCACAGTTCACTTCCTGCGAAAGTCATCACAAAAATGCCATACCTTTACTGTGGGTAGAGTAAACATAAAATCTTCAGATGCAGTAAAATATCTTGCAATTACCTTAACTGCTGATGTATCGATGGGAACAAACATCCAAAAAATATGCGGCACAGCATGAAAGAAACTGGGTTTTGTTAAACGTATAATAGGAAGGCCCTCAGATAAAAAAGTCAAAGAGAGATGCTACTTTGTTCTGGTTAGGACACACCTCGAATATGCCACGAGCATTTGGGACCCTGGTCCAATAGATTTAGCCAAAAAAATTTAAAAAATACAAAGGAAAGCTGCGCCCTTCGTTAAAAACTGCTACGAGCGAACATATAGGGTCCCACAACTTTTAGAGGGATTAAACCTGGAGCTCTTAGAGACTCGAAGGCTACCCGCTAGGCTTACGTTGCTTGAGAAATTCAGAACTGATGTTTTTCAGAGCGACACAGAGAATATTATCATGACTCCTCACCATATACCTAGGTCTGACAGATGCGATAAAATAAGAGAAATACACTGCCGAACAGATAGGTACAGAAACTCGTTCTTTCCGCGCATAAAAAGCGACCACAATAAAAAACTAGTAAATAAATTATCTTCATCCTTGCCGAAGCTTAAATACTCTATATTACTTTCAATTTGGTTAAAAAAAAGGCATGGTTTTAGTCCGATCGAACCCATTTGAGAACTGTGCCATTTGTGGACTCCTAGAGGCTTATGACCTTATTTTCTGCTCGTTATCTCAATTTTTACGGCAGCTATAGTGCAAAGAGACAGACAGACAGCCAGACAGACGGAAGGACAGACAAAGAGACAAACGGACATAGCTAGATGAACTCGTAAGGTAATGAGGATCATTTCTATATATACTTTTCCATACCTGTCACGTCTTCTTCAATGTGTTACATTTTTGTTGTGACAAAATCAATATAGCCTTCCCACGTAGGGGTGTAGGGTATAATTAACTCCACTAAATACACTCCTATAATACATGTCACCATTTCAACTCCCAAAAACTTACATTTTTACACGGCTGGTGGCCTAACACCCTCTGCCACAAACCCATGCGGCGGCTCGCAGGGTATTATGTAGATTTAGATGTTTATTGGTTGATTTATTGGTTGGTTAATTGGTAAATTGGTTGATTTATTGTTTTATGGAAGAAATCCTAATATAGAGATTAAAGAAATCACTATACAATACTGTCGAACTTCTAGACAAGTGTTATGTAGGTAGGTATACATAAACGGGAAAGAATAATCATTACCTCAAAAATTACCATTATTTGGCAAATAGTGCGGCGTCGTTCAATGAGTCTGGATGTCACTGTCAGCTGTATGTTTTAACATGCACTTCGTACGTTAAATTGTACGTTAAAAAATCCATCGCTCTTAGGTAGACTGCCCCAGAGTTTCCTTGACGAATTCTTGGAGATTTTGAAATAAAGCATATGGCTAATGCGTTTTTCTTGGCTAGATTAATTTATTGCATTCCTCAAGAGAATAAAAAATTGAAATTTGAAACATTTTTTTTTAATCAGGCATAAAACTTTTGAAACTCCTTTATAAAATATCCCTACTATTTTGAGCGCTGGACAATAGAGGGTGAGAATATTCCTCCAATGGCCGTAAATTAAGATGGCATTAGTTAAACTCAAGTGACTGGAAAGCCATAGTTAAAATCAAGGGAACTTGAGCTCTACAGCCACGTAGAATTGACAAAATAGCGTGAGAATTACGCAAGAAGTAAGTTACGGCCATTGGAGAAATATTCTCACCCTATTTTGTCATTTCTACGAGGCCGTGGAGCTCAAGTTTCCTTGATTTAATTTTGAGCGTTGTTTTACAATGATCGTTGAAATAACTTCGGTAAGGTTGGAGTCAGATGCCTCGGTAGCTTAACTGGCTAAAATAGTCACAAATCCGGGTTTGAGTCCCGGTCAATGAGAATCAATTTTCCTCTCAATTTCGGAATTTCGCACCAGTGTCTCTTTCTTGGCGCGTCTGAACATATCGCCAGCTTCCATTTCATCCCGCCCCAGGTTCCTACAGCCCACCTCCCCCTGACACCCCTTGGGCCCGACTGGATTTTCCCCACCTAGCACGACCTTGGAGTGACACCCGTTGGATGTGAGTGGACGCGGATTGGGCCAATTGCGACGGACGAAGAACCGTGACCAAGCCATGCCCGAGGGCCCCGCACGCCCCCGCTCGCCCCCGCATGCCCTCCCAGCCTCACTCGTGGACTAGCACCTGCCCGCTGCCGCCCATTCCGACGCTCCTAATGAGGAGAGCGTTCCAAGAAGCACGCACACATTTTGCTCGCCTTACGCGTTGGAAGACATGTACTGCGAGGAAAGACGTGCTGTCGTTTTACTGGACCGTATGAAACGATTTCGCCATGATTTCTTTAATTGGTTATTATTTATATCATGCTAGAGATACTGCCCTAGCTAAAAAATACAAGGGAGCACACGCCTTCAGCAGTGTTCCATTGCGTTATATTTTAAAGTCTAGGTATTATTTTTTTAATTAAAAAATGTTATTGATACCTTCAACAAAAACTGTCAGAAACACAAAGCAGCAGGGAATAGAAGAAAAATAACTCGAAGGATTAGATGAATTAACAATTAGCAACCAAAGTAGTGAGGGAAAAACCTATCAAGGAAAACTCTTGGAGGAAAACTCCAATATAAGATAAAATATTTCGGTTTCCAAAGAACACAAATGAAGTCAATGCGGGTTAATGAGGTCAATCTTTGTTTTTTTCATTAACTAATCAGAGAACATGATTGTAGTATGACCACATTATTGGAAAAAGATACGTATTTCATTAACATAAGTAATCCCATGTTCGAGCCAAATTGTTGACAAATTTTCCAGACTTCTAAGGCCTGGCATACAAAGTTCTGGGAGAACAGTGGCTTACCTTCTGATACTTTTGCGAGTCGTTTTATATATCTCAGCCTGTGCTATTGCAGCTCCTCTCATTTCCTCTCATTCCTCTCCTCCGACTTTTGTTCTTCAGTTGTTAAAATTAAAATCTTACACAATTTTCCTGATTTTTCCAATTGCAGCCTTTTTTCTTGGAGCGCAAGGTTCATTTAAAAAAAGAGGTCCATTTCGGAAATTACCGTGTTCCTAAAAATTGCCAGTCGCCATCCATTAGAATAATATCTACGGGAATTTAGTCTGAAAGAATTGCCCAAAAACCAGTATAAGTAAAGATTTTTTTAGCTAGTTGCTGCTGTGGATAGGATAAGACATGGTGCGCTACTTTTTAGCAAAGGGTGAGGTAGTCCTTCCTGTCTTCATTCTAATTACTCTCATTCGTGTTTGGAGGTGATGTAATAGTTTTAAGCGTTTGGTTACACTGTTATGCATTAGTCCATCCTCGGTCAATTTGAGCTCACGAATGTACTAAAAGCCAATCAATAGTGTGTTCGAATTCTCGCCCAATACCTGGCACGTGACACATATTTCTACAACGTTTTAATAGATGTTGTTTAATCTTATACGTGCTTGCACAAGTATCGATTTCCATAACCCCTGTTCCTATGTTTCTTTTCTGAGAGAAAATGAAATTGTATCGTCCTATCACTGCCAAAAACAATCAGTGCTCAGCTTCACTGATTTTCTTTGAACAGCGCTCCCAACCACCCCATGTCAAACTCTTTTTAAACATGTTCATATTAACTTGATATAAGCTGCTATTCAATGGACTTTTATTGATGATAGCATTTAAAATGCAATTAATGTAGAGCAAATACTAAGAATCGTTTAACACTAGAACCCCGGGACCTTAGACCATACCTATAACCCCGGCACCGGTCATTTTGACCGGTAGTATTCTTTCCTTTGTTTTCGGTGAGATTTGTTTTTATTCTTCTTGTGTGTCTTTATTGGGATAAAAACTTACAATTTTAATGCTAGGCAATGGATTTTAGCTAATAATTTTATATATAAACTTGGTTTCCTACCACTTACGTATAATTATTTGAAATTTAATTTATTATAATTGCGATGATGAGTATATTAGGAATGAGGTACGTGAATTAGGAATCGTTTTCAAAAATGGTAATTGATGGCTATTTAAGCAGCTAATGGAATATTTTAATAAAACTCTTTGATGGGTACAGTTGAACAACGCCAATTATTGTCAATTAGACAAAATTTGTATTCCCTTGGTAAATAATAATCAAATACATATATTGGTGGGCAAAATCAAGTAAAATCTTAAATGTACTGACCACAAGAAAAAATGAAATACTTCAATTATTTTAAATTAGGAGTACAGCTACGAGGGAGGGAATTATTTGCGTAATAAATAAGAATAGAAGGGAATTTTGGTAGTAAGACAGTTTCATGTGGAAAATCTTTACTCGGGAACGGACTAAAAATATTGGGCATACCTTTCCTATTACTCCAGTTAATTAGATTTTGAAGATATTCTTTATAAATAATAGGAAGCATTACAAGAAAATAAAGAGCAACCAAAGGGATCTACAACCATCTACGTGAAACCTTGTGAGCAGCAATGATTTGTTAATGAAAAATAAATGGAATCCAAGAATAAAACTGCTTATGTGCAACATCGCAAAGGAATTGAAAAGACATATTGCAAGAAGTTTCACTTATTACGTGCCGCCAATTGATTCGCGAGGAAAAAACAGAGCAGCGACTCGTCAATTGACGAAATGAAAGAGGGATGAAAGTAGTTGATGAGTTGATGTGGCATTCCCCATTAGCAAGGACTACAAAACCAAAATATTCCTCGTATTTTGCTAAATATAGCTATTCCAAAACAATGATAGGGAAGCGTGTTAAATTTTTTCAATCGGAGTGAAAAAAGTTGATATCATTTGAAAAATACTTTTTTGTTTGAACCATTAATTGGCATTTGGCATCCTACATAAATATGACATGATTCAGACAGGACGCCTGTTCAGAAAGATTAGGGGTGAAGAGGACAATTGAATACGATTTATGAACATAAAACCCTGCGCCCCGCGGCAGAGGAGTGTGGCGGGAGGGTACTGGGGTACTATCCATTTAATGGGAGGAGAAAAAGAATGAGGTGATAACAAGGCTGAATGTTAAGTTAACGCAGAGACTTGGGGCCCTGCTCTGTTTTTTTATAGACAATGCTAGTATGTAGCGAGATGGGATTTTGTTCATGTCTGTTCGAAAGAGTATCTTTCTCAGCTACCACTTCTATCGCTTCTATATACATTGCTCTTGGTTAAAAAAAATATCACCCGAATAGATTTGAAACTCTCAAAACATGAGTATTTTAAGAAACTTAAGCCTAACGCGTAGCCATTAAGCGACATCTATGGAATCCCAAATTAGTGCTTGTATCAGCCGTATAACACTTTCAGCTTGTTTATAGTTTTCAAGAAAGCGTTTGGCTTGCTCTTGTATTTTAAATATTTCGTTACAAATCTTTCCTTACAGGGTCCTAAATGTTCACGGTGAACTCGTGATGTGACCTAACCAGAGAAAAGTAGTATGCCTCTTTCATTTTTTACTATTTGATTCATAAATCCAAGTTTTTTTTAATGCAACTCCATAAATGGTTTGTATGACTATCCTTAGGGTAGGTTTTTCCGTTATGTTGACTCACAGGTGTTCACCTCACTCCTCTACACCTATTCTTTCATTTCACTTTGCATATGATAAAGGTGCGATTTCTTTCGTAGAAAGTGAACTGTAGATTACTTTTTAGGATTATATATGCGCTTCAACTCGAGACATCACATGTTAAAGTTGTAAAGGTCTAATTAGAGAACTTCTCAGTCCGCCTTTATTTCCGTCTCAGTCTGTCCGATATCTCGGTCACTCGGATACCCGGTCGTTTCTCCCGATTTTATATTTCTTTTTTCACAGTAACAAGCCTGCTTTTTGATCTTGGGGCATTAACAAACTAAAACTCACTCAAACCTAAGTGCACTAATGCCCAACTTCAAATTAAGTAAAACCATGACAACTTTAATATTGGAAAAACAATCATTTCGTTTCCTATCCTCCCTTTAGCACCAAATCCCACTCAATAGAATATTCTTTGATAACCTACGCTTCTGTTTAAGTTCAAATATTAGCCATTACAAATAAAAATTTTATTTTTTCATTAGAATATAAAAAATTCTTTGAGGTGTTAGAAGAAGTCAACACGAGTATAAACGTTCGAAACTACTCGCGATTATCACCGGATTACAAGAAATCAATCCCAAGTAAATATGCATGTACTTTCCATTCCTAAACATTAAACATATAGATTCATTTTAAAATAATAATAATAATAATAAGTTTATTACTTCCCAAAAAAAATAATTTTTAATCTAATAAGTTTTAATTGGTCAATTTTGTTAAAAATCGAAATTTCATGCGAGATTTTACAATTATACTGTCGATAGTTAAACTCCTTGTAATGAATTCACTAGCAATGTTGTTTTGGTGATGGGTCAGCATATGGCCCGAAGTGACATATCATAAGGATTAACGCAAATGGCACCTGAGTCATCCTATGACAGATTTTGAATTAAAAGAAAAAATAATCGCCTGAATGATGTATTCCTTTAGGGAAGCGCATTATATTCCACAAATGATCGATAGGTGAAGATACATCACCTGTTAATTTCGTAGACATTAGGACGAATATGAAATGCTGATACTTACAGGACCGTATCCCTGACGAGAGTCCAATTTTGCAGTGATAGAGACACCCACAAATCCCGCAATTCAGTCTATATTAGACGTTAAAACAGTCGTCATAAGATGTCATATTACCTAAACTTCAGACCTGTTGGGAAAAACACACACACTAAACATATACGGTGCAGGAAACTAGGATTTATGAAGCATATAAAAGGGAGGTCCTCAGATGAAAAAGTGAGAGAGATGCTACTTCGCTGAGGTTAGGCCACACCTTGAATCAATAGAGAGTATTTGGGACACAGAATAGAAAGATTTAATCCGAAAAATACATAAAATACGATGGAGACCTGTGCACGTCGTTAAAAACTGCTACGAGTGAATAGAGAGTGCTTCACAGCTGTTAGAGGGATTAGATTGGAAGCTGCTAGAGATTGGAAAGGTCACGAGCACATCTAATTTTGCTAGAGAAATTCCGAACAGGTGCGTTTTAGTATGACAGAGAGTATCATTTTCATGCTGAATCTCTAGGTCCGACAGAAGATATAAAATAAGGTAGGCACGTTCCCGGACAGTTGGACACAAAAAACGTTCTCTCCACATACAGTAATTTATCATGATTAAAAGTGAAACTCCACTCAAAACATTCCGGAAATAGAATGCACCATTTCACCTGCCTTTAACCTTCTCCTTCGCACATTTACTCGCCTAGTGTCCCAACACCCCGTGCCGCGCACCCATGCGGTGGCTCGCCGAAGTGGTGTGTAGATGTGTCGCAACACGTTCAAACAGCGCCGCGGAGAGCGAGCGACGCAGAGTTAGAAGCACACCGCATCCACAGCGCGGGGGTGAGAATAGAGTAGCAGAGTGTGAAGGGTGAGGGTGCAAGGGGTTGGTGGGAGAAGGACTGAAGGGATAAGAAGATGGCGAAGGGAAAGGGATAGAGGGGTTGAGGAGCTCGTCTACCAGCATCCGCAAGATAGGAGCCTTTTACGTAACGCCTTCGTGATATGTTGGCTGGGTGGAGCAGTAAACACCCGGCCCACAAATAAACGAAGCCGTTATGATGGGGAGTAGTAATTAAAAGTTTGAGAGGGAGTGGGGCGAGTAGCGCGGGAGAGGGCGTCTCCCGTTCCCCGGGGGGGGATGCAGCGAGGGGGCTGGAAGAGCGGTGCCCGCACCCTACAATTAATCTTCAGACGGTGTCTCCGCTCAAAGACGTGGCAAGGGTGGCAAGAATTGACTCATGTCTGAAAACCTTTCGCTCCATTGACGTCACGCAAATCGGCGACAACTAGAGGGCGTGAAACTCGGCGGAAACGGGCGGTGCGGAGGCGTTCCCGGGGGTGTCATGGGTGGCATGGCGTCGATTCACGGGACATGGAGAAGGCTCTTGCGGAGGGCGAATGGATAAGGGTTTAGTAAGCTTCCACGGAGGGCGATGGAAATCCCAAACCTTTAAAATCTTGCAGCCCTACCCACCGTTCTCGAGCAACTCACGTCGGCAAATGGCATCTAAGTGTCTTGAGATCCTCTCTTTCGTAGAGCACAGGTAAAGTGGATGGAGCTTAGTGGGTCCACTCCTCACCTTGTTTGCAAGTGGATTTCAAAGGACATGTTTGCACGTGGGACTCGAGGGTTGTAGGGCGCAGGAGGGGGAACGCGACGCGGTAGGGTTGATCGTAGGGCACCAGGGATTGGCGCTCAGGGATCAGGAGGACGAAAACGTAGATCCACTTGGCTCGAGGAGTCCAGCTAACCTCACTCTCCGCATACCATTAGCTCCATCTCAAATAAATCAGAGGGCGAGTTCCGTTGGGATCCAGTGATCAAGCATGTTGACAGGGGTAAGCATTAAATATAATCCCTCTCCCAGATCTGAGACACATTCTATAACATAAAAATACACCTGTCTTTTTAGGCAGTTAAACGTAAACTTGTGGGAAAATAAAATGAAATAACGCCTTTAAAATTCGTATGAAAAAGAGTAAAATATTCGATAAATTTGAATTTTTATTAATGTAAAATATTGATATACCAGTACAGAGTACAATATTGCTGAAAATTCATATAAAATGTCGTTGCCACAACTCTTTCCACAATAGTGTTAGATATTCTGAATTAATCAGGGATAACCATCGCTGACAAAAGAGTATGAAAGTAAATTACATAATAAACTGCAGGATCATAAGAGAAAGACATTGAGGGAGAATGGAGCAAGCTTGAAAGTATCATTAAAAAGATCAGATGAAACTATTGAATAGAAGAATGGGAAGAGAAATGAAGAATGGTTTCACGAAGAATGTGCTACATGTCTTAAGAGAAACTTGGCTACGTAACAAGGAATCCCGGGAAAAAAGAAAGGAAGGTAACAGGATTTACAGAAGAAAGAAAAAAAATGTCAATGGAAAAGTTAAAGAAATCAATAACTACAAAGTACATAATGAAAGAAGGAAAATCTAGAAAGCAGTTGATCAACGAAAAAAGGATTTCAATCGATAAAAACTGGTTGTATAAGTAAAGACGGGGAAATTTTAAGAGAGAATTAAGTCCTAGAATTTTGGGTAGAATACTTTAAAGAACTATTGAACATAGAGAAAGGAAGACAGGTGCCTGGAACAGGGGACATAGTGACAGATAAAGGATAATCGAAGCAGTCATTGTGACATACAAAGGGAAGAGAGAGGCACCTAGGTATAATGAGGTGGACAATAGTAGAAAAAAACTGAAGAATAACAAGGGACCAGGAAATCGTAGCATAGCAGCTTAAAAAAATTTAATTAGGAGGGAAAGCTATTACAAATGATGTACATATATTCATTCTGATAAAACGAGAAACTGAAAAGATGCGGGACGGTGTATCGGAACAATATGCCTAATACTAAAAAATGGGGACTGGTTATTATGTAATAATTATAGAGGCATTAACCTGATACGCATAGTGTACAAAGTTCTTTCTAGTACATTAAATGAGAAGATAAAAAAGGAACTAAAGACAATAGGAGAGTGCCAGTACGGCATTCGGCCTCAGTAAAGTACAGTTGATCAACTCTTTCTCATGATAAAAATAATAGAGAAACACTATGAGCATGGATTGGACCTCCACGTGCTGTCTATTGGTCATATGCAAGCCTTTGACAGTGTTAATGGAATAGAATTAAATTAAACAATGCATGAACTTGGCATCTCGCAGAAGCTGGCACGAATGGTGCAAGTAACTATGAAAGATTTTCAGGCGTAACTTGGTGGAAATATTCAATATCCATACTGGTAAGAATGAAAAGACGATAGTAAATTTCTACACTGTTTAATAAGTACCGACCATGGTTTCGACACTTATGTCATTCTCAAGGTTAACCTCGACACTTTGTTATTCTCAAGGTTGACCTTGAGAATGACAAAGTGTTGAAGCCACGGTCGATATTTATTAAACAGTGTGGAAATTTACTATCGTCTTTTCATTCTTACTAGTATGGCAAGTAACTATGAATAACGCAGAGGCTCAAGTTTAAATTGGCAACAAATTCAGAGAATAATTCAGATTTTAATAAGGGGTTCAAACAAAGTGAGGAGCTGTCTACGACCCTATTTATACTAACATCACTTAAAGCAGCAACAATAGTAGACCAACGAGGTCCAATCTGTAAAAGACCAAACAGATCTGCGGGTATGCTTATGCTAAGGTCATAAAAACAAAAAAGGAATTAATACAGGCATATGAGAAATTACAATTAGAAGTAGAACTGATAAGGATGATGGTGAAATGACAGAAAATCAAGTTAATGATCATGTCAGCATCAGGGTCAAAGAGAAAACTGAAAGATCTGGGGGTAGCTGACAATATATTTAAATGAGTATCTAATTTTATGTACTTAGGAAACCATATCGATCACGATAACAAAATCAGTAGCAGTTAAGTGTAGCGAATACAGTCGAGAAGAAAAGGCATTTCATGCCTACTTATACCTTCTTAAAAGCAAGTTAATATCGAGGAATTCAAAAACTCAGATATAAAACATTGATACGACCAGTAATGACATATGATGCAGAGTCGTTGCTCTTAATCTCAACAATTTTTACTATAAAAGTGATTACTATGCGAAACATCGGAGGAAAAATACTAAGGAAGATATGCGGAGCTGTCATAGAAAATGGCTAGTACCGAGTCCGTTACAATGATGAATTAAACAAATGTATTAAAGGATAAGATAGAAGAAGGTTTTTGAAGCCCATCACCATCATAAGGCAACAAGCAACATTAAAGATCTTTGATGCCAGAATTTGTAGAGAGCCTTCGTGAGGTAATGATTATTATCTTTTAATAAAAAAATCATCTTATCTTTCAAGACTACAGATATTCATTTACATGATAAAACAAATGTGGAAACGACTATAGAACAGAACATATACAACTTAGATCGTCTAGAACATGATAGTACGGGATATATTATACAGGAGGAGAAACTATTATACAGGATCCGACTGGATCAGAACTTAAGCAAGAAATGTGAAAATGACACTGAACCTCTGTATTAGCATAGAAAAGAATGTATTCACTAAGCTGCACATGAAGCCTTAGGAATAATTGAAGAAAACAAAAGGAAATGTGAACCATATTGGTGGGATGACGATAGAGAAAATATTATACGAAATAAGAAACAGAAGTATCAACAATTTTTAACAACGAATTGTGACACAGATATAATATTATGCAAAGAAGCACAAGCTCGAGTGAGGAAGAAGATTACTCAGAATAAATACGAATCTTTGGAAAAGGACTGCAGTAAAAAAAACTCCTATCTGGGTGGACGACAAAGTACATAGAGCTGGAATCTGATAAAAACATGCGTTAAAGTAGAAATAAGGGTCTAATATCACCAATACCTATGCAGCAGTGGAAAGACCTATAAAGACATTTCAGAGACCTATTAACAGAAAACAAAATAGACTTTACCAATGACAATGTGAATAAAAATCAAATAAATTCAACAGCCTCTCCTCTGATAATTACTGAGAGTGAGGTTGAGGAAGTTTTGAAAACATTTAAGAATAGAAAATCTCATGGTCCATGGAACTAACATGGGACTGCAAAGCGTACCTAACTAAACCACTTCAAAACTGTTTCAAAAGTGTATCGACGGAGCAGAGGTCCCAAAAGAATGGGGAACATCTTTAATTTCAGTCTTATACAAAAATGGTCGAAAGTCAAATGTGAAAATTACAGGGGAATATCAGTCACCAGCAAAACCAGCAGAATATATGTAAATATTTTGAAAAATAAAATTTAAACCATTTATAAAGATTTCGAGGTAGATGAATAGGCAGATTTTAGGGCTGGAAGATTCACCATTGACCATCTATTTTGTGTGACTCATACTATTGAGAAAAGGATGGCAGTCAGCCAGGAAACTCGTCTACTTTTCACCGATTTTAAGAAAGCGTACCACAGTGTTTCTCTCAGTCGACTATGGGAAACCTTAGATATCGTAAACGTGAATATGAACATTATCAAATCTTTGAAAATGCTATACAATAATACCAATGCAAAAATAAAAATAAGCAAAAGAATATCAGAGGAATTTACAATTGCAAAGGGCTTAAAACAATAAAAAAGGACTATATAATTCAACTGTAAAAAGCATTTTTACATATGGAAGTGAGGTATGGCAGATGAAGGAGAAAACAGAACAAATGCTAAATGTTACGGATATGGGTTACTGGAGACGATTTGCAGGTATATCCCGACAGGAAAGAATCACGAATGAAAGAATGAAAAATATAATGGAAGTCACCCACACAATAATCAATGACAATAAAAAGAAACAATTTGTGTGGTATGTTCACATACAAAGAATGACGAACTAGAGATTTCCCAGGTAATTTTTAATGTGGAATGCACAAGGTAGAAAAAAATACGAAGGCCCAGAAGGCCTGTGGATGAATAGAGAGCAATGGCGGTTGGGCATCGGATAGTGTCGTAGAAATTTAAAAAACCAAATATATAAATAAGAAATAAAGCTATACATAATTTTATTTGCCTACAAATATCACACATTATATATGATATAATTGGAAATTGGAAAGGAAAATGCCGTAGAATTCAGGCCAACAAAAAGTCTTAAAGCTGCGGGAAGCAATGTGTTCCGATGACAGATGTTTGATAAAATGCAACAGGGCGTGATCAAGTAGATAATTGAATCTCGTGCGTAAATATGAAAAAACTGGCCGTATGTGAAGTCCTAACACTTAACCACGATAGGATGATTGGATGTAGAAAGCCTAATTTAACTATTCTTACGACCTCAGCATATTTTTGGCCAAATAAAATAAAAATATCGAAGAACTTATAATAATTAGTAGTAAAAATTAATGCCAATTCATGTTAATAAGGCCTGATTTATGCTCATGGGCAAAAGGAAAGAAAGGTTTAAGGTAAGTTAAAAACGAAGTATTTCATCAAAAACGAAGCATCTTCATAACATGGCATGACGCCAAATACGGCCACAATTAATCAAAAATACTCGTTTCAATGTCTAGCTTACCATACGTCGTATTAAGAAAGAGAAAAATCAGAATGCGTATCTTCTTTTCGGCTCTAACTTCTCAGATTGAACTCTAAATTTAGTGTTGGGAGTCTCTCATTTTATTATCAAACACCTTCTATTCAAATCTACTTAACCCATTTACTTTGTCGATACCCTACTCTTCCGAGCAAAAATCCATCTATGGCGAATGATAACTTGAAAAACAAAAATTAGACCGAGAAGTACCTACTCAGGGACGGATATTATGAACCCCTAGCACTGTAGCTTCATAAATTCACACAGTTTAATGATTAACAAATAGAAGTATGCCGAACAATAATTCACATGCAGGCTGTAAAATCTGAACATAAGGCAGTAATATTTTAAATACAATAGTAGATTTTAGAATAGTGATGTTAGAGCCTCCCAAGAATGCTAATAGCGTCCCGGATATGTTGACAGCCTGAAGACATCACAGCATTTTGAAAGGATGAGTGTATCATTAAAAGAAACTATGAGGTTTAGGCTTCACAAAATGTCACCATAAAAAGCCTGAGTATAATGAATAATACCATTAAGTTACCTTAAAGTCAGAAAACGGAAGAGTAATAGGTAGTTGTAATTAGTTGAATATATATTTAATTGAAGTAAAAATCCTAATAGCTGACCTTCTCCAGAATAGATACCATCTTTAGCCCATTGAAACTAGGAAGCAGAAGAACCAACTCAAGCAAAACAGAACGAATATTTTGATCCTAATCTCAACCATTCAATTTCACACGTGCAATGCAATCACTCGCAGCCAGGAAAATTACGAACCACCCTAGAAGGCAACCTCCCATGCCAGAAAATTGGCATTCGAAGAGGTAATGATCAGACGTGCGCTTGCTGGGCAATATGAATGAATGAATCACGCAACCAGAAAACGTGCTCTCGGCGCCCGAGAGGCTCACGCCCGCCGAAGCCGCCCTAAGCGGTCGCATACTCCTCGCCCCGGCGCCCTCCGTGCTCGGCCCTCCGCGGAGCCCCGCTCGGCGCCCCAAACCAACCGGTCTTTCCTCCCGCACCCACACACCAATCTTCCCTTAAATTCGGAAACTATTGTTTCTGCCTGCCAAAAAAAACCTCGCACTCTCCCACCATCCCTCCCGGCATATTTTCACCTCGGGAGCACGTCCCCCCTCAAAATACACCCCGAGTTCCCCATTCGCCCCAACAGCCGGCCCCCGAGCCTCCCCCGCCCGTTTATTGATGGCTCCGCCCCAACTGTGACATTACAAATCGGCGCTTACGGGCCAGCTGCTGCAGGGGGCGGGGGGTGTGGGGGCGTTGGGGGCAGCGGGGGACGGGGCGGCGGGCGTGGGGGAGACGGAGGAAAGGGGCAAAACTCCTCGGCTCCCGCACACACCTCCTTTCACTCTGCGATCTTGACTCCCGATTCGGATTTGTCCTTAGCCAACTGCCGCACCATCTGGTGGCCTCCGGCTTCACGCTCCCCCTGCACCGCCACCCGCACCGCCTCCCTAATTCCTTCGCCCGCTCCCGACATCCCCGCGCACATCGTCTCCGACCCTTCTCTCCCCCCACACACCAACCGACACGAGGACGTAGCGCTGTCAGCTGGGGGCCCAATAAGTGCGACTTTGGGTGTGGAGTCCTTCCAGAGCTTAAAGAAGGGCCTCGTGTGTGTGTGTGTGGGGGGGGGGGTGAGGAACGGGGGGGCGGCAGGGGTTTTTCTGCGTGCGGGGGCGGGAGGAGAGCTTCACTCGAGGGCTGACGGTGGCCCGCGCCATTCCTCCCGAACGAAAGTGAGCCGTTGCTCAGGATTTACGCGTGGGGTGGAGGGTCGGAATGGTGGGGAAGGGGATTGGGGGCGGAGGGGGGCGATTTGGTGGGGCGACAGAATTGCCGTGTGAGTGAGAGGGGGCGAGAGGTGAGGGACCTTTTCGGATGGTCCATGCACCTCAATCAGGGACGTATATATCACATGACGACTGCTCCATCTATTGCGAGCACGTGCTGCGGAGCTAGTGGTGGCATGCTGGACACGCAATGGGACCGGTACTTACTTTCAATTCCTGAGGTAACAAACAAGTAACCATCCACTTGTGTGGTTTGATTTGTTCCAATGATAATCCTAATGTCAAATGGTTGGATTTAGAACCATTTCCGATGGTAAATGGAAGAGGGAAAGCACCTTTCACCAAGAGATTTGGACAATTTAATCTACTTGGCATATAAAACTCAAACAAAAGCTCAATTAAGGGGCTGATATCATTAGCTTTAAAACGTGAGCCTTATATTTGAGATCAACAGTAATACTCCTTTACTTGAACAATGCCTTAAAAATGCTTTGACAAGAAATAACAAAATAAAAAATTAAGATAAATATAAAACGTTCCTTACCGCGATTTCATATATATTCACGCAACGGTAAATTCGTTTTCACCATTATTTTCTATATCGCTTTCTTTTTAAATGAGCTGATATAACTTTCAGATGTGAATATTTACTCACACTAATGATAAGAAGTCACTTATTTCTCACCATTGAGACATCTTATGGTGGAAGGTAAACAGTATAAATGATAATCTTAATTTATTCGTCTAGGAAATATATACAGCCTACATAGAAAGGCAATTACGTCTGTTTTATCGAGTACCTAATTCCTTCAATTTCGATGGAATTACCCATCATTTCTGTTTCCACCACTTCAACATTCAATACTTAAAGAAAAAGGCCTCCACGATTCACTCCCTAGATATTATCTCCTCCACGCCATTGACTTCTGCGAGCCACCGCTCCCTGTCCGCTTCCCCAGCGGATAATGGGGCTTTTCAATTCAATATCAAGTGACCAGCGATGCCGGGCTCCTTCATGAAAACGGCTCCGGTATAATGCGCTCCGGGTGATCCGGATCATTCCCCCCTTCCTCCCGCCCCACCTCTATTCAACCCCCAATCCCCAATTCGGCAAATACGATAAACAAATTCGATCAGGTTTCGCCTCCTCCTGATTTCCTCTTTCCTCCGAATTTCATGTCTGAGACCCCCTGCCCCTCCTGAGACCCGAAAACCCTCGTTCCAGACCCTCCGATACTTCAACGATCCCTCCTCCCCCCTCGCCAATGCGGCCCGAGGGGCATACCTCCTATTTCCCTTTCCGAAGGGTCGTACCCCCGCCCCATGCGAAGTACCTTAGCAGCTCCCTCCCTTCGGGTGGTGGGAGATGTGAACTACCCTAATTAGTATCAGATGCCACCGATGGGGGGAGTCAGGGGTCATGTGGTAGTCCCTCGAGAAGGCTTTCGGGGGGGTTGTGGGACCCCGGGGCGAGTGGCTGGGCAGCCCAAGACTCGGGGGAGGAGGTGGAGTGTGCCCCGCGTGAGCGAGCAGTGGCCCTGCTAAAGGCTTCGATAAAAGCGACAATCGCCGATAAGCCAGCATAACGATGATATCAGACACGCGGACTGATGACCAGGTCAAGAGAGGCTCTCTTGGGGGAGACTGGATTGCAAGACATTTCCTTCGGGAGACTAAAGTACAGTCGAGCGCCAATGCATCGAGGTTTATAGGTAGCTGCGAGTTGCATCAAGTAGATGATACTGCTATGTAGTGGGAACACACATTCACTCCATGAATACATCGTAGGTCTAATTCAAAAACCACGTAACTCCAAAAAAATGCAATTTATCATTACTATTCAAATAATTTTGGTTGATGGTAACTAAAGAACTCTATCTAATCCTCTTTACAGGAGGTAGAAAGAAAAATAAAGGTTCACCTTTTTTAGAGCCGTTAATAAAAACTCCTTTATCGTCGAATAAAATCAGTTTTCTTGCCCCATGTAAAAATTCTGAAATGTAAATTGTTTGGTTTGTTGATTGGACCGACGATATTTAAAATGTATTAAAAAATTTGATTGTTCAATTAAGCGAGTAGAATGCAAATACATTCTCATAATCTTCTGGATTTTTCAACAAACTATTCACAGACCAATATACCAAAGAATACATTTGTGTGACCATTAGCGGATTACTCCGTTTAAGTTACTGCGCGGTCGGTTCTACGCTTTATGATTTTGTTAAAATATACTGGTCTGTTAATCGGTAAATAGGCACACTGGAATTATTATTGTAATCTCGTAGATGTCCATCGTTTATGATAATCGTCTATGATTCTATCATTGGGGAGAATATCTGTCTAAATATATATTTCCTACATAATTAAAATTTTCAAAAATGTGACTTTTTAGGCGAAACTCACAATGGAAGTTTAATATTCAAACCTTTGATAGTTTTTCACTAAACTAATTATATTTTTGCCATAAACGTTTTTGTAATATGCCTAGTTAATATAATGACCTCTGAATTTTTCTATTTTCAATATAATTTCATGGTTCGGGACTTACGAATACATAAACCAACTTTACAATGAACGCATGGGTTACCCTATGCCAATGATAGAGCAAACAATGTCCTAGATTTATAATTTTATTAGTTCAAACATTTAATTACAGAAATTGTGATCACTTACGTCAAACATCTAAACAAAATTACTGCCATCTATGCCATAATTTTAGATAATAGAGCAGAGTCTCTCTTTTGGTAGCAAGATTAGGATTTTTGATTAAATTTACTTTCTTTAAAGCTTTGAGAAACTTGGTGACGATTGCCATTAAGCATTAATTCGTCTATGCTTGTGCCTAGGAAATACGCGATGAGCATGATGCCCACTAATTTGATATTTAAAGTGCATAACAAAGCAAAAGTATATTTAAAAGCATAAATAGTGATGCTACTATATAGTGGCAGCTCCTAATGGGCAAAATTCCATACTTGCAGCTTGCCAGCATTGACAGGATCGAAAATGATTCAACTAAGGTACTGCGAGGAAAGTATAAACTTTCGTTCTCTGCAAGCATTTACTTGATATGATATGATAAATGATATGATATGGAATTACCAAATAAATATCAGTAAATTGACTCTTGAGACTATTAGCGGGACACGGACTTGAAGTAGTCGGTACTTTTGCAAGGAAGTTCTCTCATCCACCTTTCTTATTGCATTACTAATGCTAGTCATCTGCCGTGTCACCGTAATTACATACGCGTAATTTCGCGTCCTTCAAACTGTAATATCTGGGTTTAGAGTTTTCTAACCCTGAAAATCTGGAATAAATTTGAAAAAAAACGAGCTCACCTCCATATACGAAATTAATATAAGTTGTAAATCCGTAAATGTTGTATCAAGTATTGCAAGGTTTGCATTTAATTGATCAAGAGAAAAAATATCGTAGTTGATGAAACCCTGTCTAAGAGAATAATAATAGCACTAGCTTTTTAAAATTAATCAGACCTAAAACTGACTTTCCGGTTTCGGCTTTTCAGGTTGATAGAGCAAATTATCATTTCACCTTGATATCAATCTATTTCTCTCTTCTCACTTCAAATAAAAATATCTCACCATTCCATAGATATCAATATTTAAGCCCATTGCCAAACTACTTTCCGTGATTATTTACGAAAAATACCACCCACATGGAAAATGATACGTGTATTATTATTATATGGACCTTATTAAAATAATAAGTCATTTCGAATATCTAAATCTCGTTAAAAATCAACAATGTGTAGTTTGAATGCTTCCTAAATTTTTTTTGCACATAAATCATATCATCTCCGCAAAAATTATTTCAGGATCACAGAAAACCTTCCGTCGTGAAGGAGTGTTAAACGTACTGCGTGAATAAATGAGTCAAGTTAATGACTGATACAGAAATTCTTATTGAACTTTTTTAGATTTCATTCTTATAGTTGTATTTAAGTTCACCTTTAATAATGATATATTTAATTCGTACTTAACACAGCTGTAGAAATTGAAACGTATACCTCGAATATGGTCTCCATTATGACTACGGAATTATCTCGTTTAAACTACCTTAAGGCTTCTTCATGTTTTGATGCACTCAGAATGGATCATTTGGTTAACTGGTAGCGCGTACTAGTAGCAGCGGATATACCAAGTTATCAAATTGCTAGTGCAAATTGGTGCACAGTTTTTGGAGCATATACAGTAGTATGTGATATTTTTATTCGCAATCCTTCGTTTCATACTTTCACCCTTGGATTGTTTTCTGAGACACAGATGTCGAGACACTGAAGTTGAAGCACCCTCCAAGACTTGTGTCGGCGGCGGCGCTGGGGTCAGGAGGGCGGCCCTGCGGGACTCCCTGCCAACATCCTCCACGCGTTCGCTGTTGCTGCGTAGGCAAAGGGGGAGGCGGCGGGGGAAGGAGTGGGGGTGTGGAGGCTTGGGGAGCCGAGGAGTTGCGGAGGCGCCAAGTTAGAGCGACGGCCGGGGCTGGCGGCGGGGGGGGGAGGGGGGGGGGAATTAAGTCCCGTCCCCTAAAAGCACAGGGCCTCTTTACGGGGAGACCACGTCTCCCAGAGTCGGGCGAGAGGGAAGCCTCGGGGGCCGTAGAGAGCTGTGCACGCCCCAGTGCGCCCGGCGGGGGCAGAATGGCGAGGCGAAGGCGCGGAAGAGGGGGCCAGGGGTGGCGGGAACGAGGCTGGCAGGCCATGGGGTTAGCGCGGCCGCCGCTCCAATCGAAGGTAAACCAGTGGATCAACTGCTCTTAGGCCCGGTTAGGCCCGGGCCCGGATAATTAGGTGTCTTGACGAGATGTTGCGTGTCGCCTTAAGCCTCGGCGCCGCCTCGCCCCACGGCGCGCAGCCCCCGCCACCCGCCCTCCACCCCCCGACACCACGCCCCCGTACAACCCCCCTTGCTCGAACTGCCGCATCGAGTTGGGGGCGGGGGATGAAGGCGGGTGGAAAAGGACCGGAGGGGGAAGATGGGAAGGCACCCTCATTCTGGCTGCGACAATAAATCAAGACCCGGATTTAATTAAATCTTCCATTGAAGTTGCCATTTCAAGGCGAGAAGGAGGGGGCGCAGGCGAAGGTCCCGGGGCACCTCGGCCCGCTCCGTGGGGAAAGCCGGAGAGGTGGGATGCGGTGTGAATGGGGGATGGGGTGAAGATAGCGAGAGAGGGTGCGGGTCGGGTGCGGGCCGGGTGCGGCGGGACGGATGTGCGATGGAAGGAGTGGCTTCCGGAGAAGGACCGGGTGCCACGTGATATTTCACATTTTGGGAGCGGTCCGCGTACGATATTTAATTAAACCTCGCGGCCAGATTGATAGATTGGGTTCCGATAGGGCCGGCTCCTTCACGGCCGACGGTCTATCTAACCGGAGGAATAGCAAGGACATGGGGCCCCCGAGAAATGTGGAAGAGGGTTGATGGTAATGGAGGAGGTGGGGGGCCGGGCGAGGGTCGGGATGCCCCGAGGGCAAGGGTCCGGCAGAGGAGGGCTTAGGCGAGTGCCGGACGAGACTAATGGTTCCGTGCTGAAGATATATCCCGCACGCCTCCACCGCTCCCCTTCCGCAGAGCGCTCCGCCTCCCCCACGCTTGGCCAGAAGATGGAGACCACCCCACGACCCGCAACGGAAAACGGCCCGAGCCCAAGAACTCATTTCGGCAAGCCCAGACCCCTTCAAATCCGACTTCCCCGGTTTACCGACCTTTTTTTTAGTAGCACCCCTGCTCTTCTCAAGTCCGTATTCTGCCATGCAATTGCAATCCGTAGCGCGTGAATTTTACAGTGAGAAATTCATTCCCATAGATTCGTATCCCAGAGAAGAATGGTTATGTTATGGTGAACATCAGGTATACTTAAGTACTCTGTCGGGTGACTACCGCTAAAGTTTTCCCGTTTGGAAAAATTAAATCCTACAGTTAGCTAACGATCCATTTCGTAGAATTATGAGGATACAAGCACTCCCACCAATCCTATTTTTATTTCCATGTAAAAGTTACAATACCAAGGATAGATATATCTGGGAATTGGAGAACACGCAAAAGATAGTGGTGGATCCGTAGTGAAAGATTTTGAGAATGAAATGGTTTTTGTCCTAAAAAATTGACACTTCAGGTAAACTGGTAGTATAAGTACGCCTGCTTTTACTTTTGACATCCCTCTGTACAGTTTGCATATCATTAAATGCCAAATGATGCATCAGAGCGTCACTTCTCATGATCCCTCCCAAATACACTTACCTCTTACAGGAAATGGTGTCCAGCGCATTCGTCTACCGCTTTGTTTTCCGAGATCTGCACCTCATATACATACGAGTAAAGCTCACCATCGATAATTACCGCGCAAGTTAAGTCCCGAAACACTCAAACCTGCGTAAACGATTGCACGTGAGTGGAAGCCTTCCTCCTATATCTGTATATTCCGGACGGTTTTTTATCAAAACTCATTTCAATGCGTTCAATTGAAGTGATTGCAATCCGGAGTGATGAAGGAGCATTGTGGAACACGGTCTTATCAAGCCATTCTTTCCAAGATGGCTAAAATACCATCCGAATAAGCATGACTGCCTTCCGTGAAAAAAATAAACCCACAGGAAGCTGTAACTATGATTTCAGTATGCTTTAACGACTCCCGGAATTTATTATTTGAAACTGAGGGAGCAACGACCTTTCATTAACTTGGCCACATTGATTTCCACTATTGCGTCCTTATGCTAGGACATAGATACTTACCCTGAGCTTTAAACATGACTAACACTTTGCACGAACAGACCTATGGCAAAGGAAAGATTATATATGAAAGTATCGATAGTTTTTTTGGATTCCAAATACGGACTAATTAGTTTCAATCGTTGAAGGGAAGGCAACACCTCACTCCGTCTACTACAATCCTCTGGACAAAATGAAATAGACATATTATTAACGTCAAAGAGCTATTATACGAGTATAATATTGAGATACAGAAGTTAACTCACTGTGTTGGCATCAGTTGCAATTTAAATCATTATCAGAGAGTATAAATTTCGTAGTAACAATATCAGGGAGTAAATAAAACGGCAACAAACACAATCAATACCTTAAAACACCAAAAAATCGCAGAGTACCTTGTTTTTTCACTAGATCGCAATTATTCAGCGAATAAAATACTCTTTAGATCATATAGTTACCAGGTGTAGAAAATGCCAGCTTTATGGAAATGTTGATGAAAAATTTCATGCGTACTTCGATTATAAGTTTCATGAAATTTTTTACCAAACATGTTATCCATTGCGTACCATGTCACTCCCAGACTGATGTTTAAGATCAAGTAGCAATTTTTATGTTGGTTTTGCGAAGAGAAAAAATTAACTCACGCTTTTTAAACCATAGCATTTTTCCATTAATATCCGAAATAATCAAATTGTGTTAAAATATAATTTTCACGCAGTCGATTGCCGTTCATTTTCCAACCCAAATGGATAATATAATAGATGCTCGCAGCTGCCAAAACACGTATGGACGATTAAAAGGCACTCGATAACCTTAACGTGGCATTCGACCCATTGAATTATTATTCAACATTGAACCCTAAAAACGGCCAAAATCGTTCATGATTCACTCAAATAAATATTCTCGAGAGGCATAAATCATTCCAGCATATACACTCCGAATATCATCTGAAGTACTCTAGAGCGAAAAGAATAATTTTCGGAGAGGAAGGGAGAATCTTTGATCGATGGCTTTGATAACGAATGCAAACTTCTCAAATAAGGGCGAAAGGGAAAATGCCGGCGTGGAGTATGGGGGGAAGAGGGGGGCGAGGGAGGGTAAGTGGGAGGGCGGCAAGTGAGGAGAGTCGTAAAAGCGGGCGAAGGAATGAGGGGCGGCAAAGATAGAGAGACGGCGTGGGGCGACGGAAGAAAAGAGAGCCCGGCTGCGTGCGAGGGGCGGGAGTGAGGCGTCGCCGGGAACGGGGGGCCCTCGTCCCTCGTCAGACGATGACCCACAGCCCCCGGCTTTGCTTTGAGGCGCGTCGGCCGAGGAGGCGAAGGGAGTCGGAAGCGAAGGGAGTCGGGGGCGAAGGGAGTCTGGGGTGGGCGTTGGGGGCGCGCGTGGACGGAAAGGCGAGGCCGGTGGGGGCCGCGCGCGCGGGGAAGAGGGTGTCGGCGGTGGTGTTTCGTGGGGGCGGGGGAAGTGGCGGCGGGTTCTCTCGGAGTGGCCGCCGCTGTCTCCTTGGTAACAAGAACGGCATCCCGCACTGGACTGGGATAATCAGCACGGAGGCGCCCCGCCGCGGGGGGCCGCAGGACGGAGACTTTGGCTTCCCTGCCCCCACACCCCCGGGTGGCACTCTCGGCAGTTGCCCAGGGAACGGGGCGGGGGGTGGGGGAAGGGTTTTCGGAGAGCAACACGGGGCTTATTAAAGGGGGGCAATGGCAGGGGGTGCCACCCTTCCTCCTCTCGCACCGAAGCTGGCACCGTACACACGCTCACTCACACGCTCGCCACCAGGGGCGTCGTGGCAGGAGCGCGCCGAGGGGTGGAGGGGCTAAATG
Organism: Ceriagrion tenellum; assembly: GCA_963169105.1. NCBI lineage: Eukaryota > Metazoa > Arthropoda > Insecta > Odonata > Coenagrionidae > Ceriagrion > Ceriagrion tenellum. The sequence goes on along the minus strand of OY720638.1, from coordinate 116,269,895 downwards.
ATATACGGAGTAGGCGAGGAAGGGATGAAGACAGCAAGAAGGGGGCGAAGCTGGGGCGGCCGCCTGGAGAGAATGAGGAAGTGAGGAGGAGGCAGGCAAAAGACTGGCAAGAGGGGGAGGAGAGAGAGGTCGGGGTCAAGCCCCCGGGGGCAGGGAGGCGGGGCCAGAGGCCGTTAGGGGCGCAGGTGAATGAGGGTGGAGTGAGGGGGAGGCGGAGAGATTAGGTTGATTGGGCGTGGGAGCGAGGAGCGGCGTTGGGACGGCCGGCGTCGGGAAAAGTGAGGAAAGTTCCGAAGGGTTTCGACGGAGGGGGCCTGGTGGTGCGGGGGGTGGGGCGCGGGGTCTCGGGTGCGGGAGTTGGGCTGCGGGGGCTCGGGTGCCGGGTGCGGGTGGCGAGGGCGCCGATGACGGCTTGCGGCGGGGGTGGGGGCGAGGCGCGGGATGGTGCTGGGCCCGAAAGGGTTGGGGTGGGCCGCCGAGATGGGCCGGCCTAGGGGTTCACATTAGGAGGAGTGGATGGGCACGTTGGGCCGTTGGCGTGCGGTTGGCTGGCTGGAGCAGAGGGTGCGGCCGCATGCGAACAAAAGGACCGCTGCCTTACACTACTTGTTCTCCAGTAGCGCGGCGAGTTGACCAGTGAAGTGATCACGTTCGCTCTCGAAATCCCTCGATATTTATGCCGTGCTCTGAAATGCACTCTAGTTTCTCATTTGAGGGAAAAACTGATTGCCTGTGAAAATTCGCTTGTATCTGGTTGACAGACATCTGACTTATCTCACTCACCCTGGACAGCAGAAAGATGGACCACGTTCGGGAAGTATGAGCTTTTCATAACGAAGAAAAAAGACTCCAATTTGCATATCATAGATGAACTAGATCTTAGTTACACACTGACCACTCTCACCTCTTCAAGAGATGAGCCGTATCAAGAAGAAAGATTACTTCACTTTCCTTCCGGCAATGACAGAGAATGAATGAAAATGTCCGTCTTGCCTTCAGACCTTGACTCCAGACCTAACGCTTGGAAACACACGAGCCATACGTAGCGTTGAATTTGAGAAACGCGGACTTATTAAGCGAATATTAGGAAGGCTCTCAGCAGAAAAAAGGAAAGAGAGATGCTACTTTGCACATTTCTTTGCGCAGTATATAAAATACAAAGGAAACAACATGCGGAAACAAAGAAGCACATTACAAACAGAAAAAGTCACATAGCAGATGGGAGTATCAGCTTGGGAACCGACTGAGACTCGCAATCCACACACTAGGCTTCGATTACCTGATAAACTGCGATCAGAAGAGCTTCAGTACAACACGGAGGATATTATTTTATATTTGCATTACATCTCAAGAGCTGATATAAATGACTAAATACGAGATAGAATAACGAACTGACGTGTACAAAAATTCTTATTTTCTCACTCCATAAGAATTAAAACAGCCAGACATTATACTTGGACACATCATTAACTTATCGTACAACTCATTCCTCTCCTCCCTCCTCCTAATTTCCCATTTCCATGGATATAGTTCTAACAACACCTGCCACAAGCCTTTGCGGTGACTGACAGGGTAGTGTTTAGATAAATTAAACTGCATCAAGCTGGACTTAGTGGAAGTTGTCTATATTCATGCTGAATAAAAACACAGATTCATTTCCTGGCGTGACACGTTTCACCACCCTGTGGCATAATAATATGGAGGTGGTACAGGGCGGTTCCAGTAAGTAAATATTCAATAGTATACCAGTGTATATAATAAAAAAATTAATCCGTGGAAGATTACAAAGTGTTTTTTATTCAGCATGAATAGTGTCCAGATGTAGATAAATTTTCAAAATCCTTATCTCATTCGCGGCTCATGTTATGCCTGGCCTGCAATTACATCCAACAGAAATCAGATTCTTTCCGGCTTATTCAAAAATTGAGCTTCAAACTGCTGCTGACAACTGCTTTTTTATGAAAAAAACCAACAAATTTATTATTTGAATTCATTGAAATCTTTCAATGTTCCTACCTTTCCTGCAAGCAACGGCATATGGATTCATCAGATTTCTTCTTATTTTTTGATAGACATGTTTAGCGAATCCCCTTTGTTTCTATTTTTGAAAAAAATGGAGTTTTTGAAAGCGCACAAATACAAACCTTCATATGATTCCTCCTTTCTTTGTCAATTTATACATTCCTGCAATTTGATAAGACAAAGGAGAAAGTTAAAGGTTATATACAAGCCCGATGTATAGAACCAAAACTTCGACATTAACGTAAGGCGACCTTCACACATTCGGTTTGCTGGCCCGATTCTAAAACGTAGCAGAAATTCAGTGGCGATGAAAAGTTACACGAAATTTATTTAAATTCTGATACTCTCCGCCGATAATAGGGAGTTAAGGCGTATTGAAACTAAAATTTTGGACTGCTAGCTTCATTAATTGAAAGTATGTTTGAAAAAAATGAACAATCTTTCTAAGCACAAACGAGGGATTTTAAAAGCGAGATCTGAAATGACGCATTCAACTATCTTGAAAAGAGTTCACTCATTGTTTATGACGAATAAATATTTCCTAGTAAAGATGCCCATGAACTCAATATTGATAGTAGACTAGAGGTATCAAACCATAAGAGCTTCTCAACATTGCTCTACACTAACCGAATTTATCGAAGCCTACAATTTTATTTTCCTCAGCCTACGCTATGCTGATCACTGCAGAGCACCTATTGCATCAATGCAACATGTGAGCCTACGATAATAATCACGCAAACGGTGATTTGACATAAACATATTTTTCCAAAATACGGATTTTCTGACCGCGAAAAATGTTCAACCGGAAAGCATATCGCACCTCGCATCGCCGCAATGGGATTCCGCGAACCTCATCGCGTTCACATACCGGCCCCCGCAAGCGAAGTTCCCAAGATCCGCGGCCCCAATTCAGGGGTGTCGCACCGGATCCCACGCCTCGGCCCGTCAGGGCCCCAAGACGTCTCATCGACAAGTGGGGGCGGGGAAGTTTGCGCCGCTACCCTCTCGGCACGCGCGAAGAGAACGAGGTTACGGAACACACACCCGCCCCTTCCTTTGAAACAAAAAATATATCCCTTCCCTTTTCAGACATCCATTATGTTGACGACGTCAAAGCCATCTCTCGTCGTAAAGGCTCGTGAAAGTGGAGAGGGGTCGTCGGGGGGGGGGGGGGGGGGTGGATGTGTAGGGCGGGAGCGAGTCGGAGGGATGTGCGTACTGGGGGTGGAGGGCTGGAGCGGGCACGATCGGAGCGAGTTGATGACGATTAAGGGTGAGGGGGGTTGGGGGGAGGAGAGAGCTGGTGGCATTGAGGTGGGAGGTGGTGGGTGGGATGGCGCGCAGCATTGCTTTGAATGCCGGGAGTGGATGCCGATTGGCACTCGGGAGCGGGAACTACGCGCGTCAAAGGAATGCTCGGAGGGAGCGAGGACTAAAGGAAATCACTAAAAGGGTTGAATTTCTCCCGCTGCACTCCACCTGCGTATTGGCATTTGGGAATGTAAAACGTGTTCAATTAAGTACTTCTGCGGAAAAAAGGAGTTTGGCAGTTTGATTAAGCAACTTTTCCAATGTCGTGCTCAGAGGAAGGGTCGATTTGTTTCAACTTCGTGCACAAAAAATCCACGAATGTAGCGACAGAATTTTTACCAAGGTGGTTATCCATAATAATCTGTGGTTCCGAAGCAAATTTGGGAGTTTTTTTTCTGAAAAGCGGCCCACTGACAAATTCCTTTACAAAGTCCTTTGAATTGCTCCGGCTTACAAGATAAAGTTGCTATTAAAATCGGTAATTCAAGGCGTCCAAAAGTGGCGCAATGGAAGAAAGTTCACCTAAAGACCTAGTTGTGGAAGTTTAAAGTACCATAAAAAAATCTTGCATTATTTGATGGCTATCATCTCACTGAACGTTGACCCAGTTAAGGTATTCACAAAAGTCACAAATAAATGACCACAGAATAGGATACCTAAATCTTTTAGCAAGTTTTGCATTGCTCTCGTATGGATTGGCCGTGCCAAAATAATTCTAGAATTAATTGCGGAATTTTGGTATCGTCTGGCGAAATGAGCTTCGAGTTCAACATCTACTTATTTTCTGAAAGAGATGAGAGAGTAAAATTGTACTTCTTTTCTGTGACTTAAGATTCAAGTGAAAAACGTCTAATTTACATAATTATTAACCTATGATTTATATGTATAAAATTTATAAGTTTTAGGCTTCTCTGAGGACAACATAATTACCACCTCATGCTCCGTGATGTTCAACTCATGCCTTACATTCAGAAACATTTTGCTTCAGTTCGCTAATTGCCTGGCGAAAATGATCCGATATCCTCACCAACAAGGGTAAAATGCTCTAGGCAGAAACACTTTGGCAACGAGAGGCTCCCATCGAAGCACAATCAAATCCCATCGAAGCGCAATTTGTCAAGCCCAACACCATGTCTGCTAAAATGAATATTTTGGTTTAGAATCCGAAACTCTGCGATTGATTCTTTAACATTACTAAATAATGTTCATAATTTTCTCACTTTTTATAAACTCCACTCATAACCTTTAAAAAATTTAAGCTGCTATAATCAGTCAAGGATAATCTCGATTTCTTCCGCACAATTTCACATGTTAACTGCTGTGTTATAGTCAATCACATTTTGAACTGCACTAGAAGACAGAATGATAAATGACTCGTAGATTTACTTCATGTTGGTTGATGTAGAAATATTAGCTATTTTGCGATCAACCCAAAGTTCTGGCGACCATTACCAAGTCATAGAACGTATTATACAGTAAAATTTCTTCAGAAGCTCATATATATTGACATGTGACCTAATAACATTTTAGACAGCTAGAAAAAAAATCGCTGATTTAGGCTATGATAATGGCCATGAAGATGCCTATCTGATATGTTAGAGAGCACATTGCATTCTTCAACCATTTATAATAAAGCGTTGAACTTCGAATTACCACATTGAGATCAGCGTTTACTAGTGCGGGTAAATGATTTCAAGAGTCACCACACATGCGCTGCGATAAATTGCTACTCAACGCGAATTTAAGGCCTTTAGTTGGTGGACGCAAAGAAAGGAGGAAGAGATAAAATAGGAACCGGACGACATTCACATGTGTCGTGGGAAGCAGGCGTACCCTAGAAGGCACGGAGGGTGGGTAGCGGATCAGAAAGATCGCAAGAGGTTATGGGTTGGAGACCTCCATGTTAGTGTAAAGAGCGTTGGGTGGATGGGAAAGGAAGAGAAGACTGATTTTACAATGTGATTCATCACAATAGGATTCGAGAATTGGGGGAAATGAGCCGCATATTTGGGGAAACTGAGTCCCACTTAGCCCTATTTATTGTATATATTTCCATATGTTTCATTTTCTTTTGTATTTTATTCATTTGAACCCCACACGGTAAATTGCATGCTGAATAATTAAATGCCAAATTTCCTGTCACTGTAAGTAAAAATTATATTAAAAAATTACGGTGACCGCAGATCAAAAGAAGCCTATCAAAAACTATTGTTTTTATGCAAAAAATTGCAGTTTTGTAGTAAAAAAAAGTGTATGCAAGTGAATGGACATATATTTTTAGTTGAAAAATTTTCTTGCCCTCTCCTTCCCCTGTCGCAGTAAGGATTCGTTTTACCACAGCCATTTGTATTTCAATCAAACGATTGGGAGAACCAGTATTGTTTCCAAATCAATGAAAGGTACAGCAAGAGATCCAGACATCTGAAAATAGCTGCGGTTACCGAATGGAATTTTCCCCGGAATCGTCCAGTTACCCCCAACTAGTGGGGCAACATTGATACATATTATATTCGTAAATATGGTAACAATCTATCTCAAAAGTTATATCATGTGTTGAACTGTTTAATGATTAAAAGTTAATCGATAAGTTCACAGCCATTTATTGGCTATTACTTTTTCCAAATACCTCGGATAAACGCTTAAACACTCTCCAAAAGTATAGTTAGTTGATTTATGCCTGATCACCATGCCGTGATTAGCCAAATATACCTTCCACCCATTTCCGCTACCTTAAGAGTTAAAAAAAGGTCAGTTTCTTTTGAAAACGTCAAAGACTGCCAGAGTCGTCACCTAGAATGATTAAACTATCATCTCTGACACTTAGCAAGTAGCGTTGTTGTAAGTAACAGATATTATGCACTGATGACGAGAAATTTAAATACGACTTGCGGCCTGAGGATTCAATCGACCAAAATATCCGACCGATGTCGTATGAGTTTTGATATTTTGAGGCTTTTATTCTAATTTTTTACTTATCCTCAGGATATAAAAATTCTTATTGCGCTTCAATTTTAAATCTAGCATATTTTTACGCCAATTTATGCAATTTTCAAAAGCCATTTCAAAGAATTAACTTATTGACACAAACGGTCGTAACATCGCAGGTGAGTGAACACAACGCGGGGAAAATTGTAAGCGTTTTATTTTCTCCAAGGAGGAACAAAAACCATTATTCTGCGATGATACGAGCAAACTGTATAGAGTCAATGGCAGCTTTTTGAGAGCAGATACTCGTTAGTTTAGATGGGCATCATAACATCGCTAGAACAATACCGAACTAAACACCGGAAATTGCATGCTACGAACGACGTCGTTCTTTAGCATCTCAATGCGTATAGCGCTCAGAATTGGCCCAGAGGCATGCCATTTTCATTGCACCCGCCAGAGACTAGAGATGACTAATTTTTACAATTATTTTACCTTTGTTACAAAAAGGGCTTTTTTTCTCGTTAATTGTGTTTGCATCGAACTCCTAATAATTTTCCGCGCCAAATTTGGTCAAGTGCCCCATCCGAATCGAAGAAAACGGCACAGTAAACTGTGTAAGAAGAAAAAACCTTCAGAATGGACATATAAACTCGTACAAAAAGGTCACTAGTTGATTGACTTCGCTGAAACATCCAGTGTATTGGAATTCAGTTTTCGGAGCCTTCGCTACCTCTCTAGTTGCTGACTGACCGGGTCCCACCGCCTTTATAAGGCAACTTGAGCGGGAAACAGGTCTGTTTTTGCTTGGATCAGCTCTTTCTTACCAAAAATATGAATGCGGAAGATCATTGGCTTTCGAAAGGATGGCGAATATATAAGATATTTTTAGCGTTTGCTCAAACCTTTCGCAGTGGAATATTTTGAATGATATGAAGTGAAATTCCCCCGACGCTTTTTTGGCGCAAAAATACTGGAGGTAGAAAACCTATTCGTCAAAACTCTTTAACTCTCATTTACCCAGTCTTACCGCTTGATTTCATTTGCACTTCCACCATGGCACCTGAACAATACCTTGGAAACGGATAAACAATGGCAAGCGACTCCTAAATTCCTTTTTTAGCGCAACGGTACGGTACAAGCATCCATAATACTACCATACCGATGAAGGTAGAGAGACTCTTGAAATAAATTCTAGTTAGCTTTTCGAATAAACCAGCGCCCTCCAATTTTTTAATTTTACCAACAAATAAAAACTGAATAAATGCTCCCTCCCACATAGGTCATATTACACGAGCATTAGCGGAGATTCGTAGCTTGATGATGGCTATATTCTAAAACTTTCCATGTCTTGATATGTAGTTTAATTTCATACAGAACTACACGTAAAAAATTAAATGCTTTTTAAATACAAGGTAGAATAGGAAAAAATTTCATGAAGTTTAGTAATATTAAGGTAAATTCAGATATTTGTTGGCCAAGGCTGAAGCTGAATGTGATAACGTCAATTGGCCCTAAGGAGACTTTTTTTATTTGGTTTCACCCAGAAGCAGACGCCTCTACCTTTGAAAATTTGTTTCGTAATCTTCGAGATATCAGCGTAAAGGTCTTTTAAATGAACGTCAATGGATAATTTTTAGCATCCAATAACAGAAAGTTGCAGCTATCGGAAACTATTCGGATAAATTTTGTCAAATAGGTAAATTAGTCGAGGAAAGTTTCTTTCCGATTCCTGAAAGGGTACAATTGAGCGTTAAAAAGAATTTATATATTAATCAAATAGCATTTATGCTGATTGAAACATTGCAAATACTTATATTATTCAATCGTAAGAAACACAACTGGTACAATGGAGTGCGGGTTCTTTCAAAAGCGTCCGTTCAAGTGGAGGAATATTTTGCCGATCAAAAGGCGAAAGAAAAATTTATTTGTGTCTTTGAAGACTAAAAACCTTAGCGACTCGCTACGCTTTCGAAAATGGCGGCCTTAAACTTTATCCATTCCACCAATATGAAATTTTATAAAATAAATACGCTCAGCCCACAGTAGAAATTTCGAATTCAAGTCGAATAATTTCTCAGCTCAAGTTTCACTTGACACGAATTATCATACCAATTCGTCATTTCTGGACGATTAGCGGCTCCAGGTGGTCAGACGGCTGCCCGCAAAAGCCTCCGCGCGTTAGCCATCCTCTTGTGTCCATTGCTCGTGGCACGGATGGTCGCGGGATCGGGGGTTTAGAAATGGATTAGAGGGCCGGAGGAGAAAGCATTGCCGCGGAGGCTCGGGTTACACTCCGCATGTGGGCGGATGGTAAGTGCTATGGTATGGCGGGTGGGCGTGGGGGCAGGCTTTGGGGGAGGCGGGGGCGATACGGAGAGGGGGCGGTGTGCACGAGGGGGCGATCGGAGGCAAGAATTGTGTAAGCAGGAGGCAAGTAGCTGGGGGGCGGTGGGGTCGGGAGGGGTCGAGTGAGAAAGCGGTCGCTGTTTCAAATTAATGCATTTGTCGGGGTCAAATTTGGAAGCCGTTAATTCTGGGGGCAAAACGAAGCGGCAGTCGGAGGGTGAGTGCGGTGTGGTCGCGCAGTGAGAATTGATTTCTCATTAACCTGAGCTGCCACTCCCGTCAGAGAGGGGGGTTGTCGGTGGGAGGGGGGGGCGGCGATGGGAGGGTGGAGTGGGGTGGGGAGCGCTAGGAGCCGAGCCGAGGTGTGTGGCACGTGAGGGATGTGCTAAAGCTATGCGCTCCCTTGGTTTGACGTGATTGGGCCCGCTGTTTGATGATGGTTGCACTAAGCACGCATCTGTTGGCTTCCACCGCCGCCGCTCTCACTTCCGCACTCACACTTCACGGTCGGAATTTATGCATCGCTTACCTCGTTCCAAATTAGATTCACGTCACATGCTATTTTTTCCCCATAAGTAGTGAATTCCACATTTGTTCCACTGGAGTTCCGAAAGAGGAGCGTAATGTAACTACTCAATATCAGATTTTGCGTTAATGACCGTGCCTATACCATCTATCAATTATAAAATGGCAAATTCTGGATAAGGACCAAGTGTTGTGTACCAATTTGAATTAAATATGTGTATATTTTTACGCCAAATGCCCAATAGGGGTAAAGTAGAAATAGTTTCAGGTGAAATTCATTGGCATCATTTTTCAAAGGCTGGGATTATAACATGATTTCTTTCTCTACTCTCACATTTTTCCAGAAAAAAAAGATGAGAGAAACGGTACTTTACATGACAGCACTACTGAGAAATATAAATAAATTTCTTGAGTTTGTTTCAGCAGGGCTTTAGAGAATTAGGCAAACAATGGAAGTTAAACTTCCATTAAAACTTGACTCACTGAGTGCATCTCTCTAGACACGAAGCTCACCACACAATGATAGCTGCTGAATTATAGCAAAGTGTCTACTAGGTAATCAGGATGTCTCGTTATAAAATCAAAATTCGACGTGTAATATAAACATTGTCAACATTCATTATTCTTATTGTAACTCAATCCTCTGCAGAACGTTCTGCAGAGGATTGCGGACCGCATTCCCGCTCTTGCTCGCTCTTTGCCAACATTCTTCAACTCTATGACCCCTTCAATCCGAATCTCGTCCCACTCTTCATGTCTGCGTACATATACAAGGTTTGAATTGAATTTTTACAGCATTTCGGGTTCGAATCCTAGTAGAAAAATGGGACAGGAAAAGAAATTTATAAAGTTAGAGTTAACCGGTGGATATAGCTCAGAAAGCTGGCGGTTTCTCAAGTCTCTCAGTCTGAAGAAAATAAAGACAAAATAATATCAATTGATTTCGAGAAGTGGAAAGACTGCTTTACTGGGTTACTAATGGAAAATAGAGATGAATCACAGAACTAAGGACTCATAAAATTTAACTACCACAATGTCTGCAATAAAAAAGGATGCGGGAAAGTGAGATATATGTAAATGGTTAACATATTGAAAAGCCCCGAGATATCTCAACAAAACTCTTACAGTTCGGTTCCATTACCTTGCCAAACTTTTCAGTCGATGTTTAAACGGTATAAATGTCCTAAAGGAGTGGACAAACTCATATAATTCAATAACCCCTTCAAAAGAAGATAAAAACTAGTGAGAAAATTTCCCTGGCATATTGATCAACAGTACCATAAGCAGAGTAACGGAAAAATAATTTTAAAATATAAATGAAAAAGAAGTCAAGGAAATTATGGTTGAAAAATAACCAGGTTTTCAGGTGGGTAGATCTATAATAGATCACATTCACTGTGTAAAGGAATGTATTTAGAAAAAGGAGTCCTATAACCTTGAAATAAATCTTCCATTCTTTGATATGAAGAAAAAATATTATACTGCCCCAAGAATGAACTTTTGGGAAGATCTTGAGAGATCAAAATTAGGTACAAGCTTAATAAAACCGATGTACACTTATATTAAGAGAATGAGGCATAAATAAAAGTGGCAAATTGAATATCTTAGGAATTTAAAGTAGATAATGAATAGAAACAAGGATGATGCCCCTCAACAATACTGCTTAAGGTATATTTAGGACAAGTTTTAAAATCTTTAAAACGGAATGTGACGCCATGGGAACTCTCAGACAGGAACATGCTTCCTTTTTGTTTCGCGAGCGATTAAATAATTATACCGCAGGAATATGATGACATTGAGTATATGAACATCAAGATTATCGAGAAAAATCATAAATAGGGGCTCGATGTTCTAATTAAAAAGATAAATTACATGTTAATAGGATGCATAAAGCAAGATGTCGTTCTTAAAACAAGACAGCGTATATCACGCTGTAAAGAATATAAGTACCTAGGGTCACAATTTTCACGAGAGGGAACACTAGACGAAGCAATTCAAGAAAGCTGCTAACAGGGAAGGCCGGTCATGTTACTACATATCAGTATTCTGATGGATAAAATATTCCAAAGAAAGACAAGCTTAGGATCTACAAAGCCATAGACCCGCCTATAACAACATATAGTAGTGAAGTCTTACCATAAAAATAAAAATCAAAAAGACCTCTTAGAGCAGAAGAGTTGGATTTTTGGAGAAGAACTGCCAAAATATCTTGACGGGATGAAATTATAGAAATTATGGACAATCCACATGATATTATCGAGGCAATAAGAGGAAAGCTGCAAGAATGGAATGGATATGTGCAATGAATGGAAAATAAGAGGCTATCAAAACAAGTCCTGCTGTGGAATCTAATTGGGAAAAGGAAAAGAGAAAGACCTAGAAAGAGCTGGATGGAAGGGATTGAAAGAGAGATAAGAGAGAGAGGTCTAGAAGATGAGCAATGGAGTGGTCAAATAATGGAGATTGGGAATCGGAAGCCACTGTAGAGCAACATAACCGATAAATACATAAATTCATAATTCACATGAGGCCTTTCGAGAAACCTCGCAGACCTTGGTATTTACGAAAAGAGGTGCAATGAAGAATTTAGCAGAGACGAGCCCGTTGTTTCTTCCAGTACAGAGAACAAAGAGAGGAAAATGCCCTAAATCTGTATCTATTTGCCTAGAACAGGGAAGCCTTGGGCTTAAGAGTAGGGTAGCTAATCAAGCTTCTATTTGGTGATTTGGTTCTGCCCTGGACAGAGTAAGGTGATTTCAACGTCCACTAATGAATCGATTAAAGAAAGACAGATCTGCAAAAAAAGAAAGCATCATCGATTAAGAATGATTTGAAACCGAATCAATGCAAATGTTTCGCAAGAATGGTTAAATTATGAGCAAATTTGGTAACACAATACCAAAAAAGAGAAGCTTGGAAAACTCTCAGTACAAGGTACTTAAAGGTGACTAATTAGCGTTTGAACGTGTTTAACAATTAATTATTCAGTGGACGGACCTAAGATTAATTATTTAAATTCAAAACAAGTCCCACCACATCACACCAGACTTCGTTGAATATATTTATATATTCAACGAAGCAATAACTCCTCCACGTACAAAGCAATCCCAAGTCTCCGAAAATTATTATTTATGTGATGATTAACTGAATTTGGAGTAAACGGTAATTGTGTAGCAATGGCTTACCGTCGCGTCGTTAATCGCCTACGCTCTAAGCTCTGTGAATATAAACCCTTGCTATTTCCCACAGCCGTTCTCTATACGGTAAATCTCCTGAATAAGACGTACATACCACAAGATATTTTAGTGAGTATTATTCTCTCGCTTCCCCTCTGGCTATATTTCTAAACATCAACAGTGTTTTTCATGAACAAAATTATCTGACTAACAATTTGTAGATTAGTCCCAAACATACTGCCCAAAAATGCTACTCGAGAAACGGATTAAAAATTCCTCAGTCTCAAAAATAGAGAGAGCGCCTGAAGACCCGGGCAACTCCAGATTCTTCTCTCATGAAAATTGATACGTGTTTGGCTTCTGCAGTGGTAATTCAATCCCGAGAATATTTTCCTCCAAGCCTTTCACGCACAACATAATACACAAACACTTTCAGCTTCTCATTTTCTATCATCTCCTGATTCACTTAACTCTTACACGGAGCTCCTCCCGCTTTTCTACACCAGGCCTCTCATCCCCTTCCCACGTGAGCAGGAGGGCACATCTTGTATTCATCCGCATTCATCCTTGATTTACTCCACACACTCTGCCCGCCCCGATATCCCCAACCCCGTGTTTGCTTACAGCCTCCACTCCCTCCCGACCTCACCAGCTTCAGCCCTCTCCCCTTTCAGCCCTCCCTCCTCCCAACGCTCTCTCTCTCTCCTTCTCTCTCCCTCACTCCCTATCCACTCTTCCTCATGTCTACCCCTTGTCGGATCCTCTTTTGAACCCGATTTTACACTCTGAAAGATAGGGCTTAAGGCATGTTCATTTGAGGCTAATGTGGGGGGCTTCCGGATTTAGCCGGGATCAATGTGGACGGGGAGGGAGGAGGCGAGGGTGGGGGGGCGGGAGAGGCCTGGGGGCGATGGAGCAAATGCCGGCCGGCCCAGAGAGGCGGACGAGGGGAGGGCGGTGGGACTCGGGGGTGGGGTCGCGAGAATGGGGGGGGGAGCTTGAGGAGGTTGGGGGAGGTGGAGTGAGAGGCAGGACGGGCGGTGGTGCTCCATCCTTGGTGGTGGTGCGGAAAAGACCGGGGGGTCGGACGAAGGAAGCAAGAATTGGCGCTCGGGGCGGCAGCCGTGGGGCCGGCGTCTCGGGGGCGAAGGCGTGGGGGAAGGGCGGAGGCCACGGTGACTGGGAGGACTTCTCGGCGGAGGAGTGATGATTATCACGCCCGCAGTCTGCGTGTGGCATTGAGGGGGACGCGGGGGGGGGGGCGGGGGAGAGGGGGAGGGGTCCACGGGAGAAGACTTTGGCAGGAGAACGGGCCGGGACGTTGCCCGGGCCGAGGGAGGCGGCCGGGAGGAGGAAGCTGGGGACGGCCCGGGGTGAGGGATAAAGGAGAGAGGAGACGTGAAAGCACTGAAAATGAAGTGGGGCCGGAGTTAACGAGTCCGGTCCCCACGGGGTGATGGAAGCAATATGCTGCGACGGGACGTAACCTTAGAGGTGTTCCTGTTACGCGGGAGGCAAGAAATTTCACACGGCACGACACGTTCCGCACTGGCGATGTAGCTCTAATGAACTCCTTCCTTTCTCAAAATGGAATGCGAGCCTAGATAGCCGCGTCGATTAGTGACGTGCTAGTTTGAATCCCACCTCGGACAATGATGGGCGCTCGTTTAAAGAGAAGACTGGCAACTGAGGTCATATACGTGATGAGGAAGAGGTTGGTATATTCGTCTAGGAAGGGATATTTGAGAAAAGAGGGAAATACAGCGTTGCAATTCGAGTACTCTTGACTAATCGGGTCCGCAGCTTGACATCTCTTCCGACGGACAAAGCTCGACGCCTTGAATTGTTCCTCGCGTAATATCATACTCTCGGCAGGGACCGGGATTGCAATGAAAAATCCGACCCAAAACTGGGAATGGAACAGTCACCTTCGTGAGGGTAAACCACGACTCAAGCTAACGCAACTTCCCGATCCCCATACGATGGGGAAATTAATTATGAAAGGATAGATTGCTCCACCCATTGATTTAGAAGAAAGACTAAGATACCCGTCTCAACGCCTTTGAGTCATAGCCAGGTACGCTCGAGGATGTTGGCCTCCATTACGTCCTAAGGTCTACAGCTATACAATAAGATGTAAACTTTGGGCCATTGGACAGCACTATGCCAGCGTAAACAACTAATTGAAACAATTTCCCATTTGTACCAACCTGAGTGAATCTATCCGAGCTTTCATATCAGAATCACGTACATTCCCGCCTCAAAGCCTCATTTTCCTGCACGCTACCCTCCTCTTGTTCCTTGAATCATTTCATCACTCCCGGTCATGGAATCCACAATTCATCCGAGGTATCATGAAACATGAGGAAGCGTGCTTACTTCATGTTGTGGTAAATTCAGCCGAGGAATGGGGTGGGGGTGGGGAGCGGATCAGGAGAGAGACGGAGCGGGGGCGGGCGGAAGGCGGGGGCAAATCTCACCCCTCTTGGGGAAAAGGGGCTTAACTCCGCTGGGGGGCGGAGTGATGATGCAGGGCGAGGCGAGGACGAAGCGAAAGGGGCAGGGGGCGGGGTGGCGAGGCGGGAGGCAGCCTCCTAGCCTCCACCGCTCCCTCCACGATGAACACCCGCAGGTTAGAAGATCAAAAGTCTGAGTGGGGCGGCCCGATCTTATAATCTATTCATAAGCCCGCCCGAGGGAATCTCAACGGAGAAGCACGGGAGGTAGTTGCATAGCCGCCCCTTTGCTCCCCCGCAGAGCTCCTTCCCTTGCCCGCTCCTCGTCCCCCTTTTAGCGCGAGAATACGCGATGAGATGCTCCGAATGAAAATCCTTCCGAAGATGCCCTCTCAACTAGACCGGTGAATGGCAAAAGGGCCGCCCCGCGGGTGGTCGGCGAGGCGCCGGTATAGCGTTCTCGCAAGGGGTCTAGGGTGGGTGGTTGTCGGGGGCCCTGGGAGGAGGCAGGGAGAGAGCAAAGTGGGCGCTAGGGTAAGAGGCGATGCGGAAAGGAAGAGGTGATGGAGGGAAGGTGAGGCAATCTCATGAGGAAGGAGGGCATATATTCTGCAAGCGTATTATTACAAGGAAATATTCCATAAACGCAGACCCATTAGCTGGAGGATGATTAAATTATACGCATTCAAAGTTACACATCATTAAATATTTAAAATAAAATTGGAAAAAGGAACGGTAATGTATGACAAATACGCACAAAACAAGAGCGATATCAGCAAAAAAAGCATGGAGCAACGAATGGTAATCTTCCAGCATTACTACACATATGAATAATGTGGAAAATTATGTATCTCCTCTACAACCTCAATTTCTCAAATTTACTAATTTCTTCTGAGAAAGCTTATCGTAATTTATCTCAAAATCTTACAAAAAAGCCGCAGCCCAGTTAAGAACATAATACCACAGATTAAAGCTATTATTCCTTAATATTCCTATAGGATAAAAAACATTAGTCATTTTTATAATACAAAATGGCAATGCGTGATATTTTTATTTCTAGTACCATAAAGCAAACACTGCTACATACTTGTTGGGGGGTATATTTAAACTTCTCAAATGGCTGTTACTCATATGTGTTGTCCAACATACCTAAATAGTTATTCAATCAAAAAATATCGTTTTAACGTGAATGGTTGGTGAATTTTTTATACACACCAGCCATCAATTGATTCATCATTGGTGAGTGATAATAATGTCATTTTACATTTGTAGCAATGACAAGACATAAGGAGAGGACTCCAAATTATCGCTTTCACAAAAAACCTCTTCTTACTGATGTCTTCTGATATAGTTCCGGGCATAATCCCTAGATCTCAAGCAAAATACATTTCCCTGCCTTAATTAGTACTATGCGTTGAAAATTTCTCTTTTTGTTTAAAGCGACGTAGTATATTTTTTCATTGGATTTTGATAGTGATTAAAAATTCATGAGTAATAAATCAAACGCTGAGAGGTTTAGCTAATTAGCGAATAGTTCCCGAGACGGCGATTTCAGGCTAACAGCCAAAAGAGCCCACATTTTGTTAGAGGCAAGTATTTTCTCCGAGATATAATGTTTACCAGCAGAATATTTCGTCCACCTATGGAAATCAATATTTTCACGCAGAATGTGGAAGCAGAATGGGTTCCAATTATCGACTCACCAACTGTCAGCTCTTTGACAATGTCTTCACCAGTGGGTGTAATCGTTTGGTCGAAAATAGACATATTTCACTCAAAACTAGAGGAGCTTTCTTAGGTGTGGGCTAAAAATAAGAGAGAGAAAAATCCATACAAATTTTACAATTCTCCTCCATGGTCAGAGAAAATGACGTATAAGAAGTTTGGCTTCGTACAACAGGCAATCTATGATATACTATATGGCTCTAATTATAACTTAAACGTTCATATGCTTGATAAATAAAACTTTTACTGAGGGTACTAGAATATTAAAGGAGCCCAATTGTCTCAATTCCGCCAAAATAGTCAAAGTGGTCGTCATTTTCATCTGCAAGTATCTTGCAAGATGATGTTGGGGCCGATATTCTAGAGAAGATTTAGGGGCGCATGACATCTGTGGATCGACAGGTCAAGGAAAACATATCCTTACCCGGCTTAACATGAAAACCCCACCCAGTCTTTCCACGAACTTGAATAGGGAATTGATTCTAGTATATAAGAGATACATCCGGAGCTTTCACTTCTGTCCCAGTCCGAGAGATAGGTTCATTTTTACGAAAAAGAGGTTACTTTTATCAATATTGTAGCATAAATTGATTAAATGGTAGAATACATAGCCAATGAGAGACTTCATGTCCACATGGTTTACAGCGGAGGCATATATAATCGGGCCTGTGACTCTTTTAAGATCAAGTAACACAAAATACTAATGCACTAGTACAATTTGGCCGTTTACTTTTCTCCACGGTACTCGGTGGATTGACATGTTCCATCAACAGTTAGTGCCTAGATATAGAATGCTTTGTATGTGTCATAATATTGTGAGTGCTTTTCATTAGCAAAAGTTATTATATCACAATTAATGGATTTTTTGCATTGTTTCACAAATATCCATCCAAACTTTCGGGATATGCACTAGTTAATGAGCTTGTATTTAGAGATTACAGCACTCCGAAACAGAAATAAGAGTGAAATGCAGTAGAGCATAGTATATTCATTGGATGCGAAACTTTTTCTACCGGTATCTAGAAGAAGAGCAATTAGAGATATAATTTTATTTTATTAAGGATAGAAACACAAAGTAAGACTTTGCAAAATGCTAGTCCCTCCCAAATATTTAGCTGAGTGTACAAATTCTGAACAGCAGGAGCTAAATGCGGTTTGCTGTTTTCAGAATTCTCATCGTAGAACGGCACAGTGTGTGGGAGACCAGGTAAAGCACACATGCGTATAATTGCATGGGTTCATTTTCGGTGGATTTGATCCCGGAAAATAAGAGAATGTCGACTAGAGTTCATGGAAAATGTCAGGAGACATAAGGACAACCAATGGGGTCTAATGAGATCAGTCAAGTACGGGAGTTGAGGGAAGGGGGCTGAGTGGCGTTCGGAGGGAAAGGGATGGGCTGTAATTGTGAGGCACGCCACGAAGGAGGACTGCGGAGAGCGGCCGCCTCAACGCGCTCCCGCCAAACGCTACACGCCGCCGCTCATTTGTTGCATCGGACACAAATCCACCGCCACTCTATTCTCAGCAGCACACCTCCCCTTTCCCGCCTCTCTAACCGTTCCCCCTCCCCGTAGTAAAGCTTTCTACCCCAACACCCACCCACTTGCCTCGTCTCCCACCAAAATCTACGTCACCGCACTCCCCCGGACCACATTGGATGAGCGCATTTTATTCGGAGTCGTTAAATGCCGCATCAGACGTCTTCGTATCACATGTACCAATTTGGGGGTGAGGCTCGCCGATAACAGAAGTGTGGGGATGAATTATCTCGCCCCGTTCTGCGAACGTGGTTACTGAATTAATGGCAAAGACTTACATCGAACACAAAAACACATCAACTGACCTCATCTAAAATATACAAATTTGAACATGGCTGCATACTTCCCCATGCCTCCGATCGACGCTTGTCTTTTCCCAGCGTGTGCAGCACGAGTCATACATTAAAAACGATTAAAAGATGCGCACGGCAAATACGGCGCGCTCCTACTGACAAAATCTCGAACCACTGCCGGTGAAACCCGTCCGAGACGGTTTCTTTCTCAAATGACCTGAAAACTGCCGGGCGGCATGAAGTTGCCAACCGCAGGACAGTGGTCGGAAATAGAAAAAAGCCGGACACAAATCCGAAATGGCTTTTTTTGAGGTAAAGACTTGAAACTTGGCACATATACCCACAAATGATTGTTCATAATGGAATGGAAAGCCAGTTGCTTAAGGTTTTAGCCGTTGATGAGATGCATTGGCATAAACATGGCCTAATTTCCAATAAAACGCCCGTCTTCATTTTTCATCAAATATCTATAACTTGATGAGAGCACGCTGATGGTGCTGAAGTGGAAGGATATTTATGAAAAATAAACATTACCATATGTCAACATGGTTCCTTATCTGTACTTTACAAAAATTCAGAGGTTTTTGTCCATGTTTGTGTGCTTCTACGTCATAAAATGGCAGACGCTATTTTCAGGTTAAGTTTTACTTAAAAGTAGTCTTTATTTCTGGTTTTACAAATACGCGCACGGAATACTACATCAAAGTATTAAGTAAACACATTTGAATATTATTCTGAAAAAGTATTGGAAAAATGTGGGCGGCGCCGGAAAATGTTGGCGGTGCAGGAAATTCTATTTTTCGATCACACGTAGCGGCCCGGCTCCGCGCAGTTGAGTCTGTAAATACTGACTCCGATGCACCGTTGATGTTGAGTGGACCTAAACTCCTCGAATACGCCGTGTCGAGATAAACATACAGTTTCAGATTACTAGGCGTCCTTTATTGAATATATTACGAGAATAATGAAAGCTATTACGTCACAAAATGGCGGACGCTATTTCGGGCAAAATTTTACATAGCGTAGTCATTATCGGTTACAGCTAAATATTAATTTATTTCATTTTATGAAAAAATCATATCCAGAAAAAAAGATCACATACAGCATGAAGCCATTTAAAAGTGAACGTATAACGAAGAACAAAGAACACAAACGTAAAAACATTACAAAAAGTAGGTAACAAATAATACTTCTACATGGGGAGATAGTCAGAGTTACTATTTATAGGAATGAGGTACAGCTAGGGTAGCGAAGACGTTGGAAGTTATATGAGAAAGGATCGATGTTCTCAGAAAGGGAATTTAGAAGAGAAGAAAGGCGAAAAATAAGGGAGCGCTTGGTGAGTGGTGGATCTGGGAGTAGGGATATGGAGCAATGAGTGAGGTCTGGTGCGTCCGGTAGGTCTGAAAAATATCCAGGAAACAAGGTCGTGGCAGTAAATGGTTAAGTGTGTAACGATGTTTTAGATTACGTTTAAAGTAGCTATAATCAAGATTTTTAACGGAGAGTGAGGACAAGACAGCAATAGATGGTAGGTTGCGGAGATGGGGAACAGTTTTTAACCATGCGTGTGAAGAAATCAGTGATATGTTGGAGAGATTTAACATTAGTTGGTGCTGACATTGACCATATAGGGGAACAGTAGGAGAGAATTGGAAAAACTATGGATATGAAATTGGACTGTAATGCTCTGGGATCTCTAATTTCTGTGAAACTATATAATAGGCCATGGTTTTTCTTTTTATGGTATGGATGTGGACGGCATAGAGAAGCTTCTGGTACGTTACTACTTTAAGATCTTTCACTGATGAAACTCTGGTCAATGGGGTGGAGTTAATGAGTATTTAAAATAAAGTGGGGATTATTTTAGGGAAATAATCATGACATCAGATTAACTAGGATTTAAATTTAGCTTCCAGGCGTTGATGTCTTATCCAAGCCATCTTGGAGGTAATGGCAGTCAGAGGATTTGTCGATTCGATTAAATATCTCGCAGTCGTCTGCTAAAAAAAGGCATGAGTTTTGGAAGGAAGTAGTTGAGAAGAAATATTACTAATGAATAAATAAAAAATATATGGTCCAAGGACACTGTCCTAGGGTACTCCAGACACTGCCTTGGACCAAAATGACGAGAAACCGGATAGTATTTGGATAACTATTAATATAGGGTTACTCGTTGTGCTGTGTTTAAAAGGAAGATGAATATGAGGTGGAGGAAGTTATGTTGGATACCAAAATGATGTTTGAGTTTGTGAAGAAGTAGAGAATGATTGAGGGAGTCGAAAGCTTTGAAAAATTCAAGGAAAACAATGTTGAGGTGAGCCGATTTTTCAATGGTATGATGGCGTGATACTGAAAGACGGCAAGATTGGTCAAGCAAGATCTGCCAGGGAGGAAACCATATTAATCGGAAGATGGAGGGGGAGACGTGAAGTAGTACATCCAGTTGAGAATAATTAACTCAAAGACGGACAAAAAGACAGTAAGTATAGATAAGGAACGATAGTAGGAAACAACAGTGTCAGGAACAGTTTTATGGATTGAAATGATATTTGCAACTTTCCATTGGGAGGAAAAGTTTCCGTGCGCAAAGCAGCCATTCGAAAAAAGGAACAAAGGTAATGAGAGGGAGGGGTACTGTTACGAATGAATTTAGGGTTGAGACCATCGGAACCGAGAGAGCGATGGAGACGGGATTCTGATGAGAAATTCATAAACCTCGCGTGTATCAGTCTGCACGGAGGATAGGCCGAGGTTAGTGTTAGCCGAGGGGTGGGTGTCGGGTAGAATGAGAGGGTTTGTTGATAGCTGTCGGCAGACTGTGAAGTACATTTGGAAGAGGTCAGGCCTGATTGATGAGCGTCACGACTTCCATATGAAATTTTATCCGGGATATTGGGACGATTTCGCCGTTGGTTCACAAAGGGCCAGGATTTTTTGGGGTGGAGGAAATGGAGTGGGAAAGGTTCAACATATGCTCTTTATAATCTGGTGGAATGAGAGCTTTTAAGGGACGGCGCAGGTCAGAAAGGATCGAAGAGTGCTCACATTGGGGAAGGCGTTGTGAAGGAGCCAAGCACGTTTCTTGTTACCTAGAATATGTATTTCATCCGGCTCAAACCAGAGGAGCAATGTTTTGCGTTGATAAGGCAAAAGTCATTCATCCATAGAAGCCCGTCGACCTCTCATTGCTGTAATGTCATGTTATTAGGATTTAGCCAAATAATCTCACCTAAAACAGTGCTAGTATTAACACTTCCCGTTTGTGCTTAAATCAGATTAGCCAAAGGTAAAAGTAGACACACATGAATCTCTTACCTTTGTGTCATTTTGCAAACAAAGTGGCGCAAGAGAGCTTGTTAATATCTATTTATGTGATGATTCTGGTCATTCCCAAAATTTTTTATCATGGGCTTGACCCAAACTTCCATCTAATCCGTTCATGAACACTTAGGGGCAATGGACTTCATCGCTGTATGTTTTAACGGTAGAAACACAGGCCAGTAACCGCAGCATCAAGTGATTCAAGACAGCTTGAAGATTCACTTCGCAGATATTCTCAGTTATGCTTATCCCATCGGGGAATGCATACTTCTCATACTCTGTCATTGCTGGGAGACATCGTATCCGTATCTAAGAGCGGAGCTTCTTGGTGCATTAAAGTGTGAGTGTGTTATATTATATCAAAATGGATTATCACAATGGTGATAAGAGGGCGAAAAGATGGCCGATTCTAAGTGGAAAAAATTCGATTGGACCGGGAATCGAACCACGGACCTTCCGACATCGCGTCGGATGCTCAGATTACCAAGCTACCCAGTCTGCTACAGTCAACTACAGCTTGGTGGTATTAGCATCTGACGCAACATCGAAATATTCAATTATGGTTTTCATATTTATTATGAGTTTTCATATTTCTTATTTACTTATTTTCATATCATTATTTTTTATTTCCACTTTTCTTTTTGCCGTTTTATAATGCAATTTTTGATGATCATGGACAAAAGCGCACGTCTATGACGTTCTGCTTTCCTCACTGTAGCTTTATCGGCAACCGGTCACTATAACATTTCCACATATAAGCTACATACTCTACTCCAGTCACTAAACGACACACCATTGTTGTTCTCGTGCATAAAGTATTCTGTTTCCATCTTTCTAAACCCTTACTACAAGTCGATAAATACCATTATTTTGGCTTGCCCTTTTGAATTCTCTTTTTTAGTGTATGCGTCAAAGCCAAAATAGCTTATCGTCTTCCCAAACTCTCAAAATATCATCATCACTGTTTATTCAGTCCTATGATTGGTTAACCGCATCTGATTGACAGGCTGCAGTCCTTCGCTGTAGATTGAATGCGTGGTTGTATCATCTAGGGAGGCTAATTTGGTGGTTTCATGTGGCCTTCGACGTCGCAGTACCCTGGCTGATTCCGTCCGCGCGCTTCTTCACGCCCAAACGTTTCGCCCGAAGCTTCAGCCGTTATTACCGGTCAGATCCACTTGATCGTGGCCATCAACGCTTTATACTGAGACTGCTGCCTCTCAGTCGTGGGTTCAGTTCATGCAGCATGTAAAAGTTGGTTTCCGCTGTCAGGGAAATATTTTCCGTCACTTGGTCTCGAACCTACAACCTGCGGTGTCGAACTCGCCACCATCGAACCATCCCCGTCCTTTCATTATATTGTGTTTGTAAACGAGTCTTCGGAGAGACTAATGGCGGCTATCATGCCTCCTATGTGTGATATGGATTTTTGCTGGTGCTAGTTTTCATTCAAGTCTCATAATGAGATCAAAACGAGCCTAAAGGTTTTCCAACTTTTGCTGGTTATGGACCACCCATCTCCCTTCTAAATTCGATCTATTTCTATCCATTTCCTACAATATACGATATTTACAAGGGTTCGAGTCAGCTTTCAATAGTTTTTTTTTCGATTCTAGAAGAAAACATGGCCATTTCCACATTCTGTAATTTCAAAAATTAAGCAATGGAATATTGAGGACTCCACGTCAACGTCTTTGAAATACGTGAGAGGTGCGTCAATGCACGAGGTATGGCTTGGGATGACTTTCAGCAGGCATACTACACTCGTTCCAAGTCAAGAAGGAAAGGCCCATAAGTTTCCCTGGCCATTGAGCGAGGAGTATTTAGCAGTCAGGAAAAAAAGGAACACTCTACGAAGAGTGGAAGAGTGCTACGTAAATAAACAGGGTCCAAACCATGATTCAAGTCCTGAGACGTGAGGGAAGGTGTTGAGGAAGAATACGAATGTAAGGCATCTTCGTAGCGTATTGGGTTTAATTTAGAGCTAGAGAACGTAAGATAGGGAGCAAGCGCTGCTAAATCCGTAGAGAACGTCGAGAAAAGAACGGATGGTGATCCTAGAGCCGGAGGGCACAACGAAGGCACCTACAAGAAAACAGTCCTCCGGCACGTTCATAAGTGTGGAGTTATAACATTATCCATTACATGCTCTTCTTAACTTTACAGCCCACGTTTCCTATATTTTCCCTTCCAACAATAAAGGTTTTTGTGAATGGCAATTCTCATCATTATCATGTAAAGGCAAAGTAGTTGTGTCTTTGAATGCCCTTCCGACGAATACAGTAGTAGAATAAAAAACGACAACGGGGTGATAAAAATTATGGCTTTGTCTCTTCATTGTAAACTCAAATATTTAAATAAAAAACACAATTTAGATTCGAAAAATGTTCAAAATATCAATTGGGTACTTTCTCCTGAAAGATTTTCTATGATATCTCCTTCTCCTGCGGAGTTTTCGGGTTTCATAAGAGCTCTTCACCATTGTTTGACTCTGCCACCTCTCCAATGCGGTCCCGCGATTTCACCGCTTCAAGGCAAACAGATAAGCCGTCAAAGGGGTGGACGTGCAGAGCAATGCTCGCCACTCGACGTAGCCGAGGAGGAGGCAAGCGAGCAGCGTTCGCGTCGCCGCACGGGACGGCTCGCCTCCCCACCCTTCCCTCCGCCTCACCCCCCCCCCCCCCCCCCACACCGTCCTACACTCCACTCCGCTCCCGGAAAACGAAGCGTAGTATTCATGCCGTGAGATCGAGGGATCCCCGAGTTTCTTTGCAGACAAATTTCAAGGCTCGAGGGAGCGCGCACACATGTAAGGGAAGCGGAAGTGGTGCGGGGTTTTCTGGCGTTCGGTGGAAAGGAGTCGGGGGGAAAGGCGGAGAGGGAGGTTGGCTGGGGGGGCGGGGGGGAAGTGAGGAGTGCTCCTCCCACACATTCGAGCACACACGGGGCGCGCAGAGGCAAAGAGTTCCGCGAAAACTCCCACCTCTCTCCCTCTCTCACGTTTTTAAAATTGCATTTCATTTTCCAAGGCGTCGAACGGGACATCACTCGCGCTGGCTCCCGGGTATGGTAACACTACGAGTCTTACAATGGCAAAAGGGAAGGAAGCGGCGACAAAGAGCAAGCAAGACTTTTGAGAAGGGGCAGTTCTTCAATAATTCATGCGCCGGAGGTCGTGCTGGGCCAACGGAGGGAATTCTGGGAAGGGTGGAGGGCTGAAGAGGGCAGAGGGTAGGGGGGGAGAGAGAGAGAAAGAAAGAGGATCTGGGGGATAGGAAGAGTTTTGTGTGCGGGCGCTCGGCGCCCCCCCGGCATCCCACTGTCCCCCGCCCCTTTGATAGGGAGATGGCCTCCTCTCGCCCCCATCCCCCCTCCCTCATCCCACTCGGGTTGCTCTGCGGCGGGACCTTCCACCCGGGAGGCCGCCAGCGCAACATCAGAGGCTTTGCCTTCCTTTGCCCATGGAGAGCGCGAGTGGGATATGTAGAAGGTGAACCATCCAAGGATCCCATAAATGTCGTTCTCTTTGTTCTTTTCCTCGCGTTCGGACAGAGAGCATTGGACGAACCTTTTTCTGATTGTGTGCACCTGAAAAAAAAATCGCCTAAGGGGAATTTTCTCATACGTCCTACCAATTCTTACGGCATAACAAAGGTGGGAGTCGGGCACGATGCCTACTCAGCAAAGATGGTTGCGAAAAGGTAAGTAATCCCGGAATGATTCGATGCTCAAACTTACCTCGGAGACTAGCATTTCCGCGGCACTCTACCTCCCGAAAAAAATATAAATATTCTTCCAAACCTTGCAGCATGACGAAATTATATGTATTCGTGTGATATACGGTGGTCATAAAAAGGTAAATAATCCTCTCATTACATTGTGACCAAATACTCTTCAGTATCGGAGAATATATTTGCCAAATGATCTGATTCACGCATGGGAGGGCATTTGTACTCACTGGAAGCTTGTATAAATGGCGAATGGAGTGATTCGAGGATGAGGATTGAGTGTATAATTTAATTCATCTCCA
The DNA here is from genome assembly GCA_963169105.1 of Ceriagrion tenellum. Classification (NCBI taxonomy): domain Eukaryota; kingdom Metazoa; phylum Arthropoda; class Insecta; order Odonata; family Coenagrionidae; genus Ceriagrion; species Ceriagrion tenellum. Next base: position 116,244,218 of record OY720638.1, on the reverse strand, counting down.
AATTAAACTCGCCAAATGTCAACCACGTGACACATAATAGGATCGACGAGCGGAGAAATATAAAGAGGACGTCTCGTCATCTCATCGGATGCAGTTTATATGACAAAAACAGGTATAATGAGGTCAGTGAGTGCAGACACAGTGATTTATCAGTAAATGGACTTATTTACGAGGTTAATCATGGAATCAGGCTAATGAAGAAAGACAAAAATAAACTATATTTGGACGGGGTTGTGCAAAACATATAAAATTACTGAAGACAGTGAGATATAGAGAGGCGTTTAGGCGAGTATTTTACATTTCCTGCGATCTCTCTAAGGCAGTTAGTAAAAAAAACTGAAGGGGCTCTCCTAAAAGGCCAGACGCACTCTTACGGCACAACGAGGGAAATATACAGTATGAAGTGGTCCTGGAAAAGTTAGACGAGCAATTCATAATTCCATTTTTACTGTAACGTGGAAACTCTAATTCCTCGGGTGTTTTAGTGCAATTTTTTAAATTACTTACAAGAATGAAGACGTTAACTTTCAAAAGTAAATCTGTTTTCATGACAATTACCTTGAATGAAAAAGGAGATATTGCGAAAACTCGAGGACCAGTAAAATCACAACTTTTCGAGACACACGCTTGCTTCAATTTGAATTCTCAGTTTCTAAAATGTAAAGATAGAGAAGCACAGATGAGCAAAATAATCATCCTTAGTCACCATTTTCTCAATATCAAATTTACATTTTGCAGAAATGAGAAATTAGCAATTACCCACAGAAAGCAATAGGTATAAATTCCACTAAATATCGCAGGAATCTTCGGACTAAAATACTAATCTGATAATCAAAAATCCTGTCTCCCAAGTTCACCTTATAAGCATTACAACCATGAAGAATAACTGTTCTCAGAAAAATTCAATGGTTTACAATAAAAATTGTGTACATTTTGGTCTGAAAGGGACATTATTTTCGTCGACACTATAAAAGAAGAAATATTTATAAAATCATTTCAATTAGGAGCAACAATTACGAAGGAAATATGAACGACAAATAGGTCACTTATTTTTTGTTGAACCCATAGACAGACCTGTGGCATTATGAACCAGCTCATTACCGGATAAATGTAACATTTCGTGAATGTCACTTGAACATGTTATATGGAAAATATTCCACGTCCATTGTCCTTTAGAATACACCTATTTTTACCGTACTTTTCGTACCTAAGTTCGCAAACAATAGAATTGCTGACATATACGAAATCTAATAACTTTTTGAGACCAAACATAATTATATATAAGAATGTATATATACATATATGTATGTATGTGTTCCTATCCAATTTCTTTCTACCTTTCTATTTGAAAATTTATTTTTATATGTATGTATGTATATATGCCATGGATCGCCTTTCTGTGAGTGTCCACTGATATACCTATCTATCCATCCCCAACCTCAACGCCTTGTTGCTAGCTTATATTTCTAAATTTATTTCCTTTTTCTGTAATATATATATATATATATATATATATATATATATATATATATATATATATATATATATATATCTATCCATAGGTCCGTGGTTCGATTCCCGGTCCAGTCGAATTTTTTCTGCTTGGAATCGGCCATCATTACATCTTCACACCACCATTGTGTTCGTAAATTTTATGTGTTCCTATCCACTTTCTTTCTACCTTTCTGTTTGAACCTTTATTTGTGTATATATAGATAGATATATGTAGATATATATATATATATCATAGATAATAGATCATGAAACCGACCCATAGCATTTTCATGCTTACTAAGCCTTGTTGTATAATTGCAAAATCTTATACGTTTTTAAAGCATTGACCTAATATACACCAATTACGTTGCTCATAAATTATTGATAATTATTATATTTTTTAAATTTCTCATGTTTGGAGATCAAATCACAGGAGGCTGATCGTTTTGAGCTAAAAGATAAGAATTACCATAGTGAAATATTAGTTATTTAAACCTAATGGTAATAATTTTTTTCAGTGTGAATTCAGTATCATGGAAAAATACAGGAAATTCAAAAGCATAGTTGCCTAGGATAAATGCTTACCAATGCTACCATTCAAAAATTTAAATCAATCTTATCACTAAACGCAAAAGATAGATAGGGCCGATTCGTATTATAACCCTAGAACGAGGATTTTCTGATTTTTAATGCACAATGCAAGTGGTCCGAGAATAGTGGGTGAAAGGAAAATTTATGTCACCCATTAACCCCGAAATACAGTCCGAGTTTTTGTGCAAAGTCACTTTTTCCTACAGTTGGTAAAAGAGAAAATAAAATAGACCAGAATCCCTCAGCTGGTGGCGCAAGGGATCAACTATGGCGATGTCCGTTATAAGAGTAACTGAAAATGAAAAATGAGTCGCAGAAGAGTAACCGAGTCTCGGGTTATAAGAGCCTCTGCAAACATGAATAATCAAGAGGGCCGTGAGAATATAAGCCTTCTTTATGCGAAGGAAGCTCTCATTAGTGTATTAATAATCCAGCCGACCTCAGCGCTCAGAGGAATATATATTAAAAACGCGGCTAATTCTTTCTAAGGAGAGGGCACTTCTTTTTTCGGCCCCCGGGAGATATGGGGGCAGAGGGTGGAGCGGGCAGGCCGGGGGAAGAGGAAGGCGGGTCTCTCGCCCCCATCACTCCCCAGGGATTTGCCTCTCCCGCCCCTCACCCACCGCCGCCCCCATCCGGTCCAGGCCTCTTCCACTTAACCTCCTCCGTGACAGCCAAGCCTCTCCCTGCCGCCCTCCACTTTATTTCCCTCTCCCCAAATCAAGCTTGCAATTTGGGAAATCACTTGGCCCGCCCCCGCCTCTCCCTCCACAGGTCCCCCCCCTTTCCCCCACTCCCTCGGCCCCCATATTCCGCCCCCAGACGCAGCGCCGATGTGGGCTGTCGCTCGAATCCACACCAAGGAGGTTCAAACTCGCTATGCAATTCATATCTTTTTTATTTCGTTCCCGCGTTCCTCACGGAGAAATATTTTAAAGAATTAAGACTAAAATTTACATCGGCTCTACCTTTATCATACTGATTTGAATGCCAGCAGTGCGGGCCGAGTTAAATTGTGTGTACTCAGAAGGTTAGGTTTATTGATTTATATGCTGATTCTAGTATGTTTCTCTAAACGCATATCCGGTGGACCCAATTCCCAGTGTGTATCAACATTCAGGCCCTTTCAACTTTTGAGATTATATGCAAAAAGTAAAGAAAAGATATTATTTTCTCCCTAAGGGGTTTACTCATTTTGTAAAAAAACATTCAATGTGCAAATTAAATCGAGGAAATAAAATGCTTGATTAATGGAGGCTAGAATCATTTTTAGTTTTTGAGCTACCATAATATTGATTTAATTTTCAAAGAAGAATTACTTTCATGCAAAGGAAGAGCCTATGTATATTGCGCTTTGAGGAGGTAAAGAAATTTATTTGAAATTATTTTTGCCGACCAATATGAGTAGTAATCGGGTAATCGATTCTTGAGATTTAATAAGGCTTCCCCGCTTCAGGGGCAATTCACCAAGTCTCACTTCGCGATCATCCGATTAACAGTCACTGTGTCGCTATGACCGTTGACAGCTTTATAGGTTTTTTGGTCAACTAATTTGTAAATTCACATAATTTTGCTTAAATAGATTAGGCATATCATCAGAGGGGACGGCGCATTAAAATCTTAAAATGTACAATGGAGTTCACATTTTACTCAAGGCTTTATTTTGTCTATTTTTATGGCCTATACCCTAAATACGAATATCTTTTTCATGTTTTCTACTCGTATTCGCCTACTTGGGCCATTCACTTTCCATAACAGAGTTTGATAGTATAATTTTTTCTGGTTCAATTTTTAATTTTAAATTAAAAAGAGAACTTCAATATCGGAATTATTACGAAAACAAAGCAATGAAGAAATGACTAAATAATTTAACGGCTAACTGACTTAATGACGAACAAGTATACTAAATAATTTAATTTTGCGTTTAAAAATTAGTTATACACGTATATTCAGTCTTGAAATCGAATGGTTGAGTCTGAGAGTAATGCTAGCGCGTGAAATTGCAGGTATCAATCGACCTCGGGAGGCTACTTGCGCCATAAGTGACTGGCGCGGGGGATGACTAGGTCAGTAATTCCTAGGCCACTCTTTTAGGTATGCGCTCTGGGGCCCAAGGTTTTACATTGCATTTGGCGGTAACAGTTTTGTTACTTAGTGCTTTTCAAGTAGTACACAGATACGCATCGTAATTCCTTTGAAAAATCCTCGACGCGTCCGTGATTTTAAACGCGTTATTCAAAAATTATACTGGTATATCAGAAAATGGTTGAAATTTTTCTCACGCTGCCAAATTTTCTTCTCTTCAACAGAAATAGTTCAGCTGTTCACGCAATTTACCAATATTAGTATTGCCGTCTGTTTCACGTACCCTCCGGCTTAGCTTCGTACGGGCACTAGTTATTTAACTTCGTAAGCCTGAGGCTAACTGTAGAGCGTTGTATAAACATACACTGGCATGGTTTATACTTCGACTACGTCACAAAGTCGGTCCGATGGCACACCGGGTCCCTCCCATCTCTCCCTCCCCCCGGCACATATGGGGAAATGAACTGCGGCCCGGCGAAGGTAGAGGATCCCCCCCCCCCCCCCGAAGCCTGAGAGTGATATCTATCCCAGCCACCACTCCGTCCGGGGGAGAAGTTTTCGACCCTTCGCTGGGGAGGAGCGGTGGGAGGCCTCCCTCGATTCGGCCCCAAATCCTCACCTTCGGCCGGATATATCCCGCAATCACTCGGCCCCCAAATTCCACGGCGGTTCTTTCAATCTGCCGGACCGGTTATCGGGCATTTTTTCGGCATCCCACCCTCTCCCGCACACACCCAAGTCGAGTTTGATGCAATTAAATCCACCCGCATCCCGCCAGGGTTGCGAATGACAGCCGTTTCACCCTCCTTCATCCTTCCCCTCCCGGTCCCCCCTCACCACCCACCCCCCCGTGGTGCCCCATGCCTTTAACAAGCCCACCAACCCCATGGGTGAATGAAAACCGTAGCGGGGCAGAGGGGAGATTTGCGGGAGTTGCACTCTCGGCACTCCCCTCCACCGACGGTGTGGTCGGCGGAGGCGATCGGGTACATGGGGAGGCGGGGGCGGTGGGGGAGGCGGGCGAGAGGGGAGGCTGCACGCAAATGCGGAGACTGATGAAACTTTAATTTGGTATTGAAACAAGTGCAGGGGGCGGGGGAGCAAAGTTTTTCATTTTTCCTCTCGCTGGTGCGACGAATGGTGCGAGGCAGGGACGGTGAAGCCGTTCGTGTGCACGGAAGGTGTTCGAGCCTCGCGGTCACCACCCGTTGTGACTGATCCAAATTTTACCTTTGGCGTGTTTTGTTACTCTCGTACTAGCATCGAAGTTAAATCTTGTATTCAAGGGTGTATTATGATTTATCCTTGACATATATAAACCGAACGAACAACATTTCTAAAGAACTTAGGCTAAGAAATAGTGAAATCAACGCTGTTGTTACCGAAAAGTACTCGCTTTATACAAAAAGGAATTTGATTGCAATTCTGTAAAATTTTCATGGGCTATTGTTAACTGACAATTATTACTGAAGTATTTTTGCCGCAGGATCTACATATTTAATAATAATTGTATAATGGAACGAAGTACTAATTTTCCAGTAACTTCTAATGATTTACGACATTCGCGATTTGTTAACATAAATACTACAATGTAAATTTCAAGGCTATAAGAGTGGAATCATATATTGGTAAACATTAGCAATGATCTTACTAAGCTGTTTACCCCGATCAATTATCCACAAGCACGTCCTCTGCCCGCGCAAACTTTAAGCGTCTCAAACCTTTAGTAAATTGTATATTTCGCTGTCTTTAAAAAAATCTCTTCCATTTGCGCTGTAATTTTCACATGAGGATAATTATCGACCAAGAATTTATGTACGCATCAGATTCACTCATAAAACTTTATTAATTCTCTAAGTAAACTAAGCGGCCTTTATTTAACATCAATTTACCCTGCTCCAGCTACAAATGAGAAAAAATGAGAATTTTCTCAGACTTATTTAGGGTATTGACGCGGGCATGAAATATTGCACACAGTTATTAAAATGATAAAAATCAAAGAAAAATGCATTTTTATACATTCTATATAGCCAAAAATATTGAATGATCACCTCACGATTACCGTTTTAATGCACTCAATCAAAAGATTTTTCCCAAGGTCATAATGGCAAAATGATAAATGTTAGTCCGGTAAAACCTTAAATTTTATGTTCAAAAAGTCAATGAAAATGAAAGAAGTTCGTCGAAATGCTGTTGTAAATATTAATATCTCTCTTCGGTCATTTCTATTGCATTCATTCCACTTTCTTATACATAGCCGCTATTATGATAGATACAAACCGATGAATCTAGTATGCCTTATTTGAGGTGGGATGGTAATTTCGGAATGGATGCGCATATCATCATCAAAAAGACATTTGTGTCAACTATTCAATCACTTATCCCATTACCTGAGGTAACAACAACCTCATCATCACAAATGTGACTCAAGCACTCTCCTCAACTGCTTACATTCCGAGTTTCAATCCTCTCAGTGGCATCAATTCAATGCATTTTAGATGACAATAGGGGCCGCACCACGCATTCATCTCGGACAAAATACGCCGTTTCTTATCCCACAGACCCTCGGTTTTCAACCCTTATTTCTGAACATTGAGTAGGTAGGTGAGGAGACTTATTTTTTTTATTTCTTCAACGTACGAGCTATTTTGTGAGTCTTTTTCGCTGCAATATTGCAAATACTATTTTAAAATCAAATTCGTTAATAATTGGGATTCAAGCATGCTCTAACATTCAATGCAATGATAATTAAATGAATGAATGAAATTACCCCACCCAAAATGTATTCCCAACATCCTCATGTAACTGGCCTGAACTTCTCATTCATATGTAATCTCCTCATGATTGGCATTCCGTAAGTACAGACAATATTATTAAGCGTATGGACGCTCAATTCCTAAGTACTCCTATATTTTGTGAATTGGGGTGACTAATAAATTAAGGAAGCCTTGCAAACTTGTTAGTTACTGTGGATACATTGTGTAAACCAATTTTCACATTTTCTCTGAACCGTTTTTACTCTTCTGGTAAAACGCTTTTGGGCAATCTTGTTCTCCTAAAATGCCATTCATTTTAACAGCCAGAGTATTTTGAATGTTAAAATTCTAAGTAGGATTTAGAGCTGCATGACAAATTATCCGCACCCAATTTCATTTTATGAACTTTCATTCTAGAGTTACTGACTCCTAATAGACTTTCATGATATATAGACACGCACGAGCGAGTAGCAGTACGGCATGAATATGCTGTCCTCTCACTCTACCTAATTACAACGCATTCCAAGAAGTCGACATCTTCCTATGTACCTCCACCGCTCTCGTATAAGCTTGTACATGGTAACTACAATACTTACAACGCACAAAACTCCACGTTTTACTTCTTTGACATCAAAACATCTAATAACTTACCCCTCTTCTATATACTATATACTTTTCATCCAACAATGCATTTCAATACAGAAATGTAATAGTCATTTTCATTGAAAAATATTCAAAATTATGTCATTTACTTCAAAAGAATACCTTTTGTACTGATACTTGACCTTGTTCTTCAAATGCATGCATAAATATTCCCATTAAATCTTCTGTTTGAGTCATAGCAGTTAATGATTCAGGAATTCCTTTTTTGGCAATCTACATTCTTGAAGCCTGTTATTGTTTTCTTTAATATGTATATTGTTTGTATAGAATAATTTCCACGATTTTCTTGCATCATTTCCATATATGTTCCAAGAGATGAGGTGGAAGATGGATTTCAATGTACTCAACGTGGATAGGCTAAAATGAGTCTTTAATCAAAATATCTATCCATATGTACACCTTCGTGCATTTTAGTGACCTTTACTTATTCTCATAAAATACCAGCAAAAAGTGGCACAACTGCAACTCTTAAACGGAAAAGAAAGTATGATAATGACATTTTCCAAACACATTCCAATTCCAGTGTACACATCCACATTTTTCAATCCACATTTTTGTCTTTAATTAATATCATACACAGTTGTCTGTTGTACATCACTATTTTCGTCACTTATGCGTTAGTGTCTCCCTTATTCGGAGGCAGTTCGTTTCCTTATCACGTCCTTCCAACACATCCCGATTCCTTCCTCACGGCGTGGGTTCGGCTGTGCAAGGACTGGATGCCTTGTTGCCAGTCTCGCGCATGCTGGGCACACCAAACCACAGGACCGAGTTTCTTGACGGCCACCATCTGTCAACTACTTTTTGCTTCCACCAGTAGTGCTTGTTGAAATACTGAATCTTGCACCCGGATACTTCGATACTTCGCTCCAAGCTATTTTCATAACACCTGAAGATCAATGTGCTTGAAAAGCACAGAAATTTATTCAGCGCGTTTTTTTTCATCAAAACCACCGAATATCTAATATCCTAACATCCCTACCGATTAATAAATAATTATAATTAAGGATTATCGGTAATAAAGGATTATCATACACATAAAAATGTTCAGGATAGCAAGTCTCAAATATAAAAAAACTCACACGAGAACTTACTGAATGTTCTACCAGCTTTTATATGCATAATTTATTCATTTATTTACACAAATGTACTCATACAAATACACACTCATGCATGTATATTTTTTGTCTTCCATAGTTAAAGTATGAAAACCTTTAAGGTCAGTGACAATCTATTTTTTAAAGGAATTTAGTTCAATTGAAAATGTTTCAATAGTGTCACATTTCATTACCTCACACATGCATTGTATTACTTGTGTTTCACGATTAAAGCCCCAAGAATTTAGTGCAGGAAACGCAGGATAATTGCTCTCCAAATCGGACGATCCCCACTCCTTATCAATTATAACCGCACGACAGGGTGACATGATAAAAAAAAGACGCGAGCTCACACGTGTGCGGCTCACGACTCAACGCCTCCACAAGGGTTAGCCACGGTTGGGTAGTGCTCACGACAGGCGAGGCCCGCGATGCGCCGCCGCTCCCGCACCCACCGAGAAAGGCCAGCCGTGGTAGCCGGCCGGGGGTGCAGGGTGCGGGAGGGCTGCGGGTGGCAAAAGAGAGGGAGGTTGCCGTCGAGCGAGTGGAAGGCGGAAGCAGTCCAGAAAATTGTGGGTGGGGGAGGCGGCACAGCCAATGCCCTCCTCGGCCGCCCCTCCGACGCCCCTCCACCGAGGGGCGGGCCGCCCCCGGAACCGCAACGCGTACCCGCCTGCGCCCCGGAGAGGTTGCGTCGGGTCCCGCCTCCTCCGCACCCCCTGCCGCACGCCCCACTGGCCCCCCTCGGCGAAGACGCCGGTTGTTGGGGCAGGGGGGATCGACGGGGGAGGGAGAAGCGAAGAAAAAGGGGGAAGAAGGCTTCCTTCTTGCAAGGAGCTCACCGCTTTCTTACGCCAGCCTTCTTAAAGTAACTCGTCCCGTCTCCAGACGAAGGCGCCCCAGGCCGGCAATTCTTTTCACGGGGGCATTTATTAGTTTCGGGGGACGCCGAAGGATGGCGTGGGCAACTTTAAGAAGGGAGAAAAAAGGCTGGGACGCGCGGTAACTTCAACTGCTGCCGGGAAAGAAGCCGTTTGCCGGCGCGAGTTGTGAGGATGAGTTTTGAGAGGCCGCGTGCTGAGTTCGCGCACCACGGAGGAGCACCACATGAGTGTGATAGTGACTCTCATGCTTTGGGGTGCTTAAAGAGAATTTTCTCAAACAAGTCTTCCGCCCCAGCAAAATAATCCGATGCTAAATGTAAAAGCAGACGACCACAAAAATCCAAGGTTATTTTCCTGCGCAAGTTAAATGAATGGCTACTTTCCAAAGAGGTGACGAAGTGAAAAATTATAAAAAGATTTTGTGTGATTTTTGCTTGTAATTTTGAATTAGGATTTTGGCTCTACTTTGAACTCATTTTATCTCTGTAAATTGTGTTGGTTATTTTGTTTAGGTTGTTATGTTATGAACACATTGTAAATTGTGAATATTATTTGCTTTTTCGCAAATAGGAAAAAATTGTAATGTATTTGAACCAACCGCTGCTTCTTTGTCATAAGATGATGGTAGCCCCGAAACAGGGTTTCCTATGGGGTACCTATATTCCCCTTAACCAAAATTGAATATTGTGATGAAAAATTGTACTTATGTAATTAGTTAAGGAGGAATAAATGTTATTTCTATTTCTATTCTATTTCTATTTACGAAGGAGAGATCTTATGTTTGAATAGATGTACTGCAATTATTACATTTAGACAAAAATTGAATAAACACACTGGAGTCAAGGGCTAAAATATTTCAAAGGCATTCACATGCATAACAATACGCTTTAATAGAAAACGTTGAATTATCTTCACTAGCCGTTGGAGCGCTTCCTTGAAGCATAACAATAAAATATAATTTTGAATCATGACGTAATAATAATTTGAGCTGTAAAGGATGTTGCTTGGAAATGCTTTCAAAAGTAAAATCTTGCACTATTTTTCATTATAATTAAATTAATAATACCCGAAATTGCAAATGCTCATCAAATGTTGTTCTTAAAGTTAAGGATTTAGTAAAAAAATTCTAAAAATGTTATATTGGTAAAAGGCTAATTAATTTTTAGGGCTCTTCATGCGCAATCCATGAGAAATTCAGAGCTACAAATTTGTTATTTTGTCTTAATTTTTGTGGGAGGCCTTCAGAAATGAATGGGTTTTAGGAATTACCAGACTTAAAGCGCTAATGAATAAGGTTTGCAATCAACTACGCATTAAACAAAGCCACCAAATGATAAGAACTTGTTCTTAGGTGTAACTATAATTAAATATCTTAGTAGGGTAATTATAAAATTGGGATATGTCGAAATGACAACCGAGTTATTCGATTCTGTGTTCTTTACAGCTAAAATATAAGGAATAAAAAATTTGTACTCGGTCAGATAACGTTTAGGGGCTGCGTATAGACTTCAAATTTTGAAAAATAGTAATTATCTATGAAAAGGTCATTCGAAGCATGTTGCATCACTGTTTCGATGCTCAACTTAGGACATTGCGCTAAGTCAATAAAATCCCAATATTTTCGTTAATGCTAATGTCCTTTGATATGCTCTTAGATGAAGTATTTACCAACAAAATATGCTCCTAAATACGGCATTACCTAAAGGGAAATATAAGCTGCTCTTTATGCACTGCTCATTGGAAAGATTTTTTCCCTAAAAATAAATATTAGCTTGTTTAAATATAAAGCCAGTGGAATATATGTCAAAACATCAAGTTTGTTCTGATGTATATAAGCACCAAATATGATAGTAATGCTCATGGTCACACAAATATTTTCCACAACTTATATCTTCAGGTCTTTGTTTAAACAAAGCGTAATTATTTAATATTATACTTGTTCAACTTTGAATAATTGCACGCCAAAGGTATTTTTATTAGCCAATATGCGTTGGTGAAATATTTGAAAAATAATAAGCAAACTAAAATGATTTCTGAGGACGAAGTAACTTCGAAAAATATCCACGTATAACCATTGAACACCGGTAAGGTTGTCTTTTTGATAAGATATTAAAGTTTGCATATTTTTGATGGCATTAGCTTATTCAAAGAAAAGTTGACCAACGAGACTAACCACTTAATATAATCCAAATAACTTAAAGGGACTCATACGCGAATCAAAAGATCAAACTGACCAAATGTAAAGGCCTGTTCTTACAATACTTGCAACCATGCATTGATGCATGTATATTAGGGAGGACCATTATTTCAAGGTGCGTAACATTTTAGGTTTTGAAGCTTATGTGTTTTTTTATTGATACAAGGGTAAAGTATACAAAATTTCGAGCAATAAAAGCCACATCTCGTGGCACATGGGTGCCAAACTGGCAACTTTAAGGGATGAGAAAAGGTTTCTTTCATCATATTTCGGTTCAACGAGTATATATTGATATTAATTGTCTTAAAAAGGCGTTTGTTTTTCATTTTTGAATTATTTAATAAAAGTTAAACTCTGGTGAATTGCTGCCTTTATTAGCTAAGTAATTACTATAAATTGACTACCGACCCCCTGTGCTTAGAAAACACACACAGCAAATTTCGCAGTCATTACCTCACGCAGGTATTTCTAAAGTTGCTCCTTATCCTTCAAGTCTTCCCCATTTGAAAAAATGACTTAAATAAAATTATGTGAATCAAAATCTAAAAGTATTTTTATAGAAATCATATTCTCAGTAACATAACGAATAACTAATGACTTATCTGAAAAGTCAATCTGGAGATTCCACAGTTGAATTAATTCCCATAAAAATGTGAATAGCTAACGATCCCATTGCTGAGAAATAATTTGAGGTCTCTTGATTTCTAAATGAATATAACGTTTGAGGGATAAAAAGAAAAAATATGGAATTTTGTATGTATGCCAATTTTTTAATGGACTTTTGCGTTTTGATGAGTTGAAACTTTTATTCCTATTAAATGATTAGTTACCAGTGGTTTCCCTGCAGTAAGTCATTGTTGCCTTAGCTGATTTTTAGTATTGTCTCTTCACGCGGACATCATTGCGTCCACAGCTTGTGTAGATTAGAATTTATGACAAGACATGACCCAATATTGATATCAGTCATAATCAATGTAGCTTTAAATTATTCCAAAAAGTATCGCTACACATCATTACTCTTCATTTTAAAACGCTTAAATAAGTCCAGTAGTGATAAAAGAAAATATTATTTACAGGTACGTATGGGAGAAACGGAAAAATAATAGCTATAATTTACAATGGTCATCTAAGCTCGATAGATTTTCGTGGAAATTAAAGGAATCTCTGATACCGTCTCAAAGATCTGTGGTTTTCATTCTACCTTGGGAGTGAAAGCGATTATATTCAGATTAAGCTGTTAATGAATCAAACAGCTGCATCACCCTAGAATGCTACCAACTTCAAATTTTGTAAGTATCTCTGATAAAATTTTCAGATATTCTGACCATCCTATACATCAATTATCCACAATGAAGCGCATATATAAGAATGCGAAGCCTGCTTAAGAAACCCTTGAATGATCATTTAATGTCACATTGAGTAAAATTTCTAATTTGACGGTAAAATACTTCTATTAATATAGAAGTGACAGTATGTATAAATGCTACATCATATGTGCAATATTGCATCATCAATTTGCTCCTTATTTTAGAGCAAAATTCCATATAGGAATGATCATTCGTCCTGACCGGGACTTAATTCCGGATCCCTCGATTTCGCGCCGAGTGCTTTGGCCGGTTAAGCTAACGAGGCCCCCTTGGACATATGTGGGCTTAACTCGGTGCCGCAGGGATTCGGGTAGCTGTCCCAGTAAAGGCCAATGATTTTACCTCTGATATTTCACACTTATGGGCACTGGCAAGTGCCCAAGTGCCTTTAAGGTCCCTGCTAGAATAATCTGTAGATTTTCCACGAAAAAATATTTTTATAGAATTCTATGGCAAATAATGTAGACATTCCTTAAAATACTGAAACGCCATTTTACAAAATTCTCTCGACACAATCTGCAGAATTTTTTAGGCCGTTCTGCAGTAGTCCTTAAGACATTTTCTAGAAGCCCTTGAATATTATGTAGAATTCCTGAGCGTATTCCGCAGAATCCAGTCAATAGCACAGGACTTAAGGATATGTGGAACGTACCAGGTTCCTAATTAAAATGTATTTATGAAAGAAATAGCGCAAATTAGATTCACGCAAATCTGTAAAACAATTTATTATATCAATTGCATAATTGTTGTTGTAGAGACGATTGGTGCTAATCCACCAAAAATAATGTCCTGAACTTGCGTTTATTTCTATTGAAGGATAAATAAGGTGCCCATGCAGCCCGTCAATCCTAACTTAATTTCCAGTACTGCTCGTAAATTACGAATGTGAATCTGTTTTTCAAGAAACTGAGACTGAAAGGCAGTGAAGAAGTAAATTATTAAGGTAAAAATGCCCCACACAATGAAGTCTTTGAGAAAGTTCTGCATCAACTGAACCACAGAAATAGGTTTTCACTTCGTAGCTTCAGAGCTACAGGTAGGTGTTACTGACAACCCTCGAATATTATGCCTACCGATGAGATGTCCACATTTCGCTTATTATATTCATACTTTGATTAGATTACGCCCTTACATCCAAGAGAATCTTTTAATGAGATTCTCACATAAAAACACCATAGTAGCTTAAAACAGAAAAAATGGATATTCACTCACCTAAAATCAATAATTATAAATTACGCTGTGTATAATAAATAAACAGTTCAGTTAAAGATTAAATAAAGGAAAAACCACTCCATTTCTCCTGCTAGTCAATTATATTGAAAACTGCATGGCACAATCAATTTCAACCAACATGGATGCATCATAAAGAATTAAACACATCTATGAAATTCTAATTATTTTTTCATATCTTCCCTAATAGTTTAGGTAACTTATTCACACGATTTATTTGAACACTGCACAGAGCATTTATTAAGAAGGAAAGAGTTAACACTAACTTTCAAGAAGAAATAATAGCCACAAAAGCCATCACGTCTACGGAACTTAATATTATCTTATCCATCGTACACGAACATACACTATACTTGAGGAAATTCGCCACGCATAGCAAAATTTCTAGTTTCTCTTGCGAGGTCCAATTTGATTTCCGAGAAATATCTTCTTTCCCTACGCTTCTTTGGTTGGCGGGAAAAGACCTTGTATGCAGTGCTGATCTCTACAGGGTATTGTGGAAACTAATCTTAGCAACAGCGCTGGGCCTTGCCAGAGGGCAGAATCAGCTTTCATAAGGATTGTGAAATTGTCACACTCACTAAAAAATATCGATAAATTCAATTAACTATCAATCGAAAGGGACAGCTAGCAGAATAATTAAATAGTTTCGCATGTTATATATTTAAATTCATGAATGTCTACGCTAATAAAATGTACTGTCAGCAATGAAATACGTTTTTCGTGAAGAAATTCTAAAACTATGAATTCGATATCTTCTTAAGCAACAATGATATGTCATTCGGCTGATTCTCAAGTCATTGCAGAGTCATTATCAAGAAATTTAAAATAGGACATTGAACCAACACTATTTCCGTCGACGTGATATGATACGCCATCATGTTTATATATACCTCGGACTCTTAGCTCTAACCACGAAGCTCCAGGGAATACTCGCACTAACCCATCGCAGTACGTCCGCTTAGACTCGGATATGCCTATTAAAGACATCCTCCTCCCAGTTCAAAGTTGCCGAATCGTTGCTGTTATAAGCCGTCAATCGTCAGTAGGGTCCACGAGCAGCCTATAGACATGGACTTTGTTATTTGATGAATATATGCTCATAAAGTAGTCAAAAGCGATTACTGAATTTAAACGCAGCAAACAATTCACTCTAAACATGTTCACACTCATAGGACTGCCTCGCATAACTCTAACAAAATTTCTCAAAAGAATATAATAATCACTTCCCGCTCTTCTAGGCCGAATAAAGAGCCTTCACAATCCTCTGAGCATGCCGTCACTTCTCTTCCATCGCTATGGCAATGAAGCCACGCTACTTTCCCCTCAATTAATTCAAATTCTGAGCTACGCTTGATTAAAAAATAATTAACTACGGCTTTAATCAAATAAACATATCCACCAGCATTGAAATACAGCCATGAAAAATATTTCAATGCATTAGCACTCAGTGATGATGACCGACTCTAAGCATCGATAGACCCGCCTTGAGGTCCCAATACCTCAATTTTCCCGCTACTGTACAATAGTGTGATTGCTTATGCTCGTATTTTAAAGGAGATTATGGCAGCTTGATTTCTATTCCATCGATGAACGCTTGTAATAGTTAAAGTGAATATTGAAACACTCTTGGTCTGCCTGGGGATGAAAAAATCTTGCATAGCTCTTTACCATGCGTTTTCCAAGCTAGAAAACGGATTTAGAGCTCAAGGAAGTAAGAGATGAATGATTATGACTCTAAAGACTTTGCGGACAAAAATATGGAGGATATTCCAAGAAAAAGGCATGCATCCATCCAATGCGCTGTCACTTCAGCACTGATGACCCACGGATTCGTCCAGAATACTTGAGTTATGCAAATAGTTGCGTGGCATTAGCCATTTTCTGTCATATTCAATTTGCCGGTGAAGCTAAGTTCCTACAAAAAAGGTTAATACTGACATCTAACTCATTTTTATCCGGTAGAATAATCTCATAGAATAATCCTGTCAAGATATTATTATACACAGCCCCAAGAAAAAACAAAATTGCTATTAAGAGGGCATTTTGTATGCTTATGACCAGATGGAGAAAAATATTTATGAAGGCGTAAGGGGTGATGACCGCAATGTCCATAGAGCCAACAATTGTACGTGTAGCAATGCACAATATATTCTTATCTTATGAGGATGCTGTAGATGTGTTCGATGGGACTGAAGAAAGCCCATCTTTTCTTTGACAAAATACAGATAATGGATAGCGTGGCCTAACAGGAATAGCAATTTGAAAGATTAAAAACGGAAATGAGGCTCAATTGATAAAGAAATGTTGTTGAAAGTTTCATATTTTTAGTTTTTGCTTATATTTTGCAATTTATATTAAAATATTTTTCAAAATATCAATGAAATTGTTAATTATTGATATATTTTGCATGTAGAGAGAACTTTGCTCCTATCTGAATTGTATGCATTAGTTTGGAATGCCTCTACATTTCCTGTATCATAGCTTACAGTTACAGGTATATGATTCATTTAATTTTTTTTAAAGTTTCCTATAACTTATGCATTAATTTTTAGCATAGAACCTGTCAGTGCAGAATGCAATCCTCCCATCCCATACATGATACTTTGCTAATTCGACACAATTATGTCAATGCAGCTGTTAAGTGCATTTGCAACTCCAGTGGGCTCATCAATCACGACAGTGGAGGCTAAATTATAACGGTGATGGTGGAAAACTCCCAATAGTAAGTTGTTCGGATACTTTTACGTTCATCTCTCCCAAAATGCTATTATATTACTTCCCCAATACTTTCCCATGATTGTTAAAATTCATTGAAGAGTTTTTAAGATTCCCAATATTTATAACTTATTACCATGTAATTTGTACATTTCTATACACTATGACAATTTTCATGGTTATTTTATGACGTCCGTATTGGGTAAACAAAGATATTATTATAATTACTTCCCCAAACTTTTTCATAATAATCAGAAAATTTGCAGTTTTTACAGAAAACTGAATATATATTTCCTTGAAGGGCAATGAGAGGAAACTACATTCGTCTACGGTAGAATCATTTGCATTTATTGAAAGCTAAATCCCAAAGATCCGGAAATCTCAACATCCATAACAGTCCCGTTATCACAATACATAATAAGAGGTGCGAGTTCCGAGTCTCGAGGCACCTAAAATTTTGAAAAGATATAATACATATTGCAAATGGAACACACAATGTTATAGATAGGGATTAAGAGCACTAGAGGTATCTTCGAAAATTATACCTCAAGTTAAAAAGTTACCCCCGAAATTGACTGCACTCGCGAGAGGTGCTAACAATATGTAACTGAAGATTAAATTAAGGTAACAAGAAGTTAATTATATAAATTCACACACGTAGAGACACAAGGCCATAATCTTCATAGTAGGCGGTCCGGGAGAAATAAAATTTCTTATACATTCTTTACCTTTTTCTATCGGATTGGTCTACGTGTCCATGGCTAGAAGTAAAAATGGCCAGCGGGAGATGGCTGAGGTGCACGATCAGCTGGATGAGAAAATGAGCGGAGTTCTGTACAAGAAAATTCTGATCGTTATGTGCGACTTATAATGCAGTAGCAAAGCAATTTTTAAATGAAATTTTTGAATGATTTAAAATGAATGGAAATGGGCTTGGAAAAAGTAATGACCGGGATGAGAAGGCTATTGAATTTTTTAGGAGAAAAAAGTTAGTAATAAAAAACATGTGTTTTACACATTACTCCAGGAGTAGATACGATAACAAATTATCAGAGGTGTAGGAACAGGTTTCAAGATTCCTAAGGCATTGTAATAGCAGAAAGTTGAAGATGTAGAACCAGGATGAATTGAAAGAGCTGAAAAGGAGGAAATACCAGACGCCAGTGGAAAGAAGTTGAGGCTAAGTTAATAGGAACAATCAAGGAGAGATGAGGGATAATAAAACAGGCAAATTAAGAGCGACAGAGAATCCAACATGATCGTTGGAAAGGAGGAGGGCTGAGAAGTCATTGTTGTTAGAAGAAATGATTGGGAAATTTGAAGAGAGTAGGGCGTGGAAAAACACCCAAACTGGCAGAGAAATTTTGAGCAGAATGACAGAATAGGCACAAAAATTAAAACTTATACGCCAGAACCACGCATTAGCGTCAAAGTTTATATCATTAGATAAAAAAATGGAAATTCAAAGGAACCAGTGATAGAGCAGTCCTTTTAATTGAGCCAAAAATTGACAGTGAATGAAATGCGTTGAACAAAATAATAATCTGGGAAAATGAGACCTGAGATTTTCTTGTCAACAAAGGCAGTCAAGGTACACGAATAGAATTCAAGACAGAGGGAATATTAGGGATCTGAATAGAGCAGAGTGAATGGCGGATTCAGTATGAAGTAAAGACTGAGATTAGCAGGAAATTAGATAAGAGGAAATGAACAAATTCAGACAAACAGGACTTCAAACAAAACTGAGTGGGACAAAGACCTCTACTTAGGCCCAGAAAACATAAAGATGACAGCGTAAAGTTAGACATACAAAAAGAGTGTCAATGTGTGAAGGGCTTAAGATGGTAAAAAACAGAATCAGATTGCTAACGAGGCCAAATATATACCACCCTGAGTAAAAATGACCCATGTATTGAACAGGTAAAGATCATTAGCTCAAGTAAAGCATATCCCAGAATTAATTAGAAATATTTTACCTAAAGTTAAAGGCAAAAAACAATTGATCAAGAGTGAATTTAAATTGCTCGTGATTCATTTAAGCAAAATGCTTGTTAACATTTCAGTGAGAAAAGGAAACCCCATCACTTAATATCTAAGAGACCAAAATCAACGTTTACATTTTAGTATCACAACACGATTCTAGGGAGTAACGAATATGACTACCCGAATTTAAGTGTAACAACACTTGAGAGCATAAGACCTGTTAGGGAAAGAGATCTTCCAAATTCCCTTATACCTTGCTTAGAATGGTAACTTCTAAATGACATTGAGAACGTGCGGGTGTATTCGTTGTCATAACTCGAAACTGATGCAAAACATTAGTTTCATGGAAGACCGGCAAGCTAAACATTTTATTGCCCATGGTGAGCATCGAATATCATTGTGAAATTGACCATGATGGAACGATTTCCAGCCTAGTAAATTTCTTGCCATTGCGCTGATTTTTAGAGTAAAGGCCTTTCCGGTATATGGCGAGATAAAGGTTTGTTTCGCACTGTTCATTCTTGCTCCAAAATTTTGAGTTCATTACGCATTCTTCATTAATTTTTTTGCGGCTCACGATAAGATATAGAACTATATGGCTGAATGCCGCGCGTTATTTGATGGTAGCTCGATTCTTCGACACCCCTGCTGATCACTTCTTGGGGATATAAGTGCTCAGTACAAGTGTTGTCCTTATCTGCTGTCGGGAAGATACCGAACAACACATGGCATACACCCGAAGAGTTTTATAACTTCAATCTCACTAAAATAATCTCAGACTTATTATTTCGTCAAACTATATTTTCAAAATATTTTCATCATTCTTACAGAATGATGCAAAAATCTCTTTGAATTTTGTTTCCACGGAAATCACATTAATTAGATATGCAGTTAATATGAAAAGATTTCCGGTTTGACGGAAACGACGGTGCAAAAGAGAATTACAATTGAACGGATACAACCTGGTGTTCCATCTCCCGAACACTGAAAGAGCACCAAATTATTTACTGAATGGTATTGGGTACATGATTCCTGTAATATTACGTAAGCGCTCGTTTTAATACATTGATACCAAGGCGAATGCCTGGGCATAGGCAACAACTTGAATGCCGCGATAAAGACTGGGTTACATGAGTGAATACCTCTGAATGCGAATACCTAAATGAGATACAACGGTAAATATAATTATAGCAATTAAACTCGAATTGGCTTGTCTGGAGGATCATAATATTAATTAGAGATAGTCATAATATTAATTGGCTAGTCTGGAGGATCATTAATTTTCTCATTCGAAAGTGGGCTCACCTTAACTCCCGCGTGATATCTTGCTACGTCAGTGCGCCGAGTACTTGGAGCCCTAGAGGAGCCAGATAAAATATCTATTTCTCTGGGTGGCCATTTGACCACCTCGTTTGAATATATGCTCGCGGACTGGACGCTCGTATATATACATGCCGGAGAACTTAGAGGAAGGCCGGAGCGCCCATCGCGTCCTATCTAAAGAAACCTAGAATGGCAATCATGCCATTTTATGCAGCTGTTCTTCCACTTCTTCATTCATTCGAAACTCCCCAACACCTAAGTCTACGTTGTGTTATGTTATATTAGGTAGTAAGTTAAAATTTAAGGCATGCTACGCACCGAGCTATTCACAAACACCAGACCTTAACCGTCTCTCTCCTTTCAGATGGAATATAATCACTTTGGAATCTTAAAAAGAAATCACAACTTGGGTGATCCAAATATCCCATGACTTTTCGTCTTTTATTAGAATTATTTACTTTAGAGTATTTTATTAACTTTAAAAATCAATGCAAAAATTTGCAAATGTTATGGAAAAATTATTCTTGACAACATATATATGTAAAAATTTCAATGATGAATAAACTCTTGACATTCTATAAATTATATCATAGATTCAATAAATTTGACAAAAACAGCAACAAATAACCTAGGTGATTGTGTTTGATGGCCGTTGACACAACAGTCGAAGCTTCTTCTGGCTGGCTACAAATAAAAGAAACTGAAATTTCTCCAACGATAACATTAGATTCTTCACACCTCATTGATTTGCAGAGGCTTCTGCTTCCATCGTATATGAAAACATTAGTTACAGATCACACGTTGTTAGAAAAATACTAGCAGTATGAACAAAGCATTTTTACCCAAGTCTCTCCTTACGGCACAGAACTGAATGCTATCGGCAAGAATAGGTGTGAATAGCATTTTTTTCATTCAAACTGCCACGGCTATTCAAGGCGGTAAGTAAACACCGCTGACTGAAATTGGGATCGTAGCATAAATACATAGGGATTATCTTGAAGGCCGTTTTACACTGGGCACGAAATTGCACAACTTAACACTGCATTAATTCCACAATCTGCCGTGCAATAATTATTGCGAAAACGAATGTGTGACTGCTTTACACGGTGGTCGTAAGCATGCATTCATTCGTGAATTCCAGTCGTCTGATAATTACGCTAAGAGGGAGTGTTTTGTTCAAACAGGAGAGATACGATATTCTGTATACGACGTTGTTGACATTCAATGAAAAATAAGGTTGTAGTGATTGTGGGATTCTGTGATATTGACATTGAGTCAGTCTCTCTCTGTGAGAAAAATAATGGATCAGGAGGAGGCTGAATTGATTGCTGCAGAGCTAGCAGCAGTGGGAATTATGATCGGGGCCGCAGAGCTCATAGAAAGGTGTAACCACAGGAGAATAGCCAGAAGAGCACTTTGGATGCGGGAGTGAATCCGTAGGCGAGAGGAGGGAACGGGCATTCTTAATATGGTTAAACAGGAGCTGGCTGTAGAAGACAGGAATGCCTACCGCAATGTTATTCGGATGACAGAGGAACAATTTAACGAGCTATTAAATATCTATCTAAATAAGTAACAATATAAGTAACTGTAAATATCATGCCACACAAAGAATAACTGTAAACACCCATCGCTCAGGTTATCGAACCTTTTCGTCAGTCAACTTCCCGTGAGCTCAGATGTCGTTAATTCTGTGACCGCTAGATGGAGTGCTATTCGTACAAATTGCAAGAAAGCGACCACCGAATTAGAGCTGGGGCTATTCTGACGTCTCGCATTCATGCATTTGTGCATGCGTTCTTGAATTTCGCCGCTTTACACGGTGCCTTTTGAAATTCACGATTGCACATACAATAGCTTGCGCAAGTACGTGCCCCGTGTAAAACGGCCTTGAAAATAACTAAGAATAAAATATGAGGATAATTAAAAACAGAGTAAAATTGAAGAGTTGTTTTAACTTATATATAAATTAGTTCCTTGTAGATTCCACTTTTTTTCATTTTCAGCCATGGTTTTAGATAAATGAGCTCTGAGGGAATTAAGACATTTTTTGTAATAATTATAGAGTTTTTTTCACAAGTCCGGTCATTCACCAGGTTTACATATCCTGAAATGACTATTTTGAGTTGTTTTAGAAAGATGCGTTTCCTTATTTTGCAAATGTAATATCAAGACGATATAATCACTGTCCAGTCCAGTATCAAATGAGATACAATTCAAATATCAGGCGAGTATGCAATGAATTACAATTCATAAAACATCTTACAGGAAATTGACTGAAACAAAATCTTAAAAATGAAATCAGTACCACAAACATTATTTCAAGCTACTTATATCTTTTGACTACTGCCAAAGTTAGCGTAACTTATTGGTATATTAACCAAACGGTATACTACTGCGTGGAATGCGAACATCTTGCGAATTATTAGGAGTTATAGAGTCTGTAAAGGTCGGGTTTCGCATATCGATTAAAGGTGTTCATAACTTGAGAAGATTATTTTGATGTATGAAAAAACTCCCCTCCCTCTTGAACAGTGAATTTCACCGAATCAAGCATGCTGTTTAACAAAGCTATTGAAGAATTGTATAGAAATAAAACGTTGACATGGTTATCTAGTACAGTGGCGGAAGAAATTAACGCAAAATTTTTCGCGCGCCAGAATGCGGCATTTTTGGGAACTTCTAGGAGCAGTACACACTCGAAAGACTGGCAACACTGAGGAAAACATCGTCTACCGCAAATATTTGAAATCCGCAATGGAACTCACATTTGTCGGAGCCTAGAACTTGGTCATCAATCGCCTCATTTTTGAGCTTTCGTCTCATTTTACTTGCACATTCAGTCGCAGCGCATCGCTGTTTGTTTCAACGTGGTTCTTAGGTCGAATGGTATTATTTATACAGAAAGACTGATGATAAAAAATATTCACTATCCCCCCCAATTCAGTATACTATATGCTAAAATATTCATCTGCTACCACCAAGGGATATTTATTGTGGTCGACTTTCCGAGGATCTTTTAGAATGATGCGTACTGTGTCTGTTTCACCGAAATAATATAAATGGAGATTTATCCTCACCAAATGTCGATAAAAAAAAGATTTAATTAAAATAGGTATTGTCTACGTAATGTAATTTTTCATGATTTTCCATTTGTTAATTGACGAAGTTCCTTAAACGGATATTGATTAAATTGAAAACTGATATTTATTAATGAATCATTCTTGACCCAATATAAATCCATCTTTAGTTCGTCAGAATGGGATTGAACTATGAAAACATACGTAAACATATATGATTTCACGAAATAAAAATAAATGTGCTCGCATCGATACCGAATAATCTAGGCATATTTTCCCGATATTTCTTTCATCTTATCACAGGAAGCTTGGTGACGAGCTGTCCACTGTTAAGTTTTATCTTGTAAATATAGGATATACGAATAAACATTCAGAAAAGTTTACCCAAATTAGGTGTAGTTATGGATAAACAACTCTATTACGTCTGATTGCAAACTATCTTATATGCTTAGCTATAAATTCGCCGCACATATAAAATTAACAAAAAGCCTTTTAAATGACTTCAATTTGGAGTAAAATATCATTAATGAGATAAATTAATAGGTAACGGTTAATGTTGTAGCTGTCAGATGTATTTGGCTAGCTAAAGAGTGGTCCGTGTTCGATTTGTAATGAACGCAAATGAGTGTTTATATAAATTTCCTCATATTGGCGATATGAATGAATGTAGTGTGTAGCTGCAATGACTGGCTGATAATATGAAATTTTTTAAATATAAAAGAGATAAAATTTGCCGAATAAAAATAATTTTGCTCGACCAGAAATAGAACGAGAAACCCAAAAATGTCTCGACCAGGGGTGGGATTTCGGTTCTTTTCTTCTTATGGTCGTTATTGTCATCCAAAAGGCAAGCCGCATTGGTAGGGCAATGCACAAGGTCCTGGAAGCGCACTCCATTGCTATGTAGCACCCGATTTTTCTTAATGACGATCACGTTTTCGAAATCATGAGCGTACTCGAACAATGTTATTATGAAGAACCATGATTGCGATTCAGTTTTGCTACCCAATAACAACTACTAGACTCTCTCATGACAAGGCGAATTTATGATGATGTTTCGTATCCTTTCAGTGAATTTATTTGCGTCCGAATGCGTTAATGTGAACTAAGTTACTTTTAAATGAGTGGTGGTATTGTCTACGAACGTTTAAAATAACCAAAGGATAGGAAAAAGCATACTACTCTCCCGGGAATACAAACAGAGAGAAGTAGTTCTCGATTTTACCTCATCAGCCCAGACCATTCCAATCAAACGCCATAAGTTCCCCTCATGCATGGGTTTGGAGGCCAGCTCCTTAAGTCTGAGTTAAAGCAACGAGGAATCGTGGAGGACTCTTGAGGATCCCTAGAGGTTTCCCCGTGTCGATACAAAGCTCCACCAATACTAATCCATAAAAAATCGGAATGTATGAAGGGCGCATTATATTGATTTGGAAAATAGTATGCCTTTAATAAGAGCTTACTTTCCCCTTGTGTTGCGGGGGATACCTTTTCTGCCATTGATAATGTCTTGAACGCCAGGCGTTTAGCTCACAGGAAAGAAGTGGTATTTGACTTCTCTTACGCCCTTAAAAGTATTCGACGGGGGCTTCCAATTTTTTCGAAGCGCGACGAGCCTTTTCTTTCTGGTGCAGCAAGTATTTGAAACCTGTGCGTTATTCACAACAACAAACCACCCCGACCATCACCACCCGGAACTTGGCCAAGGTTTACTGATGACTACTTCATTGAGACGAGCGTCGATAGACGAACAAGCAGAGCGGACAGCGCAAGCAGACATACAGTTCAAAGTTTTAGCGGCCTCTCCCACAATTCTTGGAGGAAAAAAGATCTTAATAGCCTTTGAGTATGCCTCATTTTTCTCCCAGGCGGAGGAATCGGATAGTAGGTTTGTAAAAGGCAAAAACATCTGTCGAAAAATTACCCGAAGAGGTGTTCCGCCTTTGACTTTCACCCAATGAACTTTTATTTGGTGTTTAAAAGTTCAAAAAAAAATATCTTACTACTATCAAACGAAATTCATTAAATTCATGTCCGCTATAATAAGAACTATGTTTATTCAAATTTTTATCAATATTCATTTTTCGTCCGCAACTAGGAATACTTACGAGTTCACAAATGTCAAAATTCTAGGCGATGGTTCAAAATCAATCATGAAACATAGATGGAGCGGGCTGTACGGAGCGCAGCGTTCATTATGAGAAAGATGCAAGAAACAAACGCTTTTCTACCCCCTCAAACGAAACAACCCCAAATTAAGATGCATTGAGGAAAATCGTGGGGGAAGAATGGGAAATGAACCCAGTAAAATGATACCGAAATGAGGGCAACTCCATGTCACAAATACTTGGTCAGGAAATCGAAAATGGAGGGGGATTGATTGATTATAAGGCTAATAAACATCCACATTCTTTATGTAAATACCAGCATATTTCTCGATGATCCTTTGCTGTGATTATGAGCACACATAGCTCAAATTGAGAGAAATACGCATTCATAAAAACCTTTTCCACTCGTTCTAAATAAAGCATTACAGTGTCCCTTTTCAACATCCGTTAAAATACATTACCACTAAGAGATGAAATTTATGACCCTGTAAAAAGTCTGCAAATATCTTCATGTGGGGGCACTCACAACTTTAACTTCCATTGAAGCAATAATATTACGACGCATTTGAAGAGGAATAGATTCTTTAGGAACGTATCAATCGTATAATCTTTGATGGTGCACATTCCTAATTTGCACTCCATTGACTACTCTGCGGATTTATGAGGAGTATACAAATGACCATAGGAAGAATATCTAATTATTGCTTAGTCGCTACATGGAAAAGATGATTTTGAGTATTTTATCACTTTCACAGGGGAAGATAGGCGATGCATTTTTGTCGGAGTATTACTAACGCGTGGGTATAAAAATGCTCCTCATAAAATTTAACTGGGTAATTTTAGCCAAACATTTTTCACTGCGAATATGTCAAAAGGTATTTAAGTGATTCATTAATTTACCTTCTCCTCTAAGTATTATCCTCCATCTTCTAAGTTGAACTGTTGAACTACACGGTTAATGTATTGCTCATAGCAATGAAAAAAGAAAACAATGCTGGGAAAGCTTCAAATACCGTTTTAAAGATATTTTGAAGAAAATTCCACACTTGTTTGGTCTCTCACTCAGATAAGTAATCGGTATTTACAAGTTCGGCAGATAGAACCAATTTCTAATTCCTAATAAAAATAATTGCCCTCTTTACTAAATCATTTCAAAGTAATTTAAAGGTGAATGTAGCATCAGGTAAGGTCACTAAATCGAGTAACTGACACAATCAGAGATCCGGTCTATTCCCTCCTTCATGAATAGCTTTTCATTGAGTGGTAAATTGGCGAATGAGTAGGTATGAGCATCACACGACAGACAGGACGTAGAAATCAAGTGGGGCCGAGTACCCTAGAATGGGAAGTAAACGTCTCATTCGACGACCAAGGAGACCGCTCTGATTCTTTTACTAAGCCCGAATATGCGTAAAACTCACACGCTCATGGTTGAGGTCAATATCCATTCCCTGGGCCTTCCGCGGATTCCTGCGAAGTTTTGGCTGCAATAAAGTCACATCGCGTAGATTAATTATAAAGGCACTAAAAGAGGCCACGCCAGGATTTGAACCCCAGGCATTCTTGGTCGCAGACGAACACTCTCCCTCTAGGCCACTTCATCGATCAAGCGAAATCCGCGTCCAGTGGTTCTTACTATGCAACGAAAAAAGGGAATTTTAATGTTTCCTTTAAAAACTGGACCAAATAAAATGTTCTGGATTTTTGAAAGTAGTTTTCAGAAAGTAAATAATATTACGTTAGGAGTAATTAAGAAATGTAAGTGTTTGAGACGACCTGTATGCACGAGGGCGGAAACTTACGTAGGGTTTCAAGGTATTGGAAATTCTCGTAAATAAAACTATTCTCCACATGGAAACCATTCTATTCAACCAGATTTCCCATACTTTTACTTGAAATTCACAGGATATTACGCCAAAATGTTAATTGTAATGCATCATATTTCTCGGAAGTAGTTTGAGGCCTATAAAAACGATGTTCATCCACAGCTATTCCCTGCACGAGGAAATACGTTTTATTGTCAGTGAATTTGATCTGGAGAGTAAAAAATTTTTATATCCCAACAAATAATGCTTTCATCGTATTGTTTCTTAAGTTTCAATCAAGAAATTTTTTTTAAACGGTCCAAAGCTTAAAAAAATATAAGAATAAGAATAAGAATGCTTTATTTGCTCTGGGTACATCACCCCTAAGAGCATTACAAAAGTTATCTAAAACAAAAGTTATCAAAATCAATTATCAAAAAAATTTAAAAAATTATCAAAAACAATGGGATTTTCAGCTCTCACAATATACAATATACAACAATATAAGCATAAAAAACGATATACAACAAAATAAGCATTTAAGAACCACAGAGAGTGAAGAAGGTGTGAGAAAAACTCATTCAATGTTTATCAGTGAGAAATCCATGGTAAAAAGTAAAAGGTTCGGAACCAAAGACAATGTACAATAAACCAAGCATTAAGTACCACAAAGAGAGTAAAATATGTAAGACAAACTTATTAGATATCAACCGTGAGAAGTCCAAAGTACCAAGTTTGGAATTACTTTGCAAGCAGTTAATGATATGTTTTGGATTTAAAGGTAGAGAGAGTCTGACTGTATTTTATATGGTACGGTAGAGAGTTCCATGTTGCCGTGGCGCTGACTACAAAAGATAGGTGATATTTTGAGGTACGATGCGCGGGGCAGTACAGATTGGCAGGGTCACTCCTGGTAGACATGCTCTGAGATAGTGGAGGTCTACTAAATAGGTCGTAAATTTACCGAGGTTCTCTCCGGGAAAATAGCACGTAAAGAAATGTGCAGAGCATGTATTGGCGTCTGTTTTCTATATTGAGCCAGGCTAGTTGTGCTCTATATGGAGTGATGTGCTCGGCACGGCGAATATTAAAAATGAATCGAATGCAGGAGTTCTGCAACCGCTGGAGTCTCTCTTTTTGTTCATTAGTCAGGTCACTGAAGACTAATGAGCAATAGTCAAAGTGCGGAAAAGCGAGTGTGGTGATAAGTAACTTTTTAGTGTGAAAAGGTAGTAGGTGCTTGAAAAGTTTAAGTCGATAGACTGTGCTATTGATTCTATTTGAAATTTGTAGTACATGGTCGTGCCAAGTGAGGTTCGTGTTCATTAATATTCCCAGGTTCCGAACGACGTTTGAATATGGAACAGCAAGGTTGTCTAGAATGACATTGGGGACTTCTCCGAAATTTATTTTATTTATAATCCTCGCTGTACCAATAATGATTGCTTTGGTTTTCTCACAGTTTAGGGTAAGAAAGTTCGCTTTGGCCCAGTTTGCCACGGCGTCAACGTCCCTGTTAATTTGAGCGATCCCTTCATTTAGGTCTTGCAGATGACAGTGATAATAAATTTGCAAGTCGTCCGCATATAGCATATACTTACAATTTTTAATTACTTTAGGGAGATCTAATATGTAGATAGCAAACAACAGGGGACCAAGGACGGATCCCTGGGGGACACCTTTCACGGTAGGTAGCCAGGAAGATAGATTACCCTGAGAGTCCCGAACTGCCTGTTGCCGCCCAGTCAAATACGAGAGTAACCAGTTAAGAGCAGAAGCGGAGAAGTCGAGCAGCTTCATTTTACTGAGAAGGCAGGCATGGTCAACTCTGTCGAAGGCCTTACTGAAGTCGAACAGGACAAGTATTATTACCTTCGACTGGTCAATAGCAAGACGGATGTCGTCGGTAACTTTGATGAGAGCAGATTGCGTACTGAAGCTCTTCCTGAATCCCGATTGATAGGGATCCAGTTTATTTTGACTGTTGAGGTAGTCGAGAACTTGCTGGTGTACTATTCTCTCAAGAACTTTTGAGAGAGCACATAATAATGATATAGGGCGATAGTCGTTAATGGTCTTAGGATTTTTAGATTTTTTTATAGGTACAACTATTGATTTTTTCCAAGTAGATGGGAAGACTGATGTGAGAAAGGAATTATTAAAGATGTCGAGAATGAATGGGAGTAATACGTCTCCAGCTTTAATAATGAAGTCTATGGAGATATTATCAACACCCACAGAGCTGGATTTAGAGCTGCGAAGAGCTTTTTGTAGTGACTCTAAGGAGATATTTTTAAAATAAAAGTTATTGTTATTAAAAGGCATAACAGGGTCTAAACGAGCTAAGTTACTAGAAAAATGGGTGTTGTTTCCGGCCAGACTGCCAGTGAAGTGTACATTAAACTGGTCCAACGAGAAGTTGCAATTATCTATTGCGTCGCGTTGCCGTATTAGACCAAGAGTTCGCAGCTGTCGCCAGACACTGTTTGAATCCTTAAGAGAAGAAAGGGCAGAAGCGTAATACGAGCGTTTGGCGTCGTAAATGAGCGATTTGACCTTATTCCTAAGAGATTTATATTTTGAGAAGGCCCAATTTTGTCTGGTGCGAATGAAGGTAAGTCGAAATTTGTTTCTCGCGTTGATATGAGTTTTAATTTCATCAGTTAACCAGGGCGACGGAGGTCGCTTGTAGAGGCGAGTTCGTATGGGCGCATGAGAGTTAATGCAACTCAATAGGTTAAGATTAAACGCATCAAGTTTATTATCAATGGTACCAGCAGAAAAGGTTGTACTCCAGTCCTTCGTGAGTAGGTCAGACTGGTAGTCAGAGGGTACGAGTCCTTTCAAGTCACGAATGCGAAGGGACACGGGGGGGCGACGATGTGCGATAAATTTATAGGCAATGTGCACAAGATCGTGAGAGGATAGAAAAGGAACAGGGTACTGATTCATGCTCACAACTTTCTCAGGTTCATCAACGACACAAAGATCGATGAGGGTGTGACTGGAGGCAGTATGGTGAGTGGATTGAGATGGAACCAAATGAAGGTTGTAGCTAAAGAGAAGGTTCTTAAGATAGAGGCTATCATTATAGTCACGATTCATATCAATATTGAAGTCTCCAATTATAACTAAGTTATTATATGTGATATGTAGTGTAGAAAAAACAGACTCAAAATCAGCTAGTAGGCTACATTTTGGTGGGCGATAAATGGAACACAACAAGAGTTTGGACGCACAGAGTCCGCTCACTTCCACAAAGATGAATTCAGGCTTGGATGAGTAGAAAGGGGACGATGTTTGCACGATGTTTCCTTGAAGACGTTGATGGACGTAGATCCCGACACCACCTCCGTTTTTACCAAGTCTATCCAATCGGAGTAGGTTGTATTCTGGCAACTTTACCATTGCGTCAGGTATTTCGGGTTTTAGCCACGTTTCTGAGAGGCAAATTACATCATAAAACATGGAGGAAAAATGATATTTAAATTCGTCGAAGTGGCATAAAAGTGATTGGCAGTTTACGTGACAGATATTCACAGTATGAATCGGAACGGGAGTTATCCGAGGAGATGTACCCGCATTATCCTATCTAAGTTTTTCAAGCACTTCATCACTCACACAAAATATGGTAAGCATCTCTACATAATCAACTTCGACTTCGGAACCTCAACTGGGTGAGGGTCGAAGCAAGCTCATCACGTTTATAACTCCTAGACGATCTCGCGAACATAAACCTTATTAGTATGACTATTTACATGACGCGTAAAATCGATATCCATTCATAGAGAGTTTGAATATTCCCGGTTTCCATATGCTGTCTCATTGTTGTCAAGTTGTCGAAGCAAAAGCGATTTCAATTAGTTCCCGTTTACGCCGCATTCAAACGCCAATGAGTTTTGCGTTAATTTTTTCCGCCACTGTACATAATCGCATCGTGTCAAACCTTGGATTAATGACTGCTGATGGTGAAACTAAAAAGGTTACATAATCTGAACTTTGCCAATCGAAAATTTTGCCCAAAATATAAGTTATTAAATCATGTTTTTCGGGTCCACTGAGGAGATTTTATTTTAGATTTAAAGTTCTTGGTGGTCAAAATATTCTTACGCGCAACCATTTCACATTATGGTACTTCTAAAATGCATAAAAGAACCAACCTAAACACCCCGCGAAGAATATATCAGGAATCCTTATTTTCTGTCCCCGAAAATGTATAGTATCAGTGTTATATGTGGTGAAAACAACAAAGAAATGCATTTTAAAGCCATAGTCATTACCCATCCTTCAGCATTTATTCCTGCTACTACGATGGATCACACACATGGAAATAGAAAAGCAACACAATGGTAAAGGAATGAAGTATTTTACCTTTATAATAATATGATGTCATTTAACAAGCCGCTGTGCTGAGAATATAAAGATTCCTAAAGGAGTTCATAAACCTAAGCCAATAATTTTAACTCTGCCTATTGATTCTAGAATTCATATGGTGAAAATATTTTTCATCATCAATGCAATAATAGCTCCAATTTTACGAATTTGAGAATAACGTACCATAGCCTAGTCTATTCTACGAAATGGATTCGCACCTAATACAGAGGTGTTTCCCAAATCGAAGACAGATCAGTCTCCAGCTCCGATTACATGATGTTGTTAATGAGTTTTGTTACTTAAAAATTAATATTTCATTTTATACAATAAAAAGTACTTCCTTTGGTGAGATAATTTTTAGAGCAAAATTTATTTCATCCCTGATAATATAACATTTATATACCTAAAGGTTCGTGGGGTTAAAGATGACCACAGATAGGTTAAGGGTAACCACATCCCTCATAAGGAATCGGGTAGATATGGTTATGCATTCCTTAACGTCTTTATATGACAATGTGTGTCTAATATGCAACTCTAGGAAAGTATAGCACGCTTAAGTAAAAGACTGAACCAAATGTTTGGCCCATAGCTTACGGAGAAAATCGCTTCCAATTCGAGTACTTGCATTTAGGAATGCAGACTCGCGAATATAGACGTCGATTCTATTGAGAACCTCCCGCAATCCGTGCTTCACAGAGTTTCATAAGTACTAAACCAAGCTACTGAAAAGTAGAAGAAATAAAATGAAGATATAAAACTGCCATATTAATAATCCTTAAAATCCCATACAACAATAACTTCTTAATATTCCCCAATCGAAGAGCGTAGTACGACATCGTTTCTGAGCGTGCGTGCTCCTGAAATTATTGCTTTTATTTCGCATCGACATAAGTTTGTATTTCTATAACTTGAGTTGATGTGTTTAATTAATTTCAATTGAATTTTCAAGAAAAATATGCATGGTGTTTAAAAATATGGCTCAATTTGAATGTAAAAGTGTTTCTTTCTAGTGCTAAATCCGCTCCAGATTATTAGTGTCAGAGAATATGAGTCTTTTAAACTTTGTTACCGCGTTGAGACAGCACAAATTTAAATTGACTCCTGCCTTAAGGTTACCTTTTTTGCTCCCATCCCTTTCATTCTCTCCAGATCTTTCAAGAAATAATAGCTATCAGTTGACTAGATTACTATAAATGCACTAAAAGGACGTTCTTCGAATTTCAGGTGAATTCTGGCATACGTTTGAGTTAAAAGAGCAAAATCTGTTTCTTACAACGTTCTACAAATCACAGAAGTCCCTTAAATTTCCCCCTGTCAATGAGAAAAATACAATCCTATGGCAAGTTAGAATATATATTACATTTTAGTAAGCAAAAAACCTTTGCAATTTTTACTGATAAGGATACGTTTTTTTTTCAATTTCACATGAAGAAACGAGAACGCAGATAAATAGTGACACGCGAGCCTCAATTTGCCGACCGCTGTTTTGGTAGGGGTGATAAAGAAATAAAAGGGCGATGGAGTGAAATGTCAGCGAAACGATCGCCTTACAATCACCTATGACAGTCTGATTATCCCTATGATTACAACGGGTGGCGCATCAAACTCGAGAGAGGAGTCAAACGTAAACATGGGCACTCGGTAAGCAACTTTTGGCCCATTGCAATCGATATGTTCGTCAGAAAAACCTCATTTAAAGGATCAAAAGCGTCATCTGCACATGAAAGGTATACGATATAATCTTGCAGCTGCATTAAGAATAAAATCTCTTAAATGTTTTTGCGCTCAGGTATACTTAACTTTCAGACGACGTAATGTCCCAATTCAGGAAATTAATATAACAATATCTCAAGGTTACAAATACGAGCATGATTACTGCTCGCATGTCCACGATTGGCTACAGGTGGTAACATAAAGAGCGGCTGATATCTCTCTTACTGACAGTAACATCATCATTTGCAGCTCAAAGGATTAAAAATTATGATTTTTTAGCCCTCTTCAACCGATTCCCCAAATCACACAACTGCTTTTAGTTTTTGCAGGCACAAAACGCTATTTGAAACGCATTGCAAAATGATAGACTTGTATTGACGGCTGTGGGTAGAAATTAGACTGTAGTAATTCTAAATCTAAATCTACATACTGCCCTGAGCCGCTGCATGGGCGTGTGGCAGGGGGTATGAGGTCACCAGTCGTGTAAAGATATAAGGTTTTGGGAGATGAAATGATGACATGTATTATGGGAGTGTATTTAGTGGAGCTATTTTTATTGCAGTCTCTATTTTTGCGCTTGAGGAACGAGTTTTCGTACTCATCTGTTCGTCAGTGTCTTATTTTATTGCTTTTGTCAGACCTAGAGATGTAGTGAGGAGTCATGAAAATATCCTCATGTCACTCTGTGTATCTGTGTCTAATAAAAATTTCGGAAATAATTTCATCTTACCATGTAACTTCCCATAAATGTAAGTAAAATTAAGAAGGGAAGACAAATTCATAGTGTATATCATGAATCTGAAATTTACTCAGAAATCTTTCAAATATTGACCTTGTGCTACGCTCTCCGAATCAATGTTATTCTGTATGGCTAGAAAAGTAAAGATCGATAGAATCGAAAGAGAGTGGGGGATAAGGCTTACTAAACTTTCGTAAATAATTTCCAAACTTAACGTCACCAACAAGATTATTCTCGGGTATGAGGCCACAAGATATCTGCTGAGGATGTCCGATCATGCTGATACGATTACCCTGGAATATCTACGGTTGATATCAATCAGATAATATATTCCAAATGGAGGATGGAGAGTTATCTAGACTCTAGTTGGTGGGGCAATAAGTCCTCCGCATGAAGTACCGTTTCAGACTTCATAGCACTTACTACACCGCAAAATACGACAACACTTCGGCAGCAAGAAATTAAGGCGATTCATTAAATCAATAAGGTACAAGAATAACATTAGTTTATAAAAACACACGCTCATACTGTTCCCATTCAAAGTTACGAAGCTTTAAGATTCCCAACTACGAACAAAACACAGGAAATAGCTTCTTCACCAATTCAACACATCAACAGTGGCTGGTAGCCGGCAAAGTCGCTCATATAAACCTGACCGCTAACTCGCGTCGTCGATCATGATAGGTTGGTAGTCAGTTGCCCGAAGACGTTGGCAATGAAGTCGCGCTACACTATCGAAATGAGTGGTAATAAGTGGGAATAAGTGGTAATAAGTGGGAGCATAAATACGCGCTTTGGGTCTTTTCGACCATAACTGAGGATATGAGTACCTAGTGCCGGCTAGAAGGTCTTGCGTTGCAGCGATGTTTACCAACTGAGGTCAATCTAAAACCGTCCCGCTAAAAACTTTGCCTGAACCATTAAATAATTTGCTACATGTAACCAAAGGAAAGCGAGTATATTTTATGAATCTGAACTTTTACTAATTTACGCAGGTGTGGGAGAGCTGGATGATCAATATCTACGGATTTAAGTTAACACTTGTAAGTATTTTTACGTCTGAATGTGCGCTCCAGTAGGTATACTAATTTGCGTACTAAATTACGTGGCAATCATGCAGTTACATTGCCACCAATATAAACGCCATGGTTGGTAAAGTTTGCCAGTCACTGTCATCAAAGATAGGCCTGAGTATGCTCACGAGAAATTTTCAAACACTTACCATTAGTATACACGTACAATCACAAGAAGAAAGTTAATATCAATGGATAAAGCAATAGTCATTTCGCCATTAACTTATCAGCTAATATCTTTAGCAAAGCTATAGGTTGAGAGAACAATTCCAAGTTTTCAGAATTTTTTTTACTTAAAACTTTTGAGGTGACTTTTTTCTAGTCATCAACGTCGAAATAATGTAGCAAATTCGTTGGTAAGAACTACGACAGCATTACCCTTACAAACATTATACTGAACAATGTTAATTGATAGTCAATTTTAGTGATATGTAAGATTAAATAAGCTAAACATTCGGCTCCATTATCCACACTAACTGGCATTAACAATATTTTTATTTGTGAGAGTGCACTCTGCTTCTCCATTTTTCTTAATTTTACTTCTAGTTCTAATTTTAAAGTAACCGTTTCAATGAACTATTATTTTCAAAACAATGAGTCCGAACTCTAAGTATTTTGCCCCGAGATAATAATTTAGTATGCACTCATTTGAAATATGTATCATCTGCATTTGAAGCGAATGCTAAATGAACAATAATTCATTCCAGTATATTCCTTATTACCTTCCATATGTCTCCCGACCTATGTTGCACGACGACTACGTTATCCCATTGGTCCCACCTTCCGCCTTCTCTCTTCCGCTCTTCCCACCCATTGCTTCCCTCCCCTTTCCGCCGACTCCCCACCTCCCTGCCACCATGGCTACCAAATGATCGACCAACCGCGTGCTTCCATCTAGAAGCTGACAGTTACCAGTGAAAATTCGGACATTGCCTAATCAGTAAAATAAAGATAGGAAAAACAGTACTGGAGTTTGGTGTTTTAAATGGTACCATTTCTATGTAATGAGAATTCACCACTTTATAAACGTAAAATAATCCTTGCTTAAATGAACATGCATGTGAATATAGCATTAGGTGCATCATAGATAAAGATAAAGACATTATACATTAGCAAAAATAGGAATTATTAGATTTCTTTAGTGTCTTCGGTGAATCGCTTCAAACACATAATCAGCGATGACTTCGCTCTCAGCAAGAGCGTAGGCCACGGTATTGGCAGTCGACTGCAGGGAGGCGTCGACGCTTCCTCGCTCTGTCGGCCGGCCGGCCCGCCGGTCGAAGGGGTGTGACGACGGGTGGACTGGACGGGCGGCGTATAATGCGCCGTGGAATGGGCCCCGAGAATGCTGGCCGGCGGGTGGACCGCGGCGGGGGATTGGGGGGGGGGGGGAAGCAGTGGGCTGCCGGAGTGGCGACGGTTGCCCACACGTGCAGCCGCACCGCTGTGTGCGCGTCATGGCTGCCCTTAATATGGGCGCGAAGGTCTTTGTTTACGAGGGCGTGGGTGTGGCCCCGTGTCCAGGCAGCGGGGGATGGTGCGGTGAGCATAAGGGTGAGCACCTGTGCCCAATTCACCCGCCGAAAAACACTAAATATTCGTGATAAATAATAAACAACTGGTAATGGAGGTGTAGCTGTGGGACTGTATATGGTGGTTCCAAAGTATCGGAAAGTTTGCTCCTTTTTTAGAGCGTCCACTGTGAAAATGGTTTCTGAATCCATAAAAGTGAGAGCGTAATTCATACCAAATTCGGTGCAATGGAATGGATGAGTTTAAAGGGATGTTAAGGGTGAAAAAAGAAATGTAAATTTCATGAGAATGCTTCACAAATAGATGCGCGAAGTAATTATATTTTGGTCTAAAACAGCACAACTCACTACTATGCAAGATAATTACGCATTGATTCCATACGAGATTTATAAAAATCTCTTCAGTTTTCAAGAATGCTGAGTTTAAATGTATATGAAATGGAGGGTTGTGTATAAGTCGGAAATTTGATAATTTCAAGAAGATATTGTAGGATGGTTGTTTTAGAGATGTTCAAACAGAGAAGATGTACGGAGAGAGAGGGTGCGCTTAATAACGAGGAATCATTACTAGTAGATTTTAGGGTGGGTAGAGGAGAATAACTGAAGATAAATTGTATTATCTTGCCTTAAAAGAATCGCTTGTCATCTGGGACCTACAAAAGTGAGGTTAGTTTTAGACTGAAAGTGGAGTAATTTTTCCCCAAAAGTGGAGCTGTTTCTCACGAAAGGGGTGTTATTTTACATCCTTCAGGCAAATACATTTGACGGCAACAGTCAGTCAGTGTTCAGCTCTCGTAGATTGAAGATGTCTCTCCAGACGCGAGCTTCTCATGGTCATACATTGCTTGGAAGTGATTCACTTCAACAGTTATATATTCAAACCATCGAGCTGTTTTGTATATACAGTTCGTGACCAAATTTTCTGGGTTAGCAGTTATAGCCTGGTGGAAAGTGTATATTTATCCCCCGTGATGAGTGTCTGCTTCACGTGCCGGAAATCAACACGGAGCGCTGTTCACGTTTCCTGTGAAAAGTGTCGAAAAAGCTTCCATGGCCTCGGTCTACAACCATCCTTAGCCTAAGAGGATATTGAAGGAATTAAGGCTAGCAAGCAATCGTGGATACGCAGTGAATGCCACAGTGCACGTAGAGAGAGTCCTCATGGTGTTGAGGACTCAGTGCGCGTAACTGAAAATATTACGGTTAGTAAATCCTTCGACGATGTGTACAACCTAATATAAGGCATTAAAAGTGAAGTAAAGGTGATCGAAAAAAAAACATAGGTGTTTCGATCAATAAATTATATGATGGACTTGACGAGAGAGTAAAAGTGATAGAATAACAAGGCAAACGGTTAGAGTCGTGTTGTGAGCAAATCAGCACTCTTCAAGCTGAGAATTCCCTTCTTCGGAAGCAAGTGAATGACACAAACAACTGCTGTGACGAGTTTTAACAACAAATTCTAAATTACAGCCTTGAGATCATAGGTATTCCTTTCTGGAAGCAGGAAACTTTACCTCAGGTTGTTCGTAAAATCGGTGCTGAGTTTGGAGTGGCGATAGGAGAGAAGGCAATTGACTATTGCTATAGGTCAACGCCAAAGACAGATTATCAGCCGGGAGGC
This sequence comes from Ceriagrion tenellum, assembly GCA_963169105.1. Taxonomy (NCBI): domain Eukaryota; kingdom Metazoa; phylum Arthropoda; class Insecta; order Odonata; family Coenagrionidae; genus Ceriagrion; species Ceriagrion tenellum. Next base: position 116,205,782 of record OY720638.1, on the reverse strand, counting down.
ATTCATGTAAGATTGGTCACCCAACGTATCAAAGAGTCCTTGCTGGCAAGCGGAGAGTCAAGAGGAACTTCTCCACCCGACATTAGACTTTGGACGGAGTCTGATTCCCCGGTGTACATTAATGAGTTACTTTGTCCTGGGAGGAGGAGACTCTTCAACGCAGCCAGAGAGGCCAAGAAGACAAAGAATTACCGTTTCCTCTGGGTGCGTGGAGTTAAAATTTACCTCCGAAGGACTGAAGGGCAAAAAGCATTGATCTCGTGTACGGATGACCTAAGTTAGCTCTAACTTTTCCTTACTTAAAATTATGAGCGCAGTAAATAAGAACGTGTTGAATTCGAACAAAAATGTTAGTATAATTCAACAAAACATAGGAAGCTTAAGGAGTAATTTTGATATTTTTTGTTCCACTTAAAAACACACTCGTTTAAACCAACTGTTATTGTATTAACTGAAATATGGATTAATGATTGGGAGGTAAATTTTTACGCAATTGCTGGTTACAAGGTCTTTGCAAAATGTAATAATGATGATCGTTCTAAAGGTGTAATTATTTTTATTGAGGAAAGTATCTATTGCACGGTTTATCCAATTGGTATATCATGTGCTGATTGGTTAGTGATAAATTTAAAATTTAGTATTATGGAATGCAATTTGTTGGGAGTGTATCGGGATCTAAATGTTTCTGTTAAAAATTTTATAAGTGAATTTGAATCGGTTATTCACCATTTGAAAGGCAACCTAATTATCATAGGTGACATGAACGTAAACATTCTTGTACCAGGTAATGATTCTGACCTGTATAACAATGTTATGAGTAATTATGGCCTACAATATGTAATTAATGAACCGGCCAGAATATCTACAAAGTTGAGATCTTGCACTGATCACAATTTGGTCAGAATTAATAACTTCATATGGGTGTCACGGATCAGTCAATGACCATATTAATAATAGAAAGAAAAACGAACCCTGTGACTGCCACAATCAACAGTTCAAACAGTGTTGACATGAATTCATACGTTAACTATGGCATATTCAAAGAAATGGTTGCAAACATTGATGGGGCTCCCGTGTTTGAGGAACAGAATGCGTCGAAATCGTTTTCTAAGTTTGCTGATTTGATACATCATTGTATAGAGCTATCAACATTTTCCGCAAAAAAAGCCACAAAAAGTTTAAAAAAATTAAAACCTTGGATTACTCATAAATTAATCAAAAAAACTGGAAGAAAAAATCGCTTGTTTCATAAGACCAATGCCATCCTAAAAACGAGAGACTGGGAAAAAAATTTATCAAATAAAGAAACAAATTGCGTAGAGAAACTAGGGACGCCTTAAATAACTACTATTTGAATAACTTTAAAAGATTAAGCACAAACCCTAAAGAAAAGTGGAATTTATTTACAAAACTAACAGGGAAAAAGATGGTCAAAACACAGGATACACAGATAAATAGTGTTGTGGTTAACGATCCTTTGAAATTAGCCACTGAATTTAATAGATATTTTATTTAAAGTGTCTTCGAGTCTACAAAATCTTTTCATGCTCTCCGTAAAAAAAGTCTATTTAAATCCCTGCTCAAGCAATGATATATTAAACTCTTTCTTTTTTAAACCTGTCACCATCTCTGAAGTGACTAACAATAAATGCATTAAAATCTGGGAAAGCGCCAGGAATTGATGGTTTCGACAGTCACATATTGATATCTGTCATTTCAGTAATAGCTCCTGTATTTGTACATGTATGTCATATTAGCTTCTTAAATGGCAAACTTCCAAATTTGTTGAAGAGAGGTGCAGTTATACCTCTTCATAAAAAAGGCGACAGACAGATTAAAGAAAACTATTGACCAATCTCATTACTGCCCATATGGTCAAAAGTTTTGGGAAAACGTGTAAAAAATAGATTAGTGAAATACCTTCATAAAGTAAACTTCTTTAGTGGTAATCAATTTGGCTTCCTCAGTGGCAAAATCACTGAGGATGCTCTTGCAAATTACATGAACCATATGTACTATGGAGTCAACTCAAAACAACGCGTGGGGTCTATTTTCATTGACATCATCGGTGATAGAGCTAAAAAAGCATTTGACTCTCTTGATCATGAAATCTTGATAAGTAATTTAGAGAGAGCAGGTGTACGTGGCTTAGCTAATGAGTGGTTTCGCAGCTACTTATGTAATCACACCTAGTTTGTGAGAATAAGAAGTTCGTTTAGTAGTTATAGTAAAATTAGCTCAGAAGTACCTCAGGGCTCCATATTAGGCCCCATTTTATTCCTCATCTACATTAATGACTTGTGCAGATATGAATTCAACGGCAAAGTCACGGCTTTTGCCGATGATGTGGCCTTAACCTACATTTGTGATTCTTGGGGTGCACTTAACTGCGACACTAAATGTAACCTACATAAACTTCGACAGTGGTTTGACTACAATGGTTTGAAATTAAATGAAAATAAAACAAAATATATGTACTATGATCTATGTAATTGCTATCATGTTGATCTTAGTTTGTTGTACCATACCACGGATTGTGTAAAAAATAACTGTAACTACTCAGCTATTGAACAAGTGAAACAGATCAAGTATTTGGGAGCAACTCTGGATTATCGCCTAACGTGGGATCTGCACATGTCCAATGTGTGGGCTACCCTACGAAATAGTTTAACAAAATTTTATTTTCTTAGAAATAAGTGTCCACTCCATATCCGTAAACTTATTTATTTTTCCCTTGTTCAGTCAAAGTTAGATTACGGATTGATTTGTTGGGGCGGAGCCTATTACAATGCGATAAGGGCTGCTATAATATTACAAAAGAAGATAATCAGATTGATGCTCTTGAAGATTCCATGGGAGCATACCCCACCCCTTTTCTCTAGTCTAAGAAACCTTCCTTTAAGAAATATGTACTGTTACAAGGTACTGAAAATATTTTATGTAAGAAGCGGCAGTGTGCCTTAAGTTATGGATTGTCACAAAATGTTTAATTTGCGTAGAGACTGCAGGGTCCCTATGCCTAAAGTACATTTAACGCTATTTAAAAGATGTTTTTACACCTGGGGCCGAAACTATACAATCAACTGTCAAATAAAATAAAAGAGAAAACAAATTGTATAATATTTCTTAGATTAGTAAAAGAATGGTTAATGTCTTGTAATAACATTGAAAGTGTGCTTCGTTAAGATTGCTGTTATTTTTGCTACCAGAGTCAAGTTGTTTGTTAGTGAAAGTTTGCTTTTATGTCAAAAAAAGTATTTTTTTAATATAAGCTTATGTCATGATTTGTAATGTGTATTTCATATTTTTATGATTATCTGGGCAATATATGTGGAAAAATGCTGACGGTACCCTAAAAACAGACCTGATGCCTAGTAGGGCACCTAACTTCCTTTTATGTAAATGAAATTTATGAATCCATTTGTTTTTTGGAAGAAAATAATTACTATTATTATATTATTATTAATAGTACCAAGTTTATCGACAAAATTGGCGTTAAATTAAAAAAAAGAGGAGACATATCAGTCAATTCATAAGCCATTTTAGGATTTTAAGTAGCTCTATTTCTTTCCAGATGGTGGGGTTAGAGATATATTTTGGATAAAATAATGAAAGAAATAACAGATGAAGATTTCAAACAATTTGCAAGCCCCCGGAAAGTACACAGATGGTACGGTACTCAGTCCCGCAATGGTTATGGAAGTGGGATGGACATGAGAAAGATTCTTAAAACAGTTACTAACCCTCAGAAACACAAGAATTCATGTCATTGCCAACCAGTTCCTAACAATTCACTAGCACGTGTTGTCAAGTGTCCTGCAGTGCCCGGAGTCGGAGCATGAGGGAGGAGGAAAGGCTCCATGGCGTTACCCGCATGGCGCCGGACGTTGCATATCACGTGTGTTATAAAGGAGTTGTTTTTAATAAATGGAGTTCCATGACGAGCGGAGGGACACCTACCCGATCGTTTTCTGAAGTGTCCGTCCACCTTGGAGGTCTAATAGTGAAGAACTATTTGATGCCTGTTCATTTATAAATACCTATACTTGCGATATCGCCACAGCAAACGTTTGCCAGCATTGACATGGGAACATGAAATCAAGTGCTTTTGCTATATTTTGTAAATATACAACTTTCCCTTCATGGAGGAGTTCTATCTTCGTTATACATCACGTGCTAGTTCATCCAGATATTCAACAGACATTAGAGATGTAAAGAGCTTCAGAGGTGCTGACGTAGACTCTGACAACTTCGTGATGGGAAAAAATACCACCTAAGGATCTCAAAGATCATGACGCAATGAAATTCAAGGATGAAGAAGTTTGACGGGGAGAAACTTAAAAAGGATTGAGCAGTTAGAAATAGCTATGGCCAGAATGTGAAAAGGATATCTGAGAAGCCCGAGAAAAAATGGTCAACGTGACATTGAAGGAGAATGGGTAATGGTAAAATCAGCAGAGCAGGAAGCAGCAGGTATACCCTTGGATTTCAAAAACCACAAAGAAAATCAGGATGCTTTGGTGAGGAATATACAGTGGCCCATAAAAAGAGGAATGTTACCAAAAGGAGAATGCTGCATAGATAGACACGATCATCAAAATAAAAGTTTGAAAGAACTCGAAGAACAGCTTCCCTAGTATGTAGACAGATGAAGAGAGCATGGCAAAACATGAGGGTGAATGAAGAAATGGAAGCTGTCAGGAAAATTCGAGAGATGCATAGTAAGATGAGAGACAAAAAGACTGGGTTTCAGGCAAGACTTAATATGATCAATGATAGAAGAGGTAATTTGATTGGAGATGAACAGGGAATGCTAAATAGTTGAGCAGGTTATTTTTAAGATTTTTTATATCAACATGGAGAGGAAGAAGGTGAAGTTGTAGAAAACATATTCCAAGCACAAGAGAAGACTGAGTTTCCAGCACTTACTAGACTTAACACTGGACAAGCTATTAAAGCTATAAAGAATAATAAAGTCCGGGTTATGACTTAAGAACAGCTGAGCTGCTCAGTTATTGAAGGGACCGACTCTCGCAGAAGAACACATTACTATTGTAACAGCGAGACTGGAAGAGAAGATGCCCAGAGAAATGTAGTGGGCACTCATATGTCCATTCCACAAGAAAAGTACAGAGCTAGAAGGTGCCAATCATCAAGGCATAACGCCGCAAAACATCACTTGCAAAAAGCTGTCAAAGATCATGGCACCTTCATGGGCAGAAAACACATTAGGAGATTATCAGTGTGGATTCCGACCGGGAAGATCTACTTCTGATCATATCTTTACAATAAAAAATCTCTTGGAATAGCGTTACGAACACTATATACCAGTTCACCAGCTCATAATTGACTACAAAACGGCATACGACAGCATTGGACGGTCATGCCTATATGGTACACTGCTTGCGCTGGGAATACTGGACAAACTCATTCGCCTTGTTAAGATGACGCTGAAAGGAACAGATTGCAACATTAAGATGTCTGGAAGATTATCAGGATTATTAAGAGCTGACAGAGGGCTCAGACAGAACAACGCTGTGTCATGTGTCTTATTCAACATGACCTTGAAAAGAGTTGTTCGGAAGATAGAGTTTAATCCTGGTGGCGCATTATTAAACAGGAGGGTACAGTATCTGGTATGTGATGATGACGGGGGTTTGATCAGCAGAAATAAGCAGGGGCTGAGAGAAGCCTTTCAGCAAGTAGAGGAGGAACCTTTAAGGACCAATCTTGTCATCAATGAGGAAAAACAAAGGTTATGGCTATGAATAGAAGTGAAAAAGAACCTTCAGCGTAGTTTGTGGTAGGGAGATACCAATTTGAAATAGCGTCTTCCATTAAATAGTTTGCAAATTGGTGTAAGAAAATAATGAGAATGGTATGGAAATTAAAGATAGAGTGGATTCAAGGAAAAAGGCTTCTATTGGCCTCCAGGACCTATTTAGGTCGTGCCTATAGAGTCGAAGATCAATGGAAAGTATATATCGAACTGTTCTACGCTTCGTGGTACTATACACCACTGAAACCTGGGTCATGATGAGCCAGGATGATCAGATGCTCAACTCGTGGGAGAGGAAGATCCTCCAAAGAATTTACGGACCAAAAAATGAAAACAACGTGTGGCGCATCAGCACTAACGCCTAGGTATACTGAATATATGGAAAACCTATTCTGGTCTGTGAAGTCAAGTGTGCCAGACGGAGGTGACTTGGTCGTATGGAAAGAATGCCCGAAGACAGGGCATTACGGAGGACGTTCATCCAGAGGCCAGAGGCTTGAATACTCCCAGGACGACCGCGCAAAAGGTGACTGGGTGATGTGGACGGCAACCCTCAGAAAATGGGAGTGAGAAGGTGGCGACTTAGTGCGTTGGAGCGAGAAAACTGGAGAGGAATGATTGAGAAGGTACGGGCTCTTCTAGGGCCATAATACCAGAGAGTGTAGTGTGGTACTTTTGACCTCCAGGTTACAAACAGATCCCACTCTAGGCCTTTGGTGCAAGAACGGTTGCTTCATTATGAATTTCAGTTTCCAGTTGTTGTACATCTCTGTACCTGTGCGTATGACAGCGTCCCAGATCATTCGTGCATTTTGCAGTGATTGAAAGAGTAACAAGCTAGTCTGGTGAACCCCAAAGTCGTCAGTAACGCAGGCATATTTCTGATTTTCTCATCACTAAAAGTAATTCCTTCAAGACTCCATGTTTACTAACTCCTGGCAAGTTTGTAGCCACAATTTCGGACTGAAAATGATGAAGCATGGTAAATTTATTTTCCAACCCCAAACAAAATAAATAAAATTTCTCATTTTTTGCTAAAGTTTGCCACCCAAAGGTTTCCGAACTGATTCAAAATATTATATATGAATACAAATAATGGAAAAAGTATAGCAAGCTGTCAATCTATGTAGAGGGAAGAACTGCAATCCGACAAACTATATGCGCAAAGAAGCATAACCATTAATCCAAGATTGTGGATGAAGCCCTGCGGGTTGGAAAACAAATGTATTCCGAAAAAGTTCCTTTCAAACATTAGAAAATGCATGGGAAGTTTTATATGTTTTACATAAATTTGTGCTGCTTCAGATGGTGAATTTGGAAATAATATTTTTCAACAGTTAACAGTATCAACAGAATAAAATTGTTCAAAATTCTTATTTGCAGGATGAGATATCTGAGTCACACAAGTACACGTTTTTTTTATGTCATCTTTTCAATGCGTCATCATTTATGTTATCTCATTAATTTTTATCTTCAAAGTAACTACAATATAGTCCGGCTTCTATTCACTATCATATGCTCTAATGTATTCCGGTATCGTCATATAAATATTCATATATTTTCAAGTAGCCACACTTTTCCTATGATGAAATTTATGTGTGGTATTTGAAGTCCGCAGTCAACGCTGATAATTTCTCTTGTGAATTTAAAACTGGTATTTGATGAAATGATTATACAGCAAAAAATGCATATAGGTCTTACCATCTCAAACCACAGACTGTTTTCCCTCGACCTCTCCGATTTCGTTCACACTATCTGGTATTGTTGGGATTTGCGCCCTGAGTGATAAAGTAAAATTTCCAACAGTTCAGTTTCCAACAATCCGAACAAATTTGCACTAAATAATCGAGCAACACGTCACTTTTAAGCCAGAGTAATTTTACGTAGCACGCGTCTAATACAATTAACAAAAACGTACATTTTTTATAGTAATCGTAAAGAGAAAAGTTTGAAACGGCCTTTGACTATGTAGCCGTCCATTGATTTTGACTGTGAGCTTGACCGTGAGAAAAGCTGAGGAAAACTTTATTGTTAAGTTTCTAATGATATTCAAGCATTGCGATGAAATTTTTTCGTCTGTTCTTGATATCAAAATCAGTCATTGTCAAGTAAGATAAACTGAATGACAGTAACGTAGGGACAACGACACTGAGAAACAAGCTGCAACATGCCTTGCCTGGGCTGAACACAGATGCCAACCGGCGACTCGGCCGAAGATCAAGGAATAATCAACGCCGAAGATCGACGACGATCATCGAAATCAAACCATTTAGATGAATACTTTCCATCGACCATCGATGAGAAAAATCGATCTTCGCACAAGCCCAGCTCTCAGCGTAAAGTCCACAGGGATTTCACCGAAAATTGCCGCCCACTTCAGGATTCGATCCCGATCCATTGGAACTGAAAGTATGGACTCCAGCCATATATTCTACTGTGGCGAGAGTAGTAAATTAATTGGCTTAAATTAACCACAGCTTAAATTTATCGGAATCAGGAGTGTTTAGGTGTGAAACGGAGAATATCATTTTGACGCCGCATTACAAGTCCGACCAAAACAATAAAATACCTCGACGAATAGGTTGGTACAAAACTACGTTCTTTCCACACACAATAAGTGACTGCATCAAAAAACAGCTCTTCTCAAAATACTTCCAAATCACACTTCACCTTTTCACTTCCCCGAAATCTTCTTCCTGCATTATCAATGCTGGTGTACTCACATCCCCTGCCACACGAACATTCGGCATCTCGCTGGGTAGTATATTCACCTACATCTACATAATACCCCGCGAGCCGCCGCTTGAGCGTGCTGCACGGGGAGGTAGGTCACCAGCCGTGTAAAGATGTAACATTTTTGGAGGTGAAATGGTGACATGTACTATGGGAGTATATTTTGAGAAGATCAATTTTATTGTGGTTGCTTGTTGTGCGCGGAAAAAACGAGTTTTTTTACATACCTATCTGTTCGGCAGTATCACTCTTATTTTATTGCATCTGTCAGACCTAGAAATGTAGTGAGACGTCATGATAATATTCTCTGTGTCGCTCTGAAACACACCAGTTCTGAATACCTCAAGTAGCCTAAGCCTAGCGTGCAGCCTCCGAGTCTCTAGGGGCACCCACGTTAATCCCTCTAACAGTTGTGTAACACTATATGCCCGTTCGTAGCAGTTTTGAACAAAGCGTGCTGCTTTTCTTTATATTTTGTTAAATTTTTGGTTAACTCTTTATGACCAGGATCCCAAATGCTCGCGACGTATTCGATGGATGGATATTTGGGGAGGCGACCGACGGCTAAGGTCATTTGCGCCATAGGGGATAGGTAAGGGAGGAAGGGTGGATAGAAACCCGGCGTCGGCATTAGCCTGCTCTTAACGAAAGGCGCCAATGGGACCACGGCTTAACGTCTCATCCGACAGACGGAGTACTCTACTTGAAGTGCCTTCCACAAGACACTCAAGTACAGATCGGGTTTCCTCTGAAAAACATCCGCCTCTGCAGGGATTTGAACCCTGGCCACCCGTGTGGTAGGCGAGTACGCTAGCCACCACACCAACCTGATCCCCATCGCGATGCAACCAGATCGCGGCGTATTCGAGGTGTGGCCTAACTAGAGCGAAGTAGCTTCTCTATTTTACTTTTTCATCCGCGGACCTTCCTATTATACGCTTAACTAAACCTAGTTTCTTCAATGCTGTGCCGCATATGTTTTGTATAAATGTATGTTTATATGTGTATCTTTATGTAGATGTATCATTATGTAAATGTATCATCTTTATGTAGATGTATCATTCTTAAAAATTGGTTCTCGAAATTACGCTATGCTTTGTTCTTCGTAACGATGGCATGCAACGTTTCAGGCACCACGACTTCGAGGCGTGCGGGTCCAGGGTGTTCGAGCTGGGCTGGGGTCAAGAAGTCAGACGCGTCTTCGAGGGTGACGATGTGCGAGGGAGAGAGGCGGTGGCCGTCATTGGATGAAGCGAGTTGGCGGGCGGGCGACGCATCGGGAAGGGGAAGGTCCGAAAGCATTCGCCGCATACCTCGACCCTCAATTTTGCGGCCCACTAGCGTTTGTTAAAGCCGCCCCGCGCGGCGGCCGCACGTAAAGACTTGGGTATTCGACAGAGGCCTCCGTGGTATGTGCTTATGATATCGCAGTTGGCTCTCCAAACTGCTCGGCCCCTGAAGAAGCGGGAATGCTTAGTGAAAGTATTCTTTTGAAGAATTCAACGAATGACTCCAGATTTTACGAATGAGAATTTCCGAGAAACTTTTTTATGACTTCAGCATTCCTGGCGTATTTCCACATTCAAACAAACATGGAATGTGCGATAGTTAATGAGTTCACGCATATTTGTACTGATGAAAGCTTAAAATAATCAATGCACAAGTGAAGGTGTTTTTCTCCTGACGAGATGGCTCTATGAAGTTTATTCTAAGTCATTGATTTAAGGAATGTAAGTACAATGAATTTGAGATTTCTCATTCACTTTAAAAATTCTCGTGGGCACAGGTTGGGCAAGAGTACAAAGGAATTAATTATACTCAAGGGATTAAGGACCACCAAGGAAATAACAAATTATGACAAGCATTTCATCGAAAAGAGAATTCAGTATTTTATGATGAGGCAAGCACTGGTAATTTTATCCAAGCAACAGTGGTATGTTAACGCTATTAAATGTAGTGATAAATGTGCTTCATTTTAAATTGCTATATATTCAGTCATACTCATGAATGCTACCCTAAAGCAGCAGAATCAATATTGAGGTAAGACTCTCTGTTACAATGGAATGAAAAGTTTAAAGCATTTTATGATTATTAGAATTTTGTCACTACATAACAGGTGACCATCTTCTGGCTATGAGTATACTGACGGAAACATAAAGAGAATCACGGTCTTTAATAAGGATTTATATTTCAGTTTACAACTCTTGAGTTCATTTAGCGATAAATTAGTGGATAAAATATTTCGCTGCTCGCATATAACACATTTGAAAATATCTTTGAATGAAGAAATGAAAATATCTCCACTGATATTTTATCACACTCACTTATATATCATACGCGTCAGGTTAGGATAGAATGAATAGCCATATCTCTGAAGACCATTGCTGCAGAAAGGTCATTGAATAATTAGGTACGTACAAGCGTAAATAAGAGATGTGATAGGCAACCTTACAAACTTCGTTTGTAAATGCGCACAGTAATATGAAGCACCACCGTTAAAAATTATAAAATATATTTATCCGAAAGCAATATTCATTTTTTGAGAAGTAGTATGCTCTAGTGAATTACATACAAGGACAGATCTACATTCAATAATGCATATTTATCTAATTGTTAATGAATCTTAAAAAGAAGTGCTACGCTTTCCTACAAAACTAATCAATTTAACATCCTTTATCATACATTTTTATCAAGAAATCATATCAAGACCATCTAATCACAGGAAGCCTAGTGACGGTCGACGAAAATTTAATCCAAATTAGGTGTAGTGATGGATAAAAAACTGTCTTACGCCTGACTGTATAATATGATCCTATATCTATTAGATATTAATTCTTTTCACATATAGAAATTAACAAAAAACCTTTTAAATGAGTATTTATATTAAGTTTCTCATAATGGCGATGTGAATGAATGTAATATGTGGTTATAATGACTGGCTTATGAAATAAAATTTTATAAATACAAAAAAGATAAAATTTGCTTTATATAAATCATCTTGTTTGACCAGAATTCGAATCCAAATATCAAAAATATCTCGACCAGGGGTGGGATCACGGGTCTTTCCTTCTCGTGGTCGTTATCGTCATCCATAGGGCAATGCTGAAAATCATGGGAGCTCACTCCCCTACTATGAAGTATGTAATCTTTCTTGATGACGGTTGCGTTTTCTAAATCATAAGCACAATTGAACAATAGTATTATGAAAAACCATGATCACGATTCAGGTTTGTTACCCAGTTTCAACTACCGAGTTTTCTTATTTCAAGTCGAATCTCAGATGGAGTTTCATATCCATTTGGTGTATTTATTTTTGCCCGTACGCGTTACTGTGAACTGAGTTGCTTTTACAATGCGTGGTGATATTTTCTGCAAATGTTTGATGAAACTATAAGTAAAGGAAAATGCATACTACTCTCACTGCCATGCAAATAGAAAGTAGTAGTTCTCGCAATTCACCTCATCAGCCAGACTATTCTCATCAAACGCTATTAGTTTCCATCGTGCATGGGTTTTGAAGCCAGCTGACATAAGTCTGAGTTAAAGCAACGAGTAATCTTGTGAGACACTTGAGGATCCCAAATGGTTTCCCTGTGTCAATACATAGCTCTGTCAATACTAATCCATTCAAAGTCGGAATGTATGAAGGGCGCATTATATTGATTTTGGTATTATTATACCTTCAATAATTTTCCCCTATGTTGCGGCCGATACCTTTTCTGCCAAAGATAATTTTTTGGACGCCAGTCGTTTCACCCACAGGAAAGAAGTAGCATTTGACTACTTTCACCCCCATAAAAGTATTCGACGGGTGTCTCAGAATTTTTTTAAGCAAGACGAGCCTTTTCTTTCTGGTGCTGCAAGTATTTGAAACCTGTGCGTCATTCACAACAACAAACCACCACCACCCGGAACTTCGCTAAGGTTAACTGATGACTACTTCATTGAGACGGGTGTCGATAGACGAACAAACAGAGCAGACAGCGCAAGCAGAGATAATTTTCAAAGTTAATAGCGGCCTCCCTGTAAATTCTTGGAGGGGAAAAAATTTTCTAAGCCTTTAAGTATGCCTCATCTTCTACCCAATGCCTCCAGGAGGAGGAATTGGGTAGGAGTTTAGTTAAAGGGAAATGTTATCTCTCATAAAATTACCCGAATAGGTGTTGCGCTTTCGAATTTCACTCGCTGAACTTTTATTTGGTGTTTAAATATAAAACATTTTATTCCTCACTACCATGACACGAAATTTTCTGTTCAAATGTTTATTAATATTATTTTTTGTCTGCAACCAGGAATATTTGCGAGTTCACAAAAGTTAAATTCTAAGAGATGGTGCAAAACAAACCATGAAACACGGATGGAGCGGGCTGCGCGGAGCCTGGACCTCAACATCAAAGGAAGTATTTGGGCGTTAATGGTAAAGAAAATGTGATAATTAAACATTTTTGACCCCCTCAAACGAAACGACCCCAAATTTAGATGCTATGTGGAAAATGGTGGAGTAGAATTGGAAATGAACCCAGTAAGATAATGCCAAAATATGGGCAACTCCATGTCTCAGAGACTTGGTTAGGAAATCGAGAATGGAGGGGGTTGGGATGAACATAAGGCTAATAAACATCCTCATCCTTTATGCGAATACCAGCTTAATTCTCGACGATCTATTACTGTGGTCATGTGCACACATAACTCAGTTTGTGAAAATTACGAATACATTTAAACTTTTCCTCTCAATCTAAATAAAGCTTTATAGTATCACTTTCCAATAATCCATGAAAATTCATTAGCACTAAGAGATGAAATTTATGTTCCAGTAAAAAGTCTGTAAATATCTTCATGGGCGGCATACATAACTTTAACCCCCATAGAAACAATAAAATTTATATTTATTTGAAGAGGAATAGATTCTTTAAGGACGTATCAATCGCATAATCTTTGATGGTCCACATTCCTAATTTACACTCCACTGACTACTTGGTGAATTTGTGAGGAGTATACTAATGAGTATACGGAAGAAATCTAATTACTGCTAAGTTGCTAAATTAAAAAGACGATTTTTAGTATTTTATCACTTTCAAAGGGGAATATAAGCGATGCATTATTGTCGAAATATTACTAACGCGTTAGTCTAAGAATGCTGCTCAAAATTTAACTGCGTAATTTTAGCGAAGACTTTTTCGCTGCGAATATATTGAAAGGTATTTAAATGGTTCAATAATTTACCTTATACTCTAAGTGTTATCCTCCATCCTCTAAGTTGAACTGTTGAACTATGTGGCTTATGTATTGCTCATCGTAAAATTATAAAATAATGCTGGGAAAACTCCAAAAGCCGTTTCAAAGATATTTTCGAGAAAATTTCACACTTCTTTGGTCTCTCACTCAGATAAGTAATCTGTATTAGAAATTTGGCAGATGGAGCCAAACTCTAATTCCTAATGAAAAGAATTGTCCTCTTTACTGAATCATTTAATAACTTTTCATTGATTGATAAATTGGCGAGTGAGTGGATATGAACCTCAGACGACAGGCTGGACGTAGAAATCAAGTGGGGCCGAATACCCCAGAACTGAAAGGAAACATCTCATTTGACGAACAAGGAGACCGCTCAGCTTGCTTTACAAATGCGGAATATGTGTTGAACTAACACACTCGTGGTTGCGGTCAATGTCCATTCGCTGGGCCTTCCGTGGAATCGTGCGAAGTTTTGGCAACAATAAAATCACATCGCATAGATTAATTATTAAGGTACTAGAGGAGGCTTTGCCAAGATTTGAACACATGAATAACTTGGTCGCAGACTAACGCTCTCCCTCTAGGCTACTGCATCGATCAAGGTAAGTCCGCGTCTATTGTTTCTTACTACACATCAAAAAAGGATATTCTAATGTTTCCTTCGACTACTGGACCAAATAAGATGCCCTAGACTTATGAAAGTAGCTTTCAAAAAGCAAATAATATTACGGTGGAAGCGATTAATAATTTTTATTGTTTGAGACAACCTGAATGCACGAGGGCGGAATTTTACGTAGGGTATTATGGTATCGGAAATACTGGTAAAGAATAATTTTTTCCACATGGAGACCATTCTATTCTACCAGATTTTCCATATTTACTTGAAATTACAAATTAATACTCAAAACCGTTAATTGTAATGTATGTTGTATCTCGGAAATAGTTTGAGGCCTTTCATCATGAGGAACGACGTTCATCCACAGCTATTTATTACACACGGAAAAACTTTTTATTGTCAGCGGATTTGATCTGGAGATTGAAAAATTATTTTGTGTCTCAACTATTAAATATTTCATCTTAAATTTTCTTAAGTTTCAAGCGAGAAAAATGTTTTTTAAAGGGTCCAAAGCTCTAAAAAAAATATGGTTAGTATCTCTACATAATTCACTACGACTTTGGAACCTCGACTGGTGGCGGGACGAAGAGAACTTATCACGTTTATAACTCCAAGACGATCTCGCGAACGTGAACCTTATTCGTATTCCTACTTATGTGACACGTAAAAATGATATCAATTCATACTGGGTATGAATATTCCCGTTTTCCTTAGGATGTCTCAGTGTTGTCAAGTTGTCGAAGGAAAAGCGATTTCCATTAGTTCCCGTGTACGCCGCATTCAGACGCCAATGAGTTTTGCGTAAGTTTATTTCATCAATGTACATATAATTAAAGTTCTTATAACTTCCATGTACTTTTACCTTTCCTAGTCCCTGTACATAGAATATCGATCATCCGTTTTCAATGTATTACACCCTTCATTTAATTTCAAACATACTGCCAAGGAATATATTCACAAAATATATTTTTTAAACGGCTTACAATTAGGAGAAAATATTGGTCTGCCTGAGCTAAACGCTTTGTTTTGTATTAATGCCAGTGATAAGAAGACATTTGAACTGACTAGAAGCCTTCAAAACCTGGTGCTGGAGGAGGGTGCTGAAGATAAATTGGACGGACAAAATATGAAATGATGAAGTTTACAGAAGAGTAGAAGAGAAACAATATTTATGTAACACCAAACAGAAAAGAAGAACCAGATAGATTGAACACACACTGAGGTAAATGGGTTTGTGAAAAACATAATTAAAGGTAAAATAGAGGGAAAAGTCCTCAGAGGAAGACCTAAGAATGTTCGGAACAAATAAAGGAGTAAGCACATAGTAAGAGCTACCAGGAAGTAAAAGACCTAGCTTTAGATCGGGCCGCAGTCAACCAATATTAGGATTGAATGACCAATGAATGAGTGCAGAAAATGTCAAAACCTGGGTTACATTTTTCTCTCTAGAAATTAAAATAATTAGTTTAATTGAACAAACTTTACGAATTTGCGCCATCTATAATGATGAGACAACCTAGCACCAATTTAAACGTGACTAATTTTCCGAGATATCCTCCGTGTCGATTCGATTTTCCCATAAATTAAAGCCGCCAATTAGCAAGATTACCATTCATTCATCTCAGGGGTATTATCCATATTCTTTTCAATAATACGTAAAGCTGTGGTTCGCGATTAGGTTAAGTTCACACTAAAGCTGGTGGCCATCAAATGCGCAGAATGTTAAATGTCATGGAATGATTCAAGTTTAGTGAGGAAGGGTGGGGAGAGTGACGGCTAATATTTGAGGCGAAAGAGTCAAACCTATTACACTCAAAAATCTGAAAATCATTCCTGAGCCAAGATTATTTTTTTGCTAATAAAAAAATTAGTTGCTACGTAATATTAAAACAAGAGTTATATCTGCATATTTAAACCTGTGAAGATTGTACTAAGTATGCCACGAATGTTATTTTTTCAATCTCAATGTCACTTCAGAGCCACGAGAACGAAGACTAGAAGCCGCATGTGACACGCGAGCCTCAATTTGACAACCACCATTTCTTTTGAAATGATAAATGGACGTCGAAGTGGAAGGTTCGGAGTTTTAGAGAAAAACTCATCTCCTCAGACAGTCAGACATTCACTTATAATATAAAGGTCGAAGTATTGTACTCGAGAGTAGACTTAAGTGAACTACGTCACTCGGCCAGAATATGTTCGCCCATTGTGCTCGATTTTTTCTCGGGAAATACACCCTTTCAGTCGATACATCATCAACAGCGCATGTGATATCAACCATTTCTGAAACTTTGCAGAGAAATAAATCTCTTAAAATTATTTTTTATCTATTACGAAAATTGCGTAACAACATGCCAAGGGTTAGTCCGCGATAGGCAACTCTTGCTAGCATATGCTAATACGACGCGTGCCTGATGTCTTCCTTACTGATAATCTTATCCTCATGAAATCAGGTCATCGGCCGATAAAAACTTTCTATTTTGGACCATCCTCTCCCCACTGAACTCTTGCAAAGGGTGGTAGCACGTGTATTCGTAGAAAGGCTACGTAAGAGGCAGTGTCAAATTGCAGGATTTCATTAACAGATCCACGTAAGAAACATGCTGCTCTAATACTGACCAATGTCGGAGCGAATTACATCTTACGTGAGATCAGGTACTCTTTTATCGTACTTCATACCCATTTAGTGCATTGAAACGTCGGCAAGTATGGAGATACTAACCTAGTGGGGTGCCCGAGAATATTTCCTACAATTACTCCTAGTCACCCGAACATTTCAATGAATTAAACAATTAAAAGTGGGAAAGATGGATTCATATAGGTTTTAATGAAACCGGAATGGCATTGAAACCTTTCAATTGTGTTTTCTCAATAGAAATAATCATTGTACGCGTCTGTCTTCTATATTCTGTATTATTTGGAATGTGTATACACAGAGATGGAAGTGGAACATTAACGAAGCTTACGGCAATAATTTTTAAACTTACTTTCAACATCAGGAGCAACTTCAGGCAGGAGGTCGATAGATCTTCAAACTTCATTCAGTCTGTCTTTACGATTTAACTGCAACAATCCTCTGATATCCATTTGATGATAAATTCCTACTCAGTTTCCACCGAAGCACTGACGGAGAAAACTATTTTGGAAGACGATTGGGAGAATGAGCAGTCTTCCCGTGAATGAGGACAAGATATTCCTCTATAGGGGGTATTTTTTTAGACTGCACAGCGCACACAACATCCGTGACTTATGATGTTTTGTTCACCCACTAAGCGATGCGTAAAACTATATTATCAATACTGCCACAATGCCATGCGGGGATGCTAGAAGACAGAAAACAGCGCTTACGAAGAAAACAGCAAATTTCTTCTTCAGCACATCGACAGAGGCTCCTGACCTGCAAATCTGTCCCAATGCACCTCACCTCACACTCGCGTCGCCTGATCATGACTGGTCTGTAGTCATTTCCACGACAGCATAGGCATTGAATGAGTGCCACGCCATCGAAACGAGAGTGAACGGTGGTTGCCGATAACAACGAAAATGCAAGCTTCCGAGCTTTTTGACGAAAGCGGAGGGGACATGCAGGAGTATCCAGCGCGGCCTTGAAGATCAAGCATGTCGGCGATGTTCATCAAACATAAGGAATAGAGAGCTGTCCGGCAAAGACTTTGACGCCAACTATTGTTGATATAACTGGTTTATTTGATGGTGCAACCGAAGGCACGCATGGCCATCTTGCGATTTTATGTCGATATTAATATATGCGAAATCAGTGGAAATGGATAGATAATTATTGCACTGTTACATAAATGCTAGTGTTTAGGTAAATGCCTACAAGTCTAACTAAGCGTTCAAGTAAACATACGTGAAGGAGATAGAGAGGAGGCACGTAGCTTTCATACTCTCGCCAGAAATATTAACACTATAAAAAATTAACTTTGACGACAAGTCTCATTGAAGATAATCCATAGTATATTAGAGGGAAATCGTCACGGGAATTGCACTTAGTCTTTAGTTTTTGAGAGGATACCAACTTTAATCGGCACAATCTTTAGTCGTCCCATGCTATTGTGCAACTGTCTCATTAATCGGCTCCAAAACCCAAATTTTTCCCGTCTGTCTTAAGGCCGTTTTAAACAGTACCTTTTTTGCACAATCTATTGCGCGAACGCTTGCATGAGGGAAATTGTACCGTGTAAAGTAGCAAATTGTGTGAACTTTTGTGCGAATGTCTGAATGGTTGAACGGAAATTAGAACCTGCTCTAATTTCATTCAGACAAGTATTCAATTTTGGATTCATTCGGTTGTACAAAAACTTGCATCGTGTAAAACGACCTTTATGGTATGCCTGAAGAGGTTTTCCCTAGGAAAATTACGACTGGAGTATGTTTGTCAGGAAGCTTATGCACAAAGCTCGGCTCCCATAAATGCGTTCACCGGCTCTACCCACACCGGGCCAGCATCAGGGTCTGCGACTTGGCTGGCCCTATCCCGTCAACTGCCACCGCCGCTCCGAGCCACAAACAGGTAATTACTTACACTCGGCAGGACTGCTTCGCAGCACAGCTTTGCACTCACTTCACAATCGCTGCTGACCCTGGGTGCACTGGGCAGACGAGAAGCATTGATCCTGCTCGCTGGAATGTGGTCGCAATGGAAGGAAGCTGGTTGATCGCATCGGCGATTGTTGTTTATGCGTTTATTTTCAGTGAAGGCTCAGACATGGGAAGTTTAAAGTTTCATATCGCTTGAAGGTAAGTA
This sequence comes from Ceriagrion tenellum, assembly GCA_963169105.1. Taxonomy (NCBI): domain Eukaryota; kingdom Metazoa; phylum Arthropoda; class Insecta; order Odonata; family Coenagrionidae; genus Ceriagrion; species Ceriagrion tenellum. The sequence goes on along the minus strand of OY720638.1, from coordinate 116,186,654 downwards.
ACTTTCTTTTCTAAGCATGTTGTTCGGATGTCTACACAATCTATGAACAAATTGTTTGACCATGACTTTAGTGCGTTTACATAATATTACACAATTATAAATATTTATCCTCCAAAAAACACTGCATTCGAGAAAAACAGCATCCTTGAGGCGGTTAGTATGACAATCTATACTTATTAAATTCAGTTGTGATTTGATTTCTAAATGAAGATAAGGAGTTTTCCATTACCCTTGATTAATGGAGAAAAATAAATTGGAACGTTTAAGATATTTTTTCCACTTCATAAGAACCATTAAAGTCGGCGGATGACGCAACTAACATCAGTTACCAGGTACAGGACGTCGATACTCTTACAGATGAATAAGGCTTCGGTGGCAGCATCATTCAAGACTATATGAACAATGTCACTACAGGAAATTCGAAATGTACCGTGTTAGTATATTTTAGAGCTGGAAGAATTGACCATAATAAAAACAAAAGCCAACCAAGAAAATGAAAAGAGCCGCTATACTCTATGATATTAAAATTCATTCTTGAAATGGAAATAAATGTTGGCTTTCACCTCAAGCTGTCAATAACAAGAAAAAGTCAAAAAGTGAACAATTAGATTCGTGATATGCTTTCAGCACACAACTTTCCAGTTGTTTTTTATATGACATATTGAAAACAAATATAGTTTTATCAAAAATATATAGCAGCTGTCTATAATTGCCTCTAATCTGATATCAGTACGTCATGCGGAATGAATCTTGTTGGTAATATGATATTCTCTGCCTATCATGTTCTCCAGAGCAGGATATGTAATGGTAAAACGATGGAGACATGTGTGGAATTAGTTCATCGATCCATGAGTAAAAAGGAAAGGATTTAGAAGGAAAAATGAAAAATTTTAAATTTTATGTTAAATCTTTACTAGATAAAACGGATAGATTTAGATATTAGAGATCTATTTATTTAAAGTTGAATGCAAATCTTCTATTATTTGCAATTTTTACTCATAATATCATCGAAGATGAAATTTAAGGAGGTTTCATATTTTTGGGGCCTATCAGAAAAATAATAATCAGTAATAAACTGATTAAATTTAAAGGCAACTTTCTATGTTTTTTTATGGGAATTTTTCCGAATTATCAATTTATAGGGGCAAGAGCAGATCCTGATGCAATGCAAATAGAATTAGGAGCTGAGGTAGTTAATTAACTCTTGAAAGTTATTCCTGATCCGTCAGCATCTGTCATTTTTCGACAAATTTGCACCATTCATGTACCTGGAAGGATTTTTTCTACTGGCACACTTTGCAAAGATAGGATTGGGAAGCACTCACAAGAAGATTCTAAGATAGTTAAACTGTATGCTACGAAGGACGAGAATAACATACATTTTCTCTTTCTTATGAATTAGAGGAGAAATAAACACTATCAGTATTAAAATGAATGATTTTCTCTTGGCCAACAACACTGCCATTATTTTCCTTCGAAGTGGAAAAAGAAATTGGCTTAAAAAGAGAAAATAGGTCACAACCCTTCAGCCTCTATTAACGAGTTTGTGCATCTACGGGGATTATTTTAAGTTTCTTCCGTGACGTGGATAGTATTTACGCAATATTATATTAAAATTTTCAACACCTAATAGAATCTATTTTGTTTTATAATCGCGATTTTTTTAGCGTTGTTTTTGAAACGATATTTTTTAGCTGCGATATAATCCCACTTACCGCAGACAGCTAAGGCTCGTTTTCAACCGTGAACTGGATGGTAAAATGGTAATATATTTATTCTTCTCTTCTACTGATATAATATATGAAATGATTACGTTAATAATGGCGACAGGTTTTACAAACCCTTGATCCAACCATGCCCAATTGGTTTTTGTATTAAGCAACGGGTAATATCATTGCGGAAAGTTTTAAGGAGCAGCAAAGAGGAATATTGGCATGCAGAACTTCTCCAAAATTTGTAACTAATTTATGAAAGCTTATAAAATATTACCCGAAACATTAACAGACTTCTCTGCATTAATTGTTCTTTTTGCTACCGTTAAAATAACGATAGCACGCATATATCGTGTACCAGTGAGGGGAAATAGTTTGGAGGCAATTATTTTTACGAGAAAATTTGTCAACTACGCAGGTATCTTGCACTGCTAGCTCTATAATTAAAGTAAATAACAGCAGCTATTCTACTAATGCCTAATGGCGATTGCTTTTGAGGCAGTTTATCCTTTCTTCTGCAATGGACTGCCAACTTACTTCGTTTCGACAATTGACTTCATTTCGACTGGAGTTGTCAATTTTTAGAAAAGTGTTAGTTGGGTTTTGTACGAACATAATAGCGCCCAAAAGCAAGTATATATAAACTAAAATATATTATGTATTATTTTATTTACTCCACATAATAAAGTGTATATTCTCATTGGTTGGAACTTTTTCTTTCGATTGATATGTGTATTCATGCATCGTTTTCTCTCGTAATTTGTTCCCTCTATTATTTACCATGGCAGTTGCATGGCATTTTAAGTTTTACTTAAAACCTGGATGCATGAAAAATTTTTCCAATCCACGCTTGGTTTCCAGCGTAAATTTTTGGCACATATTAAATTATATTGCAGCATAACTTAATGTATGAAAAAGTTATTGGTAATATTTACATACATCTTATGCGAAGTTGGCTCTCAAATGCTGAACTTATGGGGAGAAAACAATATTGTTTACCAGAAAACAAGTGATATACGGCACAGTCAAAAGGTCTACATTTATTGAATTTTATTTATATTGGCTGTTTACTGTCTAAAGAGTTGTACCTAATGGTTTCATGATCTAATGACCCCCGGGTTTTAAGTAATAATGTCAGCTTCTAAATACGGTAACTGCGAGTTGTTTATGAACATGCGATCTGACGCATCAGTTACGGTATTAATGGAGGAGTAGAGTCATCGATACCTGCTGGAAGTCCGTGAGTTGAGGACCAGAGTTGGTAAGTATTTTTTTACTCTGCAGTTTTTGAAAAATCCATCATAATTACCTATGTACTCATATATCCCGTGTGCCCAGCTCTGTTTATTTTACTGACTTTATCAGGATTAATGACAGTAAATGATCGTATAAATGCTAAGCAAGTATAACAAAGAGTATGGTATTCATTCATTTACATTTTCCACATCTACATACTACCCTCCGAGCCACCATATGGACGTTAGGCAGGGGATGTTAGGGCATCAGCCGCGTAAAAATGTAAAAAAGAGGTTTTTGGAGGTAAAATTGTGAAGTTTTTTGTTGGTGTGTTATAAGTGGAGCACAAGTTTTATTGTAGTCATTTACTGTACGTGGAAAGAACGAATTTTTGTACCCATTTGTTTGGCAACGTATTTCTCTTATTTCATTGATTCTGTTTGACCTAAATATGTAGTGTGGAGTCAAAACGATATAATTTGTGTTGCTCTGACTGTTCTGAATGTATCTAAACACAACTGCTCTGTATTTATCAAGCAAAGTAAAACTAAGGCGAAGCCTCCGTGGCACTACCGGTCCCCAACCTAATCCCTCTAAAAGCTGAGCAACACTATATTTCGCTTGTAGCAGTATTTAACGAAGCGCGAAGTTTTAATTTGTATTTTATCACTTTATTTTGTAAAATATTTCTGATCACGGTCCCAAATAATCGTGGTGTACTCGATTTGTGGCCAAACCAGAGCAAAGTAGCACCCCTCCTTCACCATCTCATCCGAGGGCCTTCCTGTTATACGCTTGATAAGTCATACTTTTTTTAATGCTATGCCGCATATGTTTCGTATGTGTGTCCTCCACGATTCATCTAAATTTCATGAAATTCCAAGGTATTTGACTTTTTCTGAGGCCTTTATGCTTACTACACCCACCGTGTAGAAATGGCATCGGTGTGATGCCTTCCGCAAGACGTGTGCTTTAGTGAATTTATTAAGATTTAGTTCTAGCCTCCACTCCTGGCACTACAGATGAACATTGATAAGGTCCAATGATAAAATTCTAAGTCCGTATCTTCGCTAATTTCCCGATAAATGACCGTATCGTCTGCATTCATCATTTTCGTTCCATTCATCAAACCCTATAATTTTTTCTGCATTATAGTAACCATAGATATGGTGAACAACTGCATAGCATATAGTGGCACTGTTTAGCTTGGTGGGCTGAATATTAAAAGTTTAAGATAGAAAAGGAAACCCATAACGAATGTAAACAAACCTTCCGGCGACTGCCAATTAAGGAGGACTATGTCGAAGCTTCCGTAATACGACCTTGGTCCATTTGAGCGCAAAGCTCAAGTATGAATATTTATTACTCATTTTTTTTAAGTGGAGGAAGTACAACTAAAGACTATCAAATTTACGGTTATAACTAACCAAGGTTACATATGGGCATGTATTTTAAGTTTGGGCAAGTACTATATTAGAAAGAGCAAAGAATCGATCTCCACGGTTAATTAAACGCGAACTAAAAAATAAAGATCTGGGGGTGTAGGCTATTAACTCTCAGCTTATTGTACAGTATAGTCACCTATTCTCGGAAAATGTACAGTAAAGCTGTGGAAACAAAATACAACAAGCAGATTTTAGGCAGTTTCTGTCCCGAATAAAAGTGACCAGAAAGAGCGAAGGCAACCATCAGAAACTTACAATACGAAAAATGGTTGACCCTGCCGAATGTCCTCACCATTGACAACTAAAAGATAAATAAGTACACCCAGTAGAGAAGATAAACCAAAAGGAAGTGCTTGTCGGTGTAAATGTCTCTCACCATTAAATAAAAACCGGTTTCATGATTTTTACAAGAAAAAGCGCAAGATTAACGTAGAAATAAATTTTACTCCTCCAAATGAACATAATCATGTTGATCCATAGTTTTATGATCTAAATAATTGATAATGAGCTGATAATTATTTCTTCGTTTCTCTTATATTTTAAAATTAAAATCCCTCATTTGGCCATGAGTGCGGAAATGCTCCTCCAAATAAAGTGAAATCTACTTTAAGGGCATAGATTATTTTTAGACTTTCTGTTCTGGCATGTACAGAGATGAAAACTTTAAAAAAATTTCTGAGTTATACTTGCCTTGGCATTATATGTATTATTAACAAAACTACCAATTTCTTACTAAGACGCCTACAAGAGGACTTAAGAATTCCTGAATAATACGTTCCATTAATAAACACCCCGACGCCGGTGATTTTCACCCTTAAAAAATACGGAACACTTGTTCATTATTTAAATTTTCAGCCAACAATATGAATTAGATGGGAATCTCTGAAGCACCATCAAATTACAGACAGCTAAAATCATTATATTCCATTTTTATAACTTGCAACGTAAGTGTCAAAAATAAAAAGCAGTCATCCGAACCATTAGATCTAAGGTAATGACGGAAAATAATTTCAAGGCAGTGTTACCAAGTACTTGTTGAGTCGGAATAGCTCATATAGATCAACTTTTTATCTCCTCTTGCGCGTACATGTCAGTACGTCAAAAAATCTCGTCCAACTTAATTCTTAGGCAGAGTAGATTTTGTACTTGTGCTTGATATCTTACCATCATTACTAACAACCAACTTTTGCATGAAATTTCCGGCATGATTTAGCTTTTTACATGGTTTAGTATCCTGTAGGACTTTTCTACTCGCGTTAGTAATACAAACCATTCATTGTGCTGTAACTGATGTTGCATGGTAGCATGATGGTCTACGTAGCACTCTACTAGTTTCTGGTTTGACCGTACATTTTTACCTGACTGATTTTGATCTACGCCTAGCAGCTCGGGGAAAGTGCGTGGTTCTGATTTGAACGAAGATGAGTGCTTTGTACCTGGCGAGGAATAATCACCCCGTGCCACACACCCAATTGTTGGTTTGCAAGGTATTCTGTAGATGTAGAATTCCACCAACGCCCCTAGCTCTTTCGTTGGCTGCATATTATGCTGCAATCACGAATCGTCGCAAAACTCTTTCGGGTGCTATAATTTTGAAGCTTTCGAATAAAGTATCGGAAGATAAGTCTGACCAGTAAAATGCTAATACAATAAGTGAAATGACAGTCGACAACCTGTCAATACACAATATTCATCCGTGATCAACTCAGAAAGTTAAATGAGTGACAATGACGTGGACACTGGAGCCAGTAATTCAATAATTTCATTAGGCGTCGTCAAAATTCGTTTATTATTAGTATCGGTTTTACAAATGCACGATATTACCGGAAGAACACCGCAAGAACAAGAAAACTGTTGGCGCGGCGCGAGGATGAGGGAGTACTCCGTATTTCTCGAATTACAACCCTGAGGCATCTGTTAACGCTTGTAGACCCGTCGATGATCCGCTAGCCAACGCCTAGTCGTCCGAGAATCTAACTGAATCCATCAGCCAGTCTCCTACTTTAATCCCAGTTCTAACTCCTCCCTTACAATTTCCTCGGCATGTATGCCAAAAAGAAGAGGCGACAGAGGGTTCCCTTGCCTCACCCCTTGACCTATTATTGTCCACCCAGGTTCACCGTCGGCCACCCAAACCCTCTGGGCCCTCCAAAACTAATATAATGTACGACTTTTCGAAAAGTCTCCTATCCCGCCAATCTATCTCCTTTTCCATCAATTTTTGCATTAGTTTTTCCCAATTAACTCTGTCAAGCGCCCTTTCGAAATCCACAAAGCTAGAAAAATATCCTGGTTATACTTCATATTTCCTACTATGAGTGTTCTCTTCACCGCTGGTCCACGCCTAAGTAAAAATTACCTCGAATTTCTAACCTCTCATAATTTATTCTCAGAAAAACTTCTTCGGCTATCAGGATTAAACTTATAGCTCCATAATTATCTCATTAGGTTCTTTTCCTTCCAAATAGGAATTAAGACTGTTTTCACGAAGTCCTCTGGCCTTGCTCCTTTCTCATAGATTCTGCGAATCAGTTGGTAAAAATGCCAATACTACCAATAACTCTTAAATTCCAGTTCTCTGAATTTTCTTCGTGAGCAGAAAACGTAAAAGACAAATCGTTGGCAAACAATAAGAGATTGTGCAAGATCCCTTGCAGATACAGCTATTCTGCTTACTGGTTATCGTAGCAGAACAACTTACGTGCACGATTTTCCGCTGATAAATTCTCCCAAGTGTGGCTAAATTAATGCAGTGCAGTTCATGAATTTTAAATTTTTATCATATAATAATGATGAATGTTTTTTTATCTTATAAATAATTTTGATTTGTGATCCAAAAAATCAACTATGATTTTACGAAGAGACGGACGAAAATTGATTGCTTGCTTTGGGAGTAATACGTCTTTTTCGTAGAAGCCTGAAAAAAATCTATGGGAAAAGAGAAACAGATTTAGCTTCAATTCTGAAGGAGTGTTCAACTTATCTTCCAGTGTTCTGTCCCTTAGCAGCTTCTAGCGATTAGGAGGAAATCTGCTGCTGTTGGCCCATTTGTGTCAAAATTATCTCTTTCATGTAAACATACTACAATGAGGTGATTCTATCGTCCATAGGCTATCCGTGGCCATAGTCACAAAAAATACACAGGAGACTACAATAGTTTGGAGGTAGCACTACCATCGATCGGCTCTGAACGTATTGATGCTCTCGTTTAAATAACATGTGAAATTTATCAGTGCATTTTAAATGTATGTATGCAATAAAAATCGTTTAAAAATTGAAATTAAAAGATGAGAAAATATTTCCAGCACTACATGTCAAGCTAGCTCTTTTCTAATTATATAGAGTATATTTTTTTAAGTATTCCACTGGTAAAGGTAGGTTTTGCTGAAAGTTAGGAAAAAATTCCATCAACAAAACCCATGTTCCGTCTTCCCCTTCCCCACTTGCCCAACATCCTTCCCTCTGTCACACTCTTGAGCAACCCACTCCTGGGCCACTTAATACATCCTCCAGCCACCAACACTGCCTACCCTGGATTTCATTCAGAAGTTTCCTTTCCTTGACCACCGTTGCCGTCAATTTCTCGCTAGTCTTCCTTCCCGTCCACCTAACCTTCTCCATCCTTCTCCTCACCCACATCTCACATGCCTGCAGCCTATTCTCCTACATTCTGAGGGCCCTCGATTCACAGACATGCAACGCTATATTACTACGCTACGCTACATATATGCTCTTCACTAGTTCCTTCTTTACTTCCCTACCCAAAGTCTCCGTAATCAGTTTCCGTCTCTTACATATTTCCTTTCCCAAACCATGTTATTTGCAATTTCCGGAATTTTATATTTCAGTCATGGCGTTAATTACCATAATTTTGGATGATAATCATCCTAAAGTACCTATCTATAGCAAAAAATTTGCTTTCTATGCTCAGAACAATACGTATTTAATAGAGTTGTCACCGGAACATTTACTCTACACGTCATGGGCTATGAAGTTAATCGGCGTACAATAGCCCCCATTTTTCACTGCGATTTCAAAATATTGGAAATGAAGCTGTCAAAAAGTTCCCCATGAATCACCCTGTTTTTTTCCATGTGCTGTTTTATTATAAACTATAATTTGCTGTACTGAAGTGTAATCACTTTCTTACATCATGAATCTTTTCATTTAAAACGTCGATGGGCATTAGACTCTTCACAAACCTCTTATTTATTCCCTTGGAACCTGTATTTATCTCTATCCCGTCAGTTTAATCGTCTAAATTAAAGAAAAAAATTACTAGCAAATATCTACCTTGGAGCACAATTTCTGAGGAATTCAAAGTAACTACAATGGTTTACGATAAATATCTACACCTTTGTCAACCAATAACGGCCTCAAGAAAGACACACGACTGATCGGAGCTCTATATTCCCCAAAAAGTATCATAGGATTTCAATATCAGAAAATATTCCCCCAACAACACTCCTTCCGCCTTTGAATTCTCTTTCAAAGCAGAGCAATCCTGCATTTGGCAAACTCTCTACGGGAAGGGTCAGTTGAAAATCTAGAAAATAGGCTTAAAATACGATAATTGCTATTGCAAATGATCGAGATAAGGCATCTTAAGTTGTTTCGCAAACATTTTTGACCGAAAATTATATTACCCCATAGGGCCTCGACACCATGCACGTCAGGAATTGCTATCGGTTTGGACCTAGACGCCCGAGGCCACGGCGGCTGTTGAACCGACATGGACGAATTTAAGTATTACAGCGGGATGAAATATCACATGCTGATTTTCTCACAACCCGGGACCTTTGGGAGAGAAAGCCTTGGGGCCCGGGACCTTTGAGAGAGTTTCATCCGCATCCTTACATACATAACGCTATGTCTTTTGTAAGTAAAATTTTGGTTTCAAGTGAATTCAAACTGATTGTTCTACAGTCCTCGCATTCTGACGCTTTCACTGTCTCCCTTTCCTTCCTAAATTCTTTAGCAACTCCGAAGGTATGTTATCAGCTTCTATAGCTTTTCTTGGCTTCATCTCTTTCAATGTTTTCTCTATTTCACTGTCACGAATTATTGGTCCGAGGTTATCCTCATCTCGTGGTTCCTAATCCTCTATATCTAAATTAGTCGGATTAATATCGCTGTCATTTAGCTATTCTATGTATTCTCTCCACCTATCTTGACTTAATTCTCACTCGATAAAAATTCTACCTGCTTTTTCTTAATCTTGGATGCCATTTTCCTTTTCTTACCACCCAATAGTAATTTATTTTAGCATATAACGTACCCTTTTCTCCTTCTTTTTGCAGTTTCCCCTTTCATAGCATTGCCTTTTCCACAAGTTATCTATCGCCTGATTGAATAGTTACCAAAGTTGATTATTTTACTTCTTCCGAATCACCTTACCTTGATCAGTGTTGATGTTTTTCCCTTTCCTTTTCTCCTTCATTTTCCCAATTATTTCTTTCGTAACCTTTTTTACCCCTTCTTTATCACCGATCCTATTTTTTACTCCACCGCTCTATGCCTGTATTTAAATCATACAATTTTTCCTCGATTGCTCCTACTTATTTTGCTTTTCATATGTTCCCTCTCACTAGCTCCTGATATTCCCTCCATTGTTCCCATCAAAAGCTTACAACTACCATATATTTATCCACCTACTTTTACTAAGCTTTTTGAATGTAACATTATATTGCATCATAACTATATTGCGATTTGAGTCTGCATCAGCCCCGTGGAATACTCCACGAGTTCTTCCCACTGTTCCTGAATCTTGTATTAACCATGGTAGAGTCAATTTGATATTTCCCAGAGTCAACCCGCATATTTCATGTGTACCTCCGCCTGTGATGGTGTATAAACCAAGTGTTTGTTACTTTAATTTATTTTTCCTACTTCTTCAACCTTCTCACCGCGATCATTTTTCGTTCCTAATCCTTACCCATCCACGTCACACCCGTCTCTTCCTTCCCCCACTACGGCGTTCCAGTTTCCCATAATTATCAGCTTCCTCTTACCTGGGATTTCTCTGATTATCTCCTCTAGCTGTCCATTCACCCCATCCACCTCTTCTTCCCTATAATTGCGTTTGGGGATGTACATCAGGAACAATACCAAATTTATCAGGCGTGCTTTTATTTCTACCACTAGTATCCTGTCGCTCAACTGTTCAATGTCACTTTCCCCATCCTAACTTTGCAATCAACGTATCTATGGAGATACCCCACCACTATAGATTACATTGTAACTACCACTCCATTGGTCCCCGCTGCTCTTCCATTTCACTTTGCACAGTTCCAAGGCACCAATTCTCCCCATCTCCTTTCCCTGTTTAATATTTTCCACCTTCCCAGCCCTCATCAATGTCCTAACGCTCCAAGTCCCTATTTTTATCGGTATTTTCCTCCTCATCTTCTTTTTCTCATTATCACTCGAGGTCCTTTTATCCTGTGATGACTCTGTTGTGCAAGGATTTTGTGAGATGACGACCTGGGGGGCCTTGCCTTCCCCGCTGCTGGGTTCGACACCCGCCCCATAATGTGGCGTCATGTAGTTGCCAAGATAAAATTTATTTTGAGTGACTTTCACTGTTTGGGTAGTTGGTCATTCAACGAAACTCCCACCCCTGATGGTCAACAGTGTTTTTCACGTGACACCATCACGGGCCTACCTTTCGTCCGGCTCCTACAATTCGACCTCTCTGGCAAGGGTGGCCCTACCGGGGGAAATTTTAACAGCTACCACCATTCCATATCTTGGGGTCATTGGAAGCCCTTCCACCACGTTATGGTTGTAGTCTTTGGAACACAGTATAAGGATATATGCTTTATTTCATAGCCAAATGATCTATTTGTTGATACCGGTATTTTCAGAGAATGTTACCGTTTAAGTTGTAAAATATTTTTAGCGAACCGATATGTTTTTATTCCTCGTGCTTAGAAGGTAAGCAACTATGAAGTGAACTATAAATATGGTGGTAGAAAAAATATCTATACGTAAGCGGTCACCCTCAGGGTCCGTCGAGGGTCAATTAAGGGAACAACACTTCGTAAAAAGGAGTTTATTCTTCGCAACCTTTCACAATCACTACCTTGACAACATCATCTAAAACTCGCCTTTTCAAGACTGCCGCTCGTTTGCTTCTTCTTCTTCCTCGTGACCCAGAAACCATGGCTTGGCGTCCCCATGTGACCAGCCTGTCTGTATCCTTCTCATTGGTCACCAACAGCCTCCTCATAGGGTTCCATATCAGCAGATTCTCACGGACTGCATATTATCAAAGGTGACTCCAAGACCCCTATCTAAATGAAGCCCAGTGAGCTCAGCAATATTTAAAAAAACAGATAACAGCCTCCAAAGATGAGCACCCACACCATGGTCCGAGAAACCCATTGAGCTCATTTCAGCCATCTGAATGACCTCATGTTACTCCTCCCTTGGGGAACAAATTAATAGATAAATCCAAGGGAATAGCTCTCGCCAGCTATAGTCTCTGTTCATTCATAAATTTCACTTACATTTATTTATTATTATGATTTAAGCTCAGAGAGTAAAGCGCTTATTCCTCTCGAAAAAAGCATATATATATTAACTCAGAGAGAAGGAAAACAACAGCAGGACCGGTCAAAATGACCAGTTCCGCGGTTTAAGGTGAGGGTCAAGTCCCAGGTTCCTATTGTTTATCGAGCAGCGTGGCAAGGTCAGAAAACCAATCTCCGGATTGATGACCACTGATGATGAGGGATACTTGTGGCGGTGGGAAGCTTTGGGTGGGCAAGGGCCGAGCGTGGCAGTGGCCGTACCCTGATTACGTGGCACACGTTGAGTGAGAGTGGATGAGACAGGGGTACGCGGCAGAGGAGGGGGGCAGGAGGCCTTCATTTTTTACTATGGAGGAGGGTCAGAGGGTGGTGCGAGGGCGACCTTAACACGTGGACCATCCTTTCCCACCACTTACGGGAGGAATCCAAAGTGTTTCTGATGTAAAAGCCGGAAGGATGACCAGATACACATGTGTTTATATGATATATTTTATATTTGTCTTTATTATCCTTACGCTCAAACTTATTGCGGCAGGAATATAATTAAAATATTAAGGAAATAGACCGCTATTCTGTTGTTGCCAGGCATATCGCCTGCGGCATTGTGAGCCCATGGAACTCAGTTTTTCCTTCTAAATACGGCTTTCAAAGTGATCAATTCATTTCCGTTTTATACCATTCCATGACGAGCGTTATCATTTACAAGTTCCTTGACAGATTGTAACTTCCAAATCTCCCATCAAATCGTATAGCACTTTTAAATCCCCACTAAAAATGATTACTTTCACGGCAAATCCATCCCATTTTCATTACTCATCCACGTAAAAAAATTCTCCCTCAATTCTCTCCCCTGAGTCAACTTCCCCTATGAATAAAGCTGTAAACGTCAACCAATCTTATTAACAATGATCTCAAAACCACTATTGCCAATTAAATATTATGTCACTTGGATGGCACTAAGTTCAAAATTGAGAAGATCTACTTTTCCGTAGTGCAATAATGACTAGAGGGCAAATGACTATGCCAAAGATGGAGACTAAAATCAGAAGCCCATGCCCCGCAGGCTCTGTACAACAAAACACGCGGATTTTTTAAGCGCAGATGAATATGTCATGGAAGTAATAGAATTCAAATGGCCGAAATCTCAATAAGAAGTGAAGAAGAACGGTCAAAATGGTCGGATCCACGGAAATAAGGAGAAAAGGAATGAAGCGAGGGAAGGGATAACGAACCAACGCAGAATCATAAAGTCACCCAGGCCTATTACGTTAAAAACTCACCAATTCCGTGGTGTTATAAAATGAATACACATTGTTGTACCTATGGAACATAAAATTTCATCGTAAAAAAAGTCCACGGTTGTTAAAAAAAATACAATCAGTTGAATTTTGAGGAGGAAAACAAAGCATTTTCTACACTGGAATCTCCCTCCAAGGTGAATCGAATTAGGTTTCAATACTGGTTTCCTTGAATACTTCACTATTGCATTTGGAATCAGAAATCAAGGGAAGCGTAATGGCTATTTCCGTAACATAGTGCAGTGGCTAATCTCGGGGAGAGCCCTAAGTAAATGACAGCAACCAAGAGTCGTACATTTGGACGGCAACTTTTCTTAAATGTACCTATGGAATCTAAATGCACGTATTCTATTTATGTAAACTCCTAATATTCCTCCTTTCAAGTATCTTTTCTATCAAATTTGCCCACTCATATTTAACGTCCTGCCCCTCCCTTTTTCATCATTCAACCCATTATCATATATATTTTTCTTTATTCAACTCTGATCCATGGTCTAGGCATGACTGTCCTTGACTTCTTGACTTGACATTCATTCTCTCGGCAAGGTCATCCATTCTCTCGGCATGATCCCATCATCTGTCCATTACTTGAGCATCTTTCCTATCCCGCCTATTTGCATCTCAAATACCTTTCAGATACCCCTAAAGTATTTTTACAGTTTTTAGTCTCACTTATTCGTATGCTAGCATATCGCTCTTTCACTGCCATGAAATGAAAAGGGAAGGACAACAATTTTATAAACCATGACTCATGCTTCAAAAGACGCTTATTCCTTGATAAGTTTGACGCAATACGAATGAATTTTCTTTTGTCAAGTTCCAAGGATTTCTTTATTTCCTTCCCACCCTTTTCATATATATATGACAGAAATTTTCCAAAAAAGTTTGTACCTGATGATGGCGCATAAGCGTCGAAACGCGTCGTACCAATTAAAAATCCAGTGGCCATTGTCAAGTTTTAATCAGTTTTATTCTCTTTGTAAATCAAAATCCTTACCGAAGTAATTTCAACAGAATTGCAAAGTATCTGCCGTTCTGAAAGCACTATCACCCTTTTGCATGAAGAAAATAAGTCAGATTAAAAACATATACAGTTAAATAGTTGGTAAATAATTTTCATATTATTAACAAAATTCCGAAGTATCACCTCTAGCTTTTCTGCTTTCTACCTGAAACTAGAGCCATTTTAGCTATAAATGATCCCATTAACCCGCATTTACTCCCACGCACAACCACAATGTTTTCTGAATTATTCGTTGTCAAGTCTACCGTAGTTTGGAACGAAGTACATCACGAAAAGAGAATTAGAACCAACTTACGACATTTTAAGAGTAAATTCTATAATTTTCTGTTCCACGAGCGATTTTGTTTACAGATTCTGATAAATTTTGTTCTAATTACATTAAATATACTGTAACTAATGTTGTTCTTTGCTATATTGTAGTATTTGCATATGCCTTGTTGTACCAATAATTTACTTTAAGGGGTTGGTACCCAAAACATTATAATAAATTCGTATTACATCATTTCATAGCCAAATAGATCGGTAATTCATTATTCAACTACATTAATGACGAATAACGTCTATTAAATGACACGTTTGCATAACGTCTGATACTTACGATTGTCCCATTGTCTTAGACTTATCTCTACGTCATTAGCTCTGTCTGCATGTGAAAGCAATTATTCGGATGGCGTTCACGTTCATTTTGGAGGTATGGTTGTCATTCGTCAATATTAACTGTTATACCTTAATTGACTGAGTCGTAGTGGTAACTATTTCAGTGCGTTGGAGAGTCAAAGACTAGTGGCGAATACAATCTTACAATACAAAATTCTCGGCAGTACTTTATGTGATATCGTAGAGTTCAGATGGTTGGAGTCAATGATTTGCTCGAGGAATCCAATACTAGTGCCACACGGCACTGCTCTGTTCTACAATTCGTTTGGAGTGTGGTAGAAGGGTTCACATCTCCCATCAACCCCCATTACCACCATCGCTCCACTCCCATTGTCCTTCGTGCCCATCACCGACCCCCTCTCAGCCCCCTTCAACACACTCCCAGCTCCCTCCCGTACCCCACTCTTCCTCCCGCTCCATCCCCTCTCACTGCCACCCACTCGTCCTCTACCGTTTTAACCTCCACACACACTCACACCCACTTCTGTTGAATCCCCAGCAACTCAAGTACTTCCTCATCGCTCACCCCGTTCCGGTCCCCGGAATACGACAGCGTGACAATATACAGTGGCGGAAGGAATTAACGCAAAATTTTTCGCGCACCAGAATGCGGCATTCTTGGGAACTTCTAGGAGTAGTACACACTTCAAAAGACTGGTAACACTGAGGAAGACATCGTCTACCGCAAATATTTGGAATCCGCAATGGAGCACACATTTTCCGGAGCTTAGAACACTCTCATCAATCGCCTCATTAACGAGCTTTCTTCTTATATTATTCGCGCATTCAGTCGCGATGTATCGATGTGTTTATTTCAGTATGTTTCTTACGTCAAATAATATCATTTTTACAGAAAGACTGATTATAAAAGATATTCACTATCCCACCCAACTCGGAATATATGCTGAAACATTCATCTGCTACCATCAAAGGATATTTACTGCGGCCGACTTTCCGAGGATCTTTTTGAATGACGCGTCCTGTGTATCTTTCACCTAAATAATATAATTTGAGATTTATTTGCACCAAATATTGATACAAAAATGGTTTAATTAAAATAAGTATAGTCTACGTGAGTTGTTTTTCACGAATTTCATTTTGTAGATTGATGAAGTTCCGATCTCAAAACGGATATTTATTAAAGAATCGTTCATGGCCCAATATAAATCAGGTCTTAATTCATTAGAATGGGATTAAACAATAAAAACATACGTAAATATATAATTTGCTGAATTTAAAATAAATTTGCTCGCAATGAATAATCTTTGAATGACGTTTCTTTCAAATGATCACAGTAAGCTTGAGGACAAGCTGTTAACTGTGAAGCTTTATCTAGAAAATGCAGACCATACGAACAAACATTCAGAAAAATTTAACCCAAATTAGGTATAAATATGGATAAATAAATCATTTACGTCTGATTGCATAATATGTTCTAATATATATTTGCTAAAAATAGCCGCACATAATTATATTATATAAAAATATCGAAAAGCCTTTTAAAAGACTTCAGTTTGGAGTAAAATATCATTAATGAAATAAATTAAGAGATAACAGTTAATTTTGCAGCGGTCAGACGTATTTGACCGGCAAGAGAGTGGTCCATGTTCGACTTTCATTGAACGCAGATGAGTTTATAAGTGAATTTTTTCATATTGGCGATATGAATTAATGCAATATATATTTGCAAGAATTGGCTAATGACATGAAGTTTTATAAATACAGAAGAGATAAAATTCGCCATGTAAAAATAATATTATTTGACCAGAAATTGAATTCAAAACTCAAAAATTTCTTTACCAGGGGTGAGATCACGGTTCTTTCCTTCACGTGGTCATTGTCATAATCTATTAGACAAACCGCATTGATAGAGCAATGCTCAAAGTCCTGGGAGCGCACTTGACTGCTATGAAGCACCTGATCTTTCCTGATGATGATCAAGTTTTCGAAATCATGAGCGCATGGAACAATAACATTATGAAGAACCATGATCAAGGTTCTGGTTTTTTACCTTGTTACAACTACCGAGCTTTCTTATTTCAAGTCGAATTTCAGATAGAGTTGTGTATCCATTTGCTATTTGTGTTCGTAGATGTTTCTGTGAACTGAGTTACTTTTACAATGCGTGGTGATATTGTCTGTGAACGTATAATGGCATTATAAGAAAATAACCAAGAATACTACTCTCACTGGCATGCAAATATAAAGCAGTAGCTCTCAGATTTCACCCCATCAGCCCAGACTATTCCAATCAAACGCCATTAGTTCCCATCGTGCATGGGTTTTGAAGCCAGCTGTCTCAAGTCTGAGTTAAAGCAACGAGTAATCTTGTGAGACTCTTTATGATCCAAAAATAATTCCCCGTGTCGATACAAAGCTCCACCGATACTAATCCATTCAAAATCGGAATGGATGAAGCGCTCATGACTTCGATTTAGGACGTAGTATGCCTTTAATAAGAGATAATTTACCCCTTATGTTACGGGCAATACCTTTTCTGCCAAAGATAATGTTTCGGACGCCATTCGTTTAACCCACAGGGAAAAAGTGGTATTTGACTACTTTCAGCCTCTCCAAAGTATTCGATCGGTGTCTCCAGATTTTCCAAAACGCGAAGAGCCTTTTCTTTCTGGTGCTGCAAGTATTTGAAACCTGTACGTCATTCACAACAACAAACCACCCCGACCACCACCACCCGGAACCTCGCTAAGGTTTACTGATGTCTACTCCATCGAGACGAGCGTCGATAGACAGACAAGCAGAGCAGACAGCGCAAGCAGAGATATTTTCCAAACATAATGGCAGCCTCTCCGTAAATTGTTGGCGGAAGAAAGATCTTATTAGAATTTACGTATGCCTCATCTTTCTCCCAAGAGGAGGAATTAGGTAGCAGTTTAGTTAAAGGGAAATGTATATGTCGAAAAATTACCCGAATAGGTGTTGCACCTTCGGGTTCCCGAATAGGTGTTCCACCCCCTGAACTTTTATTTGGTTCTTAATTGTAAAAATCCCATTTCTCACAACCATTGAACAAAATTCATCAAATTGTCCACCTTAAGGAGGACTATGTTTATTCAAATGTTTATCAATATTAATTTTTCTTCCATAACTAGGAATATTTGCGAGTTCACAAATGTCTAAATTCTAGGAGATAGTTCAAAACAAACCATGTAACACAGATGGAGCGGGCTGCACAAAGCCCAGACCTCAACTCCATAGGAAGTATTTGGTCGTTCATTATGAGGAAAATGCGAGAAATTAACGTTTTCCGACCCCCTCAAACGAAATGGCCCCAAATTTAGATGGAATGTGGAAAATGGTGAAGGAATAAAGGGAAAAGGACCTAGTAAGATGATGCGAAAATGTGGGCTACTACATGTCTCAGAGACTTGGTCAGGAAATCGAGAATGAAGGGGGATGGATTGATAATCAGACTAATAAACATCCTCATCCTTTATGTAAATACCAGCTTAATTCTCGATGATCAATTACTGTGGTCTAGTGTACACATGACTCACGTTGAGAGGATTACGCATTAATTTCAACATTTGCCTCTCGTTCTAAATAAAGCTTGATAGTGCCCTTTTCCAAAATCCATTAAAATTCATTACCACTAAGAGATGACGATATTGACAGACTTTTTACTGGGTCATAAATTTCATGTAGGGCCTTAACCTCCGTAGAAGCAATAATAATACGACATATTTGGAGAAGAATAGACTCTTTAGGGATGTAGAAATCGTATCATCTTCGATGGTGCACATTCCCAACTTATACTCCATGGACTACTTATAAGGAGTATACGAATGAGCACACGGAAGATATCTTATTACTGCTTAGTCGCAACCAGTCAAAATGGTTATTAATATATTATCACTTTTACAAGGAAAGATGCGCGTTGCGTAGTTGCCGAAGTATTACTTACGCGTGAGTGTAAAAATACTTCTCATGAAATTTATCTGCGTAATTTATGCAAAAATTTTTTCACTGGGACTATGTAAAAAGCTATTTATGATTCAATTATTATCTTATCCTCTAAGTAATATTCTCCATCCTCTAAGTTGAATGGTTCAACTACAGGGATAATGTATTGCTCATACTAAAGTTAGAAAATAATACTGGGAAAACTTCAAAACCGTTTTAAAGTTATTTTCAAGAAAATTCCACACTTATTTGGTCTTTCACTCATGAAAACTGAAAGTAGCCTCAGGTAAGTTCACTACATCGATTCATTGACATAATCAGAGATCCAGTCTCTTTCCTCGTTCATGAATAGCTTTTCATTGATTGATGAATAGGCGAGTGAGTGGATATGAACATCATACGACAAACAGGACATAAAAATCAAGTGGGGCCGAGTACCCGAGAATGGGAAGTAAAAACCTCATTTGACGATCAAGGAAACCGCTGTTTCCTTTACAAAGCCCGGATATGTGTAACATTTACACCATGGTTGATGTTCATATCCATTTGATGGGCCTCCCTCGGATTCCTTCGAAGTTTCGGCAACAATAAAGTCACATCGCACAGATTAATTATGAAGGTACTAGAAGAGGCTTTCACAAGATTTGAACCCCAGACTCTCTTGGCCGCAGAAGAGCGCTCTCCCTTTAGACTACGGCATCGATTAAACTCCACGTCCAGTGGTTTCTTAGTATGCATCGAAAAAAGGAAGTTCCTATGCTTCCTTTAAAACTGGACCAAATTAGATGTCCTGGGGTTTTAAAAATATTTTCAGAAAGTAAATAATATTAAGTTAGGAGGAATTAAGAAATATAAGTATTTGAGACGACCTGAATGCGCGAGGGTGGAGTTTTGAGTAGGGTATTCAGATATCGGAAATGCTTCAAAAAGAAAACATTTTGCCTCATAGAAACCATTTCCTTCCACCAGGTTTCCTAGATTTTAACTAAAAATTCACAGAATATTATGCCAATATGTTAATTATAATGTATGATACTTCTCGGAAGTAGTTTGAGAACTATAAAAATGACGCACATCCGCAACATTTCCCTTTACGCGGAAAAACTTTTTGTTGAAAGTGTATATGATATGGAGAATGCAAGCATTTTGTGTCCCAAATAGTAATTCTGTCATCGTATTTTTTCTTAAGTTTCAATAGAAAAAAGTGTTTTTTTATGGGCTCAAAGCTCAATAAAAAATATGGTATCACTACATAATTGACTACGACTTAGGAACCTCGACTGGCTGCGGAGTGAAACAAACTCATCACGTTTATAACTTCAAGACGATCTCGTGAATGTGAACCTTATTTTTATTCATATTTATGTGACGCGAAAAAAAATCGATATCCATTCATACAGAGTTTGAATATATCCCGGTTTCCATTGGCTGCCTCAGTGGTGTCAAGTTGTCGAAGGAAAAGCGATTTCAATTAGTTTCCATCCACGCCACATTCACACGCCAATGAGTTATGCGTTAATTTTTTTCCACCACTGTACACGTAAACATTTAAACACGCGGACTCAAACATTTAAAAGAACTAGTTCAGTACTGCCAAAATTACGGTGGTGAAATGTATATAAAATTCCCATCTGGAAAAAATCTTTCAGGACTTGGAATCAACCGCGAATATTTAACTTTCGGGCTGATGTGCTGACGAATACGCTCCCCAGATTTACAAATGCTCAATCCTGATAACACTGTGAAGAGAATAACAAGTTCTTGCTAGCGTAGGGGCATGCGCACCGGCCCGGCTAACTCCACGTTCGTATAGTGATTCCCTGTCCATGAGTCTCTTTCTCACGTCAGTCATATTTCTTTGCTGATATTTCGGCAGAACTTAATAGTTTTATATACACATCCTACCACAGTTCGGTTATAATTTGAGGTTTATCTTCATGGGTAGCGAATACTTCAAAGCCATTGACGGGTCGTAAAGACCTGAAATTCCGCCGATATTTCCATGATTATGAAAAAACCTGGGTAGCGTACTAGTTCGTTCATTATCCCGTCAATTCAAGATTAAGTTCAAATGCTGTTGAATTTTTCTTGCGAAAATTATTTGCTTATCACAGTATGTATTTCAGTAAACCCTCTTAGCAGCGGTAACACTCGTACAGCTTAGGCAAACCTTTCATAATTTAAAATACAATTGCACTAGCGATTTAAAAAGTGAACATGTTACATTTACCTATTATTATTTTATTATTCTATAACAGAATAAAATGACTGAAAAAGAAATCATCGCCCAGAGATATGCATTGGCAACAAGCATAGCAGAAGTATAACTACTTAGATGACAGACGCTTCCGGCGGAAATCCATGGCCAAGGCAGAACAACTGCCTTCCAGCCGCCACACGCTGATTGGGCAGAACGGGGACCCGATTGCTGACCCAGGAGAACAAGGGGTCTTGACAAGTGTCCAACACCCCCCAGGACCCCCTGTTCCTGGATGAGCAAAAGGAGACATGTAATCGGCAACTCTAAGAAAAAACAAAGATTTTACCACAAGGGGAACTGCAGAGGATGTGGTTGGATACGGATTACTCCACCCTATTGCGGTAGAGGATTTGGGGACACTGTATCTCGAGTAAACAAAGCCGCTGGTTACATCAATACAACAGCCAGGTACATATAGAAGACTTCGGCATACTAGACACTCTTTTCGATCACTTTTAACATGCTACTTGCCTGGCCCTAAGCAACTACCCGGAAAAGAGCAACCATGGTGACGATAGCCTCTGGATAGATCTGGAAAAAGACGAGAGTGGGGCGTAAACCATAGATCAATCAGCCTGACTAGAATTTCGAGCAAATGATATGAGAGAGTTTTATCCCACCAGATGAATGCGATATTCGAAGGCTAATGTGTCCTGTCCCAGGACCAGCCTGATTTTCGACCTGCCAAATACCCTAATGTAGCTTACAGGTTAATGTGTAAATTTAGACGAACTCTTAACAACAAAGCTTTTGAGAAAACCTGCAAAGAACCGCAGCCTCAGGTTCTAGAATGTGCAAGTCCCCGACCTGACAGTGGCAAAATATCAAGGAGCAACAATTGACAGGAACTAGACATTCATGCAGCATGTCTAGGCCGTTCGAGCGAGGTGAAGCAGACGAAGAAACGTAATCCGAGCGGTTCTTGCAAGAGGGTGTGAAGTCTCGGCAGAATGTGGCCTGGTTCTACACAAGGCCTTTATTTGGCCTGTCATGGAGTAGGCCACACCACGTACGTGACAGAATTTGATGCTGTACGCAACCCTGGAGCGTCAGTTCCTATAGCAGTTCTAGGGACAGAACTATTTCACCCGATCCAGGAGGTATAAAAAATAGCTAATATTGAATCCATACTCCAAGGGTTATGCCGACTACAGGTGGGTGTTACGTAGCCAGGAGTACGGCAATGGACATCTCGAGGCAATTACAAGAGATCCACCTTATTTTCCATGCACATCGGTAGAATTTTGGGTGAATAAATTAGTGAAATAGGTGATCATTGTATGGGTACCATTAGCATTTTGGTTTTCAATGGACATGAGGAAAAATTTACTCTTAGTTAGTTCAGGGCATTTTGGATCAAAACTACGTTGAAAACTCTCCATTAATCCTGAAAAAGGAAAGTCCGATTTCAAAGGAAAACACTTTCTCTACCTCTTACGTTGAGTGCTATATTGTAAAAAACGAGACAAGCGGAATTCACACATGCTTAAGTGAAATCGCTTTCATTTTTGGTGATAATCGGCACCCAGATTCCACAAACTCTGAATTTTTTAATGACGTATCTGGGTTTTATAACTCTGAACAGAGGTTCTGCCAGCGGCAAGCGAGAGCATCACTAGTAACTTGCCAAAATGCTAATAAAATAATACAAACAGCTGAATGAATACTCGTACATTGGCCCATCGGGTCTAAACGTTTCTCTTCAAACTCACCATTTTCTCACCTTTAGTCGCAGTCACAGTTTCAATCAGTTGTCAGCTGTTCCTTATAGGCTGATAAAGACAGTCACCAAATTTTCTTGTCCTTTTGAAATGTCATAGGTCCACCGTCTCACTACTTATGTTTTTTATTCATCCATAAAACATTAAACCAATTGAGTCAGCAGTGAGAAGACTACAAACCATGAATTACGTCGGACAGAAAACATTCTCAAACGATGTTGCGTGACGCAAGAGTAAGTATGCTTGGTTACTGAAGGAAAATTTATGCTGATAAGAATTCCCAAGATTAAGGTATTCAGACATTGAGAAAAAAGAATCATTGTATAGCTTAAACGAGTGCCAGATGAGGTAAAGAAATACCTTTACAATCATTATTTTATAATGTACAAGTTATCTTAATAATAAAGCAACACAAATCTATTTTTAAGCAACCAAATGGCTGAAATACCGTGAGTTTTCAGCTTTATCAATAACGCGCAATTGAAAATCAGTAGGTATACGATAAATATCTCAACAGGTGCGATTCAAACTTCCCACAAAGAAATAAACAAATGACGGATTGGAAGAGAGGACGTATGACAGTATGTATCAAAAAAAGTTTACAAAAAAATTAAATACTTATCAATTCCTTACGCAGATATGGGATTCATTTAAATGATAAGATAGGTGGTACGTTTCATGCGAGGATTCAATGGTTTATTTGGTCAGAGAGCATTGGACCCTGAAACAATACAAATGAAACTTCTATTAATTATTCTTCCAAGATATTACAACCAACAGCAACGTTTAACTTAACTGTATTTTCACACAAGGAAAATGAAAAATCTGAAATAATAGGTCACGAGGTCGACAATGAACCAACTTGTTCACTTCCTCTTCTTGGATTTGCGTTAGTCAGCGATATGAAATAGTGTCAGCAATGTCTGCAAACCATCTCAGTGGATAAGAAAAAACCTGATCACTTAAGCCAGAGAGTAATTTTTAAATGGCTTGGCATCCATTAACAATAACGAAGAAATCCTGCTTTGGTCAACTTATCACATTAGAGTCGCATGGTTAAGAACAAATACATTTTCATTGTATGTTCGACTTTAAAACACCATTGGTAACAATTCTTTTTACACTTTTTGGTATTAAATCGTCAGAAGCTCTTCTATAAATTCATAAACGTAAAATCGTTATGAGATTTAAGTCAAAGAACTGATAGTAAAAGCGCTGAGAGAAGTATTTAAAACAACTGGAATACCCCTAATAAGCTCTCCTAACCAACAGGAGAGAATGTTCCTTGATTTCACGCACTGCCAAAGGTAGTTAGGACACACTCGTAATTTTTCTTTGGCTTTAAAATTGTACGTAGTTATAGCTATACAAACAAGGCGTCTCGAGCATATCTAAACGTCCACCAGAATGTCACACAGTGAGGTGGGCACACGACCCGAGCAAGGCCGTCCACAACTCCCGCCTGCCCGATACGTTGGTGCCGGCAACCACGGTCGCTGCATACGCCGCGGGTGAGGGAACCGGAGGCTGGCCGATGCCACGCATCTGCTCGCTGGAGGCGTCGACGACATCGTGTAAATCACCGGTGGGCTGTCAGTAAGGCCTCCAAACGCCAGCGTCCGTGTGTGTCCGGCTCTGCTGCCCCATCGCCCCCAGCCTCTGAGCCGCGGCTACCCCGGCCCCCTGAACAGCCGAGTGCTGCGAGGGATCCGCCTCGTTCTGCCCCATTGGCGGCAACGTCCTGCCCACACCTTGCCCCACCGCACCCAGGATATCCCCTCGCTGCGTGGACCCCGCCCCGTTGATCTGCTCCATGGCGCTCTGCAGCTCTCCGCCGTGGAGGTGCAGCTGGTTCTGGCTCACACTTGTGTACAGTTGGGAGTAGAGCAGGGATGCGGGGAGCACGGGCGTGCTCAGGTAGAGACCGGTGTTGGGCGCAGACGAAGCGCCGTAGGTGCCCTGACCGACGAGGGAAAAGTTCCCGTTGGGAGGCAGGTGGCCGGAGGGCGTGCTGGAGTTGGCCAGGAGCGCCGACGTCCCCTGCTGGCCCACTGAACTCCCGCCGGTGGTGTTGCTCCCGCCGCCGCCGCCGCCCCCGCCGCCACCACCGCCGCCGCCACCACCCCCACTGCCCCCGGACATGGGCGACCCCACGGAGTCCGAGAGGGAGCGGGAGAGCGGGAAGTCGTTGGTGGAGTTGGCGGAGTAGCGCGCGGCCGGCGGGGGCGTGGGGGAGCGATCCTGGTGTGGCCCCGTCAAAGAGTCGACGGCCGCGCCGCTCGAACCATTGCCCTTGAGCCGGGAGTCGCCGGTGGATGACACGGCGAAGTCCGCCGGGGTGCCGGATGAGACGCCATTGTCTGGGATCACTGCGGACACCAACACAAAGAGTCAAGCCCCTGGTCTCCACAACAGCCAGAGTCTCGCACCATCTCATGCAAGTCATCCGAGACGTGTTCATGCAGACAACTGAAGTCACATTTGATGGTGCTCGAACGAGTTCATGCAGTTGTAGCAAGGATGCCACGATATCATGCTCAAATCTTATTCATGCTTTTGAGTCAGTCAAAGTAATTCCAGAGTGTTACCAAACGTATGCCGACGAGCTAGATCCAAACTTTCAGAGAAACTGGTGGACAGCAAGATGACGGGAGATGAGAGAATCGGTCATGCTCTAAAAAGTCAATGAAAGATGTGTTAGCACTAGCTGATACAAAGTAGCGTCCTGTCATTCAACATATTAAACAATCTTGCTTCCTACTTGGAAGATCGACCATTTGCAAAGTTAAATCAACTTTGCGCTTTTCAAGCGGTGAAATAATACTATCGCGAGACGACTTTTAAATAATTGCTCGGCCATTTTCAATGCTCGTTGCCGAGTTCAATATGAATGTAATTAGCAACCAAAATACCTCCACGTTTATATGACAAGCTTACTTTTATCAGCATGTGAGATGCGCAGCTTACCGCAATGAAACTAATTTAGAAGGTAATAATTATTATTGTGTATTCTACCGGTAAAGGAAGGTTTTGCTGAATATCAGACAATCCGCTTCCTGCCTTTTACAGATTCCGGGGTCTATCTCCCTCTAATATATCCTTTTTCGCCTCTACATAAGATCTGCCCTTCTTCATCCCGTCCATGAAACCTCTTCTCTTTCTTCCCCTTTCCCGCTTGCCCAACATCCTTCCCTCTATAACACTCTTCAGTAACCCATCACCCTTTATTACCTCCTTCAGCCATCTACCATGCCTTTCCCGGATTTCATTCAAAAGATTCCTTTCCTCGCCCACCATCTCCAGCACTTCCTCGTTAGTCTTCCTTTCTGTCCTTCTAACCTTCTCCATTCTTCTCCACGCCCACATCTCAAATGCCTGCAGCCTATTCTCGTCCTCCTTTCTCAGGGTCCACGTTTCTGCCCTATACAACGCTACACTTCATATCAAACTCTTCACCACCCTCTTCTTCACATCCTTACCCAGTGTCCACGTCATCAGCTCTCATCTATTACTAAACGCCTCCTTAGCTAGCGCTATTCTCTTCCGTATGTCTTTACTACTATGCCCATTTTCCTCTAGTGTGCTACCTAAGTAATTAAACTGTTCTACTTGCTCTAGTTTGTGTCCTCCAGCTTTAATCACAAGCCTCGCTTTCTTAGTCCTAGAGAATCTCATTACTTTTGTTTTCTCATGATTTATCTTCATTCTGAATATCTCGCACTGCATATCTGAAGCAACTACCAAAGGTTGTAGTCTCTTTGAAGATCCACTAACCAATGCCTGATCGTCCGCGAATCTAACCGATTTAATAAGATGCCCCCCACTTTCACTCCAACCTCAAGTTCTTCCCATGCCTGTCTTACCATTTCCTCAGCATAAATGTTGAAAAGCAACGGCGACAACGGACACCCTTGCCTTACCCCGCGACCTAGAGTTGCCCACCCTGATTCACCATCAGCCGCCCTAACCTGCGCCCTTTGCGTCATATGTAAGTTTCGAATTAGTCTCCTGTCTCGCCTATCTATTACCATTTTCTCTAGTATCTCCGATAGTTTAGTCCAATTTACTCCGTCGAAAGCCTTTTCAAAATCAATAAAGCAAGCAAAAATGTCGTAATTATACTCTATGTTTCTCTCTATAAGTGTTCTCACCACCGCTATCGCATCCCGAGTTGACCTTCCCTTCCTGAATCCAAACTGGTCATCGCCTAAACAGTTTTTGGCCTTAATTTACAGCCTTCTATTGATAATTCGAAGTAAAACTTTGGCTGTATGTAAAATAAAACTGATTGTTTTGTAGTCCTCGCATTTTGATGCATTCTTCTTTTTCGGGATCGGAATCAAGACTCTTTCCACAAAGTCCTCTGGCCATACTCCTTCGTAGATACTGCGTATGAGTTCGAAAAGAGCTTGCCTGCCTTTACTTCCTAGACTCTTTAACAATCCTGAGGGTATGTTATTTACTCCTACAGCTTTTCTTGCCTTCATCTCTTTTAATGCTTTCTCTATTTCACTGTAGAGAATTTTTGGCCCGAGGTTATCTTTATCTAGGTTTCCCTCATCCTCTACATCTAAACTAGTTGGTCTACTATCGCTGTCATATAGCTCCTCCACGTATTCTAGCCATCTTTCTAGGATATCTTCCTGCTCGGTTAACATTCTACATCACTTGTCCTTAATCTTTGGTACCGCTTGCCCTCTCTTACCTCCCGATAGCAATTTTACCCTAGCGGATAACGCACCCATTTCCCCTTCCTTTTGAAGTTTCTCCATTTCCTCGCATTGCCTTCTCCACCAATTTTCCTTCGCCCGATTGGTTATTCGCCGTATTTGGTCATTTAGCTCCTTGTATTTCGCCCTACCCTGGTCGGTGGTGACATATTTCCAATTCCTTCTCTCCTCCATTTTCCTAATAATTTCTTCCGTAAACCACTGCTTCTTTACCCTCTTCATTTCCGCTGCTCTTACTGTTTTTCCGGCCGCTCTTACAATGCTTGTTTTTAAATTCTCCCGCTTTTCCTCGATTGTCCCTGCTTCTTTGGCTTCTTCTATATACTCATCCACTATCTCTTGGTATTCCCTCCTTTTCTCCCACTTCAACGCTTCCAGGTTCACCTCTTCATCCTCCTGCTTTTATTTAGCTTTTTGAATATAACCTCATAATTCTTCATCAGTAAATTATGATCCGAGTCTGCATCAGCCCCCTGATAGCTCCGCGAGTTCTTCACACTGTTCCTAAATCTTTGTCTAACCATGATATAGTCAATTTGGTATCTCCCAGTGTCTCCCGGCATTTTCCATGTGTACCTCCCCTTGCGATGGTGTTTAAACCACGTGTTTGTAACTATTAATTTATTTCTCCTACAAAATGCAACTGCCTTTTCTCCGCGATCATCTCTCGTTCCTAATCCAAACCTTCCCACTTTATATCTATCTCTCCATTCCCCCACTACTGCGTTCCAGTCGCCCATTACTATTAGGTTCTTCTTACCCAGCACTTCTCTGATTATCTTCTCTATCTGTTCATACACTTCATCCACCTCTTTGTCCCTATGATTGCTTGTAGGCATATACACCTGGACCAATACGAAATTTGTAGGGCGTGCTTTTATTTCTACCACTAGTATCCTGTCGCTCACCTGTCAATATTTACTACCCTCCTCCCCAATCTTGCGTTCAATACTATGGCTACCCCGCGTTTACTTTCAACCCCGCCACTATAGATTACCCTGTAACTATCCCTCCAGTAGTCCCCGCCGTCCTTCCATCTCACCTCTCACAGCCCCAAGGCATCCATTTTCCCTCTATCCATTTCCCGTTTAATGTTTTCCAGCTTCCCAGCCCTCATCATTGTCCTAACGTTCCAAGTTCCTATTTTTATCGGTACCTTCCTTTTCTTCTTATCTTCCTTGGTCCTTGTATCCTGTGATGACTGTGCTGTGCAAGGATTTCGTGTGATGACGACCTCGTGGGCCTTGCATCCCCCGATGCCGGGCCCGATATCCGCCCTAATGAGCGGCGTCCCGTAGTTGCCAGGATTCAATTCTCTTTGTGCGACATTCATATTTCTGGGTAGTATACTAGTCGAGAGGGGACTCCCACCCCCGCTTCCCAACAGTGTGTTTCACGTGACACTATCACGGGACTACCTTTCGTCTGGCTCCTACCCTTCGACCTATCTGGCATGGGTGGCCCTACCGGGAACAATATGTATTGCTCCCGCCAGTCCAGCTCTAGGGGTCATTGGAACGCGCAAGTCCTTACACCACGTCAAGGTTGTAGTCCGCGGAAAGGGTTAGAAGGTTATGCCCGACAAATATTCAATTCAATGTAGGTGTCCCGGAAGAGGGCGGGTATAAGACCTCAACCAGGTCTCGGGTTCGAGTCTCGCCATGATAGACTTTCTTCACTCGTGGCACGAGTTTGTCTATTTTTCAGCTTTTGACTGTGTGTTTACCCGATGTAAAAGGCCTAGTGAAGGCTTTCTGGATCATAACAAAAGAATACAGTAAAGATACAATTATTATAAAATTAGGCGTCTAAAACGCTGGTTCTTATTTTACCTCATCCATAAAGCATCAAAATTATATTTATAATTCAAAAAATTGGCCTCTGTAAAGCTGTATTTCCAAATTAAGATAGGAGAATGATTCGTTATGATTTCCAATATGATACCTCCCCTCTAAATCCTCTTCAAGAAACGAGACGGGTTACAAAACGTGCACCCTTCCAATTTGAATAGGTATCCGTAGAGGTTACTTGCCGCGCATTTTTGTGGCATATAAAACGAGCAACGGATGAATAAACTAAAGCAACCAAGAGCACAAATACGGCAAAACAAACTCATTATGAACGATTACAATAGCAACGGATTTCTGTACAATTTTCCCGGTGAAATAAAACATGGTCAAACAATAACTCCGATCGATGAAATACTTGTGGTAAGACGTAGTAGCCACAAAATATATTCATTTTTACATTTTTTCTGTCGGATTAATTAACTTAATGCCACATCCACTTGTTAACACCACATTCCAGCAAACTTTCGAATTATAGTTACATACCATTCAGTACATTAATTATGGCTTCAAGAACGTCCTCAAATCTAAGAGCTGTTGGCACTATGCTAGTATGGAGGTATCAAAATTCGGCGTGTGAGCCGACAAATATGTTGTCTACTTTTGTTCACAGCTAGATATTATTTACTCGACCTTTCTGCCTTGATTGTACAAAGATTTCAGATCCCAGATGAAATCCACCTTCCCTAAAAATGTTTTATAAAAATAATAGATAATGTACCTAAGACGTTCCAGGAACTAAGGTTATTCAAATAAACAAAATTTCCCATTATTAGTAATTATATGGCGTGAATATAACATAATTTCAGGGATACGCACAAATACGTAGTTACATAGAGCACTTGGCTCACCAGATGCGAGCAAGCTAATATGTTTTTGGGTCATTTCAAGGTGACAACGATCGGAAGACAAGCACGTCACTCACTAAAACTTTACGAGAGCATGAGAAAGATCAAAGCAACTATCGACAGCTCTGGCTAACTTTCATGCGCAATCGATCTTTTGAATGTATTATCATTTATAGTCTCATAGTTCACACCGCGATAATTAACATCAAGAGTATAATCACCAGGCTTGATAAATAGACCATGCAACGTACAATTGGCCTTTTATATGCACAGGATTCCAAAATCACATAAGAAGAGAGTTTCAAACACAAAATATCTCATAAGCTTTTAAGAAGCCTATGGGTTGAGTTCTAAATTTTAAATTACTTACTCTGTAGGCCAATATGTGAAAACGCAGGGTAAATGATACAAAACAGAGGAGGAATGAACAAATGAACAAATTGCCACCCCTATTTAAATTTAAAATTGAGAAATAACGCTGTTTTAAGGAAAGCGTAAATATTAAACTTTTCCATGTACATTTCAAGTTAAGAAAAAATAAACGAAAAACTCAAATTTCTCTCAGTTTTTGAGATGATAAAGGAATGATAACAAAAATAAGGTTTACCAACTACCTCATTACCCATTACACAACATCATAAGACGTGGAGCAAATGGAATGGGGTGTCAATGGGCCGATACCTGTGTGTCAATATTCATTGAAATAAAATAATTTCTTCTGGGACGGAATTACACCCCATAACCCTAGGATGCTCGTCGAGTCTTAATGTCATTTATCACAATTGGTACAAGCAAATGAAGCTGATTTGGAGCTCGAAATACCACCTTATATAAAAGTTATTCTTTAACTAGTATCATCTTGTAGTTGCATTAGACTCAAGGTCCAGCAGTTCCTATGGAAAGATAGTGTCAAGTACCTTGGCATTAGAATTGACAAAAGGCTGCTCTTCACCGACCATGTAGGGAAAGTATTAAATAAAATTCGTGACAAAAGGAGTAACTTAGCTCCCGTCCATCGATACAACGCAATGCTGGGATAAATTTGGATTAAAATATATTAGAGTATCATAAGGCATATCTATAGTCTTGCATATCAAAACCGACCGGAGCTACACTAACGCCGGCACCGACAATTAATGTAAAGAAGAGCCGGAGAGAAAAACACTAAGACGTATCCGAAACCTCCCCCTCCCACAAAAAAAGCTGAGGACGTATTTCAAAAAGTTGGAATCTAAACAACTTAATACGCTAGCATGCTAAAATCTACATCTAAGACATTGGAAACACCACAAACTAACACCAATAATAATAAAAGCAAAAGCGAAATAAAAGAGAAATAATTAACGACCTAAGGACTTATAAAAATACTATACTATAAAAAATAATAGCAAATAAAGGAAAGGAGCTACGGCTTTAATGAATTTGGCCACGCAAAAAAAAACTATAGGGTGAATTCTAATTAAACAGTCCCACTTTGAAAGGCGAATAAGACGAGAGCAATGATTCGGGGATATAGCGTTTGAATTTCTGCATGCCGGAACATCTATAAGACCTAGTGCTTTACTGTGCACTGGAGACTAAAAATTCTTCTCGAGTTTTCCGCAGGGTACGATTCTCTATTCTGGCCGACGCTTTGATGCACGGTTCGTGTATCGTCTTCCAAGCAGTTTAGGGCAAAGCAGGGCAGGGAAAGGTACGCCACACCTGATCATCTGATTTCAATCACTGGAAGAAAGTAGGCATTCAAAATGACAGTTGTTGGATTGTTTTGACTTCATAATGAATTACTGGAATATCTCCTTTGAATGAAATATCCACCCATTGAATGATAACCTCTTGATAGCCGAATGGCCACCATAGCCTTCTGTAGTTGCTATTTTCATGCCCGTTCGTCTCCTCGTACATATTACTCTGGTATTCAAGTACGCACAAATAACCAATCACTAGTTCAATTACTCTAACTATGACGCCTATAATATATTCATTCTCCCGATTCTCCTTGTAAAGTAGCACTAAGGACATCTAGCACCCTAAGCCTTCAGAGAGCAATATAAAATCAATAGAGTAGCCGAACTCGCACATTTATAGCTGCCATCATTACATTGACATTATAAATTCAAGCATTTCCCTCACATGTATCATCAAAAGCATTAAATAGCCATTGTGACGCAACAAATCCTCCTTTGACGACTTTTTTTTAGTTCAAATCAGTCACTTGCCGTCTGATGCAAGCTCACACCTGCCATAATTTTGTTATAAATATTGACTTTATGACGCTCAACAACTGTTCATTTACCAAATAGAAACTCAATATCTCCCTCAAATTATTTCTAATTCAAGTACCCATACACACGCCTCATTTATACTTATGCACAATATACTTTTATCATACGCCTAAGTATTTTTAGCAGACTGACATGAAAAGCGCTGATTCTTATATCTGCTTCACGGAAAAATCCCACATTGCACAATCCAGCGCAGTATCTGCCAGAAGTCATCTTCTTCACCCTTTGAATCAATGTGTCACAAAAAATTCTCGAATTCTCAACACACAAAGTGCTTCATAATTTAAATATGTAATCAATTCAGGCTTCCCTTTAACCGAAAGCACTATCGTCGCATCTATCGATCTGTCTCCCGAAGACCATCCACCTGCGACTTTAGCCCACATTGGCCATGCCTTTGGCCGGCATTGCTTGCATCTAGGTGCAAAAAATTGACATTAAGAGTCTGAACTCATAATTAAAAAATAAAACTTCGGCACTCCAATTTATCTAACCTTCGGTACCCTCGAGTGCTTCCAACCACTTCCTTATCCCATAGCAGATACCATCAATCCCAACATTGATGTCACTAAGGCAGATGGCGATTTAAGAATGCTGGGAGGAGAGCTTTTACTCTCAAATGTTTAGTCACATTCAAAGTCTAGACGTTGGGAAAAACCTTTGCAGACATATTGCACCGGCTACCTATTTTTTACCTAACTCATCACCGGGTCGATTCCATACTTTCCTCTTTCATTTGAAAAGGAGGTGATATCTTGAAAGCTACTAAGAAAGAATGACTTAAACACTAAAAATAATAATAATTCCTCTTTCGTCGTAAAATATATGCCTTTCTGTATTCTTAATGTTCTTGTAATGGCTAAAATTAACTTTCCAGTATAAGGTGGCCTAGTTTCCACACTAAGGGTGCAACATTAAAGATAAGTATTTGCAGTTTTTCCCTTCTCAACTGATAACTCGACAAAAGAAAATACAAAAAAGCATATTGAAAGATTCTGCTTCCGGCGTAGCCAAAGTCATTTTATGCAAGTATCAATAATAAAACAAGTTCATTGATATTTCAGTCAATGCGACGAGCTGTCATCCCATAGAGGTGTAGGTGAAAGGAAGCATTATCCTGGGGCTTAAATGGAAATCGATCGCAGCCAACCTCACTTCTTTCGCTGATTTCTCGAAATTCCTTTCACTACAGTGATTCATCAATAACCTAGCAAAAACTGCTCTGGCCACTCAAACAAACCTTTCCAGAAAGGAACCAACCACATGCTTCCCCTTCGAGTTCCTTCCCCCAGAGGTGACATCCCTTCCGCTCGTCGTAGCTCTGCTAAATTACGAACCAAAAGCTTTCGTACAAGCGCTAGCAGGCCAAGCACACCACTTCATTATGAAAGCTCCACTGATAATGCATGCAAAAATGCTAAAAGAAGCAATCGTGCCGACTAGAGCTGCAAAGTTTTCAGCGGACTTACGTGACGAGATGGTGCTCCCCGAGTTGAAGGCGTCCTGCGTCGAAGAGCCGGCTGCCGATGCGGCGGCTGTGCCTTGCCCGTTGAGGTCGGCTGCGGGGAAGCCGAGTGAGGGCGCGTTGAAACCGCTCGAAGGCGCTGCACAACCTCCCAAGCCTCCACTCAAGTACGAAGAGTATGGGCTGGTACCGTAAGTGCCCCAGTGGTGACTGTTGGAAGCACTCAGCCCAAACGCTTGGCCCATATCTGAAAAGGAAAAGGGGATCGTTTCTCAATGTTGACATTCCAATAAAATTACAAGGCCATAGAAGAACAAAATGATTAATCATATAACGCTAAATGAGAAATGAGAGAATAAATTACACGACAGCAACTGGGGAAGTAATTGGATGATATTACTTAAAACACATAACCATAAATGCTTCACAGAGTCTAATTTTCACTGATATTCGGTACATGTACGGTTTTAGTTACAGTATATTCATGGTGAAAAATGTTTCGTATTTGTCATGAAGTTGCTGCAATATGCGGTGAATAAAGCTAAAATTCATCTTTTTACAAACGATTTCCACATATGCAGGCCTATGGAAAGATTAAAACAGAAAAATATTTTGATACTTCCCATACCCTATGGTTAAAACGAAATAAGAAGTATCTCCCACGACAGTTCCGGAAGAATGAAAAATAAAAACGTCAGAAAAGACGCATTGAGACCTGCTCTTGGACAGTCTTAAAATAAATGGAAGTCTGTAAGTGATTAGCAGGAAAGTTGGCTGACGAAAAATGAAAAAGACAACGTCCCTCAATCGTTAGGGCATGTCTTACGTACTCCACAAGCATTTGAAACCAAGGACCGGACGATTTATTCCGTGGAATAGACGATAAAGATATAGAGATAGTGGACATATGAGTAAAAGGTAGAAAGAGATCTCAGAGATTGATAGAAGTAATTGAGAAAAATCACGAATTTAACGACAAATGCAGCTACAATCCAATGGAACATAGGGAACAGATGAATAGAGAGGCTATTGCGAAGGAAGGAAAAAGGCATTTAGAAGCACAAAGTACTCTATCAGTTTATTGAAAGAGAAAATGTGAACCGTCGATATGACTTCAGGAAAGCCTAGAAATTCAGGAACGATGGAAGGGCAATTTTCACAGAGGTACTAGGCCGGTTAGATCAAACATTTAAGGGATATTTACCACATGGTGTGGCCCCAAATATTCAATGGCTTTCATTAATGTTGGCATCGCCACCCATACCTTTAATTTTTTTCGCCAAAAGGAATGGTTTGCTCGGGCTTCATTTTCTTTTTCAATCAACTTCGCTCTCCACTTCTGCGTCATTTCTCAACGTCCATTAGCCACTGGGCTGGAGATATAGGTATCCAAAAATTACGGGCGCATAAAACGCCGGGATCGACGCCAGCAACAAACAGACATATTGTTAAGCGAATGGAAAACCCAAATGCTTTGCTTTGCGTGATTTGGTAACTTGGGTAAACCAATGGATCTAACGGATTAAATCTTTTCTACTTTTGATAAAATATCTTACTTATGAAAACGAGTCGACCAATCAAGTTGAAAGACGAGTCTCGCATTAATCTTAATTTATTATCTCTTAATTTATAATCGCTGAGGTTGCGCAGAACATATCAGCCCAAAACATTTTTCAGCTGCGCCATGCTTCCTTCAGAGGAAATAAAAGACTTAAATTCCTTTATCCTGCTCTACATAAAACCACTGTATCTGTCTCACAAGATTTTCCCGAGAAAATCAAGTTCACAAACAAAAGTTTCAGAATATTAACGCGGACCGGCCAGATTATCCGGTCATTACTCGCAATTAATGGGGTGAGGATGGGTAAAAAGGTGTCCATATTCAACCGAAAAGTTCACCTCCATTTTAAGGAACAGACAATTTTGGAAATCACAGCGCATTGAAATGGATTGCTCCGCACACTACTCAATCACTGCTTTTGCAGCTACGGAGGAGCGGGACTTTTATTTCATCCTGCCTGAAAAAACCGTTCAATGAAAAAAAATTCTCGCATTGAGAGGGAAGGAACGCTTTATCGAGGGTTATACTCCTGAATTATTCCGCCGGGGAGCAGCGTGTGCCGTGAAAGGATTGCTCATTCAAAGCCCCCTTTGAATGTCGGGCCTCCCGTCCAACCCCCCCCCCCCCTCTCGCCCCCACCGCCACCTTTACAGCCCTTCCGGCCCTCGCCACCACGCACAGCGTTTATGATTCTTCCCTCACGCTCAGCCCGACCGAAGGGCGCGAACCCCACTGACGAGTTGTTCTCAAATTCCTGTAATCCAGCAGCTCCACGTTAAGCAGCGGCCGATGGGGTCGAACGATTCGACTGAATGGGAGTCAAGGTCGACGGCGCGTGCTTTCCCATCGACGTCCGGCACTGAACAGCGACCGCGCTTCACGAGCCAACCCCTCTTTTGACTCTAAGGGTCTGTGGGAATGTGAACTTTTTAAGTTTAAAATGGTTTTTTTATTCTGTTTATATTTATTTAACCCACGGTATCAGATATAGGATATTGGAGCTGAGACTCTAGATTAGAAAAGTACGGACGACGATTGTCCGTGATCAATGCCGACAACCGAGGCAATTGGGAAAGAAAAGTGGCGCAAGTGCATTGTAGTATTAAATAAAATACCACGAGTAATGGCATCACATGGTTTAAGCATTCTTAAATGTTTTGCAATATTTTTCCCGTAGAAACATGTTTTCTCACTATCTTCCTAAGAGGGAAATAAACTGGATGCGCCCGTTTAGTTAGCGTTATCCATACTTTACCAATTTTGAGCTTCAATGGAACGACGTTAAAAGTTTTGTAATAAGTAACCCTAAAAATGTGAATCCCAGTTCCAGTGCCTTTATTAACTTGGAGCTCGAGCTCCAGTTTCATATAAGGTGAACTTCAATTAAGCACTCTGTAATGAGGCCGTCAGTCTGGGTATTAGAAGAGGGAACCAAATTCCATTAATGAGACACTCTTCCTGCAGTGATTGCATTGCAGCACAAGAACTGCGACGACGTACTTGTTTTGATCAAAACAATATTTCAGGAAATTTCAGACAACACACTTCAGCAGTGCCATTCGTTAAAAGCAGTAATTTAATATTTTTGCATCATACCAACAGCATCTTAATTCATGAACGGAAAATTAAATGCTGCAAAACTGACCGAATAGTAATCAATCAACGCATAGCCAATCAGTAAACATGTTTAATGCTGTTTGGGGTAGTGAATCACGTGGCCGAAGAATCCAAGATGGTGGTACTTGTCTAAATCATAAGATTTTTTGAAAGTTTTTTATTTTTCATTCCTTTCTCAGTCAAATCATTATAATTCGTCTGCGCTATCATCCTGGACGGATTCCAGACCTCATCTCTTCCGCAAATGAGGCTAGCAAAGAATTAAGGACGTGTGCGGAGTCACCGTTATTATTTCACTCCTAGTTTGGGAATACAAGCGACAACATTTCTTCGTCAATTGGATTTACACTGGTAGAGTGGATAGATGGATTCAACATTCAACGGCATTAATGCTAGTACTTCTCAGGATTCGTTCCCATGGTACCAAATGCCTACCACCAGAAAAAATAGCAGACAAATTTTAACGCAAAGAACTCAGAGCAGAAACAAATTTCAAATTCCGAAGTGCAATGCGTAACACGCTTTTCCATATCTATGTCTGTTACATTCAGACCTACATTATTCCTCTGTTGAATGACTTGCGAAGCATAATTTCATGGAAGGTAAAGACAGGGATTAGGAGTATACATTTCAGGCAAGGAGCTCATGAAGAAGTGCACGAGAAATCAAGAAGTTGATTGGAATTGCAATGAGAGTAGTAACCGTGCCATTGCAGATTGCCTATTTCTTTCGGACACCAATTGAATGCTTTATACGGAATCCAAGAGGTCCCACTCCAAATCCCAACCGAAAACTTGAATTCTAAAAAGCCAAAAAAACATAACATTGAAAATAGCTCCAAAGGTTTAAAACAGGAGAATATTATGCCAAAAAGTAACATTCTAGCCACTATTGCTGTCTTGCCAAGACAATGCAGAGGTCCAAACAATAGGTGCTCTGATTGAAACCCTAATCAAAAATTTCTTTGGGCATAATTACATATTTCAATTAATAGTAACTAGCAGGGCCTAACTTGAAAACCACTTTCCCTTGATGCTTGATCCGTAAATATATCAAACTTAACTCTAAAATTAGTTAAATCAGATCGGCAGAGGAGGAATTGATAAAATGCTTATTGGAAATAAGAAAAACAGTTTCCGATAAATTCATTTCACTGGCGCATGATGTGCGTTTCATCACGCTGTGGCATAATAATACTTCTTGATTGCCGGCCATAAAGTTTGTCCTTCCAAAATAAGCGATTAAGAAAGCTCTAATTTTTTTTCAATTCCCGAAAACAATTCAATATGAATCAAGCATGTAAACGTTTCCTGGAGCTAAGACACTTCACTTAGAATGCAAACATTCTTAAGAGCATAGGGCAAACTGAAACTGACGTCTATTTTATGACTAGAAGTTAAATATTGATAACTGAAGTGATTTGTAAAATTACTTCAGTTATCTACTAGCAAATCACACAGTCCGGTAAATGAAAAAGTAAAATTCCATATGCTCAAATGGTTGAGGTACCAAAGATCAATCATATTTGCATACGATTCAACTTAAATAGTCGTAGCTATTACTAAAACATCTGTCTGTATCCGCAAAAAGTGGTGACTGTCAAGTGCTACTACTGTTTTAAGAAATAGAATGTGTTAGATTCCGAGAGTGTGATGCAGCCATATACTCACCGACAGATTCCGAAAACCTGCCTCGCCGGGGGTGATAATATTTTGAGACGTAGGAATGATTTGTGAAATTAACTACACTCCCGCGTGGCGGAATGAAATTAGATGGTCTTGTGCTGTTAAACCGACCCATACGCAGTGTTGCCAATCGCCCTCATTTTCCAGAACATGATCTCACTTTGGTCACATTCTGGACCATCCGGCAGGAGTTAATAAAATGTTGAAAAAGTTCATAACTTTGGATTTTGACATTCAAAAAACCCCAATCGTTAAGATTGTGGGAGTTCTCCAGTCAAAGGAGCTTTTCCGAGCTGTTAGTGAATGCGAGCTGCTTGGCCTGAAAATGCTGGCGAAGAACTGAACAGTAAAAGATATAAACGTTTAGAACTGACGGTATTAACTGAAGTGTGAATTGCGGTGGAAGCCCTGAAGAAGAATTGATGGTACATAGGTGACACTACCACGGAAGATGGAAGTACGATGGGCATCAAGTGAAAAAGACAACTGCCGTGTTTAAAGAAGATAAGGCTACAAACGAAGAAACAGTACATGAAAACATTCATGTGGATTTTGTCACTGTATGAATTGGAAGCATGGACCACAGTGAAGTAGGCCTGAAAAGACAAGAAACTTTTTAAACCTGGTGTTGGAGGAAGATCCTGAAGATCAAATGGACGGATAAAATAAGATAGGAAGAAGTATAAAAAAGGGTAAAAGAGAGGAGAATCCAAAGGAGAACGAAACAGAAAAGAATAATCAGATGGGTTGGGCACACCCTGAGGCACAATCGGTTTGAGAAGAATGTACGCGAGGAAAAGAGGAAAATTTTCCAGGAGGAACGCCACGGGATTAATAAATAAGGCAAATAAATAAGGACATAAATAATCAGAAGTACCAGGAAATAAGTAAGCTAGAACTAGACAAGGAAGTATGGAGTGCTGCAGTTAACCAATCTCAGGATTGAACGACCGATGATGATGATGAGGTAGAGATAAGAAATAAAAGGGAGTGCGTGTTCTGCACACTTATTGACAACATGAAATTGATGCTTTTTGTGATGTGTTTTTTTCTACTGGAGTGATCGCCTCATCCCCTCTCGAAAGACCTGATCCTGGACAGTGGATACGGACCTCGTCGGCCTTTCCCTCAAGCACTCATCCCGGGCAGTCAACATTGCGATCGCTTTCCGCCCCTCGGCTGCGCTCTCCTACCGCCCCCGCATTGCCGACACGCCGCCGTTGTCTGCCCTCGTCCCGCGGTCGACCCGCCCTGAGAACCGATGCTCCTTTCGTCGCCGCTCCTCGTATGATTCTGCACTGAGCCCTCAGTTCATTTACATTTTTTTTACATGCATGCATACATACCCATCACACCATTCCCTTTCGGAATCGGCAAACAAAGAACTGAGAATTTGCCGTTCGTTATCGAAAACCGTCTCCCTTGTAATAATTTCCTCCAAAGATATCTATCTTAACTAATCACTTCCGCTTCCCTTACACTCATTCACTGCTTCATAACGCTCTCCTTTTTCAATACACCTAACAATCCTCCACTTTAGAGTATCTTCTATTACGTACACCCGTGACTTTCTTGGTCTGCATTTTTCCTCTCAAACCATTCACTCTACTATCATATATCTTTTCGTTAACTTTAAAATTGTTGGTATCCACACAGCAGTAAGCAACCATCGACAGAGATGAGTGGGTGGTAACCACTAATGAGAATTACCGATAGGCCGATGAGAATTACCTGTGTCGTGCTGCCCGGCCAGCCCGTCCGTGCCATGTTGCTGCTGTGTCTTTAACTACCTCGTCTCCTTCGCCCTCCTTTTTCAAGAGCACAGCGCAGACTAAGCCCTCACCGGTCGGCGTCGTCAGCCACAACCAAAATTAAGAGCTTATCTAATTTTCTCTTCTTTGGATGTATATATGACAATTTTAATAAATTAGGCAAGTTTTAACAGCGTAGCTAACCCCAAAAAAGTAGAAATAAATTAGATATGGGATTTATTTTCATTGGTGCCGGAAAACAAATCTGCAAAGTTTCACAACCCTCAGTCCAAGACTGCGGATAAAACCTAACCAGAGTAGGCAAAAATGG
This sequence comes from Ceriagrion tenellum, assembly GCA_963169105.1. NCBI lineage: Eukaryota > Metazoa > Arthropoda > Insecta > Odonata > Coenagrionidae > Ceriagrion > Ceriagrion tenellum. The sequence goes on along the minus strand of OY720638.1, from coordinate 116,145,722 downwards.
TGTTCCGAGAGAGTTAATTTTAGATATGAGCAAAATGGCAGGTATGCCTACGTTACAGATAACTTCATGCAGCTCCAGACTCCAGATAATAAACTAATGTGAATAGCGACATATATTTCAAGACTGATGAGTAGCATCAGAGGCCTTAACAATGTAAATTATAAAAATAAAAAAAAATTGACTTTTAACACATATTGGTTCCCAGAAAGTGGGAAAAATCTAATTGCACATACCTCACACCTCCTATAAACGGGTGGAGGGCGTAGACTCTATTCCCTGCAAATTCAAGGTGGAGTTTTTTGCTCTCTTTCATAAATAGACCCTGTCATCCTCCATTAAGTTTGACCCTATTCAATGCCACACCAAACTGCCAAGCAAGGCAGACTACGCTGATCAGCTATTCTAATTGTTCATCGATAATCATTGATGTTCAACAACAATCAATCATCTTACACACCCAATGCGATGATCGATGACAACTAACGCAATCTAGGCATTTCGATGAACTGTTTTCGACGAAACTCGGACATCGCGTATACCATGTTAGTCTTAACAAATCATATTCAGTTTATTTAACGGTTTCTCATCCCAAAATATCGGTCTTTTGGCGGTATTTTCACTAAAAACACGTTTGTTGAGGTTAGGAGTGCGAAAAATGTTGTTACCATTTTTATTTAAGACTGAGGTCATATTTAATTGCATCTTACCAGTTCATTGCGTTCAAGAAATTTTAATGAACTTATAATGAAATTTATTGGGTTTCTACTGATCCCTATAGTCGTGGGCCTCTAAAGTGTCCCTTGTTTTATTTTTTAGTTTTACTGGAGAAACGATGATCCGCAGGTCAAACTCATCGAATGGACATTGAAATGAAACTGCAGTTACCATTTAAAAAATTTCTTGGACACACTAATTAAAATGGACCTACAAAAGAAATGTACATCATTTGATAATGATATGGAGGTACCATGTTTAAAGAGATACGTATATACGATGGAATAAAAATGATTTTTTTAATAAGCAAAGATAATTTGGAAGAAGTGAACAAGAGTTGGTTGTTCTCCTCAAATTTTACATAATTAAATGTAGCATGGAATAGATGGAATGGATGTGGATATTAACTCCATAGTTTTTAAAATATTTAATTACTTTAGTATCTGCATTGTTTGTGTTGCGAGTGCAAAACATTTTGGTGAATACCAACTGCGAACTTCCATATAACACTAAAATAGGGAGATTTCCATAGTTTCCGGCTCAAGAAAACCCTTGAAATATTTTAAAACTCGGTTTTGGAGACGATTCTGGTGATATTAACTTTATTCAACGTTAGTCAGTTAATTCAATTTTTCACTTCCACTCATAAGAAAAATAAGTAAAGACATTTGTCTACCAGGAGTAGCTGAGGTTCTAGCAAATATAAATAACATTACAATAGATTGACGCATATACCAACTCACATCCCTCACAGTTCATGAAATTTTATAGAATTGGGAGGAAGAGAGTTACATTGACTGCAGCGTGCTTGTTAAAATAAATAATAAAAAAATATGTACCAACCATGGATCAAAAACTTGTACTTGAGGCTATAAAATCATGACTAGAATTTAATTTTAGGATATATTTGAGAATGAGAGAGTACGGAGTTGATCGGTCTGTAGATTTAGGTTCATTCCCGGCGCATGCCCTCAGTGAAGTCTTCCCGGGCCTCTCACCACGTAAGGATTTTCGTAACCGAAGTTTTAATGGCTAATTCTACCATCGTTTTACAAGTTAGCCCTTGAAGGTAGCCATTTAAAAATCGGCAACGTAATTGCTGACATGACGGAAGACCCAAGAAGACTTTACTGAAACAGTAAGGTTACCACCAATACCTTACTCGTATCTTCGCTGCAAAAGAGGAGTTACAGATGATGTAAATTATATTCATTGGTTTTCTTGTTCTAAAATAAATTATTGCTCAAAAAAGTATGACGATGCTTCTGCCACTCGTAATATAAAGTATTTAGCCTTCTTCCTCTGAGGTCGTTTCAAATTATGAGGTCTTCCCAGAGCTCAAGATTATTTCACGGCAGATCTTTTCCACCCCAGATGACAAGTTTTTTGGAAGACCCATTTTAATGATGGAAATAAGTGGTGCATAGGTAGATATTGTAAAGTTTTGGTTCAATAACCTTATGGTAGGAGAAACTTTTCCACTCCTTGGGGCGAGCAGCGCGGCGGAAATTTGTCCGCCCTTGATTATTTTCTTACTTTACGACATAATGTGAGTGAGTTTAACACGTTGGCTGCAACCATTTAGGCTCTAAGACTATCCTCAGCCAAAGATGAAAATCATATTCTCTTGTCATAACTTTGTAGCAAAGTTTTTATTACCATCATTGTAAAATAAAATATATTTAGATGCTGTATTTTTAAACTTTTAGTGATATCACCGGTAAAACTCAAGGCATTATGCGATAGATTTCTATCCCGGTAGCAATAACCAGTGCAATAACGCTATTTCCATAGGTCAGACTGCAAAACTCACACAAAGGGGAGCAATTTTATCACACGCACTCGCTTATTCTCAATAAAACGATCCAAGTCAAATACGTATGAAGAGTTGTTACTGGTAACTCTGGACCTGTATTTACAATAAAACGCTAACCAGAGTTTTTGGAAGGTTACACCATAAGTTCAACAATCATTTTCACGCTGAGAGAGGAATGAGGAAGATTAAAACTGTGGCGTTCGTAAATTGAGAGAAAAATAGGTCAATAATGAGGAGAAAAAGATAACAGTAGTTTTTTGCAAGTATAAATTAATTGAAACCTATGTATTTGAAGAAAAATAAGATTAAATAAAGCTATGGTGGATATGTGAAAGAATATACATTAAAATGCACACATATTTTCCTCTAAGGTCCACGGCAAATGTTTATTGGTCGGGCGCGTGGCGGAGATTTGCCCGCCTTATCGCGTTTTTCGGGACTTGTCAGTTTTGATACCCGGTAGCATCCGCCACGTAAGGTTCCACAACACGATGATCAAGCTACCTTAAGTCAATATTGGTGGTTAGAGAATTATTAATGTTCTATCACGCTGTGAGGAACTATAAAGGTAGGGATAGAGGTTTTCTTTGAAATGGCGGATTATTTTCCGCCCATGCACCGACTGGATTAAGGAGATCATGGTCATCACACTCACAAGTCGGGACATGAAATAAAAATATTTCCGTTTGCCTAAATAAGCAACTCCTCGCTCGCTAGCATTGTTTTCCAGCATAGTTTACATAATGCTGTTTCAGTTCAAGAGAATTGCAATAGCGTGGCGGAATATGGCAATCTTCTACAGCGTGAACAATTGGATACTATGTAAAGGATTATAATTGGATTTTTTTGAATGGCCAAAAGATTGGATATGATTTATCGGAACAGCTACTGATGAGAAAAAAAATACAAAAATATACTAAACAAAAATTGGGATTTAAAGTCTTGGTCTAAAACTAGGATGATTATGGACACCTATTAGAAACTCTATTAAGCCTGCTCACGCGCACCATTATTCGCGGGAGGACGAAATAGGCTTACAAATGTTGGGCGAATGCATCAGTAGGGTGAAAAAAGTATTTCATATATCATCTCTGTGATCACATTCCGATCCGTGAAAATACTTGAATCGAACGTTCTTAAAATAGGATAAGGCGAGAAAGTGAAATGTTCGGGAAATGGAAGAATGAAGAAAGTCCTGAAAATTACTTATTGATAGTTTCATGAGCTCAGATGAAGGCAATTCACTACAAAAATATATATAATCGACCTTTTTCCGTAAAAAGCATAGCTCCACCGCGTATTTTACAATATTAATACCTCAGATAAAGTGTCAAACGTACGTCCATTCTTTCCTTATGTCGTTCAAGCTTTAAAATAATGTAAACGGGGTTTAAAAATGCTCTAGTTTTAGAGAGAAATAATTGCTCCTTCAAGAGCGGAATATCCAGAGGTGAACATAGTATCTTAGAAGTCTATCAAATCAAATTTTAGAAGAAATTAGGACCTAGTATGGATATCATTTTGGAATGATAGAAAGAGAGGATGATTTTCTTGCGAAATGGATATGATAGTTTTACGTTAACTTAGGCACGTTACTATAATTACGGTTGCCTATCGGTTTATTAAATACAGAGATCAAAAGTCCGCGATACTTTTGCAGGTGCTTCTATCCCTTCCCATGACGTCTTTCTTCCACCTGTCATAATCACCCCGAGTATTCATCTCATCCATAAAGCCGTCCCTTGCTGCCTATTTTCATCCTCTTCCCTATGAGTTTACGGGTATGCATCAAACAAATGTACAAACAAGACACTCTGCCAGTATTTTTTTTTAGATTTCTGCACAAGCCAACTGTCATAAATTCTCTCCCACCAGTGAACGTCTCTCCGCTATTGCCATTATTCATTCAATATCCTTACAAAAATGACCACAAATTTGCATTAAAAATCAAGTCGTGAGTGATTGTTGTGGAAGAGACTATAGAAAGGAGTATTACTAGGAGTCTTTAGAATAGAAGAGCGTGTATGAAGCAATGTATGGGAGGGATCAACCGATAGAAGTATGCCTCGATGTTGCACTATGCACAAAAATCCAAGAAATGAGCCAGTAACCAAACCCTAACAGTAATCACTAAGTTCTTTGAATCTGCCTCCACCGAAAGGAAATGACTTGAGGATTATGGACTTAAGTATGTAACACCAAGGCTACTCAACATTGACCGTATTCACCATGTAATAGATAGCCCCATAAACATCACTCCTCGGTCATCGTTGTCCATCCAAAACTCCTCACACCACCAAAACATATCGATCTTCCCAGAATCCATTTTCTGTTCTATACTTGTTTTCCAGCTACCTGGCTTTCATATCTCCACATTGATAACTTCTCACTCTGGGTCTTCCTATATTGGTGTACCCTTAATATCAGCCCTTGTAGTTGTTGCCCATGGATGTTGTAAGATGATGACCGTAGAGAAATTTGCTCCCCAGCTGCTGGGCACAATACTCGCCTTAAGAGGGCGAGTCCCTTAGTTTTCCAGGATTTAATGCAAAAATTTTTCACTTCAGTTATATCATAAGAAATAGATAGTTCGGTGGGATCCCCACTGCTACTGCCAGCAGTATCTAAATGTGATACCATGACGTATATTTTCTTTCGTCTAGCTCCTCCCATTTGACCTATCTGGCATGGATGAACCCACCAGGAGCATATATTATTTATCGCATTCGCCCATTTCAAGAGGTAATTTAAAAACATAAGGCTTTTCGCCGCGTCTATATTGTATCATTGCTTTAGCACAAGAAAATTTCCAAACGAAAAAAACTTCATGTTTTGATTGTAAACAAAGAGCACGGTTTTCTTATCCATTTCAGAACAACTCATAGTACGGAAGCAGTAACTAAGAAAATAAAATATGATTTGATTAAGTTAAAGCTTACCAACTTTAGGTGAAAAAATGAGAACTAAACATTTCAAGGACTCGTAAGAAAACTGGTTTTGAGAGCCTTTGGAATTCCTCTCCTCCACATATGTCCTGTCCCGCTCATGTGAACAATATTTCAGAAAAACGTGAATATAATGCCATTTTGAAACGAATATTTTCATTATATTAGGAAAAAATAATTTCAAGGAACTGAAATATGAATTTGCTTGTTACATAACTGCATTTCCTTTTGCTATGCCTTTCAATATAAATAAACCTCGTGAAATATGAAGAACTTTCTTTTCTCTAAAACTTGATATCTAAAGTACTCGAAGCTGCTGGTAGATAAAACAAAGCTTTAAAATCCTTCTGAATTTACCTTTCTTTTTCAATTTACTAGACTCGAAAAAGAATTTCAGGACCAATTTCTGGCACTGGACAATGTTTAGCACAAAGGCGACCAATAAACAACAAAGACTTTTAATTAAGGATATAAGAACACGGGCTTGAAATCAACTCTCCCATTAAATGAGACTAATTGAGGGTTTGAGAGACCTAATTCGAAGATTCCGTTTGAATTAAAGGGATACGAGAATTTCACTACTCCTCAAATTACTATCGCAGCGGTTTGACAGACAAAGAAAGGCAGAGATTCCTCAATTAACACACCCATTCCAAAGTTAGTTCTACTTCTTTCAAAACGCTGCAAGAGATCAGAGACTTTTAATATCACATGGGAGAACATGGCAGATGTTTTCATATGATGTGGAAATACTTCGATTGCTGAGTCCTGACACGGTCCAGAAAAAGAGCGCACTGTATCTAAATTTCGTTATATTTTTTGAAATGATATAATTTAAGTCACAACGAGATGATTTTAGAGGGCATTACCGTCTTATATCCACGTTTTCTTCTATCTTGCATGCCTTAAGTTTGATCGGCGACTCGCAGTGAATAACACAAGACGTGTTGAACTCGCCTTCTCATCTAAAGTTTCTTCGCACATTTTAAGGATAACTATCAAACTTAACGAATACGAACCAAATACTGAAACACTATTCTCAACAACGCTCAATACAGCAGTCAATCGCAGTTGCAAGCGCAAAAGGAGAAACAAAAAGCTGCATGTTGATGTTGGTCCGTAGTTCTGAAGTTGTTCTCGGCAGAGCAGTTATGGAGGCGGCGTTCCGATATTTTTATGGTAGTATTAACTCCACCTCTTAAAGTATGTTGATTGGAAAGTAAAAAGGAAATATTACAATTAAAAATGTTATTATCGGATTAATAAAATTAATAATATTCTTTACAACGTAGGGAAGTTCCGCCTCAGCTAAGGGTGGCGTCATCATCACTCCTGAATGACTCCATCCCTTCAACTCTCGGGAAAAGTTGCAGAAAATGATTTGATTTGAACAACGGTTTCATAGAAAAAATAACAATGTTTTGATGAAGAACTGCTTATACCACAACGGTGATTTCGATACAACTGAAGCTTAAGCATATTCAAAAATTATGAACTAATGACGAACGCCGTATTATTTTTCTATCCAGTCGCGAATTGTTGTTCCGTAGAACAGAATTAATTATGTACCAATTCAAATTGAAAAAAAAATATGGACAAGTCATCATGAAAAACGCGTACAAAGGACTTGTACCACAGAAAGTATATCTAAATATACTGCGAGAACTTGGGAAAATAAAGGTCATTATGCTACTTTACTTCTTTCAAATACGAAATGCTGCAATAACAGCTAATTTTTCAAATTAATTTCAATTGGCCGAGAGGAACTTATTTATTATCTTCCGAAACCCCAACGTGGCGAAAACTCAATTTTTATTTTAGTATATATTCTTTTACTGTGAAGGTAGATGGGTGCACCTTCACCCCAAATGATTACTGGAATCGTGGATTACACATAAATGGAATACAGATTTTGTCTGGTAAATATTTCTTGGCTATAGGTACTACTCCTTGGCTAAGTGTATCAGTCATATTTTTTAATCACTGCCAATATGCAAAATAAATGGTTCAAAGAATTCACCAATTATAATTTCTTCGGTAATTTCCACCTCTTTATATGGATATTTGTGATATTGAATTTCACATATTTGATTTTATTTTAACTAATGTAGAAACATATTGACAAACGAGACACTTGAGTTTTAAGTGATTTATTTTGTTTTCACTTATCATCTCATATAAATTATTCACACGAAATATTCTAACAGCAGATTTAAAAAGAGGCAACTGGTATACACCAATATATTGGAGAAAATTAACCGTCGTAAAAGCTTCTACGTCATCAGAATGGAATTATGTGGTATCCTACATTCACTAGCATTCCATATAAAACTAAAGAAATTTACTTCATAAACAAAATACATGAAGATTACTCACATCCAACACCAATATAACGATACCGAAACAACATAAGTGGTACATTTTCTTTATCCAGGTATCAGCAACTACACGTGTATACAACAGTCTTTAGTGACTTTAGCTAGGGAATAAACGAGAGTGATAAAGTTTTGAAGGTAGTAGGATGTATAAAAAGGAATGGATAATTTGCAGGACAGAAAAGAGAGAGCATCTCCTGTCGTGATCGCTTCATTTGAGAAATAAATATATTAGTTTAAATCTATTCCATTTTATCCCAACTTAATTGTATTCAATTCATATACTTCCTTCTTTCATGAAAATATTTCAGTACAAATATAAAAAAACAATTGCATCAAGACCACCAATATACTGATTGTTCTACTTCAGTAAACGAGGTAACCAAGAGCAGAAAATCAACAAATTTCCTTTTATTTTCCCAAACATCCAAACAGAACTCGTTCAGCCCTCTTACAACCAAGCTAACCACTAAAAAAAATGGATGAATATACCCAATAATTATCCTGAATGATGAAATATCTACCCGGACCGGGTTAGAGCCCGTAACTCTAACATCAGCAGGCATGGTCACGTTGCCACCAGGGCCAACTAAATATTATTTGTGCTTAAGACGGTTGACTGAAAGGCGGGATCATTCCGTCTCGTTCGACAAATCGAGCTTCGGTGACCCTGAAGCCTTACGCTCCCGGATCATTTCCTTAACTTCAATAAGACTTGGCTACGAAATCAGTTGAGCTTAAACGATCTTGAAGAATTTCGCCTTCCTCAAAAACTCATGAGACCGCACGACTTGCAAGTTAAACGTCGAGCTCAAAGTTCTCAATTCTCGTTTCATAGCATTAATGAGTTTACAAGAATAGGCATGAATAAAGAATAACTTAATACGTTCTATTTTAGAAACCACAGCTCGGAGGTCGCTTCTACTCTATACGCAACATTTCTAGCCTAGGTGCCACATTTTGAGTTTCATCGAAATTTATTATTATGGTATGCATCGTCCTGATAAATGTTGCAATCAACGGAGTCAGATACAATATGAATGCTTAATTTACGTTTGCACATGAAAATTTTTGAAATGGTCAAATTTTAAACTGCGCCATACAAATTGAAAAAGTACTTCTCCACTCTAACATCGAGTAAAACGATATACCAAAAATTTCGTTCTCAAGTGTACAAAAACACAGACATGAAAATTTTGAGAAGCAACGGAACACAAAGATTGAGAGGAAGAGAGGACGAAAATCCAAAGCGGAAGGAGGAAGGGAAAAAGGAGGAGGGAACACGACAGAAGAGAAAAGGAGGCTGGTACCAGTAATGAAGGGACAACAGGACTGTCCGGGTGGTATATTCGAGAGGAATTTCTCGAGTGAAATGGGGGAATTGAGGATAACTTGGCAGAGGAAAGAGAAGATTAGGTACTTTAGATGGCTTGTAGTAAGCGAAAAAGCGATGAAATTCTTTCAGAAGCATTTTGTAAAAGCATTAAGATTTTTGAGGTGAATACTTTAACGAGATCTCCTTCATGAGAAATGTAAGCCGCACTGTCCAGAGACATTTTGTTTGGTGCGATATCTATAGACATTCACAAGTACTTATTTTAAAGTTCATTTTGTAGGCATAATTATATATAACACGAATAAACTCAAGTAACATCTTTCGAAAGGATGTTATTAATTTAATATCTTCTGTACTTCTAAGTCTGAGCAAGCACCCCAGTTCTTGTGATTACCGGCAAAGAATACGTTGATAACTGCCAGAGAGAAAAATGGGTTTCCAGGACCAGGAGTCGAACTAGGGACCATTATCCACAGCTTTTCGGTCCAATGCACAGACCAATACACGAGCTAAGGTTCCCCAATTTCAACTACAATATTTGGAGGATCCTTAGAAGCCAATGGCAATTTCATCATCCAAGATACCTGTCCTCTGGCGATTTCAACCATTAATGGGGGGCGTTTGTAATATTTACCAAACATAATTACGGAGTATGCGATAAAACAGGTATTATAATGGTGCATATGCGACAAACTCCAGGCAATCACCTTCAAAGAGCGACCAAATGATTTCAACAAGACACGCGATCAAAAACAAAGGTTTGGCATCACCACAAGGTACTTTTGTCCTTAAGTTATTTTGACTAAAAGGACCAAATAATAACGTGTTTCATTCATAAAGAAAATAAAAACGACATTTATCATCAAGTTCAGAAAAAACCAGCAGAAAACCACGAGAAAATGCTTTGCATTTGCGGCAAAATTACAGTAACGTGACGTAATCCGCTAGAATTTCAATGAAGTAGTACTTTGGGTGGTGCCAAATGCATATTAATTTTTAGTAGAAAAAAGTAAAGAGGTTTGGCTACAAATTTATCTCATTCATAGTTAAGAATGAAAACTTCACAAACAAATATATACTAAACACAAAATATGCTGAGGCAAAATATTCATAATTTTGAGTTGTAAGATTTCTGTTGTGCACGAGCGACACGTTTTAAAAATGTTTTTTTATTAAAACGTTTAAATGACTCCACCTGTTTATTTGTGTCAAATCTTGCGAATGAAGTTGTTCGTACTTCCTGAACAGGTAGTGCTCTGTAATCTTTTCCCTGGGCCCGATTCCGGCGACAGTGCAATAGTCAATAAAAATAATGACGATAATTTTTTAAATTACATATTTATTAAAAATGTTTTCTCGAGAGTGAGCTCTTTGTCTGCGTCAAATCTGGTAACCAAAATTCAACCAACCTCCCGAATACTAGACCTCAGAAATTTTTTCATTAGACCCACTTCCGGTGACAATATATTAATCAATTAAAACCAACAAAAATAAATTGACTACACCTTCACATTTGAGGGACGAACCGTAAATTATGGTGCCTCCCTTCTCCGCAAAGGAGTCGTTCTTCTTGGTTGTTGATCTCATTCACGGACCGATCCGTTCCAAGATCAGCTCAATAAAAGGCGCAACGTTACTAACACTCCCGAAAACAAATGAACAATTAACAAGTATTGGGGTTTGATTCATTTCAACAACCACAGATGTAATTTATGAGGTTAGAATATCAATAAAAGTATGTGAAAACAAAAAAGTTAAAAATTATTCAGAGTAAAAACAATATTTATCAGGAAAAAGCTTTTATTGATTAATATGATACTTTTAAAAGTAAAAAATAATGTATTTCAGCAAACACCCGATTCTGCGTGCAACTGCAAATAAAACTTCAGTGCGCTGTAACTGAGCCCCACTAATCTACCGATGGCATTGAAAACGAATGTCGAAAAGAATGAAGATTTGAAATTGGTGATGTGAATAAAATAAATGGCTAGATGTATTAAACCTATATCCATTGTGATAATCTGCACGATGTATGGGCGCATATTATTGATACCTAATATACTCTGTCAAGTCCTGTGATAAATATACATTTACATGCATGTTTATAAAATTCGATCTATATATACCCAGTGAATTCCATTCAGTATCATAATAAATGTTATGCATTTCTTATATTATACTGGATTCCTTAAAAATTTATCGATAAACTTGGCCGCCGCGCCTCAATGAACGCTAAGATGACCACTGTGATTCTGTCAAAACTGTACGCTACAGCCATTATGTACCAACTGTAACACATCAATTACATCTTGGCCTTGACATTAATGATTATACTGTTTAAAATAAAATAAAGATTAACTGAGACGCCGAAAGGTATTATTTTAAGTTGCACGCAGATACGGGTGTCTGCTGAAAAAAATGTTTTTTCTTTTAAGAGCATTTACTGAACAATAAAACCGTTTTCCTTGAATAGCCTGTTTCTACTCCGTATTGCTTCGCTCTCGAGTGCGTTAACTTTGGCTCGCGCGATGGGGCCCGTTGCCGTCTCGCGCCGTCCACGACGGAGTCGGCGGACCGGGCGGCAGGCACGGCGGCGGTTCCGACCGGCGGCGGAGTGGCCTCGCTGTCGCTGGCGGGGCGGGGACGCGTCGCAGGCCGCCGCTATCCGGCCACCCCTCGGGCGGTGGGGCAGCACTCACACGAGGGGCTCCACTTGAGCCGGCCCTCAGTCGGAATGACGGCAGGTAAACAGCTGCCGTCCCTCATTCCGCCGCCCCTTCTCATTTACGGATTTAAAACACGCCTTCCTCTTCCTAGCCGCGCCTCCCGCCTCCGTCTCCCTCGGGAAAGGATGCAACCGCGTGGGGGCGGACGGGGGCGGCGTTTGACGACATCAAAGCCGCGTCCCGCCGCCAGCGGCCCCTGGACCCGGCATGTGCACACACGCCGCCGCCCCCTCTCGCGCCCTTTTTATGAACCTTCGCTGTTTACTCACGCTTTGATTACGGCCCGCCCCCACTCTCTTTCTCCGCCGCCCCCAGAAGGCCTCCACCCTTTCCGCCCTGCCCCCCACCGTCACCTCGCCCGGCTACACATGTCCAGGGGTGGGCGGAGGCGGCGGACGCATCCTCCCTTTGTCGGCCGCGACCCGCCCCTTCCACCGACCCGGCTAGCCTTGTTTATCGTAAGTGAAACTGGTTGGATTCTTATGTCCAAAAATGTATGGAGGCCCAAAAATAAAACCCACTGAATGCCAAAAAAGTTCGTTGAAAGAGACGGTGGCTTCTGAGAGCTAATTGGGTTGCCTAAAGGCATCCGATGACTTCCCTCCGAGGTTTAACTAGTCGAAGTGGTGCTTGTGTTTTTTCGACGAGCTAAAGGATCGTTTCTATAACAATTAGATTCAGGATATAATGACTTTTTTTGGCAGATATGGATAAGAAATTTATTTATATTGACAATGCTAGCACCGGCAGATGTGCTTTTTCGTAATTAATAGTTTCAAAAAACTGCTGCATCAAACAATATCAGCAGCGATGTATTTCATATAAAAGAATCTTGATTGATAATTTTGTATTCGATTTATAGAGAAGTTTACATTGAGTAAATTATGCACACAAGGAGTTCTCATATAAGCTGGTCGTCAGAACCGACAAAAATAAAGGTATGTCCACAAAAGAATAACTAACCAGCCGTTTAATGAATTCCATCATGGAAATGATTGAGTAGCAGTAAGAAGTTAGTTAGCATCTACGTCACTGAAGCACAGCACTGACGCTACTTTTTTCTTCGATAAACTTTGGATGACATCGGATTTTCTACATGATAAACCTAATAATTTACACTGTCTACATTTCAGGATTTCCAAACCGTTTATATTACAGTTTATAGTTTTAGCTATGGTGACGAAAAACTCTTCTTGAATTGAAGAAATTAAAAACTCTTGAGGTCACCGCTTTATGGACATCAGTTCGGTGTGTTAGCGGGAGTAGAAGCTTCCCATCACAAGGACTCTGGTTTGAATCCCAGCTAATGCGAGAACTCCAGCCTTGGGGCCGTGCGTTTAGCACCTAAAGTGGGGTACTCCATCTGCCGGACAGGATGTTTAAGTGTAGACCTCTTAGTGTCAAGAACAGTCTGATGCCGGCACCGAGTTTTTCTCCAATCTTCTCCCCCTTCCCTTACGCTCCCATTCACCTATCCTAAGGGCGTAAATGGCAATAGCTTTCGCTTGCCTGCTCTAAAAACCTACTGATATTCCCTTTAAAGTACTCTGGGCATGATTTCTCTCTCATCATTCGATGACCACTCCTGGATTTTATTTCTTAATTTGAGCAACTGTAAGACGCATGAATCAAAAACAGCAATACCTCCATTTTCGTTGACATAGGATTCCGTCGATTTTTTCCACGAAAAGTTCATCTTAGTTTCATCGGCTGCCACGGATTTCGTCGGCGTGCCCACGTGGCCTCGCCGCTCATGTTGAGAAAACAAAGAGCGACTCGCACGTTCTCGTGCTCAGTGTGGCGTTTCCTGAGCATCGCAGACTAACCACTGAAGACAGTTTTCTTGTGCGAGATGGGTCCACAGTCTCTGAAACTGGTCCTGTAGCCAAAACACCGAGAAAAGAAGCGATCCCAAACAGTGTCTTGGTACATCAAGTCCTTCTAGAGTGGTATTCACTTACCAAAGAATAATATCTGCACCTCTCTCTCTCGCCTCCTCGCTGTGTTCCATACGCCATGCGCCGTCCTCCGCACAGTTGTCCTTTTATTTCTTATACTCATGTTTTCGGTCATCTCTGGTCGTTTAATCCTAAGATTGGCTGACTGCAGCCCTTCCCTATCTAATGCTAGTTCCGTTATTTTCTGGTAGTTCTCCCTATATACTTTCCTCTCTAATTGGGTCCATAAACTTAATTCTGGGCCTTCCTCTGGAGCATTATCCCCCTATTTTATCTTCAAATGTGTTTTTCACAAACCCATTGTGCTTTACTGCGTGCCTAATCCATTCACTTTTTCTTCTCTGTATCGTGTTCCATAGGTTTCCTTCCTCTTTTACTCGTCTGTAAACTCCATAATTTCTTATTTGTCCATCCATTTTATCTTCAGATTCCTCCTCCGGCATCAGGTTTCGAAGGCTTCCAGTCTGTTCTGGTTTGACTTTCCAATGGCCCAAGCTTGATCCATAGAGTGCCACACTTAACCTGAATGTTTTAACATACTTTTCCCTAGTCTGTAGACCTATCTTCTTCGAATACAAAAGTTGTCTTTTTACCATGAACGCTATCTTAACTTGGGTGGTTATTTGTAAGATGTCCGTTGAACTTCTTCCGTCCCACGTGATGGTACTTCCGAGAGACGTAAAGGAGTCCACTCAATCTAATTTCACTCCTTTCAGTTTCTCTTTTGTATTCAGCTTCTCTCTTCCAAATATTAGGATTTCAGTCTTCATCTTATGTATTTTCACAGCGTATTCTAGATAACTTCGTACGTTGCGTTTAGTGACCAGTGAAGAACATTGCAGTTTCTGCGAAGTGGATCATATTTATTTCATCTCCGTTAACCATGGTACTGTTCAGTGCAATTTCGTGTGCTTTTCGTATTGCCTCCTCCCAGTACATGTTGAGCAGCGCAAGTGAGAGGTTGCATCATTGTCTCTGTAATTGACACAGTATTTCTTCCCTATAAAACAGTTTTTGGAATGTATTTTTGAGTGTATAGAACAAATATATTGGATTTATATCGATTCATATGGATACAGTTGCCATGATTTTCGCCGGTTTCGGATTTGGCCGGTTACATTCGGACGAATAACCTAAAAAACAGAGGAGTCACTGAACTGTAATAAAAATGCAAAAATATTGTTATAATGATTAAACTTATCAGTAATTAAATAAATATGTACCTATACATAAATCTTTTGCTGGACTCATATTTTTAACGTCGTACGCGAGAAATGCCTCTACAACCGAATACCTTTTTGCAAAAATTACTGAGATGAATAATTGACTTATTTTAAAAAATCACTAAAAAGCATCCAAGGTACAACCTTTATGATTCATGACGAGATTTGTCGGTCATAAAGTCCTAATTTCTTAAACAAAAGTCTCTCTGGAGTGCATAGCTGTACCATTTGCCTACTACCTGCATAATGGCTACTTTTCTCGGAAAACATGTATTAAACTTGTGACGTAATTGGCTGATCTTTCAGTGTATTTGAAAATGCGATGCTTGATTCCATATGCTGTAGCTAAACCCATGATGCCTCTCTCAAATTACTCAAAGCTACGAGTCTCAGTATTCAAACTTGCCTCCGCGTCCACGGTCATTCCTCGTTCACTGCCTGCCATTCGCAGACGCAGGCAAAAGGCACTCCGGATAAAAGGGAGGATCACAACCGAATGCGAGTCCGAGCCAAAAGATACTCATATTCTGTGAATGAGCAAGAACCTGTGACCGTGCTGCCAGTCGTCTCCGTAAAGCCGTGGATATTGTTCTAAGCGACAGAAAAGGTACCACTAAATCTTCAGTGGTTCGCGAGATGTCTTTGCGCAATTCAGAGTTCATATTCAAAAGTGAAATTTAACAAACTTTGTACCAAATTAACTGTGCAACTACAGAAATCACTTCGTGGAAACCCCCTACCTAGTTGGAGTTTATTATTACAATAACCAATGAATACATTTAACATAAACATGCAATGTAGCAAGCTGCGAAACGCTGTGTACTCATTAAATATTGTGGAAAAACACTAAGCCTTTTCAATATGGATTCTAATAATTAACTTTGCAGCTTCTGCAAAGTTTATCGTTAAAACCGTCAATTCATAAAAACCCCTAAAGAGACCTATAAGACTAATTGCTACTCCCAAAAAATTTTCCGTCTTTTCCGAAAAGGTAAATTCATAAGTACTCGCCAGAGGAATGACCTGTACTTTCCTTCGATAATGACACGCATAAGTTGAAATCGGTCGCAGTTACCAATATATTGTGGGGAAGTAACAAATTTTGTTTAATGTTGCTCTTTAAAATGAAAGCTACGCCTAGCTCTGCTTAACAGTTGATCAAAAACAACAAAATTTTAAAAAGATTCGTTGGGGGGGCTTGGACGAGGCAAGTGACCTTCATCGTCACGAAAAAACTTCTGACTAACGTAATACTTGGAATTACAGAGCAGTATTTTTTTATTATAGATAGGCACACGATGATTCTACTGAACACATCATATTCACACTTATAAGGGTTGAATACGGAGTGTCTGATTTAAACACTGCGCACACAGTGGTGGGCGGAGGAAGGCGAGAGCGGAAAACAAACATAGGACACTTCCCCATTCAGAGCAGTCAAAGGCAATAAGGATCGGGTGGTCAATGAAAAGCGTTATAGTGCTCCACGAGGTGTGAAAAAGGCAAAGGAAAGGTTTGACAAAAAAGGGAGGAAAGAGTCTGAGCATATTTGTATAGAAGGCTTACGCTGCTTTCGTCGATTACAATGTCGACGCTTTTGAACAGCAATAACTCTTCTTAATTTTTTTCTGATAAAGAAATATTGGTTGTCATCAAAAATTTTCTGTAGACTAGCTACACCCATTATCCAGACAATGTGAACATTGCGTATGATATGAGTATCACCGCTATATCTTTCTGATTTTCATAAACGATTGAATATAGGATATAAGTGAATTACTCATACTTTGTAAAGCAAAGAAAAAGACCACGAAATTATAATATTTCCTTTGTTGTTAGGCAAAATAAAGCAAGAATTTGGGAACAGCTATATTTTAACCGTGATTTGCTCATGGTTAAGTGGGAAATACCCGAACGCGACCTTGGAGGGGGTAAATAAATTGAAATTATCGTATCTTCCGTTAGAATGCCACTGAAATTCCGGTATGCAAATGATTAAACTCAAATTGAATACCTAAAACTTGGTTTATTTATAGTGCAAAAGTCCTTTTCTCCATTTTTAGCATAGAAGTTAAAGAAGAAAACTTAATTTTTCCTCTCTTCATCGGGATGTGAGATACCTTGTTGATAAAAAGGGTAAAAACGTTCAACGATACATTCAGCAACTATTTTTCAAAACACTACAGGGCTATAAAACTTTGCTTTGAGAACACTTGTGCTATAACAAATAACTTTTGGCACGGTGGTTATTGTTCTTGCTTCATCCTGACTGCACGGTCACCGCCATGATTTTATTTATCTTACCATTTATGTTCCCCGTCCCCCTGTGTTTTACCGAACACCCACACAAAGAATTTTGCTTCATTAAAACCGTAAGATTGCGGCAAACACCCGATTGCTGATGGCACAATCTCCAGTGACATTAAGAACCACAGCGACTATCACTCATGAAGTGAATGCAGAGTTAAGTAATATTATCCAAAGAATATTTTTGCACGATGAAACCAGGCTTAAGTCATAACTTATCACCATTGGAGTGAGGCATTTCATCGATAACACTTCCTCTACATCGATAATACTTTTCTGGTTCACAAGTATCAAAAAATATATCAGCCGATTTTTCGGATAAAACAGACCCTGCATTCGGCATAAAGCACTTGCCAGCAATGCAACAAACGAACTTGAAATTCTGAAATTGATCCGGATTAGAGAGAAGTGAAACTGCAATGTATACAAGAAAAAAATAAAAAATCTTAACAAAACAAAACTCGATAAATTTCATGCACAACTTTTTCATTGCTGTGCCTTTCAGGGGGCAAACGTAAGAAATTTTCCCATGTATTTAAAGGGAAATGAAAAACTTGTTAGAGAAGAGTATTCAAGTGAGGACATTTTTTTTCAAAATGCAAATCAGACAGGAGGATCACACAGGAGACACATTTCTGGCATAACATTCGGCCTGAAAACTTTCCAACAACAGAAGGAGCGATTTGACGTGAACTATCGTTCAAATTCGTCCCACCACGTACGTTTCCTCGCATTTAATCAAAAATTCAAATTAAATGCAAAACAACACAAACAGGTTACAGACAGTACAGAGAACCCCACGATAAACTTAACGCGGACGTCCCCATATGAATCTCTCTACTCACAGCCTCCACGTAAGGTCTATGTACATATACATCTACATAATACCCTGGGAGTCGCCACATGAGCGTGTGGTGACAGGTATTATGGGAAAGTAAACCGCCTGTATCGTCATTTATTACACATATTTCCGCACGATATAGTTGCTCCGGTGGTTTAGCGAAGAGGCTCATAGGTTGGGAGATAGTCGATGCACGTGCGGGCTCAATATCTCTTCTGTGGATATGTGAAAATGAACGAAAGAGATTAAATAATGGAAACTTCACTCACATGTCCTTCATCCCATAGACTGGCATCCTTTAACACAGGTAATCAGTTATTTCCCATTTTTCATTGCTATTTTTACTGATAAAGCAACGACATATATAAGACACTTCAGCCTAGAGACAGCATACGCTAACTTCCACAACGCAGTGCTGATTTGAGCACTTTAGTTCACAAAATGGTTCGAATAACCGGGGCCAAGATGTCATCATTGGCTAAGTTGGTATTCATATTAAAAATTTAAAATTGAGATCATGGTTAATGGTTAACACTCACAAATATGTAACGTAATCCGCGGCTGTAAACCGTAGTGTGTGACATCGGTTACAACTTTGTGACACACATGCCCCACAACACTATCTTAGACTTTCCAGGATTTACAAAGCGGCTGAGTTAGGAAGTATTTCTGCAGTGTGTTTCCAGAAGCTTCGGCCATTTGCTGGTAACTCTAGGAAATACATGCACTTGGGCGGGAACAGTTCTGTTTAGCTATCTTAGGTTGAACGAAGTGAGTGATTTTCAGGAAAGTATCGAAACTCAGGAATTAACAAAACTACGTAAGTTTCACTTATAATCTTTGTTGTACGACCAGTTTCGTCGAATAGTCGTCATCATCCGGTACATTACACAGGGCTCTAAGTCATATATATATATTTAAATGTGGTGGGTGGGGGGAAGGGGAAATGTTTGGGAGAGTAAGCAAAGAAAGCGGGCGGGGGCTGGGATGTGTCACCAGGTTTTTGTTTTGTTAATTTCTGTTGCAAAAATTTCTATTCAATTGCCGTTTTTTCGTTAAAAATAGTTTTATTAATTTCTGACCATGGAAAATTATTGAAAAGTTAAAACTGAAACTATTGAATGTGTACCGTATTAAAACTTTGTCCTGGAGAACGAAATGTAGAGTAGCTATGAAAATTAAGGACAATTTATTTGAATATATAATTTATTTTAAAATTTCTGTGATAGGAGTGTTTCTCAACGAAATTCTTTGGTTGAAATTTTCAGCAAAATGTGTGTGAATTGCAGTGCGGTGGTTCAAAATTGTGACAGTACAAGTTACTGTTAAAACGTTGCCCCATGACATATTGCTAAGTTATTTTTTTATTTTAGGGTTTGTTATGAACAGAATCAATGGAAGGAAAGAATAAAATGCCTCCATACTGCGACGATAGAAACTATATAACATAATAAGGGCCAGAAAGATCTCTCAATGGAAAATTCAAACATATGGTTCTCCATATGTTAATGATACAGAGTATGAAGGGCATGAAGAATCAGATAACAGCGTGTACGAAACACCCTTAATCATAAAGCAAAGTCATACTTGCGATCGCGGAGGAAGAAAAAAAAAAGGTATTGGGGCAAAATAATTGATCTATAGATTTGACGGTAGATATTACCCAGGAATGATTACCAAAATTGGTAAGTAAGGTTCTTCATTGAATGTGATGGAGGGATCAGGCAATCGCTGCAGACGACTTAATGAGAAAGACAAATTCTGGAAGCAAGACTAAGAAACAGTGCGCAGGAAGACAAAGAAATGAATGAGTAGTGTGCTCCTAAGCAAAGACGGAAACAAAACCCAGATTCTACCAAAATTTTTTAAAATCAGTGCTCTTAGTTTAAAGTAAAATCTTACGGTCACAAATATGTATAACATGCAAAGATAAATTGGCGACAGTTATTAAGAGAGATAGAATCGATCAAAATTATAATAAGTTAAGTTTTTATAATGTAAAGATGAAGTTCATTTTTAATGCAAAAATAAGCGATGATTCTGACCAATTACGCAATAATTTTTTTAAACATTCATATATTCACCTAAAAAATTTGCATGAACATAAAAAGAAACTCACAAAAGAACCCCAGTTTACGGTAAGTATTTTATCTTTTAATCAGACACTTTTCCTCCACTTTTAATTATAACAGATTTTAGGAAAGTTTTCCTCTTTCACATTTTCTAATCAGAGTTACTCTTCAACTTTATGCCACATAAAAGTGTTTTTCAGTTATACGCACTCCCTGGATCCAAATCTAGACATATCGGTCGACGCAATTTCATAAGCGCACATATGGGAAACACGTTGGAGTTTTCACCTTGTGAATATGGATTACGGGGTAAATTTGTCATCTCAAAAAATATTATCGTTAAATTTGTAAGCCTGATATTAAACGTAAAAAATATGACAAATTTATCAAGATGAAAGATTAAGCTTAGGTTGCTATGAATTAAATTCTATTTACTCAATTTTTGGTTAAAATTTTCAGTGGTCAATTCTTACTTGATTAAGATGAAGTTATGCGTACTAATGAAAATATGACGCTCCAAACATGGATTATACACCGAAAACCGTAGTTTAATATCTTCACGCTAAATATGTCACGCATGTGTTTGTGGAGGCGGGAGAGAGAAGGCGTATTTCCGTTGTCAACAAGCTCGTATTACTTCCGAGACATTTTTGTGAACTCGCGCAATTGGGTGAACTGGCAAAAACGATTCGAAAGGCATCCGAATCCTACGCGAATAGCGACGCTGTAAAGCTACGTTTTCATGGACGCGTCAGACGCGCACGTGCGCAACGAGACGCGTCATTTCTTCACGTAAACCGTTCGCATGCAAGCGAACCTACGCGTAGGCGAACCTACACCTAGGAGGTACCTACGCGCCATCTACAGCAAAGATTAAGTGGTAAAAAAAACCGTGACGACCGTGTGTGCTTATCGCTCTACAACCTATTGTTGATAATTGTATGTGATAGTTATCTAGCTCAATCCAAGTGCAATAGCCATTGTTCTTCGATTTCCTCCACAAATTTATTCCTCTCATCCATACGCTAACTTGCTGAGAGGTAATTAACGTGCAGTTTTTTTAAAGAAAGAAATGGATGCAGTGGCGCCACTGAATCCCTTTTCCCTCCACGCCTTCTTCCTTAGATTTCTATCCCTGTATCGATAGTCTTTATAATTGTACAGAAACGTGTACTTTTCTCAAATTTCGGAGATTATTATTTCATCCATAGAACCTACACCTCGCCGGTCAGCCATGTTCGTGATTCCACGCGTTCCACGCGTCGAACGTTGAAAATATTTCAACTCGGGTGACGCGATTCTACGCGAGCATACGCGAACTCACGCGACGTAATCCGGGCTTCTGATTGGCTGAGGATCTCGCTTTCGTGTCTCTTCGTCTGAAACGCGTACATGAAAACATACCTTAAAAGTCCCAAGCATCTTATTCCAGTGGGAGCTTATAGAGAGTTACTCATTAGAGGCTTGCAAAGTCCGATCCACTCCCGTTCAACTCCTGACCTGCATTGCCACGGGTTTCAGCGCGTGACAGGCATACGACTACCAAACGAATGGAATAGGCGAGAGGGGCGCGGGACTACTGAACTGCACGGGAGAGACAGATGTGTGCGAGTTACGTTACTCCCGACCCGATTCAGGAGGACTTAAAAGAGCTTCCGCTGTAAATCTGATGGTTTCATTTGCATCGTTTTCGCTTTGAAAGCTACATTCATTTACTTCTTTCATGGACGCGTCAGACGCGCTCTTTTCCATTGTGATTGGTAAAGCGACTTTTTTATGCCTTTTTTGAGGTTTACAAATACGTCTTTTAAGAAAGTGAACATTCTAGAGTGAACTCTCAACGTAGTCCAAGATTCTCCTCAAATTTGGCTCAAAGTTAACGACGGTAAAATTTTATGTATTGAGGTAACTTTTTCGGTAACAATTTACAAATTCCATCTTCTTCCTCCAAGGCAAGGCATCTGTGTATCCATAAGTATGAGAAAATTCTTGAGCTGACCACATCAAATATTTTTAATAATGTCATAAGGGACTTCAGTTGACAGCTGTTCATCTGAGTTGTATTATTATATCGTGTCTCGCCTTTCCAAGCACTATTAACCAAGCAAATATGACATTATTCGTGAACTGCATTCGACCATTATGATTCTTTCGTCAATCCGGGTGATTTTTAGGTAAATAAACGTTTTTGAAAAAAATAATTAAGATTTTTAGAAATTCATTGTTACCTCTTTGTCCAAAGGAACTTCGATGGTGCTCCTTAAATTCGTTTTGGGAGTACTGGCAGTGAATTTCGGAACGCGCCCCAAGTATGAGGTCGATCAACTCCTCACAAGCGTTGTCAACCCGTATAAATGGCATCGCTAGCCCAAATTGGGCCTCGCACATTCCGAAGTGCGAGCGTCATGAGTGGTACACCTCGAGAGTTGAGTCCCTCTCGCCACCACTCAAGGGAGTGATAATGCCTAGGCGGCCGCCTCCCGCAGCGGGAACGAACTGGAGTGACATGTCCTTCGTACGCCCCAGTACTCAACAGAATTGCTGAAAAACCTTGAATCATTCATCTGCGTCTTTAACACGCCACGCTTCAAGCACATATACATCAAGAAGGCTGGGGGATTTGACCGCACAGTTACCATGACTGAATTGATTAGCATGGAACCACTGAATATCCATCAATCATTCATAAAAATATTACAATAAAATAACTGACTAGCCTCCAATTGATAGTTAGAATATCAACGTAGATACAGAGCACTCTATGGCAAATACCTTACTGAGTATCCAAAAGAAAAATGCGCAGTAACATTTTCCCGCTATCTAACAAGCACGAGGCGATGATGGCTATCCCGTTGGCAGTGACTTGCGTTTTTAGTTCCAAATAGGAGTGCTGACACGATAAATAGTCACGCATTCTGTTTTTTCCCTGGAAGCCAATTCATTTCACCACCTAGGAGAGACGTTTCCGTTGGAGATATGAGCGGCTTTTCTAAAGATAAGAACTCCATAAGGTTTTCGTTATGTCCTCTCTCCCCCGAGGTAATGCGCGTGGAATCGGGTGAACTGGCGCAAATTATTCGAAAGACAGCCGAAGTCTACACGAACATTGATGATGTAAGCCTCAAGCATCTAGTATTCGAGCGGGAAGGTAAGGATTAGGAGAAGAACTGGTGGAAGAAACGGATGACTGGATGAAGAATGGATGATAAAGCGTTTTTTGGATGAATAAGTACCTCTTTCTTCTCCTTAGAGTCACTGGTTGGTTGTTTATTTGGGGATGTGACCGAAAACTAAGGCCATTGGCGCAAGTTAGGTTAGGTGTGTTTGTTGATATGGAATGGATGATTATGGAAATGAAAGGGGCTTAGAGATCCCCATCGGTTTTCAAATTACGATGAGTCCCGTTTTCCTAAGTATAACTTCTTGAAATCAATCGCAAATGATTTTGATGCCTGCAATTCTCATGCATTCTTATTCTTTAAATAAAATTTGAGACTGACTCAATGAAACAACAACACCAAAACAAAACATACCAACTCTAATGGATTCAATTTAATGGCTTGAAATATAAACGGTCCCGTTTTTCTGAGGACAAAACGACCCATGACAACTTTCAATGGGATGGTCTAGAGAGCTTTCATTAGCTTTAATAGTTCCAGAATAGTGCTGATGTAATCTATTAATCACTTTTAACCCTTTTTGCACGAAGAAAACTTGAATTTCATCCTCAAATAACCGTCATGAGTGTTCTTATGGTCACGTGTGTCTAGAAATGGAGTCTAAATCTAACTACAGAGAACTTTGGAAGGGATATCACTAGCCTTTTCATTAATCGCCATTTAATTAAGTCCGATTTCAAAATGGCATCAATACCATTTTTCCGAAAATCAATTCAAACTTACACAAAAATGCAAGGATGGAAAGTATCATTTTCTGAATCTGAGGCGCAATTAATGCCTATACTGACTTTCATTTCAGCTACCATGCCTCCAAAACTATCAGTTAGATGTTACGTTCAGTCTCCAATATAAACGTGTTTCATGATAACATATCACACATTGTGAAACAGTGGTAGAATATTTTTGAATACGTTATTAAAAACACTTAAATCATTGTATGAGAGTAGGTTCAGTAACGTCGTGTACGAAGCTTACATCCTATTGGTTGGGTTATTTAAAAAACGAGAAGATCTTGAAAAAGGGTCAAAAAGTCCAGTGCTTCAAAGAGTCCAAATTTGCTCCAGGAAATGATGATGGAAGTATTAATTCTAGGTGAATTCCAATTTAATTTTTGTGCATAATAAATTCCACACCGTGATTGTATCTTCTAGACACTGTGCGAAGAACTTTATACCTTTTAGGCTCTTTCTTTATTGTTACATACTAAAGCTACATTTTATTCAGTAGTTTGCGCCAAAATTATGACGTATGAAATAGCTAATGTTTTTCCAGAGGCATGACTAATACAGAAGTGAATTTCAAGAAAATTGACCACCGACGTCGTTCGCGATCTTTGCTTGCTAGGCGGGCCATAGGTAGCGAGCTCGTATTACTCTAGCATAAAAGCCGCTTTACGTGGAACATTTCACTGTGCGAATGAATTTATCCTAGAATGTACAATGAAGTAAATGGAATAGGACAGGTTTAATTTTTCGTTCAGTCTTTCACACGATCGCAGGAGCGTTCAAACAATTTCCCGCTTTGCATAGCACAATATTCCACAGTAAAAATTAATGCATTCGTTTGTTCAGTAACATTTACCGTATAAAGCGATCTTAAGGATATTGTATGTATTGTAGAATATGTGTAAAGGTACGTTATCGCTAAACATACTAAGCTGTCGTAACAAGTAAATTATCCACCACTTCAATTGTAAATTGAACAAAACCTTGAAATATTATTAGAAGTTAATAAAAATCAATTGTTCTGATTTCTATAGTAAACCATTGCAGATAATAGTATGCAATGTCTTTAAAATGACATACCCGTGTGTCTAAGTGTGAGAAACATGGTAATATTTTTATTCGCGGGCCTAACCCTTTAACGATCATTTTGATGATGGTCCCGAACGACCCCAATCCTTTTTCATGCATAACAGTTAAAGCCGTGAGAGCTAGTATTATCTTTACCATCTGACGATTTATGACTCCAGAAATTGACGCCTTAATCCTCCAACGAAAATATTTATTTATCGACAAATGCGCAATCTTAAAACGGCAAATGTTTCGCCCCACTCAGAGAGAAAAAGAATGAACGCGAAAACTTTCTGAAAGAGAAAAAAGAAAAACAGTGGGTGGATGAGGCAAACAAAATACAGAGTGATTTCGAAGGAAATAAAAAGCTTTTTGGGAACGGAGTGGAGAGGGTGAGGGTAAAGTAATGAACGCATCAACGAGTGAAAGTGGTGAGATCAAGTGGGGTGAAAGGAATTTCAGGTACCGTTGGAGGGAGCATTTCCAAAAACTTTACAAAGATGGTGCAGGCGTTGAGAATGATTTTCGTGAATTCGTTTGCGAGAATATCAATATTAAAGAGGAAATAGGTGACATTAAAGTCGCAAAGGCTGTGAAAATATTGAAAATACGGCAGACTGCAGACGTGGATGGTATACCGAGTGAAATGTTGACGTGTGGGAGAAACTAGTAGTTAGTGTAAATTGTGCAAATAACAGAAAAAAATGCTGTACCATTCCAACAGATTGGAAGGAAGCAATTATAGATCCATTATACATTGGAAAGGGTGGAAGGACCAGATTTGAAGCATATAGAATTTATTTTTATTGAGTACTAGCCGTAATGCCCATTGATTCTCAATGGGAGGGATAAGAGTAAGAAATAATATACATGGTAGTTCCATGTATAGAGAAAAGAATCTTACCTCACATTTATAATCTTAACGGTGAATGCTTCGAAAATCAAATGTAATTGTATAACTTATAGCAGCAACAAAACTGCTTCTAAATCGCTGTCCGCTCGGTTACACTTCTCCACATCGATTATTTGGTAGCCGAATTAAAGCTACTAAGACAGTGACGGTTAATATTAAACCGTAAATGGGTAAATTATGGCTGCAACAATAACACTTCTAAATTGCTGTCCATTCAGTGACACTTCACCGCGTCACTTTATTAATTTATTATCATTAAATTATTAAGTTATAACTCAACGATGGCGACGCGAATAACGCTAATTGCACATTTTCAATGTTACGCTGCGCTTTTAATTAATCAGCCATTCATTTAAAAGAGCGACTGAGAAACTAATTTTAAATGGATCCAAATAAAATGATATGAGATCTTACAAACTTTTCTTTCGAACGATTTCGTTTGCAAATTAAAAGAAAAAAATAAAAGCATGCTGAGTTTACATCGAAAAGGTAAATAACAGGAAATTGAACGGCAATGAATAATAGCCAAGTAACTCAAATGAAAACAGAAACTTGGTTCAAAAAATGATATTTTACAATAAAGTTATTGCGGTATTTTCATAGTTTCACTCATAAATGAATATCTACTCATCATGTCTTACTTCAGGGTTATTTTACGAAGTAAAATTTGCCCGTTTAGTCACTAAATGATACATATCATTAAACTATTTTAAGGAATTTTTTTTCGAGCCAGTAAAATTCCAATACTATGGAAAATTTTGGGTACTGTTCTTTCGTTTTTTTTCGGGTTTTCGCTCTTTCCCTTACTATATGGCTCAAATCCCTGTAAAGAAGGATATTTTTCAGAGGACACCCGATCCCGACTTCAGTGTCCTATGGATGGATATTTCAAGTGCAGTACTCAGTTTGTCGGATGAGACGTTAAGCTGTGGTCCCCTTGGTGCCTTTCGCTAAGAGTAGGCTAATGCGGAAGCCGGGTTTCTCTACACCCATCCTCTCTTAACTGTCCCCTATGGTGCAAATGACCGTAGTTGTTGGTCACCTCCCCAAATATCCAATTCAATCCAAGTAATGGAATTAAAACCACTCCACATTTCTGATAATACGTTATGGGCCTTTGTCACCATGTATCCATTTGAGGGTCGGCTTCAACAATTCTCTCGGTCGTCAAAGAGACAGAGAGCAAAAACACTGAATTTTCAGAAATTTTATGAATACTAATTCAAAATTTACTGTAAATCATTGGGAAAATAAAAATTCATTGCAGAAATAAGAATTTGTATTCAATTGTCTTTTCAATGGATTTTATCACAATTCTGTGCAACCATTATTTCTAATTTAAATATTCAAAAGAAAAATGGTCAGTGGAAAAAAAATGGACTTTACATGTCTTTCTTATGGAAGCGCATTGACTCGTCTGGAGTCGAACCGGAGACCATTAGTCAGACAAAAAGTAGCCAATTATCTGCGCAGGAAAGATGCGTAATATTTCCTCAAAATTTGAAAGTTGTACTGCATTTGGTTTTTGAGGAGTTAACGAGCATACAAATACATATCAGCTATATTGCGCTCCAGCCAGTGCTATTAAAATGAGTAGAAGTTAGAAATAAAGTAAAATGCTCATTTGTGATCTTGGAAAAAGCATCTCAAGAGGCAAATAAAAATTATTAGCGAAAGGTTTCAAATGCCTAAGGAGAAAATGCGCAGTAATTAAATGTAGGTAGGATGTTATGGGTTGAAGATGACTAAGTCATGAATGAATGTGAGTTAGAAGCTCGAGTTATGCACATGTGTGAAATGAGTGTGCTACGTTGGACAAGCTTAGGTGAAAGAATGAGTGAGAGTGGAATAATGAAACCGACTTTTGACAGATTAGCGAACAGTGTAGCAGGAATGGGTCGACGGGGAAAATCACGGGTGATGTGGTGGAGGAAATTCTTGAGCAGAGGATAACTAAGGGCCGGTTCATCCATCTCCGGCTAACGCGATTTTATCCGGCGGATAGCTTATCCTCCGGATAAACCTAAGGAAAGCGTTTATCCCCCGTCGTTTAAGCTATATCCGCCGAATAAATTTACCCGCTACTTCTTCCTCGGGATAAATTTTTATCCGGAGGATAAACCCATTTTCAAGATGTCTGCCGCAATCACCTGGCATGTTTAAACTGTTATTTTGGACGCAAATCTATATTTACTCGTGTAATTCATTCTCAGTAATCCTAGTTATTGGTTTTGTGACTACTCTGAGAGAAATTCGTGGCATCAATCGCCGTAATTTTTTAAATTATATAGCCTTTCAAATTTCTCATGTCTCCTGTTTACAATACTACGAAATAAAAAGGAATTTGAATATTTAAGGAATGGAATGCTCATGGTGCTCTTCGTTTATATAAATTTGAAGTATCAACGTTCATTTTTAAGTCGATTTAAGATGATATGATTGGCCGAAATCATCGTGAAGCCCCTGAAAATTTTGAGAATGCGCGATAGTGACGGTATTTCATGGTCACCGACTTACGGTATAAATACATTCACTTTATGGTCTTCTAGAGCAATAGTTTGGTTTATTTGATATTAAAAGTCTTTAGGTTATTAGTTTAGCGCAATAAAATCGTTACGTGAAGGAATGTAACTTCCCAGCTTCATGATTCAAATTAAACAATCCCTCAACAACTGTGAATTTCGCTCACAAACGCTCGGCAGTCAGATATGTCAACAAACAAAGCGACGCGGAGAACTTTTGTGGCAAATTATTTTATATTCAGACCACCGCGATGGTATTCATTAATTTTAGTTAACAACAAACAGTCCTAAATAGTACTTAAGATTCGTAGAAACGCTAAAAAGTGAATGTAAACAGAGCTGGACGTCTTAATGCCTATTACTGCCCAAACAAACTCCGACAAATAACGTATGTATTGGCTATTATTATTATATATATGTGTATTAGTTGATTCTTGAGGTGTTAGTGGTACATTGCACTAATTTAATTCCACAAACACAGTATTTATCTTGAAGAGTGATGCCCTGTACTGATGTGTTCATTAATAATGCGATGATGGATGAATATTGTCAATGTTCATGACAATTTCAATTAGACTTTCAACATATTAAGAATTTATTGTGACCACCGTCTTGACACATAGAAGTTGCAAAAGAAAAATGAGTAGAAGGATCATGAGAAAGCAACATAATCAACTGTGGATTGGTTGAGCAAAAGAATAAAGGACAGCAGACACTAATATTGGGATCACACATTTGAGGCTAATACCGTCTCATACTCTGGAATTTATTTTGCTCCTTGATGTCCCTCCAAATTAAAAAATAAAAGCCTATACAGAGTAAGTTCCATCCTTTTGCATTATTTGTTGGAAAAAGATTTTCATAACAAAAAGTCCACACAATTGTGTGTCATGATTGGTCTGAGTTGTGACCATTAGTGATTCTGTTAGTTATGGAATAAACTGGACTATATAAAAAAATCTTTATGAATACATATAAAGAAAAATGACTGCCACCAAACTACTGCTACCTGATTATATACCAATGTCATTTTTCATTTAGGCGTTGGATGTTCGCTATTTTTAGAGCAAATTGAGTAAAACTAGAAATTTATCCATAAAGTATGAAAGAAACAATATCCCATCCATTTATACAAATTTCACTAATTGTCAATGAGTTTTTAAATACTAAGAAAGATTCACAGGAATTCTGGAATTTGCATAACAACGGTAAAAATATGCAAATTATAAACGCAGTCGTTAATATTAGATGAATTCCAGTTTTAAATTTAAAATATGGGTTCTCTCTTCGTCACTGTATTGCCACTGCTAGACATTACACCAACTGGTCATTATTGACTACACTTCAATGTATTTCGTATTTTGTATCAACATTTTGTTATTATATTGCATACTCAAATATCCATCACGCCATTCCCACTTAAAGTGGGCAAAAAGGGAGAATTTATTTATTGTTGTTTTCCCTATCAAACCAGGTCCCTATGATTAATTTCCTTCATGGTGCCCTATCCTCAATCCTTTCATCGTGCCCTGGCCTTGCTGGAATAATATTTTTAAGTAGTTTTATTTCCAATAAGCATGTTATTCAACTAGTAAGTAAGTAAGTATTATTATTCAGTAAGTAAAGCAAAAGAGTAATAACAGTTTAATGATAGCCTCAGAAGGCTCATTTCTACCATTTTTGTTTACATTCCAGTGGTACATGTTATGTCAACATACTCAGAAGCTCCGCAGAGAGGTAAATTCAAGAACTTAAATTCTTTTTGGGTTTACAGATTTTCATACATCTGTATCGTTTCACGTTAATTATTTACAGGAAATATTTAAACACTGAAAACGGGATTCAAAACGTGAAAGAGTAGACACCAACTTTTAGCAGAAAGAAACAGACCCAAAAGACTAAGTCTGCGGCATGAAATAATATTGTATCCTTCTTACACTAGCGTTGAACAATACTTAACAAAGTCACCATGTACAGTCATACGTTTAACGACTTTGAATCAAGAATCTGAGATTAACCTCGCGCTTGAGTTAATCTTCACCAAACAAATGCTTAAGATACGACCGTGAAATAGTTCTTTGTTAAACGGCAGCAAAATATACCACATTGAAATACGCACTCATATCCATAACGAGCTCGTGCCGAGCCTTGCGAATGTCGGAATTCTTTTGTTCAGAGCATTCAGTGGCCAATCACAACGGTCGCTTCAAAATTCACGTTCCTTCTGAGTTGACAATACCAACGTTGCCACATCTTTCTGTCGGGTAACTATTCGGCGGATAAAATATGATTGATAAACGGTATATAAGATTTATCCGGCGGGTAGCAATATCCGGCGGAAAGTTACCCGGAAGTATACCCGGAGATGGATAAACCGGCCGTAAAAGTCTTAAGCGCAGGTGGGCGCGTAAGAAAAGTTTATTCTTTCCAATTACAATTAGAGGAACTCTAACACTACAGCGAAACCTTGGTTATGCGCCATCAATGGGAATAATAATGTATGAGGTATAGCTATTTGGAACGTATGACCGACTGTACTTAGACAATTTAGGCTCAACCAAAACCAAAAGTAAAAGCGGGAAGCTCTACCAGCACAACAACTCGGATCGATCTAGCATATCATTACATTTACGAGGACAAAGCCAATTCATAGGCAATCGGTAGGAGAGTGGATCCATTGTTCGGGATTACAGCAATTGCGATAACTCAACTCCGGGTGTATACAGAGGCAAGGGATTGGGCGGTTTTCTGCTGTTTTATAAGACAAAGCAACATTATGAGAGAAAACCAGTTAGCTAATTTTAATTCACCTTATGAGTAGAGAGAGACCCAATAAGTATCATGATTCGTTCTTACAAGCAACTTGATCAAGCTAGAAATATTGAGGAATTTGAATTGGCAAAGCGTCTCAATTCTAATCAAGCTATTTTTTAAAACACGTGATGGCGCCTTAAAATTCTCAAAATTTCCAATAAATGTGTGATTACTGTATTACAAAGACTATGTACACATGAGTCGCCGGTAGTTTTTCAGAAAACAAACTACACTCTTTGAGTTATGTTTCGGGGTTCTTATGTTTTGTTTGATAGTGAGTGTTACACGAGAAATTTGACATTTTGTTATGAATTAATACATTTTGTGCAACGCTAGTGTACCTAGGATCGAATATCATTTAATATCAACTACATGATGACTTTTATGGCTGTTATTTCCTTTTAATAGCTGGAGTTTACCCTTTCACTCGTTTTAAATGCCCGTTTCAGTGTTGAAGTAATTCGTGGGAATTGTTAACACAAAACGATATATGAGGACCTGAGAACTCAAATAGAGTTTCATTTGAGTCCCTGAGTTTATTTCTTTACTTGTTTCTATGTTGGTTGAAATAACTTGTACCGTATGGATTCTGGTAAAAATTGTTGATATCACGACTCAAGACATAGTTTCATCTCAATTATTGCGTTGTCTGTGCCCAAGGAATCCACGGTGGGATTTATTATAAGTAATCCATATGAGGTGCATCACAAACCATTCATTTGTATTTGTTATGTGTTCCTTGATGCTTGAAGGTGCTTTGAAAGGGATAATATTATTCTTATGACAAGGTGAGGGCACAATGACAGGAATAAGGATAAAGAAAGTAAATAAAGACCCACTTTTATGGGGCTAACAGTAGTACATGAGTACCTTCGTCGGCCTAATCCGTAAGGAAATGGCGTCGTGGTTACGTAAGTAAGAATTATAAGAAAAAAATTGTTGCAAAATAGATAGGAATCAAGTTCAAGTTTATGTACTAATATCCAGTTCGTGTAAAATCTAGCAGTAGCAATGCAATTTCGACGGAGAACCCATTTGTGTGGTCCAGTGGTACTGTTGAGAGAGTTCATTGTTTCTTATTTGACATGTACATTTGATTTCGGACAAGGTAAGGCTGTCTTATGTATATACATATCATTCGATCTCATCATCATGTTCGTTGTCGAAAAAGAATTCCCATGCGTATCCTTCCATTACTATGGCGATGTGATAGACAAGATAATTTCACATAAAAGCAATGTTACCACGTAATTGGGAGTGCCGTTTAATAAATACAGAAATATTAAATTTGCACTTGCTTAACATGATACATAATGATATAGTAAAATAGGCAGCATAATTCATGGATTATTAAGCGCAAACCAATGCCAAAAAGATGCAGCGCGAAATGGTAAAATTCAGAAACAACATAAATTTTCATGTGAAGAAACAACATGTTAAGAGTAAAACAGATGACCGAAAACGGTAATGAAACTTATAATCATCGAGCGCCAATAAAAATATGCAACTACGTTTTGTTATAGTATTCTTGCGTATCAATTATGACTGTATCATGCCTTATTTTTAAGCACTCATGAAAACTTAAAACTTAATACCCATAACCTTTTTCGGCCATCTCAACTCCCTCATCCGGAACACGCGTCCTGTCCTTTCTAGCCTTCGGCTTTTTTAAACTCCCATAATATTTCGTTCATTGTACAGTTGCTCCAGTTCCAGATTTTGTATTTTCTCCACTTTCCCGTGATAGGGTCGGAGACTGGTCCATAAGTGTTTCTTAGTAGCTTTATTTCAAGAACCAAAAACTGACTGTGTTCTTGCTTTCTCGAATACCATGTTTGACGTCCATACAGAACTATTGGTAATTGGTATGTATAATTATTTTGTACAATTTCAGGTTGAGCTTCTTTGAGAGGCATTTGTAGCTTGTAGTTTTGTTGAGAGAATGAAAGCTCGTGTTTGTACTTTAAGTATTATTTTAATTTCAGATTCAAAATAAGTGTTTTCAGTGAAAATAATTCCTAGATATTTAGCTACTCTAATTCACTTATACAGCTGATGGCCAACTTTTAAACAACTGACTTCGAGTAAAGGTAACAAGTCCCTAGATCTAGATGGAATACCTACACGAGTACTCAAGGACTTAGTACGAATCATTATTCGGGGGCAAGGTGCCACAAGACTGGAAAATGGACTGTGACCAACGCCACACAGATCTTTAAAAATACAAAGAGACGTGACTCAATAATCACTGAACAATATCGTTAACATCACTGTTATGCAAATCCTTGAACACATTTTGTTAAACAATTATGACATTCCTGGATATTCGTTACTTCGTACACAGAAGTCTGCATGACTTCCGGAAGGGTAGATCTTGCGGCACACAGCTCGCGCTCTTCATTCTTGATATCCTAAATCAGGTGAATTGAAAAAGCAGGTCACGATATTCCTTAATTTCAAGAAAGCATTCAACGAGGCTCCTCACAAAGATGCCATGGCCCTCTTTTATTCATTATTTATATAAATGACTTAAGTTCTCGCTTAGCAGTAAATTAAAATTATTAGCAGGAGTTACGGTCATCTACCGCGAAATTAGCGTAAACGCGGACTTAGAACTAATATACGCCATTCCCATCCGGATTAGGCCGACGAAAGTACTCATCTACTACTGTTAGCCCCATAAAAGTGGGTCTTTATTTACTTTCTTTATCCTTATTCCTGTCATTGTGCCCTCACCTTGTCATAAGAATAATATTATCCCTTTCAAAGCACCTTCAAGCATCAAGGAACACATAACAAATACAAATGAATGGTTTGTGATGCACCTCATATGGATTACTTATAATAAATCCCACCGTGGATTCCTTGGGCACAGACAACGCAATAATTGAGATGAAACTATGTCTTGAGTCGTGATATCAACAATTTTTACCAGAATCCATACGGTACAAGTTATTTCAACCAACATAGAAACAAGTAAAGAAATAAACTCAGGGACTCAAATGAAACTCTATTTGAGTTCTCAGGTCCTCATATATCGTTTTGTGTTAACAATTCCCACGAATTACTTCAACACTGAAACGGGCATTTAAAACGAGTGAAAGGGTAAACTCCAGCTATTAAAAGGAAATAACAGCCATAAAAGTCATCATGTAGTTGATATTAAATGATATTCGATCCTAGGTACACTAGCGTTGCACAAAATGTATTAATTCATAACAAAATGTCAAATTTCTCGTGTAACACTCACTATCAAACAAAACATAAGAACCCCGAAACATAACTCAAAGAGTGTAGTTTGTTTTCTGAAAAACTACCGGCAACTCATGTGTACATAATCTTTTGGAACACTGTGGCAACTTCACAGTAGTCATGGATCTTGTTGAAACTCGCCTTACTGAAAGAATTTTGAGACCATTTTATTTGACGACTATGACTCAAAAGCTAAGATTTAGCTCGTGCTACAGATGATCTTTGTCTTGAAAATGCGATAGTGAATAAAGGCAACACTTCCTTAGTAATCAGCTGCAAATTACATACTTGCATCCAAAACGCACAAATGCGGAAGCCAAAACTGGCTCGTGTTGAGCCTTGCGAATGTGGGAATTTTCATTCACCTTATGCAGCGGCTAGTGACAGGGTTTGGTTCAAATTCACATTCGTCCTGAGGAAATAACAACGTTGCCACATCTTTCTATCGGGTAACTACGAAGCGATTGAAGTGCATTGGATAAATGGTGCATGAGATCTCAATGGTGGCAGATTATGAAGGTATAATAATTGACAAAGAGAATAAGAAGAAAAGAAAACCGAATTCTGAACTTGATTTATCTTTTAAAAGACTAGTCACGGATTGTTTAATGTCACATCAAGAGCACGGAGTATTTAATTCAAGGTGCTCTCCAGGAAGTAGTAATTGAGATTTCACTAAAAATACAAAAACGTCCTGATTATACTCTATGTTTCTCTCTATAAGTGTTCTCATCACTGCTATCGCATTCCGAGTTGACCTTCCCTTCCTGAATCCAAACTGGTCATCGACTAAGCAGTTTTCGGCCTTACTTTACAGCCTTCTATTGATTATTCGAAGTAAAACTTTGGATGCGTGTGAAATCAAAGTAATTGTTCTGTAGTCCTCGCATTCTGATACATTCTTCTTTTTCGGGATAGGAATCAAGACTCTTTTCACGAAGTAATCTGGCCCTACTCCTTTCTCGTAGATCCTATAGATAAGTTCGAAAAAAGGTTGCCTATCTTTACTTCCTAAAGTCTAGCAGTTCTGAGGGTATATTATCTAATCCTACAGCTTTTCTTGCCTTCATCTCTTTCAATGCTTTCTTTATTTCACTGTAGAGTATCATTGGCCCGAGGTAATCTTCCTCTAGTGTTCCCTCATCCTCTATACCTAAATAAGCTGGTCTACTTTCGCTGTCATATAGCTCCTCCAAGTATTCTAGCCATCTTTCTAGTACATCTTCTTGCTCGGTTAACATTATACCTCTCTTTTCCTTAATCTTTGGTACTGTTTGCGCTCGCTTACCTCCCCATAGTAGTTTTACCCTAGCGTATAACGCACCTACTTTCCCTTCCTTTTGCAGTTTCTCGATTTCCTCGCATTGCCTTCTCCACCAATTTTCCTTCGCCCGATTGGTTATTCGCCGTATTTGGTCATTTAGCTCCTTGTATTTCGTCCTACCCTTGTCGGTGTGGACATTTCCAATTCCTTCTCTCCTCCATTATCCTAATCATTTCTTCCATAACCCACTGCTTCTTTTCCCTCCTCATTTCTGCTGCTCTTATTATTTTCCCTGCCGCTCTTACAATGCTTGTTTTTACATTCTCCCACTTTTCCTCGATTGTTCCTACTTCTTTGGCTTCTTCTATTTGCTCTACTCTCTTGGAATTCCCTCCTTTTTCCCCTTTCAACGCTTTCAAATTCCACCTCTTCATCCTCCTGCTTTTATTTAGCTTCTTGAATCTAATCTCACAATTCATCATTACTAAATTATGATCCGAGTCTGCATCAGCCCCCGGATAGCTCCGCGAGTTCTTCACACTGTTCCTAAATCTTTGCATAACCATGATATAGTTAATTTGGTATCTCCCAGTGTCTCCCAGCATTTTCCATGTCTACCTTCTCCTGCGATGGTGTTTAAACCTCCTGTTTGTAATCATTAATTTATTTCTCCTACAAAATTCAACTGCCTTCTCTCCACGATCATTTGTTGTTCCTAATCCAAACCCTCCCACTTTTTACCCATCTCTCCCTTCCCCAATACCGCGTTCCAGTCGTCCATTACTATTAGATTTTTCTTGCCCGGCACTTCTCTGATTATCTCCTCTATCTGTTTATATAACCCATCCACCTCTTCCTCCCTATGATTGCTTGTCGACATGTACACCTGGACTAATACGAAATGTGTAGGGCGTGCTTTCATTTCTACCACTAGTATCCTGTCGTTCACCTTTTCAATATTTACTACCCTCCTCCCCAATTTTGCGTTCAATACTATGGCTACTCCACGTTGACTCTCAATCCCACTATTATTGATTACCTTGTAACTATCACTCCAGTAGTCTCCACTGTCCTTCCATCTCACCTCGCACAGCCCCAAGGCATCCATTTTCCCTTTGTCTATTCCCCGCTTAATATTTTCCAGCTTTTCAGCCCTCATCATTGTCCTAACGTTCCAAGTTCCTATTTTTATCGGTACTTTCCTTATTTTCTTCCCATTCTTCTGATCTTCTTTGAAATAAATTGTATTAGCAGCTTATTAAAATCTTCACCGTGAGATACTTGAGCTATTGCCCGTTTTGATAAGGTGTGATTAAATATTTTTATATAGTGGATCGATATGAACGCCAGAGGGCAATGGTATATTCCTTTTAATTCAGGACATAACTCACCATTACGGCTAGTTACATGTTGAAGAGTAAAACATCACCCATGTTCTTTTTACACGTGTTTTGGAAAGGAAGTCCGTATTGTGATGGAAACAAATCTAAAATTTCTCTTAAATAGAAAATTGCCTCACGTACACGACGCTAATTTCTTATCGTCTTTCTGATAATTAACTAAGGTTTTATATTTGGGCGAGTTCAAAGACAGGCTATTCCAGTTTATAGGCGGAAGTGGAAGTATTCACTTAACGGCCCATTACTGAGTACCAGTCAGCAAAATAACTACATTAGAAAATAGATCCATGAGATAGTCGAGCAAGCATAACATGCTATTCAAGTGAAACACTATCAATAAACCGACAATCAAAAATCCGTGGCACGAGCTTCCTTAATATTTCCTAACTCCCTAGAACTTTCGTGGGGCGTCATCTCGACTCCACCTTAAAAGAAAATTATTTTTTCTAATGAAAAAGCAACCTGATTTGACTTGAAGCATTTCATGAGCTCTTTTTTTGTTTCCTATGATATCGTCCACTTTTCCGACCATTAAAGACAAGCAACGGCAATCAAATTTTAAGAGCATTCCATATCGACTATTTCCATGATTTCGAGCCTTTTTTGTGCCATCACTGGAATGTAAAATTGATTTACTCCAATCGTGGGCGATCGGCTACTTGAATTATAAGAGAATAAGAGGAACACGTGTCAGTGCCTACCTAGCTGACTCTCCATCTCTCAACAATCAAATTTATACCCCTCCCACATGCAATTAAAACCCTAAAAATGTAAAATAAGTTATTTGATTATTTTCAGGTAACGCCTTTTGATTGTCAACTTTATAAAATCATGTGAATTTAATTGACTATACTGATTTGTGACCAGACAATTTACGGGATATTTTGCCATATAAAATGTAATTGTTTGATTTAAACTGACAATGAGTACATGTAATAGTTGTAATTTTAAGTTATATTACAAAATTCTAAGTATAGTTTCATAAACTAAAACTCATATTTTTGGGATTAAGAACTTTTATCAAGGAATTGTCGGCAATAAAATGACAATGCTTTATACTAATAATTTATTTTTTTTCTTTATTCGAGGCTTGTGTCTTCTATTTATTCGAGAGCAAAGACAGACATTATTTCCTATTAGCTTTGCTGAACCAGCACGACAGTAGCCGCTTCATGCACAACAGAAACGCAATTTGAATCAGGTGGGCTCCCTCGACTGATGTCCGGTTTTATTAAACCCTAGGAATTAAGCTCGTTTAACATGGGCACGAAATTGCAAACTTAAAACTATCTGGTTTCTTGATCTGGCGTACAGTAATTATTGAACAAGAGCAGGGGCTATTTTATCATCTTTTGTCGTTAACGTACGACCAAGCGCGTGTGGCGGAGCATGATTAGGTGCTGCTGAGGTGCAACTTAGCAACAACTAACTGCTGGCGCGTAGACCAGTCAAACTCTTTTTATTGTGGAAACTAGAATTTCTCCTAAATTAGAGCGCAAAAAAACTTGCCCCACCGCTGTCTTTACTGGGCTACGGTTGGTAACAGTGGTTCAACCGTTTAAGACGCGGTGGAATATAAATATGGACAGTAAGTCCAGTCACTTCCCAAATGGAGGGATATAAAAATACAATCAAGGAGACGTTTCTAAGCCTATTAAAACTATTATGTAATGAAGGACTAAATGCAAATATATGCGGAAAAGTAAGTGATGCATTAAATAGTTGGAGGAATATTTATGAGAAATTGTAGAAATCGTATGCTAAAATTTATTAGCAATGATAAAATAGTGGAAATTTAAAAGAAATGAAAACAAATGTACGAGTTAAAGGGTCAATATAAGCCTTTCTCCAACTATACCATACGCGCGAGTAGTGACAGAAAAAAGCAGGCCAAAATATTTTTACAATAAGGTAAGAAAAAAGGAAAACCCACCTAATTTTAAATTACCCTGGGAATGGAACGGGGCTTAAAACCAGCAACCATACAATTCAAAAGTATTATTCTTCAAAAAGTTAAGTAAAGGTGAAAAAAGGCACTAGGAGTCTCAAATAGAGAAATATTTTTGGAGTCAGGTGCCCCTTTTATACAGAAAAATTAAAGACATGTGAGAGCTTCACTGAGAATGCGATTAGTCATTAATTTACAGGAAAATGTAGTCCTTAAATGGAAGTTTATGGGTTTAAAAGTAAAACTACAAAATAATACCTCTGGTAATCCTAAAATTCAAAATAGTCTTTAAGAAAACGGTGATGCAAAAACTTCTAATCAGTTTTATACAATGGAAAGTCAAACGATTAATTGGATAATCGGAGGTGATCCTAGTTATAAGAAAACCCTCAAGAATTGCAGGCACTGTTTGAGTAACCATCAATTCTCAGGCTGGGCAAGCGAGAAACAGGATTCAAATGTACAATTGAAATGAGATTTAGAATGCAAACTCAATACTTGGAGAAATTGATTCGGTTAGCCCGATTCCAAATGCGCATAGAGAATGTAATGAATGGAATGAATGGGTATAATATGAAATTAAAATTCTATCAAATCAATTTTACAAGGAAAAATCCGCCTATAACTGAAATAAGATTTTAAAAAGAACATTTAATACTACATTTAATGTTGTTTCATGAATCCTGTTCATTTCGACCTGGAAGATTAGGAAAATTAAGTACCAGGATAGGGAATAAAAACCTAAAAGCTTCCAACCAGCTGCATTGAAAAACCGCTCGTGGTTATCTTTGCATTCAATTATAGTCTATGTATTTCACAGAGGTCATCACTCAGAACTTTGCGTGGCTAAGGTACAAACGAAAAACGGATCAAAAGTTGAGAGCGCTTATTTCCCTCCAAGCGAGGAAATGGAGACTTCGAAAATCTTCAACTCATAATTAACCATTTGAGTGCCAACCGATTTTCTAGATACTATGCTAAAATTGCCGAGGCATTTTTGCTGATTTTGCAGTAGTTTAGGAAAAAATTATGTCTCAAATACAAGTGAAGGAAAATATTAAAAAACTCAAGGAAAACTTTATTATATGTGGTTTCACCTTTGTAATATATTATTTGACGATTTTTTTACAAAATCTGCATCTGCATCTGTAATCTGCATTTAGGTGCCAGCTGTGAACAATCAGTGAAATATCAGCATCTAAGAGTGACATTGCAGGAGGAGCGCTATCGTGCTCCTGGCACTTTTCGCGAGAGACTGGAGGAGCGCGATGGCGCTCCCCGGCACTCTAAGGGTTAATTCATTTGCAAATCCTTATGTCGTAATTGGTGTGGATTCATATTCCAAAATTATAATCTGGCAGAGCTTTGCTGGGGATTTTAGAGGGTTAAAAATAGAAAGCATAAACACAGAAGAAAATCTGTTCCTGATCAATGAATAAGGCTTATTCTTACTCTTACTACGGATCACTTACTCTTTTCGGTCCAAGTGAAAACTCCCAAATTTACCTTGCCATTGGAATTAGTAAAATTTCCCGAAAATAAAACACTGGCAGGTAATTTCTGGATAAATCCTAACGTGATTTAACCGAATAGTGATCCTAACGTGATTTGAATAAATAACTAAGAAGTATCAATTCTTTGAAGAGCATTGAAAATTGAGCATACTTGGAAGCACTCGAAATACAAAATGAAATGGCAAATATGGCATTGTGAATGCGAAGATCCTTTAGTTCCTTTAGAGGGATTAATTGAGAAAATAGAACAAAGTTTGACTGATGAATTACAAAGCATCAATGAAAATAAGCATTCTTTTTGAAACAGAGACAAATTGTAGACGTCCATGGAGGTCCGGAGGAATCGAATGTGAATTGGCACCATAATTAGCACCAACTCCTTAAAATCGTCCATAGAGTTTCAAAGAGCTGAATCTCAAGAAAAGAGAATTGAAAAAGCAGACGAGAAGAGTTCAGAAGGCTATCAGTTAAAAGGTAGGCGAAACAGTAAAAACATCAAAAAATGCTTAAAACCAACAACGAACCCAAAGCTGTAAGGGATTCATTAGAGATTAACGTTGCAGAAAATGCATGGAAATCTTCAAAAATTATTCTTAAAAAATTAAGAACCCCCACCACCACAGGGACAACTTATGATCAAGGCGGTAATCTTCCTCTCATGGTGAAACATGTAATGGACTTGATTGAATCCCTGCTTCTAAGTGACGATAAAGAAACAAACATCGATTAAAAATTTGCAAAAAAATATTAAGAAAAACCTGAAGGTCATGAAATTCATTGCTAAATGGGCAAATAGCCATCGCAGATATATAGATGAATAAATCACACTGATAAATGGTATTCCTATATAGAAAGGATTGAAATTGTCTCCATTGTTAGAACAAACACCATTCTCCAATGTGAATAATTGCTAGCATACTGGAATATCCCTGGATTGGGGATACTGGGGATTCCATGTAATATATGGAATTCCCAGGACAGAAAATGTGGGAAACTTACCACTTTTCTTAAATAAAAGGATCTAGATGTTGCTGATTTGAAATCATAAAGACCCATCAATTTACTCTCAGAACTAGGAACACTCTTTGAGAGGATGAGAGAATATAAATTAAAAACGTTTATACATTGGACTGGGAAATATGTATTACGCCCATCAATATGGGCAGCGAAGAGAGGGAAACACTGAAGAAACAATTCTGTAAAAAATCTATAGTGACTTGAAGTACTGCCAGAGAGTTGTTATGGGCATTCACGGGGTAGCAGCATGGCAGGCTTCCATCGAGGAACTCAAGCAACTGGGAAGACCTGAGTAGGTTGTAACATTATATAAATGTTAATTCAAGAACCGTAAAATAATGTACCAATCTAGACATTATAAAGTTGGATATACAACTACTAATCCAAAAAGGTAGATACTAGCAAAAAATGTCAAGCAGTAGAGGAAAAAGGCGATGAAATTTACCTACTCAGAGAACTGATAACATTTTGTCAGGGAATGGCAACAGAAAATTTTACTTAAATAATCTCGTAAAAAGATTGAATAGTAATTGCAATGAGGGCGGAGTCGAAGATATCTTGGAGCAGAGCCTCTAAAGTTGTACAAAAATCCAAACCCAGAGAATAAATTTAGTGCTACAAGTGTGAGGAAACACGAACTCCGTTAAACAACTAATACAATATTGTCAAAAATAAAATATGTGTAGCAAGATGGATCAAGCAAAACTAGTAAATAAATTATCTTCGGCCTTACCATAGCTTAAATAGCCTACACCACCACATTCAATTTTGTTAAAAAAAGCGTGGTTTTGGTCCGATCCATCCCATTTAAAAACTGTGCCGTCTCTAGACTGCTAGAGGATTATGACCAAAATTTCAGCTCAATATCTCTTTTTTTACGGCAGTTATCGTGCGAAGAGACAAACAGACAGACAGACATAGTTAGATTGACTCGTAAGGTGATGCTGATCATTTCTTTATTTACTTTTCTATATCTGCCACGCCTCCTTCAATGCGTTACATTTCTGCTGTGACAAAATCAATATACCCTGACCACGTAGTGGTGAACGGTATAAAACAGTCTAAGTATCATTTGT
This sequence comes from Ceriagrion tenellum, assembly GCA_963169105.1. Lineage (NCBI taxonomy): Eukaryota > Metazoa > Arthropoda > Insecta > Odonata > Coenagrionidae > Ceriagrion > Ceriagrion tenellum. Next base: position 116,102,717 of record OY720638.1, on the reverse strand, counting down.
TTTTTTATGAAGCTTTTTATAAATATTTATTTATTGACGTTTTATTAATGCTATTTAGAGATCATTCAAGAAAAAGCTGATAATATATTTTTTTTAACTCCAAAGTCCTAATCGGTCCAGGCGACCGACGTCACTACTCATGTCCGAATAATTTACATCACCACTTTAGGAATAATAAAGTGCTTTCTCACTCTTTTGCATGCGTATGCTGTTAGCTGACTACACTTCTGGCAGAATGCTGACTTGGCTTTGGCCTTGTTGATCATTTGATCTTTCTTTCCTCTTTCAACGTCAGTGATTCTGCCTCCCACGAAGTAAAGTTCTACTACTTATGAATTTCTTTTCTCTAAATTTGACGATAATGCTGCTTCCCTGATGTTTTCTACAAACCACAATTTTGATTGTACGTATTGATTGACCACATAGTGGTGTACGGAATAAAAATCCAGCCTGATAATGGCAGTAAAACAAAAGAGAAAGGAAGAAGACCGAGGACAAGAAAAGGAGCGTAGGCTGGAATGTGGTACTAACGTCTAGAAAAGCATTTGTGATATAAATAAATACATAAGATTACCAATCATAAAAGTAAAAATATCTGGATTGATACAAAAATTAAAAAAGCAAAGCTATAATGTGGGTCTTTCCATGACAAAACACTTGAAAAATGATGAACTTTGCTCTCAAATTCTCCAATTTTCTCCAAACTTTGAAGACGCTGCAGGAGGAGGGTAACTTTTTTCTCAAATGCCGATAAGGGGAATAGGAACCGCTTAGAATTGAAAACTAAAAAATAATTTTATGCAGACACATAAGTTTAATATTTAAGCTTTCTTTTGATAAAGTAACATTATATTGAAAAGTTATTCTCAGCTCACTGAAAGCGTATCTCTATAAAGTGCAGACAATACCGCGCGCCCAATATTTGAGCGCTCGAATGCCTGCGCCTATCAAGGCATGCATCACGGACGAGACGACAAAATTGCTTGAAATGCATTCGATGCAACACGTGTGGAGGGAGGAAGAGACGGTTAGTGAATGACAGGCCAAGCACGAGTCACCGAAACGTTGAAAATTCAGCCTATCGAAAACGCATGCATGATGTGGGAGTGGAAACCTAATTAATCGCTACTTGGGCGGTGGGCGTCGAGAGAGGGTGTCTCCTTTGTGGGCGGACCCCATCCAGCGGGCAAGGGGATTTGCTCTCTTTTCTTCCCGTCACGTTTGAAGCGGAGAGAGCAGGTATTTAGCAATCAGGATGTTTCGGGCGGGTGATAGAGTGATAAACCGCTGGCATTCCGCAGTTCCGGCTCAGCGAGCACGTGGCATGGCGCACGATCGGAATTTCTGCGGCCACGCATTTTTCCTCTCATTTTCAATTGAACAACCTTCGCCCCCTAATCACAATTTGAAGAGGAAGCGCTCGTAGGAGGCTGCGACACCATATCCTAGGTCTTTCTGAGAATTTCTCACTTAGATAAAAGAGTTCATAGCACCCTTAACCTGGTTCACTGAATCAGATTTACAAAAATTTGTCCCACATGTATCATCAAAAAATATATATGGTGTTACGTTAGCCCAAAATTGATATATGGGTACTACGTATATCAAGACACGTATTAGCTATATTTACAAGTAAAAGTTTTCTTTTTTAGAATTACCAGCGACGTTTCATCCATGTTTGCAAAACATTTATTAACCATACGAATTATTTGAAACCTGATACCTTGCGTGAACGGCGGAAGGGAAAATGGATATTCAACAGCAGTACGACATCGTATATGCTGAAACAAATCATAAACTTGCAAATTATCTCGCATTTTAATAGCATACACTTCTAATGTCAATACCCTTTTAATGTTAAAATGGCCTGCGTCATAACCGGGCCCTGATCATTGTGTTTCTCTTTCTTTACTCCCCCATTCTAGTCCTTTACTTTGGAATACTAACGTTTCCAAAACATGGAATGACCTTCCCCCACCGATACACTTCCCTTTCAACCAATCCACTCGTTTCTCCCAAAATCTCTCTCCCCCCCTCCCTCGTCGCCCCCCACCCACCCACCCTCGATTTGTGTATCCATAGACAACGAAAGAAAGAACTTATGTATGTACCTTGCGAATGAAATAATCGGTCGAAATCATGGTCGGAATCAATAAACCAGGCTTTAATGTATGTACAAAGTGAGATTTTTTTCTTGGCTATATTTGATTAGATACTTTGCATCGGAATGAGGTGAGATTTGGAGTTTTTTCTGCAAGCTGAATCCAACTACACGCTAGCGAGGGCAAGAAATTTCGATAAGCAACATATTCTTATAAATCAGTCTCGCAAGCATGGATAAATCAGCAAGTATTTATCGATAGTACACAGTCTGCTTTTTTCATAAAATTTACAGTTTTTTTCGGTGACGCTACATACAAAAAAACTTCTATGAGGTAATTGTGTGAACTCCTATCAGTTTGCAATGTTCGGCATAAACAACCAGATTTTCCTTCACACTTTAACTGTTTCTGTAATCGTAGTTAAATCGCCGTAGAAGTAAGGGTGACAAGACCTTGTAACCTTGTCCTTGAAAAATAAGCCAAATAAGAGGACATTAGCTTATTTATGGAACAGGGATATCGTAGCCGTAGGATAATCTCGTCCACTTCCTTTAAAATTGGGCTGGCGTTAGTTAACTCGGTAAAATCTCAATACCAAGAGTAAGAAATTAAGCGGGTGAGTACGGCCAGGCCAAGCATTTAAGCGATGAGACGGCAACTGGTTTTACCAGAGAATGTTTTACTTATTCGAGCCTAATACCATCAAGAGGTTTAAACTTCAAAGCCGGCGTAGATACGCATGGAAATTCCAAGAGTTACGGCAGCATCATTGAATCGTAGGCTTCAATTCCTGGACAGCGTCCAATATTGCTTCCTGGAACCAATTTTAACTTCAATCACGAGTGGAGCCCAGCAAAATGGACTCCATACCCGCCCACTTGCACTCGGTGACTGACTCCATCGATTTCACAGTAGACAGACGAGGGAGCCGATATACTCAGCTGCTCACTTGCTCAAAATCAGCGGCCAATTATAAACATAAGGCTGCTTTGAAATCCACCAAGGAAGCAATTAGTATTTCCCACATAGATTCTGTAGTGATATTTTTTAGAGAAGTCAAGTCTGTTTCTTGATGTATAAATTAATATCCATCGTTATCATAGGCAGTCATTGATCGGAAGTTTAGTTCTCTGTCACTCTTCACTCCACTTCCCAAACATTCAATCCTTTTGTCGTTTCCCCTCTTCAATCAAGTCTTCATTTTAACGTCCTCACTATTTTCCCGACCACTTCCATACTTTGGATATAAGAATAGTCTAAATTGCAATTCATTAGATAACATGCTTATATTTCATAATGTATAGATTTATGTAATAACATCCCATTTTAATGTTTTTTTTCTTTTGAGTACTGCACCTAAAAATTTTTTTTCCAAAGACTTTTCTTCCAACATATTACATATTTTAGACAATCTTGGCCACGGCGTACTACTTAACTTAGCATAAAATTAATTCTAGAGCATGTATGTTTTCCATGAATTTCTTCTTCCAATCTTTCACTCGTGCCGGAGTGCTCTGACCCACGATTGTGGCTGGAGCGAGCTCAAAGAATAAAAACCCTTAGCTGCAGGAACGTTTTCAGGAGCGAAATAGAGATGATACTGCTTAGACCGTCGGATAAGAAGTACGAATACATGTACCCGGTGCGAGGGTCATGGGCTCGAGTGTAATGTGTTAGGATCCTGCCGGAGTACACTTTTCATCACTCAATGGGCGGATATTTCACCACTCCACAAGGATACTCCACAAGGGTGTTTCTTCTCGTCAGTTGTTCATACGTCCAATGCAAAAGGCTAATGGTGCTGTTACGGGGTTGCTGGAAATAAATAAATAAATAAATGCTTATACATACTTGGTGTGCGTGACCTATTGCACCAGACGCCGAGCGGTTGTGTCCTGAAGAGTGTTCACCTACTCCATTCCTTGCCTTACCCCGAGGGCTGCAGAACACATTGTAAATCAGTTTACAATGTGACCTGCAAAACCCGGCTTCACGATGAGCTACATTCTAGAAAATCTCTTAACTCTTAATATGAGAAGATTAAAAATTGAATTTAGGGTGGGAAACTTTGCGCAGGAATTTACCATGACGCAGCACCCATTTGTACTCCGGATGTGAAATTTGGACTAAATGAGTAATGCCAAAGTTATAAACAAAACATTCACGAATTATATCACCTTCGTCCGTCACGTGCACAGATAAGGAGGGTTCCACAGCTTTAAGAATGATATATACGTGCTTTCTCACCGAACTGAATATTTTCGGCGGAAAAATTCCAATGTCTCTATTTTCGAGGAATAGGTGCCACTCGATCGTAGGTACTCAGAGTTCACCAAAACTATTGATTTGGTGATTCTCTATAACTAAATCATGTATTACATCAAAATAAAGCCATTGTAGAACTGATCTAATTTTAATTGCATTAATTTTCGGGTGTGATACAGTGGATTAGGCAAAAACCTTTAAGATATCCTCTATGAGGTGACGGGCAGAAATAAAGACTTAACCTAGCTCTGCTATTTACTACATGCTGGGTACTTTTTAATTTATCATGGGGAATCAAATTATCAAAATTATCATTTGATTTTCCCAGCTGCGTTGGTATTTCTTACTTAAAACATATCAAGTGAGTCCTCTTGGTCAGGAAAAGGTCAATTGATCAAAAAGTCAGAGAAAATTTCTGTAAAAACACGTCTCATTTTATCATGAGTGTTATAATCGCGATTGCGACCATATGGGGATATAATATGAATACATTTCAAATTCCGTTTCCCAATGAGTTTTAATTCCAAGCTGTCCATAAAATCCTCACATCATGTGCGGAATTCATTATTTATTAAAGATGAATCATTCACATTCCAACCGATGACGCACATGACGCGAGAGAAGACGGCCAGATTTAGCAATATTGGAACGAAAGCCTGATCATTAGCAAAAACGCGACTTTAAAATACTATTCCAAAAATTATTAGCGGTGCCATTTGATATTCAGCAAAAATGTTCAACTGCTATGGAGAAAACAGTATCGCGACGGAAAATGTCAGCAACACGATAGAATACGAACACTTGGACTTTGCAGCAGAGTTTGGATTTTAAGTATCACGTAGTTTTGCACGAACACCTTCGACAAGATAAGCTACTGTACTACATAAATCTTCCACCAAGTTTACGTGATTATCATGTAAAATTTAAGATTTTCCTGGCAAATGTATTGAATGGTGAGCTCTCAGGTTTCCAACCCGGTAATGATGGTGACGAACGCGTCTGAGTCTGCCTGAGAACAATCAATTTTTCGTGTTGCAATAAATTCGGAATATATGTTAGGTAGTATAATCTCTTTATGAAATCATAATCTCTTATATGTCGGCTAGGCATGAAATGGTATTTCATAATAGCTTTATACACTGCCAAACTATTCCTCTTCTCGAAGATCAATGCCGGTAATCGACAAGTTCATACCACTATTAAGCTACATCCCATAATTTTAGCAAAACTGTCGAAAGCGCATCAGAAACCGCGACCAAACAAAGTAGTCTTGGTAATATGAATGGAGTGAAAAGACGTAGTAGGCGGCTAAAGTCATGGGTGAATGTGGTATATAGAACAAAGAGGAGGAATACTAGGAGTCTTAAGGATAGGAGAGCGTAAAACAGCTCTATTTCATCCAATTTGAGCCCTCCCACTTTTATCACCAGCCTCGCTTTCTGTGACATAGAGAACCTCATTCCTTTTTTTTCATATGATTCATCTTCATCCCGTATTTTCCGTACTGGAATTCTAAATCATCTATCAAAGCTTGTAATCCCATAGAAGATTGACTTATCAGCGCCTGACCGTCCTCGAACCTAAAAGAATTCTTCAGCTGCCCTCCCACCTTGATTCTCACATCTAGTTCTTCCTATGCCTTTCTCACCATTTTCTCAGCATAAATGTTAAAAAGCAAAGGCAATAGCTGGCACTCTTGCCTTTTCCCGCGAACTATAGCCACTCACTCTGAGTCACCGCCAGCCACCTTCACATGTGCGATTTGGGCCATATGAGTATAGGATCAGTCTCTTGACTTGTCAACCCATCCCCATTCTACTAAGTATCTATATCAGTTTTTCTCAGTTCTTCAAGTCAAACGCCTTTTCAAAACCCACAAAACAAGCAAACATCTTCGCTAACGCTGTTTCTTTCTATAAGTGTTCTCATCACCGCAACTGCATCTCGAGTTGAATTTCCCTTCCGGAACCCAAACTGGTCAACACCCAAGTAGTACTTGGACCAAGTCTCCAACATATTTTAATTATTTCAAGCTAAACTTTGGCTACGAGTAATATCAATCTTATTGCACTGTATTCCTCGTATTTGACGCTTTCCATTTCGTTGGGTTTGGAATCAGGACTGATTTCACAAAGTCTTCTGGCCATGCTCCTTCATCGTAGATCCTAGGAATAATTTGAAAAAAGTTGTCTCCCTTAATTGCCAAAATTCCTAAGTAACTCTGAAGGGAACTCTATGTTATCTACTACCACAGCTTTGTTTGGCTTCATCTTTTATAATGCTTTCCCCAATTCTCTTTCGAGTATATTTGGCCCGAGTTTATCCTCCTCTAGTGTCCCCTCATCCTCTAAGGCCATCTAGGTCAACTGCTCAACTCTTGCTGTCATTTATCATCCCCACGTTTTCTCTCCACATTTCTTGAATATCTTCTTGCTCGATCAATAGCCTACCTTTTTTCGTAATCTCTGGTACTGTTTGCCCTCTCTTACTGTCTGATAGTCATCTTACTTGGGCGCATAACGCACCCACTCCCCAATTTTTTTTTTTCTTTTCCTTCTCTTCTTAATTTTTCCAATCGTTTCCTCAATATCCCTATGATTCTTAACTCCACTTATTTTCACTGATTCTATTTTCTTTCTCAGTCTCTCTTATTATGTCTGTTTTATATTCTCCTCTAGTTTTTTTCTATTCTAGTTTTCCTCGATTGTTTTTATTTCCTTTGCTTCAACTATATTCTTTTCCACTAGCTACGTTTTCCCTCTTCCAAAACTTTCCAGTGCCATATTTTCATCGCCTTGCTCAATGAAGCCTTTTGAATCTTACGTAATATTTCGTCAAAACTAAATTATGATCGAAGTCCGCATCAGTCTCCCGGTTGCTCCGCGAGTTTTTGACACCTATTCTGAATCATTGCCTATCCATGATGTGATCAACTACATATATTCCTGAGGCTCCCGGTAAGGTCCATGTGTACCTCCACCTGACATGATGTTTAAATAAGAGTGTTTGTTATCATTAATTTATTTCTCCATTTCCAGTTTAATCCTTTCTAGCTTCCCAGCCCTCATCATTATCTTAACGTTCCAAGTTCTTATTTTAATCGGTTCTCTCTTCCTCCTCCTCTTCTTGTTCTTCTTATCTCTCGACGTCCTTGTTTCCTGTAAAGACTCTGTTGTGCAAAGATTTTGCGCAATGACGACCGCAGGGGCCTTGCTTCCTTTGCTGCCGGCCACAACACCCACCCTGTTGAGCAGAGTCCCGTTGTTCCCAGGATAAATTTCTCTTTGAATGAATTTCATATTCTGGGTATTTGATAGTTCAGAGGGATTCCCACCCCACTTCCCAAGAGTAACTTCAACGTTACTACATCACGGCACTAACTTCCTTCTGGTTCCCACCCTTCGATCTATCTGGCACAGGAGCAATGGTAATTTCCCTCACCAGTCCAGCTCTAGGGATCGTTGGCACGCAACAAGACCTTCAACCTTGTTAAATTTTTAGTCCATGGAAGAGCAAATGTCGTAATAAATCTAATTATTCCATGCGTTGCTTATTTTTTAGAGCATGCACTACCTAAAATTAGGAACTCCGCTATGAAAGTGGCGATTGTAGCATTCTAAGTTATGTTTCCTAGTGGCATACTAAAAAGGATCCAAGAGAACTATTTGTAGGAGAAAACTATGTGCTCTTAGTAACCGACTAAGTTAGTCGCCTTTAATAGCATGTTTTAGTCGATTGTAGCTATGAATACGACAACAACTTCTACTGCACAGCAATTAGTTTTAAGTTAACGGCCATCACGTTTATTAAGAGTGCCTTCATTTTAATAAAACGTTTGTTTACAGTCCCAACTCAGCAGTCCAGATAAATGCGGAAGCCATCGGTTCAAAACCTGTTAACACGGCAGCTACACCCTAAGCTCAGGGGGCCGCTAATATGATACACGGAAGGATGTGGGTCAGCATTTTGATCAAACTTCTGAATGAGTGCTAAAATCTAACGGTAATGGATAGCACTCTTACCTTACAATCCGTCCTACAGTGGTACAATCCTATTTTCCAGCTACCTTCACCTGCGCCGTCTTGTTCATGTATAGAGTCTTAATGAAACGTCAGTCTTTTCAATCCACCAGTAATTTCTTCAGCTCATCCATTTACTTCCTCTCATTAAACTCAATAAAAGACTTCTTGAACTATATAAAGAAAGCTCATACATTTTGGTCTAATCGTAAGTTTCATTTTATCAGCGTCACTAATAATGGTAAAGTGCTGCGTGCTCCCATCCCTTTCAAATGCTCACTCTTGTCTTAGAACAGGAATCAGTTAACTCAAATCTCCAGCCTCCAATTTATTACTTTGTCAATTGCTTTTGCCATATGCGATATTAAATTTACTTTCCTGTTATACTCGCGTGTTATTGCCTCGTCTTCTTCGGTAGAGAAATAATTATTGTTCTCACAAATACTCCGGATCACACTCCATTTTCATAACCGTACAAATACGTGCAAAAAATTTCCTCTTTCGTACCAAACAACAATTTTTGGAAATGCTACCGGTATGTTATATATCCGTAACGCCTCATTCTGTTCTGCATTTTCTGTCATTTTTTAAATTTTCCTTCCTTTACGACCGCCGATGAGTTAGGTACACAGCTCAAATCATTAAAAACTTGGTACATTTCTCTGGATATAATTAACACTTACTCAACTAACAGAACTACGTCTTCATTTATTCAAGTTCATCCTGTTGTTCCACGACATCTCGCAGGTATCTTAAAAACTGCTACAAGCGTACATATAGTGTCTCACAACTTTTAGATTAGGAATTAAGGTGGGAGCCCCTAGAGACTCGGAGGCTACGCCCTAGGCTTAGCTTGCTGGATAAATTCAGAACTGATATTTTTCAGAGCTACATAGATAATATTATCATGACATAGATAATATTATCACTACATTTCTAGCTCTGACAGATGCAATAAAATAAGAGAGATACACACTGACGAACAGATAGGTACAAAAACTTGTTCTTTCCGCGAACAATAAGCGACCACAATAAAAATTGAGCTCCACTACATACACTTCTATAATTCATGTCACCATTCCATCTCCAAAAACTTACACCTATACACGGTTGGTGACTTAACACCCCCTGCCACACGCCCATGTGGCAGCTCGCTATGTATTATGTAGATGTAGAAGTATTCGCAGTTAAGTCCTTAACTTTTCTGTGAAATACGCTTACTCCTATTTTTTAAGTTTCTCCGAGGAGTAGATATGTTTTCTCCATTGTTCCTCCCTCCTAACAGTTTCCTTGACTATTTCCATGTTTTTTTTGTAAAATATACACTGATTTAAATGGACAATTGGTTGTAACGCATGAAAATCAAGTAAAATACACAATTTGGAAATGACTAAAATGTCCAAATTAAAGTTTATGGAAAAGAAAGGGCCTATTTCATTCTGATACAAAAAAGTTTCAGCTGTAAAATATGATACTTTGCGACAGATTTGAAAATTTTGCCTTTTTCTTATAAATACTTTCATATGTTGGTAACAGATCGTAACAGTTCAGATTGATTTTATTATAATAAAAAAAAATTTGTATACTAGTTCTTTCTCTTATTCTTTTTTCTACATTATTGAATACCCCTATCTTCTCTGACGGGATCCAATATTTCCATATTTATCTGGTATTAACTGTGAATACTCTTGTTCTTATTTCTTCCTCGATGCTTTCTTCCAGATTTATTCATTTCATTCCCACCGCTCCCACTCTACGCTCCTCACCCAGGATCACGCTTTGTTACTTCTCCATCGTCCCAGTAAATGCTTCTGAGTTCCGCTTTCGTACCTCCGTACTACACATTTTCACCTTTTAAATAATGGAACCATTCCACCACCACTGAGTGTGTCTTAGTCTAACTCACCTCCTGAAAAAATATGCGAGCTTTAACCATATTCCCATATTTTGTGTCTAATTACGAGATAATATATCCCGAATCTATCTAATTTCCGGGATAATTTAAAATACTCTTTCGCATACCATGATGTTTGAGCCCTGTGTTTGTGATCAATATGTAATTCCTCCCACTAAACTCCACAGCTTCTACGCCGCAGTCGAGTCTCCCTCCCAGCCCAGAATCTCATACCCCTCACACACCATCTCCTGCCGCCACCATCAGGTTTCAAGTCACAATTTATTGCCTTAGCGTTTACTGCCAGGCATACAATCTATTTCCTCCAGCTGATCGCACAATTTTATCTACCTGTTACTCTATATGGTTAGAGGTAGATATATAAACCTGAAATATGACTAAATCAGTTGTATGTACCTTCGGCTCAATAAGTATTATTAAATCACTTTTATTTTTTGCCTGTGCATTACGATAGCAACTCCTCCCTGACTTTCATTTGCTCCACTATGTATCACTTATATCCAACGCTAAGATCGTCCCAACTATGTTTCGACTCACTACGAACAGATTTTTTGAGGCGTACACCATTTCTTGTTTTAACTTTTCTAGCATCTCTGTCTTAAGTTTAATACTACTCTTCCATGTGCTTATAATGAATATAACATTCCTCTTCAATATATTTCTTTTCTGCTGAATGCAAGGGTGTAGTGCAAGGCTTCTACTGTAGTGCAAGGGTTTCATGAATTGGTCACCATTGGTGGAGTCCATGATACCAAAATTTCTGGTCACGGCGCCTAGCCAAGCCCAGTGGGAGGATTCCGTGTTCTTTCATACTGGTTCTTTTCAGACAACATCACGTGAGAGGTCATCTCACTCGAGTAGTTGCCTTTTCCAGCCGTCTAACTGAGGCCCAGATGCTGCGCACTCAATCTTATATCTATCTTCTAACCTTCATCTTGTCAGCGTAGGCCTACCGAGGCGGCCTGACCTGGAGCAATTATCTTTGTTCCAGCCAGTTCAGCTCTTGGAGCCATCGCAGCGCGTAACCCAGTCACGCGCATCAACTCTCCCCTAAAAAGCACTTCTATCGCGTTGTTGTTGCAGTCCCTAAGAAGGACTATCAACTATGGCATTAATAAATCAGAAAAAAATACATAAACATTTCTTACTTTTCCGAGTAAAACAAAAAATAACTTCCGTTCTTTGAAATTAGCAACAGAAACATCATCATCAGAGGCTCACATGCGGGATGGACACTGTCAAGCAGCTGAGAGGATAGGATTCCAGTTACTCTCCATCCTATCCTATTTGCCGTTGAGTGACAATATTGGGCCTTTCTTCATCTTAACCGTCGGTACCTCCAATGATGATGTTAGTGCAGCGTGCATTTCTACTCCTCACACTCACTTTGGCAGTTTGACATGGAGGGCATTCGGAAGCCGGAGAGCGGGTCGGCTGCGGCCCTTTGCAGCGGGTCCAGGGGTCCGCCAAAGTGTCCGCCGAGGAATGGCCGCTGGCCGAAGGCAAAGGCGTGAAACTGCTGCTGTTGCCCTAGAAAAGAGAGCACTGCATCAGACCTGAAACCTGCTCGCGATTCTTGACATTGTGGGCAGTTTTGTCTTCATGTTGTCCAATCGGAGAGGATGGTGAGTTCAGACCAATCATTCCATTCCTAAGTTATTATTTAGAGAAAACATCTTGAAAACATTTGTAAGTAGTTATGCATTCAGTTTTTGAAGTGACGTCATCATCAGGGGCTCACACACAAATGATTCAAGCGGGCAGAAATCTTTGATGCAGCGAAAATTGCACGAGAATCTCTATCCTCTTCGTCATTTCCAGTCAGCATTTTATGCCATTCATCACAAAAAATATGTGAGCCTCTAACGACGATGTCCATGAAATGATAAAATAGGTCGAGTGATATTTCAGAATTGGTTATACTATTTAATGTTTATCCTTCATAGCATTGCCGTGTTTTCATCGATAATTTACTTACAGTTTATTTCTGACGTTGAACTTTCCGCCACCTGTAAGACTACAAAATGCTACGAAATACTCAGATAAGTACAAATAGTGAGTGAGATATGGAATACGCATCCCTCAACCAGCGCATGCAGTGGTCCAAATGGAGGTAGTGAAATTTATGGATGACAATATTTAAAGTTTATACCATAACCAAGATGTAACTAGCAGAGAGATCCTTCCAAGACCATTAGATGCGCGTGCCCCACCGCCGGCTGTTTTACTCAGCGCATGGCCAGTTTATTCCGACTTTATTTTCTGTTATGAGCAATAAAGTTCGAGAATCATTAAAAGTAATTATATAGAGCAGTTTAATTCCTCCACAAGGCAATAATCTCTTTACACAGAATAGGTATCGTATAATCAACATATACACTTGACCACCTAATTTTACTAAATATATTAGCGGGCGTTTATCTAGTTCTCGTTTAACTAGTGGATTCTTAAGCAATATACACCACTAATGTCTCCGATGTCAAGCTTATTAATAACAACCTCTTCCTTGTGGTATAGCGTAAACACCCCTCGTGAGATTCGAGTAGTGCAACTGCCTCAAAACCCTGACCAAAAACTAGCACACCCGGTTTCACATCCAGGCGATACCTATTGCGGTGAATTTCCATATCATGGTAAAAAACAACACTCATGCATGTGACTCAAAAAATGCCTACCGCATAACATTTTCTATGGAATGGCTTGTGGTGGTGGTGCTTTTTACATGGTAGGATGGTGGTCTTGGGGCAAAAGAATTTGGGATTTCAGAATTTCAGAGAACAGAAGAGTTTCCTATGGAGAAGACGCTCCCTAAGGAAGGAATGGCACGATAAACTATTATCTATTGAGGGTTGTTTGAAAAAAATCAGGTTATTTGCTCTCAGGAAAAAACCCCAGTGAATAGAATACGTACATTTTTATAAAACAGTGTGGGCAAGCGCAGTCTGAATAGCTTACCCATAATGTACGCCACTCCCTAAATCTCATCCTTACAATATTTTTAAGCAGCGGCAATCATATTTTTAATATAAAAGGCCAACCTAATGAGGTAAAATTAGTTTGGTTAAAAATTAACAGTCCTTCCAAATATTTCCTTTGATAATCAGTTTGGAACTCCATTAAAATGTTTGAAGATTACGCACTTACTTGTCACGTTTTGCACTTTTTCTGAGCGTACGGGTACATAAGTTTGCCCATGTAGCTCACACAAATTTGAAAACTATTCGTCTAAAATTATTGATAGCTTACATGGCTTTTAACCACACACCTCTTTGGCTTATATAAACATTTTTCTATACGTGTTTGATTAAAATATGGTCGTCGAAGTTGAGGAAAGGGGAATGCAAATTTTCCATGAGATATAAAAAACTGGTCAGTATTCGCAAAATTCTTGGAAGAGTGATTTCAGCTTATCCGCGAATCCGTAGTTTGATTCAGTACGCTGAATGAGATAAAGCAACTGATCAAGTTCTCAGAATCCTATTCTCACGTTCAAGCTATCGTGTTGGGATTTCGATTGAAATACGGTATCTGTGGAGTTAATGGCATATGAAACGATGATTCTGGTCAAAATATTGCAGCTATGTCACCGAGTGTGCTAGTGATTCTTTCCTGAGAGAAATAATATAATGCTTTTTCGGATTTTGTAAATAACACTTCGAATTTTTGTTTCTCCACGCATGTCCCTAAAATTTTCTAAAAAACGTAGCCAAATTTGATTTACTAGGCAGTACAGAATTTTCAATTATGAAATAGGATTTTAGACAACCGGCTTATTTATAAAGTGAATAGCAACGTAACGTATTCCAAAGCTTCATCATGTGGTACGCTGCGTAATTAAATCTCTTAATTCTCTCCCTTCCGACATCATCTTCTTTTGCGAAAATCATCTCATGTGTCCCGTGATGGCTACTTTATATAGGTTTCACTCTATTTATCAATCAGAAAACACTAATAAGGCGGAATTTGATCACATTCTAAGGTTCAATGTCGACAATTCAATCACATAACCGTCTCAGCAAGCAAATCTCATTAATTCTTGAAAATTTTAAAGCATCAAAGTAATGTATTTCATCAGGTTCTAATTAAGGGCTTCCACATTCAGAGATTGAACAGGTTTCAAACGGGTTTTCACGCCAATTATTTCGGTACTAATTCTTTACGACTTCAGTTCCGGTTCCAGTTATAAGCTCAACCGGTAGACCCGAGAACCGAACCGATCCAGCAACTGATCTTAATGAGAGCCCACAAATATGGGAGGCCTCAACAAGATATTTTGTAATAAGTCCGAGAACCAAGGAACAGACGGGTGTTCGCAGATGCCGACCGTGAGGTGGGCACCAATGGACTCGCCAGCCACACAAAATAACGGTCAGTTTGTTTCTCCTGATCACTCACCTAGCCATCATCTCACTCCTCAATCTTCAACAATCCATGCATATATGAGTGACGGTTTTTTTTTCACCGTTAACACGACCAGGGGCGAGGAATTTTAGGCAATGTCTTCGAGAGAGGAAATTCGAGAGTAGGTAGAGCACAGGGAAAACACATATTCGCGATCAAAATGGTACGACCTACCAAAATATCATCCAGCGCTAGAGGTGGAGGTTATATTTCACGGCAATATCCGCGATGTAACGTGACTACCCTCACCCAACCCCCTGACTCCTTGTACACCATACAATAACTCCAGTTTATTCCATGCCTCTACCTTGAGACTAATTTGATAATTTAGCAAATTTTGAGGATACCGGGATTAGCTACAGTATTACCTTTACGGAGCCATCAACTAAATTCGCATAAATGTATTGACTTCACGATGAGCTTAACGGAATGTAACAAAATCATTTAGGCTTACTTCAACGCTGAATTTTCATGAAAGTTATTCCACAATATTGGATATTGAAAATTAAGTTCAGAATTAGAGGGAGATACAGGCAATTTTCTTCGAATAGCCCTTACGTTTACCCTCTCCAGTCCAATGCTCAACTCCACAAGACAATTCATTTCATTTCACCAACATTGAGCGTTGCTCAACGTACTTCGTTTGTGTTATTTTTTTTTAAATTGTAGTCAATTTTTTATTACTATAAATTAAGTACGTTACTATTAGAGCACGGAAAATGTCTTTTGACTTTTTTAAATTGGGACTTTTCTGGTTGTAACAACGTATCTTGGCGAATATCCTTAAATAAAAGCATTTTAACGACAATATTTACGCCATTTTTAACCGGAAATAACTTTTAAGTTACTTTTTTCGAGACATTTTCTGACTTTTATTTTTAACTCCAAGACTTTTTGAAAAAAGCAAAATATTTCTGGGACTTTTCATTCACACTATGATCTTAAGCCTTAAATCACCAACATGGATGTCTCTAATTGCATACTTGCAGCAATGATGTAACGAAAGTCATAATGACATTGGTTCTATTAATTTTTGTCAATTTCAGGTATTTTTAACTGGAAATCCATGAAGTTGAAGTCATTAACAAATTAGATTTAGATGTTTCCCAAATATCACGTTTGCATGCACCTGAAATTTTTAAGTGAAAATTAAAAACTACTCTGGAGTGACCTTGTTATTGCAAAATTTTATACGAGGTTCATGCGAGCTAAGCAAATGCTCCATCCCCGGGCTAACATTGTCCTCCACAAGGAATATGTCCGTGTTACTGAACATTAAGAGGACAAATCAGTACTACGAATCCGTATCGTATTCGGACTGCACACGCTAGTTTTCTTTAAGCATGCTCTTCATGTAAATTCCGCATCAATTGCTTTAATGAAAAAGTATTAATGGCATTGTTCCAGAGACATGGACAAGTAAATGCTGGATATAAAAGGGTAGATGTTATCGGAAAACAAACTTACTGCGTATGCTTTGCCATGCAAACAGTAATGAAATAGCTATTAAGTTATGAAAATAGTTTTAATTCAAAAATTAAAATTTGGTGTTCACGGTGTTCTTACTACATGAAAGACCATCAACAGGAGGCACAAAAATTGCATCCTATCTGTAATCAGTTTTCTCTCTTTTATTTTCTATATCTGTATCATATCAGATGGATGACTATGCGTAAGAGCTTTCGGGCGATTACTTGCTTACATAGTGCCAGGAATACGTTACAACTTACTTCAGATTTTCAGTCGATAGAATCACATATCTTGAATCATCAAACGTTAGCCTAAGTGATATAGTATCCACAATAACGGGTATGAAGTAAAAGCTGGGGGTGCAAAGGAAGGCACGTATTAATCGGAAATTACTTAAAGCATTATACAAAGATAATACAATAAGGCCTCAAGTTAACGAGTGAAGAATCTCAAATTTTTTGGGGTTAATTTTAAAATAAGGCATAAAATAGTTTGCTCAATATTCCCATTAGCTGAGTGACTACTTTTATGAATTGCCTTTATAGTAGCGTGCGACAGTAATAGTTTTGTGTATAAGCATATATTGAGCGACTATAGCATATACTTCACCGGGGAAAAAGTAGAGATTTTTCTAGTCGACGCCCAGTGACACGTTCCCAACATGAATATTTGGCTTAAAATCAGTGAGAATTTGTGAAACTTGGAGAATATTTTTCATGTGATTTCCGTTTATAAAATCGATTTTTCAAATAAATATATATGCTTAATTTTTTCTTAACCGTAATTTTTTTAAGAATTTGTCGGTAACAGTGGGTAAGTAAAGGCCACTAATCTCGAAATTACTGCGCCAAGCTATACGTCTCATAACCTTATTCCTTTCATCCATAAGATAAGACTAAACCCTCTCGTGGGAGTGTACCCTAGTGAGTTGAATTCTCGGCTAAGGCACAATTTTTTAAAATGCATTTCATGGAAAGTCAGGGAATTCCTCCCGGTTATCTAAACTTTCAGGATCCAATATACATCTAGTATTTCCTTTATTGCCTCGGCATACGATGTACCAATCTATATCCCATCAATGAAACAGTCTCGTTCTTCCCCTTCCCCATCTACGTAACATCCTTCCCTCAACATAGTCTTGAGCAACCCATCGCTCCTTATAACTTCCTCTAGACACCTACCCAGATTATCCCGGATTTTATTCAGAAGCTTCCTTCATCATCTACCATACTAAGCACTTCCTAATTCGACCTCCTTTCCGTCAAACGGACCTTCTCCACATCCGCATGGCAAACGCCTGCAGACTATTTGCATCCTCCCTTCTTCTGAGTCCACGACTCAGTATCATACAACGCCATAAGCACTCCATCATCCTCTTCACTAGCATCTTTATCACTTTCCTACTCAAGGTTCCCGTAATCAGTTCACTTCTCTCACTCAACGCTTCCTTGGATAACGCTATTCTCCTTCTTATGCATTTCCTACTACACCCATTTCTTCCAGCTCACTGCCCAAGTTATTAAAATGCTCAACCGTGTCCCAATTGTGTCCTCCCACTTTTATTTCCAGCCCCGCTTTCTTTGTCGTAGATAATCTCATAACCTTTGTTTCCATGTAATTTTTCTGCATTCAGTATTTTCCACACTGTTATGCTAAAGCATCAACTAAAGCTTGCAATCCCTTCGAATATCGACTAATCAGCACCTGATCGTCTGCAAACCTTGTCAACTTTTTAAGCTGGATTCAGAAGTATCATGGTTCCCGCGTTTAGTTCTTCCCATGCGTCTCTTATCAATTCTTCGGCATAAACGTTAAATAGCAAAGACTAAAAAGGATAGCTTTGCCTTACCTCGCGACCAATACCTGCACATCCTGATTCACCGTCAGCCTTGACCTTCACCCTCAACCCTCACTTGTGCCCTTTGGGAGACATACAAGTATAGGATTAGTCTCCTGTCTCGCCAATCTATCTCCATCCTACCGAGTATCTGCATTAGTTTCTCCAAACTCACCCCATAAAACGCCTTTTCAAAATCCACAAAGCAAGCAAACACACCCTCAGATTAGGTTAAACCGTACAGTTGTTGTCCAACCAACAGTAAAAGGTCATTTGTTGTTTTGAAGAGCATACGACCAAGAATTTTGAATAAGACCAAAGCGGGATCAAATTTTCAAGTAGCACGCCAAACGCACTCACTCCCCCTCTTGTTTGCAGCTTTTGATATCCTCGCGTAGCATTTTCCATCAATTTTCCTTCAACCAATTAGTAATGCGCCGGCGTAGATTATATAACTCCTTGTACTTCGTCATACCTAGGTCTATACTGACGTTTTTTGACTTCCTTATCTTCTCTATTTTCCTAACATCTCTTCCGTAACCAACTGCTTCTTGACCCTCCTAGTTTACGCTGATCATATTGTCTGCTCTTAAAATGCATGATTTCATATTCTCCCATCTTTTCTTGATTCTCCTTTGTAACGCTTATGTTCCCTTCCACTAATTCCTGGTATTCTTTCGTTTTCCCCCTTTCAAAGGTTCCAAGTTCCATCTCTTAATCCTCCAACTATACTTAAGCTTATTGAATCTAACGTCACAATTCATCATAACTATAATATGACCCGAGTCTGCATCAGCCCACAGATTGCCACCGCAGAATAGTAAACGGCAACATTGGTTAGAAAAAATTAGTGTAACAGTAGAGGAGTGTATGTTACTAAATTTAAATGTGAAGAAGTTAAGGAAAAACTAACCCAGTGTAAATCCAGGTCGATTACTGGTAACGCCATAGAAGCCCGAAAACCTTAATTCTTGAATTTTAAGAGCTTTTTTTACTTCAACGTAACTCTTGGCTCAGTTCTTAAAAAAAAACCATCGGTGTGATCCTTCATTGAGTCAAATAATATTTTACCAGAAGACATGATTTTAAATTTTTTATTTTGCCTTCATAAAAGTCGAAGATTGAATTAGGTTCTTCATGGGATGAAAACAATTTTTAAATTTTTTTAAATGTTCACAGAATAACGGTGCTGTTGTCTTCCGTCGTCTTCTGCTTGAATCCTGAAGACGATGACTTATTCACCCTCTAACCCCGATGGCAGATTATGTAATCGAAACGTCGGAGCAGTTCAACAACATGGTCTGGCTGGAAATTCGATAAATTACACGTCCACACTTCCACTTATACATTCAAGAGATGAAAACTTCGTATTCGCATGGCTTTGGCTGCATACTGGTGGTTGACGATTTACCATAATACTTTTAGCCAAATGTTCCATGGTCTCACCTCATGTGTTGCTTTGGAAACAACAGTTGAGTCCACTGTGAAATCCTAACGTTAAGTCTGCCTGTTTGAAAAATGTGATTACATAAAATTTAGAGAGACGTTAGAACCTTCATTCACGAAATACGCAACCAAAATGAGAGACGAGAGCACCGAAGTATCATGGAGATATTTTTTTGGAAATGAAACGTAAAGGAATTGATAAATATATTCCATACAAATTCAAACGGGAGAGTAAAGAACGTCGCTGGTATAACCACGAAGTAAGGCGGAAGCTCAGGAAATAAAGGTCAATGCACAACCTCTATGAAAATTCTATTTAGTCAGGTAACAAAACAATGGAACTTGCAGATAGAGAAATTTACGTTGATCAACATTCAAAAACAAAGAACATAATCTGCACTACTCTATGAAACTCTCTAGAGTCCTAATTGAACACAAACGGTAAAGTGGTCACCAAGAACATTGACAAAGCCAACTTATTAAACTACTACTTCAACAGTGTATTTTCTAAGGATGACGCAAGACACAATTTAGACATACCTGACTTTAACGAGCCGACGGCTGATATAAAAACTCAGCGTGATGGAGTAACTAAACAACTGCGTTTGATTAAAAGTAACAAGTCCACAGGTCCAGAAGAAATACCTGCATCCGTGGTCAAGGAGTTAGCGCCACAGTTTGCATCATTCTTAGAACCTACATTGCAAATTATTATCTGAAGGCAAGATGCCTCAAGTCCACTTATATATTTACACGGCTGGTGTCCTAACACTCCCTGCCACACGCCCATGTGGCGGCACGCAAGGTAGTGTGTAGATATAGATGTGGTGCAGGAAAGTCGACTATAAAGACGGAATTCTTGCTACGACAGTCAAGGTGGGGATATGATAATTTATATTTTTAAGGTTCCAATTGGAATCGGACAGGGACTGATAATAGGTCAAGCACAAAAGTTTTGTAGCTGGTGCCTCTATAATCTATCGCTTCTTAGGCCAGGAGGTAACATATAGGCAATATGAATACACACAAATACGCAAACGTGGTTAAGAGAAAGAATTACGGAACCTTCATCTTGAATTTGCTTATAGGATAGAGTAATAGAATTGAAAAATATATTATGCCATAAGCAGGCCGGAAATCTCACCATAGTCCACCTGTAAGACTAAAAAAATCCTCATCTGCACAAAAAATTCGCCTCTACAGTCCCCTTTGTTGAATTCACTCCAAAAACGGCCTTGACTTGCACATGCACGATGAAAAAACTTCGACTTGATGCGAAATTCCAGAGAGTAAAAGTCATTTGCCTTCGCTGGTCACTCGAACCTTGATGCCTCAATTTTATACCAAGTGTTCCAGCCAGTTAAGCCACTACAGTGTTTACCTTTATGCGTCGTTTAGAACATAAAAATGAAATTCACTACCATGAGACCGGTAAGAATACAAATTTAAATATACTCCAAAACAAGCCAAATCCACAATTTTTGCTCGACATATCAACCAGGGAAAAAAAGGGGAAGGTCCAAATTGATATTTTTAGCATCCCCATAAGGAGAAACACTGTCGCGACAGCGAATGCCTTTGCTGGCTCAGGATATGAGCTTTTACTTTTCACATGAAAATGACGTAGGCTCTGATAGCCAATTGGCGTCTTTCATGGCTCAGGATATGAGTTTCTACTGGTCACATTGAAATGACGTAAGCTCTGATATCCAATCGGACATTAGGTAATCCATTCCATTAGGATGCAATCTGGCAGAGAAGATGTTTAAATTTTCAAAAATAACGAAGTAAAGCAATGTAGTAGCTGGTTCCCATGCCATTAGAAAACACCAGGCAATAAAACCTCAACGAAGATAAGTAAAAATAAAAATCAGACAGAAATGGACGTATTTACTGAAGAATTCATCTTCTATTTTATAAAGGTAAGTAATTATCGTTTAACCCAAGATTGAATTGATCCAAGACTCCGGAAGATGAAGTGAAAATGACATTACGAATGTCTTTCTTTTTTTATACAAGTACTTCTGTATTCAATTAAAATCTGAAGATTACCTATGAGGGGACATTTACCTTCGTATTGAGGTAATTGGCATTACGTTGCCATTGTAACGTGCCATTGTGAGCTTGGCCTCGACCCGGTACTTTGTTTTATGAAGGCAGAAGGAAATTACTTTTTAGAAACCGTTTTATCTGGGTGTTGTTTATTTGACAGAGGAAAATGTCTCGTGGCATCGTCCGATAAGTAGTGTACTGGTCCAAATGCCAGTGCCACAACAGTCATGTCAGCAATCAATAGTCATATTTGGGATGAATTTGCGGATCCTCAGGCGGTTTTGTGTCAGACTCCGTTGATGTTTTTTTGTTGTACATAAATAGGTAAGAATTTCGGGTGTCAGTTTTGATGACAATTTAAAAAAGCTCCGAGCGACCGTTCTCCACTATACGATTTTTCGAGTAATTATTAATTAGCAAACTGATATTTTACACTGTAAAATTTATTTCTAATGTCCAAATTTATTGAAGGTTACTGCTTTTGTCTAACATTGAATTTTCTTTGAATTACTCCCATTCATTTCCTTTTACGAATTATGTGCTCTTCCTCTCTGATTCATGGCCTAAAGCGATGGGTAATGAGTTAAACTATTGGTTAGGAAAGAAAATACGTACCCATTATTCGTTTGAGCAACCGCCGATTTTGAGATTCAAATCGCAGCCATGTCGCTACTGGGGATTCACCTAGCGGCTCAGGAGATATGCAAAAGAAACCCATACCTAAAAGCCTTAAGGAAAAGACCTTCCCATTTTTCTTCGTGTATCGACAAGAAGCGAAGATAAAGTTCCTCCTGAAGTCTTTATTCTAAAAAGTTAACACGAATCTGAAATTCATCCACACACTTGTCTGAAAAGAGATAATCGGGATCGGCAATCACATCAAAGGCTTGCACGAAGGAAACTTCATAAAATGAAAGAATTATAAAACGAAACGAAAGAAATATAAAGGGAGACAGCTTTTGTTGTTTGAGACACCGTTCAAGTAAACAAGACTGGGTTCGAGGAGATTGATATAAAACGTATTAATGTTACTTATAAGTCATAGAAATATAATGCTCGCCTTAAAGAGGGTAGTATTTTGATATGACAAACTTAGGGATTATAATTTTTGGGAAGATTATAGTGAATTATTGCTAGTCATCAATCAAGGGATTCAGTTTCTGCGGCTATCCATTCTCCTAGAAATTAATATTTTTATTCCTACGGACAAGTATGCTCATAAAGGTGACACTTTTGGAGTAGGCAGGGTCAGGAGAGCTTATGTCTCGGGGTTGGGCATAGAAAACGCTATTTTTTTATATTTCTTCAATACTGCTCTATATTCGTACACATATTTTGTTTTTGTTGCCTTAATGTATTGTTTTACACAGAACCTCTCGTGAAAAAATACTCCTTATATCTAAACTCTTCTCAGTCTCTTCCACCACATTTACCTTTGAATTTTGTGGTCTACTACTTCCTCTTATAACATCCACTACTCAATGAAAAACGATTTTTCCTTCGACTTTCATCAACTCTCTTGACATGGGTAAATAGACAAAGCACACTCCTGTTATATTTTTCCATTACGGAATCATCCGACCCACATTCTTTCACCAACCACTCACCTTTCCTAACCCCATCCAACCTATTTTCCTGCGAGCACCTCTTACTGTCTGTAAAAAAAGCAAGAAACCCGAGTTTGATATGCTCTATCGTCCAAAGGAGAAAACCGATTTCAATGCAGTAAAATTTCTAAAAAAGGTTGTTAATTTCTACGTTGTATAATGTACTTTAAAAAATTATTTACTTGTTAGTATTCCCTGTACTTATTTTTTTATGAAAAAGCTACTCGTTTTTTGCGCGTAAAATCCAGTTGTCCAACTTTGAGCGCTTGGGATTACCGTAATTTTCATTCCAATAACTAGCAATTTAAAGCCAACTCTATACTTAACTGGTTGCAGAAAACAAATTGTTTATATCACTAAAATTGAACGTGTTATTGTAGATAACGCAAAACTCTGCAAACTTCAAAACTAATGGCTCAATTGAAAATTGATTGAGACTGTTATGTGCTCTATAATGTAAGTAATACGCACAAAAAACGGGTACTTTTTTCAGAAAAAATTAAATACAGGGAATACTAACAAATGGAGGATTTTTTCAAGTATATCATCCAACTTATAAATAAACATGCTTTCTTATGAATTTTTATGCATTGAAATCGGTTTCCTCGTTTGGACGATAGAGCATCTCAAACTCGGGTATCTTGCTTTATTTCACAGACAGTAGATACAGTATTTATCCCACACTCATGTGAACCCTATTGGACATATTAAACGGGAAGAATTTTGGAAGTACAAACAGATTAAATAATTGGGGAGCAGATTGGAGAGCTGCAGCAAACCATTCTTCGGATTGATCAGTTCTGACGATGATACGTGCGCTTTGAAATATCACTGCCATGCAATTAAGTAGAGAGATTATATACCACGATTTGGCATTCTTTGGTATTCCTTGATATTCTCCAAACACTTCACTTCCAGCATTCTTACGCCTCTCAACCTTCTGGCCAATGCTTCCATTTTTTGCCAAAATTCGGGAAAGGCACGATTTACTCACTTTTCCAATCTACCCCTTATCAAATAATTATCCGCGGAAAAACCAGAACTAATGTAAAAGGCGCAAAACCAGTAATTTCACTTTGTGTTATGGGCCACAAATATAATCAGAAGCACCGGTAATCCCAGTAGCCTCTCAGACTACAATACGGTACCATCAATGAGTAGTAAAACTGATGCACTTATAATTATTGCAATACAATCATCAATGCAAGTATCCCTTGAACATTTGCACACTCAAAAACACACACAAGTGTCCTTTATATGGCAAAAAAATAACTTACCCGCAAGTTCTTCCGGGTACTTTCACTCATTATAGGCGGGTACTTTTAATAGTTGTATCACATCAGACTCTTGAGGTTTTATATTTCACGGCTCCGAAGCAAACTTACCTCACATCAACTAATCAGAACTCATTAAACCCCCTGTTTGGAGCTTCTCTTTGGAAGCCCAATCCCGGCTTGCACGTATGCCATGACATCCTTGTCCCTCTTAACACATAGCACGCCTTTTAATATTTCCTTCCGTCAGCCTCTATGAATCGCCTTTATAACATTCATCAACCTCTAATTCATTTTTGCTCAAACTCTTACGCAGCATATTTAAATTTAACCTGTCATGCGACTTTCCTTTAAATGAAAACATTTCACCGCATTCTTTTAATGAGATGGCACAACTAACTTTTCGAGCATTAATAAAAAAATTTTTGCAGAGGATCAATGAGTGTCATTCATCCTGTCTTCAATATTTAACTGGACCCATGACTGCAGCCCTCCTATTATTCAATTCATTCGAGTTCTTTCACTGCCGTCACGACCTCATTCTCACTCATCTCTACTTTTCCGAAGACAATCCGGAAGCCTCATACGTCAATTCAACCTTCACCGACAGCGCTATTATTGCATAAGTCTTCGAAGTATTCCCTCCAACGGTCCCTTAAGTTATATTCATCTCGTATTATCTCGCCAATTTCGTTCTTCAATGCATTTAATCTCCTGCTCTTTCTTAGTTTTACCTTATTTAACCCTCTTTCAAAAGTCTTTCACCCCCGTAATAGAGTTCTGCGTTTTCTCAGGCTGCAGAACACGCAGTTTCTCCATCGTTTCTTCCACAATGCTTTCGATTTGATTATTTTTACCAGAATGTATTGCATGCATTAGTTTGCTGTTCCTTAAATTTGGCTGCTAATATATCTTTGTTATGCCTCTTTTAATTCGCTCGAAGCTAATTCCACTCAAATATTTCACCAATAATAACTAATTATTTTGCAAGCCACCCATTTTTCCACTGACTTTTTGGTACGTTTGACACAAACTCTCCCACGACTCATTTCATCCGCTATTTCCGATGGTTACGTCACATCCGCTCCGCGACATATTATTCTTCCATACCAACGTTAATGGTGTTGCGCTCAAAGTTAAACACCCCTAACTTTCCTCGAATTCCCAAGCTAGCTTTCTTGAGTTTTCACCATTTGCAATGAAGCCAATCAATCCTCTATCCCTCGTTTCATAGCCCATGCTCATCTGTGCATGCAATGCAATCGCCCGTGCTCTTGCCCCTTGGCCAAGTATTCTATGATTTTCATCGTTCTTAAGCCATGCGCTCCAGGCAGTTCTTTCTCCAAGCACTCGTACACCAAGTTTCATTGTTATCATTCACTCGGTGGTCATACCGAATGGCCCCGCTACATTCTCAGAGACATTCCATCTCACCACCTAAGCTATTATTCACACCAATATCACAGTCATTTAAAATCTTCCTCTAATTAAGTTTTTTTCGAGGCTCTACTGTCATAGCTCCACTCTCTCTGGTCACTGATGTATAATATTTCATACTCACAACTTTTCGAGAACCTACTTTCACGCGAACCTAATTAAACTTTGGCGATAATATCTGGTATTTCCTTGATAGTATACTACCTCTCTAATTTACCTACTTACGTAACTACCTATACCGATGTGTATACTATCATCAATTCCTGACCAAATGCCTAGCCGCCATCATTAGTTACAACCACATCCCACCCCTTTCTCTAGGTTTCAAATTAGCACAACAACGACCCGTCTCTTTTCCTATCTCTCGTCAACCCAAGTTCTTCGAAATTTCTTCCCATTAATATCTCCTTCCATATTTCTTTAAGAGGCTGCTATGTCTCTGAATACGTCGAAAAAGTTTTTTTTTAATTCTGAAAACGACGTAGTGTTCACCTGACCGATTGATTCCTCATGTCTTTGGTCCAGTTGTCGACACACGATGCACTATTCTATGGACAGCTTAAGTACGCTAAGGTTAGCTGGAACGCAGAAACTTGGATTCACACGGATTCTTGTATCATGGTATTGACTTCTCCGTGAAAAGAATATGATGTTATACAACAAATCCATAATTGTGTAAGTAGCTTGTAGTTTTTATCATGTACTGTCATACTTACCATTTATCATACAATAGTTCCCCGATTTGGTTTGCGCTTTCATTGGTTGAGAAATGCATCTTAATAATAGGCTGAGAAAGGTTGGATACGTTTCATATGCTAACCAGTCAAAAGGAAAAAAAGAGTATTGACATACGATGAAGTCGAAAAAAAGTATAAAAGTTTTGTTTACATCGGGCTTAACTTCCTCACGCGGAAAAGTTAAAATACTAATTGCTCCAAATATAGTGCGTAACTCAAACTCATTCCTGATTTAACCGGAATAATATTTTGCTATTCATAAACTTTTGCAATAATATTGAACGAAAGGTGAAACAGACGTAAAAAAGATGCATTTGGCCAACTTTTGCTGTAAAAAATATTAGAAGTGCTTCAAAGCTCAAAAAATGGAATGATTTTCCCACAGCGGAGGTATGGAGATTTTAACAATTAAAAATACAATAATGGTGATTCACTGATTATTTATTGAGTTGTGATTTATAAGACCCAACTCACTAAAGATCCAATTTGGCTATGACCAGAATTATCAAATCATGATGCATATGAGGGTGCAAAATATTTTTCGCAACATGAGAGAACATAATAAAAGATAAAGAAGCAAAATTACAGACTTAGAAAATATCGTAGTGGGATGAGCAAGCCAGTTTTCATGATGTAGTAGACGATCCTTTTCGCAATTTCAATATACTCTAAGAGAGCAGTCATTTTTTTCTCACGAAATTTCACTTGAAGCATGCATTATCTCCGATTTAAAAACTGGAAAAATACTTTAAAATCGATTGAAACTATAAGAAGTCTATTTCATATCTGAATCTTAGTCGGAAATATTACTGTTTTCTTTAAGAGTACTTAAAAAATTCGAATTTTAGCCGCGGTGGCACATACGTCTTGAAAAATGATTTCCTCAGTTTTTGACCCATCGGGAAACACTCGGGTGAGGATTACACAGGTAATAATTTACTAGTTTTGGGATATGTGATGGGTGGTCATCAAAAGATAACAAAGTTTTTAAAACATATTTGACAACATATCAGAAGTAGCCGCGCATTCGCCGCGTTTTATTACAGCTCTAATTTCAAGAATCATCCCAGTCGTTATATCGCTGGCTACTTTGGTCAGCAATAGGGATATTTTTACAGGTATGGATTATTTTGTGCTCATTTGCAGATTCCCTACCCGGCTACAATGCTAAATGAACGTAAATCCCAGACCACAACGGCCCAAATAATTCATTATCTGCTCTCTCGGATTTATAAATAGCATTGCTAAAGGGAACCGACAAGAAACATAGCCAATGGTGAATAACTTTCAGGATGTGATTTATTATGGAAGGTATTTTTTTTGCGCACGAAGAAAACGGGCAGGATATGGATAAAATAAAAGCCTTATGATTACAAATTCAAGCAACGCCGTATATTTCCATCGAGTATCATAGTAAAGTAAGCGATCGTATCTCCGTTTTTGCGTCAAGCGTTTTTCTCCCCCGGATGGATCCTCTCACTCTCCCGGACACTCACTTAGCTTACTCCCCTTGGTCATTCTTTTTTGCTTCCGATGAGACGAGGGCGCCACTTGCTGGAATGGACTTAAGGAAATGACCGCGGTGAAGATGGCGCGAGTTTTTTGTTTGTGGTGTTGGAAGCTGGAAAAATACACAAGCCAGTGTAAATTGAGTGCGGGAGTGAAAAACTGGTCAAGGTGACGAGTCACCTTAACCTTTCCCTCAAATCCTCATCCGTTAATTTTTTTGTAGACCATCTACCTTATTTTCCCAAACAATGAAGGCACAGATTGATGGCCGGCATTGTGTCTTATTTTTTTATTTTTTTTCTTGGATTTTCGATTTCAACCTTTTAATTGGTGCTACGAGGTGAAGAAAGGATATCCGAAAAAATTTGACTCGATTAGTTGATATTTATAAATTGCTTTAGATACATAAATGCAATGATGCCCACTTTTCCCGATTGGAGGAGAAAAACATCATATCTAAGGGTAACGCGTCAAGTTACAGACATCTACGACCAAAATTCATACCATTTTGAACTCTCTGTAACCGTTTAATATAGATAAAATATTTTTGCGGTGAATTCTGCCGCAAGCCCAATACACAACGCCACGCTGGGTACGCGCGCACCGCAGCTCCTGTCAGCTGATACGTCCGACGCCCTTCATAGGCCTCCGGCCCTCTCGCACCTTCCCAAACTAGATTCGAGGGAGCGATTTCTCTTGAGTTACACTTACAGACTCCTAGTGGTACAAAAAAGTTATAAGTTAAAGAGTCCGGAGTCAACTTGCTTCGCTAGTTTGCTTGTACATCCGATTCTGTTGCAACGCGCAGTTCTGATGTAGTGCACATAATTGGCGTGTCTGAAACTGAAGCCAATTCTTTCCCTAGAAATAAACTGTCTTTAATCCGTGAAATGCTACTAGTGTTCTATCTTTACTACAAAATAAATAGTGATGCCTTCAGTTTCATAAGTAACTATATGGTCTGTCACCCCATTATAAACAGATAAGTCGAAGATATCTGTTATTAAAAAATACATGGAATGGAGAAAGTTGGAGCGCTCTAATTGAGTTGATATGACATAAGGTAATCGCTCGTCGTCTCTTCAAACAAAAAGGAGAAAATTATGAGGAAGTGAAAGAAGAAGTTGCTTCACATTGCAACCTCAAATGATTTAGAGAAATTAAAATGGAGAGGACAAGTATTTCTTAAAAAGTTACGGGCAACCCTGATATCCAGGCAATATTAGATCGGTGGCGAAATAAAAATTCTCACAAAAATAGATTTTTTTTAAATAGCTCTATTTTATGTGTACCAGTATGTATGTTTTCATGTTATACGGCTACTGACGATCCTGGGGCATAAAAAATAATTTAAAAATGATCATGAACGTTGGTATTAGAGCAATATCCATTGACCATTGCCATTTTTGTGACAATGTAAGTAATTTTGAAAAAGATGCTTGTACATCGCGGCATACTCCATCCTTCTATGCAACTACCGTCGAAATGAGAACATTGCAATAGATTGGTGTTGGTCATTTTGTCATGACAAATAGTCTGTGCTACCTTCGAATATTTAGCTTTCCAAAAGATGTTTTGGAAAAAATGTTCATGGTTCAATAACAGCGACTATTGAACCAGTAGAGCTAACGAGAAGGCTTTGTGCGTGATAAATAATCATGCTGAGCGCTCTATCAATTTGATGCAAACTTTAAACGAGAGCATTACATCTAAGTAAGGGTGTTTTACATCTCGATTCCTGATTATATCTGAATCAGGAGTTACTTTTTGACGCTCCGCAATATCAATAAACCAACCAACACTCGCGTAAGTACGCCCGTTAATTAACAGTATCGTCTTATCGTGGGAGGCAACATCTTGGAATAACAAGTTATTTCTTTCTATTCTCGAGAATAATATTTTTCGAATAAGCTATATCTGAATTAAATTGTTGATTGCTAAAGCCAGAAACCAGGTAAGCTATTAAAACCCAGTAGTAGTGTTGGCTAAAAACATAAGAATTTTCTAATAGTGTCTCAAAAATAACACATTTAGAGATTTTACAAGGTTTTTTTAAGTTGAAACAAGTTGGTCGGGCGGTAGCGCCAAAACTCTTCCCCCTTTCATGCGCAACGTTGTTACGCAGCAGGTTTCCGTATGGCAACTCGGGAGGGAACTTATGCAAATTGTAACAACTTCTCGTCGTAAATCTTTTCCGCGCATAACCAACATAAAAAATACGAGTGACGTTATTAATAGTTTAAAGTCACCTTCATCCACTTTGCAGGCATTCATGGAACATCTTATCAGCTCACTAAATTGTCGAACTTCTTTATGGGTCTTTCTCCTCTAACAAACGTTCGATCTTCATTCTTCTGAAACTCCATTTAATACTTTCTACATGTTTTGTCCTATTACTATGGTCGCACATGCATCGCTTCCAGATATTGGCATGGCAATACAATCGGTGCCCTCTTACGTTCGAGCTTCATTAAAGATTAGGGACGAGTTCAATGTAATCGCACAGTGTGCTTCAGTCAATGCAGGACGGCATCGTTAGAATTTATTATAGTTATATATCTTTATTTGGTTTCCCCACCAAGAAAAAATACACCTGAAGACTTTAAAACTCATTTCCCATTATCACTTACGTGGATTTATTGAAACATCTGACTGCTTAGGAGAATGAGCAACACATGTACAACTGACAAATCCGAGGATAGGAAGATACATCTAACAGGATATCATTGTCGGTAGGAAAACGTGATTCAACATAATTTCATTGATATTTTTAGTGTTGGCATACGATAATATATGGAATTTTGCCCACCATGAATTCTATAAACCTCACTATTTATTCTGGAAGTACATGAAAGAATGCAGATGTTATGAAATAAATAATGTCACTCAAATTTTTACTCAAGGACATAAATTTTTTCGTCAAAGCAACAATATAACTAATTTATAATATTTATTGATGAATAAAAGGGACACAACATTAAAGAATATTTAAAAGACAGTCGACATAAAAATACGCGGGAGTCCTGGCATTGAGGGTGGGAGCTCTCCGTAGAATGAATAGCAACTTAAAGATTTCTCGCCGAGCGTATGAAGACATTTGCAAATATTTCTCAAGCAGCATACTGACGACTTTTTTAGAAAATCGGACGGTGTCAGTGAGGTTACGGGAGCTGTTATCCGTTTCATGGGTCCAGTTCAGAATGGAGAGGCAAATAGGTTGAAATTGAGTGGAATGACAAGGTCGGGAAGAGGGCAAGATATGGACAGAACTGGATGTAGAGGATGAACAGAAACGATACACATGAATATCCATATCTATGAGTCTCAATAGGGTTGATTGACAAGAGAAGAAACGGAAGATCCAAAGTACTGAGAGCACTAGTGACGGGAAAATTTCAGCAAAATATTATATAAATGAACAAAATCAGGAAAAATAAAGATAGTATACGCAATACAGGTAAATAATACCGTCATAGCACGAATAAAAAAAATTTTCTTCCAGATAGAGCAAGCTAAGGAACTCTGATCTAATTAGAGATAATTATTATGGTACAGGTAAATTTATTTCAGGAATAAAAACTAAATAAAACAGAAATGAAAAATAAGCATTTTCCTTGTTATCCATTTAAGCAAGGAACTCTACATGAAGAAGTTTGATTTTTGTTTGGTCAGAAAAACATTACCCCAGAAACTTGGCGAGATAGGTCAAAAAATCATGCAAATGTTTCACTTCACATTCCCTGCAAGCACCCGCGAGATGAGCCGTAGAAATGAACAATTTGCGTGCAAGTCGTAGGAAGCAAAGGAACTTGACAAGGGGAGTAAAGAGAGCATCGGAATGCAAAGAAGATTTACCCGGGGGTGGGGGCGTTTCCCCACGTGTTTCGAAGCATAAACGGCTGCGCCAGCGAGCAAAAAAAGATGGGATGAGGGAGCGGGAGGGGAAAAAACTTCCCCAAGCACTGAGATCCCCAGAAAGTGAAAAACATTATCCTGCGAGAAGTGTTACGCTTGGAAACGAAGGTTTTTTTTTTAATTCCCCCGGGGGAAGGGGTTGAGCGTTCATTGTGAATTATTAAATTACGGATAACATTTTGAACACGGGTAAATAAAGCTGAGTGAGGGGCTCAGGGGGGTTGGGTGGGCGGTCGGAGGCGGGGGCGGCGAAACCACAGAGCGCAGTCGCGTGCGAGGGAGTGGGGGGCAGGGGGCGGGGGTGGGACGCTCCTCTGGGAGATTTCCTCTCCTCTCACCACCTCCTCCCCCAACCTCCGCGTGTTTCATTTTCTCCGACCTCTTTCACCATGCGTATAATTTAATGCCATTATTTCAACTCGACATAAATGCACGATGTGTACTCATAAAGGGTTCTCACAGCTTTTTCAAAAAGCATGACACTTTGATGAGTGATTAGAGAATCACTCACACCAGGAACAGTCACCAAGAAATGTGTGAGTAATACAATTAATAATAAAATGTACAAACAATGTTATTGATATCAGAGATGAGTTAAAACAGAATTAACCAAAGAAGGGAAATGAATACGCCCGAGTCATTTTTAATATAGTTTTGACCCAAAAAATACTTCAACAAACTTTTATCCATCCAACAATTCAATATTATTTATTTAAAGCGGAAACTAACGGAGAGTATTACATCTCGAAACAGGAAGGGTTCTTTTAACTTCTGGAAACATATTTCCCGACATGTTGCATATCACAATGAGAGCAATTAGGAATTATCATCAAATAGGTGGACTACTGGTTCAAAGCACTAAAAATACCATCAATTCAGAAACAAGTAGAAATTTAATGATATTTAAATGCAATATTCAGCTACATAGGTAAATTAGGTGTTTTAAACATGATTAAGATAGGTAACATATCAAATTAGATAAAAAAGTAATGAATCCATTGAACAGAAAGGTACTCAGAACTTGATATATTCGATGGTAAACGAAGCACAGCAATAACGTTGACTTATTGAAGCAGAACTCAATTACACGGCTTGAATTAAAAGAAATTACAAGATTGTATATTCAAGTAGTGTGATATCCTTTTAATTTCGAATTAAATCTTAAGCATTCACGTTACATGTAAGTTGAATATATAAAACAATATCTTACAGTAGATATGTGGAATCACAAAGTTACGAGTTATCATTATAATAGAACTACAAATTACTTTTACTACATCATTTTACTCTCATTTTTATATTTCCAGAGGAAACAAAATATTAGATAGACATAGTTATAACCACCCAATATCTAGTATTTTGGAGTCTGCAGTTGACGCATTCAGATTTTGATGAAATAATAATTTTTCTCGTAGCTAACAAAGTTTGCCAAGCAAATGCCTAGAGAGAAAAGACTCTTCAGTCCACTACAAATACGGCAACGATCCAAAAATATTTTCAGAGCGTACTTATAGTAACGCCGCAGAAACGCGACACTAAATTGATGCAGTCACTCGTTGAAAAACATCCTCTCAAGAAACTAACCATGAACAAATTGTCCACTTGAAATGGAATGGTTTGCTGTCATAAGGAATGTTCCTTTCACCATATTTGGCGGAAAATATTGGTTCCTCAGCACCCACCACCCAGGCAAACTGTGACTCGAGTTTTATACACCTGAACCAAGACGCTGCTTGCGTGAAGAGAGCTTTGTGTCCGTTATTCAGTAGCAACAGGAAAAGCAAGTTGTATGACAAATATCCCTCATTCCAGGCCATTTTATCGTTTTCTTCAGATTTTTTTAAAATTAATAAATATTATTGCCATTATAATTTCAAAATGAAATTTTTACCAGCATGAGGAATCTTTTACACAGCACAGAGCATCTGTGGTTGTCTGCAGTTTGTTCAATCTTCCTCTCGGTATAATACATTATGATGAATTATTACTTCACTAGCTTTTTAGAAGATGTATAAAGAAAAATATTAGTAAATACGTGAAAATTATATAGTTCATTTCAATGAAAAAAATATTCTAATATATCACACTGACACTTCTGAGGAGTGCCATTTACATAAGAATGCACAGTCACTTCCGTTATAGCGGGAGGAATTTGGGGAAGCTAGACACAAGAGGACCAAGAGTAAAGGGTTTTGCAGCAGAATACAAAATTATGTGTCTTGAATGAAGTCATAAGCTTACGTAACTTCTGATGATATTAAATCTTCAACAAGTTCCTCCTTCGACTCCAAAGTCATAAATAGCTACACCTAAAGACGTCTCTCTAACAAATATTCGCTAATAACAATTTTAATAATAAGCATAAAATACCATGTCTGCACCAATCAAAGAAGCACGTTTTTTATAATTATAATAATCAATTATTTTGCCCCATTAATTGCAAAATTGCAATAGATTATGAAAAATTAGATTACTTTGACCAGCAATTTTTAAAGCCAATTTTTCTGGTTGATAATCTTTTCCAAATAATAATGACTGTAAAGTGAAAGAGATTCTCAAAGCAGCTTAATTTCTGGCAGCGTCTTCAAATGGCAGTTATTCTACTTCTTCTGTAACCCTCAGGGTATGGACCATGGTCATGCTGTGAAATTGTCTCCTTAGAGTGGTATCATTTATAAATCGTTCGAGGCCCCTTTATCTGCTATGACGCAGAGTCACACACGGGTGACGGGGTCCGCCGAATATGACGCAAACATCCACCTACACCTGTGCTTTTCAAAGCTCAGGCAGCAAAATTACTTTAATCACCACATCTACCTTTCGTAAAAAGGTAACAAAAAAATATAATTTATCCGCACAGTTTTCATTACTCCGACATATGGCAAGTATCACCGGAAAACCGTTGGACGACTTGTTGATGCAATTAACTGGCGAAACGTTTCAAGTTCCTAAAGATTAAACCACAGAAAATAATTAAGTATTTTATTTGAATTACGAATATTAGTAACTGTCAAAACCTCCGCTAAAGGAAGCCAATTATAGTCACTCCCGTTTCAACGCACTAATTTCATTATCAACTATCACGAGGTCATTGGAGCTATTTACTGATATCATAGAAAAATCTGATGATAGAATGGAATTTTTAAAGAAATAAACAAATCAGTACATGCTCTAATGAGATGATATTTTATTCCAGTTCACCCGCTGAAATTTTTCAGATTCCTAAGCGCCCTCACATTTGGCTAAACCCTATAGCGTACGTACTTTTCATCATTCTTCCACATTTGACCAAAGAAGACGACGCAAATGGATTAGAAATAGCTGTAAACTTTTAATGCCTCGATGTGGTGAGCGCTGAAAGAAGAAAGCTGGGTAGAGAAGAGGAGAAACAATGACGTGTGAGATAGGATGGAAAGGGAAAGGAAGCCGATGATTGTTGTTTGAAAAGTTTGGTGTGAGGAAAAAGTTTAGGAAATTGAATCGAGGTCGTACTCGAATGTAACGGTATGCCCAAGGGAATGTCCGTGGGGTGAATGCCGTTTAATTGCGGCCGAGGGAGAATAATCGGGGTTTGCGAATCAAATGGAGGGAGATTAAAAGATACAAACAGTTTTTAGGAGAATAAACGGTGGTATTTGGATATCGTCTAGCAGAAAAGGAAATAGTTTACTCCACCAGGTCGAGGAAATTGGCTGTAGGGTCCCTGAAATCTCGGTTACAACTTGATACAATATTCAATCATTATCACAAGAGCATTCAGTTTAAATCTTTGCCATTTCATTGGCTTGATAGAATGACTGGGATTATGATTCAATATTATATTCAAATGTAACATGTAACTGGAAACCAAAGGAACTACAAAGGCAGGTGTTGTAATACGCCTCAGAAACTCAAACAAACATCAGTAATTTAAAAAAGAGACAGATCAAGTTCGCGTTATATTCGATTCACCTCCACATATAACAAAGAGGCACTAAATATAATCCCGTACGGGTGGTTCGTTAATTGGCGACCAAAACTTCACAAACATTTTCTACTGAATTACCACAAATCATTTTCTACTGAATAGGAGGTTAGTTCGATATGGGTAGAATAGTTAGGATAATGGCAGTAGAGTACAGAAAAGTAGAGTGGAGGAAATGACCCTCTCATAACGAGAGGCGTGAGGGCGCGCATAGTCCATCGTCCCATCCGGCGGATACAGCGCTACAGTTGAAGTGCTCTCCACACAGAACTCAAGTGGAGATCGAGATTCTCGGCTAAATCCAACCCCGTCCCTCTCCGCCGGGATTCGCGGTCTATGGATGGGAAGCCAATACTCTAAGACGCCGCAACACCCACGAGCCCATATGTTCACAAACACTCTCAAGCCCTACTAATTACTTCAGTAACAATAACATCCCTGAACGGAGCAGTAGTGGTTTGGAAACGTTATTGGGGATAGCTATTTTCCTGAGCGCCATGAACAGCCATACGAGCGTTCTTATCACAGGCCAGATTCCCCATAATAGTTTTGATTCTGAGACAGCTTCGTTGGGTTCGCGTAACCTCTCTCTTCCTCACATGAAATTGCTCGAGCATTTGAAGTTGCTTAGTCGCTATGATGGGGAAGCGAGAGCATATTATAAGAAGTACATATGTACTATGCTTGGGGAATCTGCCAACATACAAACTCGAGTGCATTAAATCAATAAGTAAAATTACATGGTCGACCAATTGATTTTTCTACAGGATTAAATGTCACTGATATTTAAGCAAAAGCCGATTAATGGAATTTTTATGGGAATTAAACGGAAATTAAGTGGAGCATTTTGATTCAAAAATATGTACCACTGCAAGATTTAATTTTTGGGATAAGTCTTTAGTTATGGAAGGTACTGCTTTCAGGTATGGATAGCTAGGTAAGGCTACTACATTTGGTCTTTTAATATATTCAATTAAAACAATGAATGGGAGAAAAATTGTTATATCGTCATCAAACCAGGTACTAAAATGAAGAGGAAAGCAAAGCTTTATTATAATTTTAAAGTATATACTTTCTAACGTGAGAAAGAAATCCTACATAGCCAAAGACAGCGGCGATTGTGGAATTATGCGGGAGGATTTTAAGAAGTGTGTCACTGTTGCAGTGTCTTCCACGACTGCTGGGATGGGAAAAAAAGGACCAAGGGAGAAAATGATCACAAAAATCTGATAGAGTTTGATGACTTGGAAAATGCTGTAGAAGACGTGAATTGTGATAAGTTGTCCAAATTACGGAAATGAAGATTACAGTGCGAGATTGATAGTCTGCCTGCTCTATAAGAACAAAAAACACGGAGTAAGAATGAAGAAATGAAGTAAAACAGAAGCAAAAATATACAAAAAAGCTCAACAAGAATGCGCGTTTCCTGGGCGTTCTTCAAAATGTACCATGAATCCAAAATCAAGGAAGCCCAAGAAATTGGAATCGAAAAAATGGAGGTGAATGGAGAAGATACCTAAACGATCCTTTTCACGAATGGCATAACAATTATTCCATAGGAGCTAAAATACTGCAAGCATTCTTTAACTCAAAGAATTGAGGACTACATAGACATTAATGAATAATAAAGCAAGGAGCACAAAAATTCTTGCGTGCAAAAGAGAGAAGCTGAAGATGGATGCTACGCAACAATGGTGAGGTTCAAGAACAGTTGGAATCCTTCGTCTCCCCTGAAAGCTACATGAATGAAGAAGGGATGAAAGAAGTTCAAGAGACATCGACTAAATATTTGCTCTGGCAATGGCATTAGCAATAAAGAAACAACTGTAGTGCCCAAAGAGAGTGAGATAGCTGGTAATTAAGTATCTGAAAAAATGCATACCGAGTGTTACAACATTGGGCTTAGAGACAAACATCATTGAAAAGCCGGCACAAATGAAAGTTAGGAATTTCAGAAGCTGGTGCAGGAAGCGATTATAGGCAAAAGGAGCTGTTAGAAACAGAAACAATAAGTGTACAAATGAAAAGAAGAGGAAAAATAATATACAGGAAAAAATCGGTATTACTCAACGCACGTTCCCCACGAATGTTTCCACATGTGATGGTATTACCGAGATGGGTGATGGAATTAACACTAGAACGCCCAGGCAGGTCATTTTGACCCAAACGTGATTTTAAATTCATTTTTTTATTTCATTTTCAATGAGAGCAGGATTTCCTCCCGTGACTTTTATTCATTTTAACATGCTTTTATGTCCAAAAATGTTCACCTTTCTGGAGTAATTCGTACATTAGTTTTTTTAGAATTTACCTAGAACGCCCATACGGGTCATTTTAACCCAGATATGTATTTGCACTTTGTATCATCACCAAAACTTCTTTTTTATTAGTGTTTACTAGTTATTCTGCTGCACATGTTGTCCGTCCCACTTTGTCCTATCTTCCTCATTCGGTTACTTTCCATGCCTGGATCATATTTCAAAAATATTCTCATATTCCTTCCTTCCACTTCGTATCCCCACCCTTCTCATTTTTTGTCCGGTCGATTCATGGCATATTTAGTAATTAATTTGTTGGCAATGCACAGTGTACCTTATCACTATTTTAGAGTGCAGAGAATACAATATTGCTCCTTACTGACGTATGGACTATGCTCACTTTGTTGCTACCAGCTCTACTTTTTCTCTCCAAATGACAAGTGGATAATACAAATTCAATCTTCCTCTTTGTTCCACAGAGTAAAGTTTGTAGCTAAAATTTTGAGTTTTATGGTGATACTGGGTTTGAATTTCTCTGTATTCAAGCATGTTTTTGAGTCGCTCATTGCCATCTGTTGAAATTCATGCGGAGCTGCAAATGATTCAGGGGGATGAGTCGGATGGTGGAGAGTTTTTAATTCACAGCTCCAATAATGAGCAGAAATTTGAAACTTGCAAAGAATCAACCGATTCTTCAGAAAATGACGATGAATGCAGTCAAGAAACAAAAAAGAGTGCATTTAAATATGAGCTAAATATTTGGCGAAAAACGTTATGTTATTTTGATTAGTACATTCATATTTTTCACAACTTTGTTGTAATAGGTATGTTTAATTTTGGTAGGACGAAAACTGTCATGAAACAGTCCTACATCTTGTAAGTAGAGGAGGAGGACGACACGGTCAAGGATAACAGTATAAATAGTCAACAAATTTCAGACTAGTATGCGTCTCATGCTGCCTTTTCTTCGCCAATGCAGAAATAATAACACAGACAACTTCTTAGCATCTCTTAAATTTGGCTCAATTTCTCAAGGAAAAATCCTTGTATTTTAGTTGGAATTGTGAATCGGTCTAGAAGAGAAGTACCGATCTCTAAAAAAATGCATGGAAAAGTATTCCATTAGAGTAATTAAATCTTACCATTTTACATTAACGATTTAGCAAGGAAATTGTGGGAAATATGTCCTAGTAATGAGTTCTCTTCACTCCAGTGTTAGTGTAACTAATTCTAAGAAAATATTCCTCACCCTGTGTCGCACTATAATGCAACGAATATTGGGTGGACGTAGTGGAAAAAATTGCAACGCAGTACATAGTCAAAGTATTATCAATAAGATGGCCTATTCATAGTTTCCATAACATTCTAGACCTGGTAGCAATCAATTCTGTTGTAATATACAAGGCCGTTACTGGGAGGAAAATTTCACGAATAAATTTCATCCATCAACTTGCAGAGAAACTATACAGTGGTTACACGAATAAGAGATGGGGTCTGGAACAACCTTTTGACATTATAATACATTGAATGCAAACAGGCTGAGGTGTCAAACTACATAGAATTATACAGGAAATAAAAGGCCAATTCTGCAACAATGAGGCCAGTGCCATAAAAAAATTGTATACACATGTGCCAAATGCATTAACAAAAAACGGTAAAATTATTATTATTATAAACAATTCAATGTATTTTTATTCCTAATACATCAGATTTATACATGTGCACCATTGCAATAATAAGAATCCCAAAGTTAGTTACTATTGATTTTCGGGAAAATTCCTACTTCGACCGAAAAATAATATTTTAAACTCATTTATTGAAACCAAACATGGAAAAATAATAGATATGTATTAAATAATGTGAAAAGTCTTCGTAGTATATTGAGCTGTGACACAATAAGCAAGAAAAATGGAATAAAATTGAAAAAAACGATAAATTGACACAAATTTCGTAAGTTTATATATCAATAAATCATCGATATTGTCAAAGTTATGAAAGTTATAAAGTGAAATAATCGATGAATGTGAAGAGAAAGAGTTACAGTTTGTAGGAAAAACTGTAAAAATGTAAACTTAATAGTGAAAAGTGAGGAATAATTTCATTAATTACTGTGGGTCAAAATGACCCGCTTTGGGCGTTGAACGATGTTGAAAAGTCCGGGCGTTCTAGTGTTAACTCACTCTAATTTCTCCTATCTGATTGGGGATTCTGCGATTTATTTATGTCTCTATTTTCGAAATACTAGCATTATAATCTTACATGTTTTCATTTTCAATTCTTGGAAAACTTGATGAATTACATTTAGTGACTTTTGAAAATCATCGGGATTTCCTGCTGTACCTGCGATCTCGTCTGCAAAGCGGGATATATTCATTCCTCTTCCAATAATTATGATTCCATCCGATGCAATACCTTGGACAACTCTCGATGGATCCTCCAAGTACATGTTGAACAGTGCTGGAGTCAGGTTGCATCCTTGTTTTATTCCTTTATTACATTTACATCTACATCTACATCTGCATTCTACCCCGCAAGTCGCCTCAAAAGGCGTGTGGCGGGGGGTGTTTGGACACCAGCCGTCAAAAAAACAAAAATCAAAGTTCCACCTAGCATTTATTAAAGTCCTTAATTGTTCGGGGGAAAAACGAATTCCCATACCTATCCGTTCGGCAAAATATCTCTCTTAATTTATCGATTCTGTCGGACCTGGAAATATAATGTGGTTCTAATATGATGTTCTCCGTGTCGCTCTGAAAGATATTCATTCTCAATTGCTCAAGCAATCTAAGCCTAGCGCGCAGCCTCCGAGTCTCTAGCGGCTCCCACCCTCAATCGTTCAAAATCTGTGTAACGCTTTCTGTACGTCCGTAGCAGTTTTTGACGAATCACGCAGCTTTCCTTTGTATTTTATTAAGTTCATTGACTAGGTCTTTCTCCGCCGGATCCCATATGCTCGCTGCATATTCAAGGTGAGGCCGGACGAGTGCGAAATAGCACTTCTCCTTCACTTTCTCATCCGAAGATCTTCCCACAACACGCTTGACAAATCCTAGCTTCTTCAGGGCTCTGCCACAAATATTTCTTATATGTGTCCCCCACGATAGGTTCGAAGCTATTATTTGTCTTCCGCCTTTCATTCGCAATGTGATGACTTGCTTATCGTGTATTCAGTAGATTAAATCTATGCAAATATGTTATTTATAGGGTAATAATTGGATTTATAGCCAAAGCACCTTGTTCTGTAGAACAAAAATAGTCTTCTCGATCACATCAATCAAACGTGCAGTTAATAATGCTTAGCAAATCAATTTCCATCCTGTTTTCATCGTACAAATTTTTTAATTAATTGAGAAAAATGTTGAAAATTTTCAATAAGCATCATGTTCTAACTTAATCTAAATTTGGATGTAATTTGAGTAATTTGCAAAATTAAGGGGTTATGCGCATGGCGGATGACGTGGAGATTCAACGCAATTATAAGGTTAGGCGTTTTAAAGGAACACAAATGTGTGACGAATGTCAGTTGGGATATATTATGTACAATAGGTCAAAAATGGCAATTGAGTAAGAGTGCGAAGGAAAAAGATCGAGTGAAGTGCATTGCGAAGTGAAGTAAATGGAAAGGAAAACAAATATAAGGAGATTGATTTTTAGGTTGAGCGGGTATGAGATCACGGCCCCGCGATGAGAAAAAGTGATGCGAGTCCCTCTCACAAATAAGGGCTCTTGGATGGGCTGGAGGCGGTAGCGAAGCCACCCTAATATGGAGTCAATGTGCGTGGTGGCGTGTGGGAAGTGAGTCGTGTGAGTCGAAAAACAGCGGCATCGTGCAGTCATCGGATTTTGAGACGGAGTATTAGGTAAAACTAAAAAGGCAAATTTTGCTTACGAAAGTGATTGGTGTGAGGGAAAGGACACCGGTGGAAGGGTTGAACGAGATGGGTGCTCGATAACTGTTGAGGGTGGTTTAGCTGGCCACGACTTGGGGCGGAAATGCCAACCAACTGACCGAAGCAGATGCAAATAAACTGCTACCCATGTAAGAAATGTAAAAAGAGTTGTTTTACCATGATGCGACTTCCCCTAGCACCGACATCATTCAAAATCGCATCTCCGCTGGCTTCCGAAATTCACTGACCATAGGCCTTAGAAGATACAGAGATTTATCATAACCTGGAACAAGTCACCTCAGGGAAAACAAAGATATAAATTACAATTAAATAAATATCGCATCCTAGACAGGAATAAAAAATTTATAAAATTCATACTGATGTATAGAATTTAGGTTGAATTTAGTTTTCACTCATGTTTTCGATGATGCACACAAAAAAGGTATGAAAACATGCATAGCTGTACAAAATGGTATGACAACATATTTATACTAGAAATAATCGTAGAGATCCCTGATCCTTTTCTATAACCCTTCCAATCGTACTAATTTACAATCTATGTATCAATGAAATTAACAATTTTTAGTTTTTTTGGCAACTGATTCTATAGATAACTTTGGAAATCAAAGGCAGAGTACATTTACATCTACCTAATAACCTTCAAGCCACCGCATGGGTGTGTGGCAGTGGGTATTTGATCACCAGTCGTGTAAATAAGTAAGCTTTTGGGAGGTAAAATGGTGTCAGGTATTAAGGGAGTCTATTTAGTGGAGCTTAGTTTTTGTTGTGGTCGCTTAATGTGCACGGAAAGAACGAGTTTTTTCTATCTTTCTGTTCGGCAGTGTATCTCTCTTCTTTTATCGCATCTGTCAGACCTAGATGTAGTGAGGCGTCATGATAATACTCTCTGTCTCGCTTTGAAAAATATCAGTTCTGAATTACTCAAGCAACTTAAGCATAGCGAGTAGACTCCGAGTCTCTAGGGGCTCCCACCTTAATCCTTCTTTAAGTTGTGAGATTCTAAATGTACGCGTAGCAGTTTTTAACGCAGCGCGCCACTTTCCTTTGTATTTTATTAATTTATTTGGCTAAATCTTTATGACCAGGGTCCCAAATGCTTGCGGTGTATTCGAGGTGTGGCCTAACCAGAGCAAATTAGCATTTCTCATTTACTTTTTCATCCGAGGACCTTCCAAATATACGTTTAAATAAACCTAGGTTCTTTAATGCTGTGCCACATATGTATTGTATGCGTATTCCCCGCGATATATCAGAAGTTTAAGTATTACCCAGATTTTTGACTGTATCTGAAGATTTTATGTTTACTCCACCCACAGCATAGTTATGGCATTTGTGTTATGCTTTTCGCAGGATGTAAACTGTGGTGCATTTCCTGATATTTAATTCTAACCCCCACTCCTAGCACCACGAAGGAACATTGTTAAGACTCGATGACCGAACTTCCAAGTCCGCGTCTTCACCTATTTCACGGTATATAAGTGTATCGTCTGCATATAATCTTAATTTACTGCTATCTCGAGAGCTTAGGTCA
This sequence comes from Ceriagrion tenellum, assembly GCA_963169105.1. Taxonomy (NCBI): domain Eukaryota; kingdom Metazoa; phylum Arthropoda; class Insecta; order Odonata; family Coenagrionidae; genus Ceriagrion; species Ceriagrion tenellum. Next base: position 116,059,067 of record OY720638.1, on the reverse strand, counting down.
TTTATATAAATTGTGAATAAAAGAGGGCCGATCACGCCTCCTTAAGGAACACCGAATGTGATTTCGACCATATCCGAGATAAAACCATCAATAACTACTTCTTGTTTTCGATCACTGAGAAAGTCCCTCATCCAATTCACCATCATTTTATTAACTCCGCATGATTCTGATGAGTTCTTTGAGAGGAACTTTGTCAAATTCCGTCTTAAAATCAAGGAATATCGCGTCGATATGCTTAATCGATTCACCTGATTTTAGGATATCATGAAAGAAGAGCGCAAGCTGTGTTTCGCAGGACCTGCCCATACGGAAGCCTTGCTGACTGCTATGTAAGCAGTGACGATTTTCCAGGAATGTTACAATATTGCTAAGGACAATGTGTTCGAGGATCTTGCATAAAAGTGATGTTATAACGATATAGGCCGGTAATTTCCATTTTCTCACTTCTATTTCCTTTTTTAAATATCGGAGTAACGTTGGCTATTTTCCAGTCTTGGGGCACCTTGCCTTCGGATAATGATTTGCTATATGTAATTTCTAAGAATGGTGTAACCTGTAGTACTAACTCCTTGAGAACGCGTGCAGGTATTCCTTCTGGACCTAGGGACTTGCTACTTTTCATCAAACGCAGTTGTTTAATCATTCCATCACGTTGATTTGTTATGTTAGCCATCGGCTCGTTAAAGTCAGGAATGTCTAAATTGTGTATTGTATCATCCTTAGTGAATACACTTTCGAAATAGTGGTTTAATAAATTGACTTTGTCAATGCTGTTGGTGACCACTTTGTCATTTGTTTCCAATAAAGACTCTTCTGACAAAGATTCCTCCTGGAGCTCTCTCGCGTAAGACCAGAATTAATGGTAATTCACCGAATATTTTTTCTTTAAGTTTTGTCGAGTAGTACGCCTTGATTTCTTCGTTTTTGAGCGTTAAGAAACGTATATTTCTGTCGCTGCAAGCTTCATTGTTTTGTTACTTAACTTAATAGAATTTTTATATAGATTGTGTAGTTGCCTTTGTCTTCTAAGCTCCCGCCATATTTTGTGGCTATACCGTCGAGGCTCTTTACTCACCCGTTTGAATTTATATGGAATATATTCATCGATTCCTTTACGCAGAAATTCCAAAAAATATCTCCATGATACTTCGGTGCTCTCGTCCTTCATTGTGGCTACGATTTTCGTGAATGAAGCTTCTAGCGTCTCTCCGATTTTACGCAATCGCATTTGTCAAATAAGTAAACTTAACTTTTAGGTTTTACAGTGGATTCCACTGTAATTTTCTAAGTTGTAAAAATTACTTTTTGGTCACTTATGCCTTTGAGGACATCGACGCGTTTAATCATAGTAGGGTGACTAACAGCTAAAAGGTCTAATATTTTATCTCGTAGGTTCTCGTAGGTAGTCTCGTAGGTTTGTTTACTACTTGAGTAAGAGAGTGGTGTGAAAGTCTATTAAGTAAGGCCTCGCTTATATCACGCCTCCTTTATCTTGTTTCAACGCTATTTGTTTTCCAATTTATAGCCAGGAGGGTGAAATCTCAACCGATAATCATCACGATTTTGTTATATTTCGAGGTAAATGATGTTAATTAATTTTCTAATTTGGAATATAGTGGTCTTTAAAATGAGTATATATGCATATTTCTGTTGTTCTGTTGCTTGAATATATTTTGGAGACGGGTTTAACAATAAAGATTTTTTCTATTCCTCCTTATTAAAATGGCTCCGAAAATAGGTTTATGAGAGATCAAATTGTAAAGATATGGAAGAGACGTATTGTGAATAGGCAAAAATGGGAAAGAACCAAACATCATCTAGGTGATTATGTTGATCCATGCAAGCGTTACCAGATAAGGTGAGATGTATAACTGTAGGTTAACTAACAGCTAAAAGGTATAATATTTCATTACCTCTCGTAGGTTCGTTTTCTACTTGAGTAAAAGAGTGGTGTGAAAGTCTATTAAGTAAGGCCTCGCTTATATCACGTTTCCTTGAACTTATTTCAACGCTATTGGTATTCCAATTTATAGCCGGGAAGGTCATTGATGAATATTAAACAAGTATTCAGAGGCTGTTGCATTTTCAGCACGAGTCCCCCGGATTATATAAACAAGCAAACTAAGACACAATAATAGAATGAGATAAACAATAATGTGTATACTAGAGTTTTGTGCATGATTGGAAAAGAGTGGATTGACTCGTAGATTGTATGGATTGGAAAAAAATGTTAGTTTCTCCGGAGACGTAGAATTTTACTGGCCCTACAAGAAATGTATTGACCGTGGATGTTCCGGCATAAACCAACAGGTATATGAAATACTTAAATTTTGAATTTCAGCCGAGGATGGAAGTAATGGTTTCTCAACTTGAACTTTTGGGACATCATCAAAGTCAGTGGAGCCAATTTACTTAGGAAATCCAGAAATGATTGCCCTAATTTCAGAGAAAATAAAGAAGACGAAATTTCCTGCAGCCCATGAAATGCTTTATTGATTTTCATCATTTATCATAGAGATATTAATATTCAAGTTCTTAAGGGCAAAATTATCGTACACTAGGAGGTCTTCGGCGTATCGTATATTATTACAATGCTGAATGAAGAATGGCAGATCGCGAAAGTAGATTGAAAAGAGAAGATATCCAAAGAAAATTAGAGGCGCAGACTATAGATGGCGATCGTCTTATATATAAAAGTCGTAATTCGTCGACGCCAGAGTACTGAGTCTTGGATTGAGAATGATCGCCGAAGGATATCATGGTTGAAAGAAAATGAAGCATTCAGTGAATGGAAATTCATATTCATCTTAATCAGTTAGTGCTATTTATGTACCTGATATTGGATTTTATATAGTTTGTTGAAAGTGTCCTTATTTCAAGACGGTGAAAATCCACTGAAATACCTAATAAATACCACAGTGCGATAGAAAACAGAAACAGTTTCTACAGTAACCCACTCTAACACAAACTTTATCATTAGTTTGCCATTTTATTCATAGGTCGAGCATTCCTTCACAAAATTTATATACTTATTGCTAAAATAAAGTTCAAAAAAGCAGTTAAAAATTTGAAGCAAAAAATATGCTAAAAGTTAATGAATTCTATTTCTATAGTAGCTATAAACACTAAATTTCATCATTGAGTATTTCATATTTTGAAACCAATGGATACAATATTGCGCATAAAAATCAATATGATTGATCAAAAACAATGACAGATTAATTTACCCTCTTTCTGGAATAAGTGAACAGTAAAAAATAATATTTATTTGTGCTGTACGATTATCGTGACTTATTTTAACGGATTCACTTATAAAACAGCCTCGATACTTTCATTTTCAACCGGAGTAATCTGGTTACCCTAAAAAATGTCTCCAAACTTTCTGCTTAATATAGAATATAAATAATATTTCGTCGTAATAATGTTCTTAAATTATCCGCGTGCAATTAATTGAAAGCACTCTAGCCCAAAAAATTCAAACTTGTGCGATTGAAAATGTTACCTGGGGTAATCTCGTTACCACTGTGGTATTCTGAGGGATAACAGAGTATGTACGGTTGTTGTATTCAAATTTCTTTAAAACCCATACTATGCTGATAGTAAATACCTTGCCTAAAATACAAAATTTAGAGGATTACTTATTATTAGTGATAGACGCGAATTTTATAACTGTACCTAATTCTACTGACGTCATGTTTTGACATTTAGGGAACAGAGGTTTTTGAGGGAACGACTTACTTTTAGACAACCAACTATTATTAAATAAAGCAGCTTATGACTACCTGTAAGATGGTTAGTTGTCTTTGATTGGAGTAAATAGAGACTACGGGAATAAATCAATTCTAGTGAGGTAAGAAAAATATAAATTATCACTTATGGTCTCTATTACAGTTGTAAAAATGGACGCTAAAAAGCACAGAGATATTGTCAGAAACTCCAAAAACCTATGAGGAGAACTATAATTTCCGTACCCCTCCTCACTCCTCTCCGCAGAAATATTCTTGAAAATCAATAACTTTACCCGAATTACCAGCCTTGATCTACAGTTCTACAAGTTCTTCCTTTCTCAATCTTCCTTCAACCTTAGTAATCCTTAAACTCCACTTTCTCAGGCGAGATATCGTAGAACAGTATGATGAGTAAAAGCTCAAACGATTTCGTACTGTTTACTAATTTTTTATTTCACCTCTTTCTACACGTGTTTCAACTGACTAGCAGTCTTGCCTGAGGATGACTGCTATTCAGTTGAAACACGTGTAGCAAGAGGTGAAATAAAAATTAGTAGACAGTACGAAATCGCTTGAGCTTTTACTTAGTAATCCTTCCTCATCGACACTACAACGGCATTTAACGGACAATGTTCTCAGACTTATTAATGCTCTACGTGAAGCGTAAATTGTCACCGCAAAAGAAAAACTACGTGTATGGAATGCTAATCCGAGTACAAACATAATAAATTAGTTTTTAATTAAAATATTGGATCAAAAGAATATTTGCTCTGTCACTAGCAAAAAAATCGGTTTCAAAGTCATGACTTAAATGCGAAACTAACAAAAGGAAAAGGAATAAGTAAAAAGGTATATTCAGGATATTTCCGAAGAGCTCCGGTGAAATGTACATTTTTGCGGGAAAAACTGATATTCCTTCAAGAAGAGTGAATGATTTTTGCCCGAGGGGTTTCTTTCCAGGAATGGTAGTATCGTGCTCCTACAACTCGTATGTTCTATTCACCCACACTTGTTCTTTGAAAAATGTGGTTAATTCAGCCAGAGAAAAGTGCTAAAGAGAAAGGACTGAGAAGTATGGCGGCCAATGATAAAACATGCGATGAATGTCTGCAAGAATTCGCTCTAATTTTTTCATATTTATTTAACAATTTTACATCCTGAGTGACAAATGTCACCCACGAGAGCATTCTAAGGTTAAACCTCTGAAAGTTTAGATTAAAATGTTGGCCCAAATTTTACATATTGAGGCAGAATGCAACGTATACTTAAAATAATAAAAAGTGATCATCGTGAAAAAGTTTCAACTTAAAGAAAAATGTTATATTTAACATTCAACATAATGCAAAATCTGCAATAGTGAGCTGCTCGAGATCACGACGGCCGATCTGCATGTGTAAACCTAATGTATGTAGTCAAGGCAACTGCTGGCTGACATTATAGATCGTCTCAACCTTCCTATGGAAATAATTTAATATAGAAGGATTGGTGTGGGAATAACTGTAAGAGGGAATTTAACAGGTAGAATAATCACATTTATAGTAATAGCCATATTGATCGGTTTTGGGGCAAATTACATGGACAGAGAATATAATATATTGTCTTGTGAAATTTGTGGCAGCTGAAGTAATCTTAATTATAATCCAAGCGTCAGAGTTTTTGCCAGGGTCATCATAAAAAATTTAGACTCCTTATGACTAATGTTCAAGGGGGTTCCGCTTTTATGCTCGTAACGCATCAGACAACAATCACGACAGCTAGAACCACTTTCTCCAGGTAACCATTCACAAATCCAACGATTCACCATCGACAGCAGAACCATCTCAAAAATAATTGTCATTTGAGTAGGCGAAAGAGAATCGTAACTGCGCTTGTTTATCTGATAGCAAGGTCTCAACAAAGACCCTTTTCCACAACTTTCTCCCGCTCTTCTTAATGGCATTTACTGGACGCATTTTCGTCGGTACACTTGGCAACTTGGGAGATTTCCGAGGTGAGCGGTCATTCTTAGTCAGTAAAGCGTGTGTTGCTCAACGGGGCTGTTAAGTCACCACTCAAAGAAATTTGTCTAGTATGTTGCATCGGAGGTGGATTAATTTTTTTTATAATTAGCTCTATAATGCACTACATTGGTTTCAGCCCATTTAACACGCAGCCTATGACAAATGGAAAAAAGCGGAAGCGTTATATCATTTTAATAGCATAGGAGTTTGCTCGCAAGGTTCGTTTTCCGCGATAAATCCCTATTAACCCTATTTAGTTGTAAAGACTATCCATGGCACTAGATACTGGATAATTGACACTGAATACAATAATAACAGCATTTAAGCGCCAGATATTGCCGCAAAATCTCAAACTCAGTAATCAGCCTGGGGACTCTCTGGGGGAAAATAACCTTAGGGGAAAGACGAAAGGCTCTGGCTTGGTTTAATTATTTCAGCATCAAAATGCTCTTTCACAAAATATTCTAAAAAAAAGCTTTTCCTTTCATATTCTATATCCGTCGTGGTTCAGTTCTCTTAGAGCACAATTGGGCGCTCATCTGCTCAGTTCTATCATTCTACTTACACCAAGTGCCTTACTGCGTTGGCGGCCTAGCGGTTAGGCGCAGTTACTTTTACCTAACTTACTCTGCTCATCAAAGTCTCATGCGCCTAAATTTAATGTATCTCAAAATGACACGCAGATGCTGGATACTCTTCAGAGAACCTGAATCGGCTCAACCTGCTTCATCATATATAAACTTCGCCACTCTACCTCCATTAGTAGGAGATTTGAGCGACAGAAACCATCTACAAATGACTGATGCCCACACGATAACCGCCCCAATTTTGTCAAGATCCTCTTCAGAGGAAATTATACCTATGAAATTTGGATGGTACCTCATGCAGGAACATACCCAAAGGCTGGAGTAGGTTCCCCGAAAAAATAAGTGTGGCCAAGCAGTTGCATACATTATATAAAAGTAATTTTGCTTCTACTGAGGTAAAATATTTAGGTCACACTATATCTAGAACAGTGCTACTCCGAGACCAAGAGAAAAGAGAGACTGCGCAGAATATGCCTATCTTATACTCCCTCGAACGCGACAGTGTGAGAATTATTTCAAGGTATAATTAACTATAACAAGTGAATTGTAGGTAAACACGCCGAAAGAGCAAGAACATTCACAAGAATATTAAAGAAAGGGAGATTTCTCAGGCAACCCCCTTATTTTGAAGAGGCAATCCAGAAATTGAAAAATGCACTAACCCGCAGCCATGTGCTGGTACAACCAGATTTTTTTAAAGATTTTATTCCCTCAAAAGAAGCGAGTAACTTTACTATAGAGGCAATGTTATCACTGGAAAGCTATAGGGAGGAACATCCATGTGCGTACTCATCAAGGCAAATATATCCTGGAATTTTGTTGGCCATGAAGGAGAGGGGACTGCCAGCGACTTTGGGTAGGTTGGTCACTTCCGATAACATTTGCAGGGATGAAATATTGAAAATCATAAACGAATATACCGCGTTTTAACGGCAATTTAGTCTGAAGGGTTCACAAAGTCGTTTAGCGAGGCAGACATAAAAACTTGTATATTATAACGGTAACTCATAAGCCCGGAAAGAAACATTAAAATTCTCAGGCCCTGAGAAGAAGAATCAAGTGGAAACGTTTCCTACGATGATGTTGGAGAAATCGCGAAGCAGAGAGGAGAGGAGGAGTGTCGGCAATGTCGTTTGCTGGAATTCTTCGAGGGGGCTTATAAAGTCGGTTAACAGACAAGGGTATGAGAGTTATGGTGTACAGATTTATGGGATTCAAAACTGCCACGGGCGACTACTTGAAGAAATATTTGAGTTCGACGGACCTTGAGAAGGGTAAAAGACGGTGATATTGACGATGTTGCGAGTAATTTCGAAGTAGTATCACAATAGGCGTCTGGTAAACCTATACCACCTCACTGGAGCTACCGGCGATAGATAGGCCCTTCTACTTCACTTCAAAAGATAGCAAAGTACCGTTTCCCTAAGCATAGATCGAAGAAAGTTGCATCAAGACGAATTTCAATCATTTTCGCTGTACTTAGAGATGGTTGTAATTCCAGACCACAGCACGGAGACCGTGGCTGCTGCCTGTGATACTGAACACAGAAATGAGTTGGATGCTAATATTCGAGTTTCTAGATATGTGCTATCCGATAGGGGCATCAACTCTATGTCCGAGCTGTTTTAATTGGTTTGAGGATATAGAGGTGAAAAGCGTCACCATTGCATCTGGAAACGGACGGAAACCTCGAACGTGTCCACCGCCCCATGGCAAATATCATCAGTCACTATTTTAACTGCCGTCTCAACGATACGATGAATACGCATTCGGAATGGGGGAAAATTTGAAGTACATAAGAAACGTTTACCTACAAATAGAGCAAATGCACGTCTTGGACAGCCAAAGGACTTCAATAGGGATGCGAAATACATGAAGATATAAGGTACAGATTTGGTCGTTGGAATCACCCGAGGTTGTGGAGCTCACGTGGAGCAAGCCAGCAAGTTAAATTGTGGAATTTAAAAAAATTATAAAATTGTCAATATGAAGTTGTTGAGGTCATCCCCTGGACAAGAGTGTAGCTCTTCACTTCTACATAGGATCCTTCTCGAAGTCCACAGAAGTCCCAACCGGGGGCAGCAGAACCCTTCCGCTCATGCTTACTACTGTTGAATTGCTGAGTGTATCATTGCCTTATTGTCGATGTAATGAACAATTGTATTCATTAGAAATACACAAGGAATAAGGAATTGCCCATTATATCTGCTTTTGCCGCAGTATGAAAAGAGGGGTCAACGGATTTGCTCGCCTTCTCTGCGCTCAACGGCCTTGCCCTCGTTGGACTGGTAGCCGTCCAGCGCAGGCCAGTTTGGCAACGCGGTATCGACTAAAATTGCTAAAATTCATAAGTTATAACATTTTTACAGGTTATGGATCATAGAACTTAGAAATAAATTCTAAAAAATGTTGCCATAAATTTAAACTCATGGGGCGTAAACGAATCCACATTGATTGTTTGGATGACTTTGCACTCAAAATCACTCTTTATCTCCGAACCAGTTCCCTCAACTATCCTGAGAGAAGAAGAACAAGAGTTGGCAAAAAATTACCGGACCGTATTATGATCATTTAAGGCCCTAGTTCCTTGCTTTGAAATGACCACAATCAGGCTAGTTTTGACCCTAAATCTACCATGAATATATTTATTTTCATTCTGCTTCCAAAATCATCTGAATTTACGGGCCTTAGCAATACTTTTTCGATGTCATTCTTTAGGCGATGAGTTGTTTTGCATACTTTACACATCTGGGAAGTAAATCCTGTAATGGCAATGAAAACCCTTGGTTCTATGCACTGTAGAGTCACAAATTGCCCTTATTGCCCTTCTAAACGACATTAAGTTTTCCATGCACGTTTTTCATAATGGCATCAAAATTTAATATCCGATTAAGTTAAAAACCATCGATAGGAGGAAAATATTTTTTGCACAAAATTATAAAGATGTATATTTTAATAAATTTTGAATATTACTCCAGCAGTGGTCACAAAGCAGTATTTACTCTCACAACATTGATCTAACTCGTGCGTTAGTGGATTAATTTCCATGCACTTTTAGCCGAAACAAACGAAAAAATAGCTAACTAATTTTTAAACCATAAAATTTTCTGATAATTAGGGAAAATGATTATAAAAGCTCATTTAATTTATTCTTACAGTGACGGTCAAACGTTATCCGGGGTCAGGGATAGTCTTGCATATAACATGTTAGCTATGGCTATTATACGTATAGGTTAGGCTTGTCCTTGTCCCCCACCCAACTCTCCCGCAAAAGGATTTCCATCACGCTATTCCACAAAGAGGACATGTATCATAACAGTGCTACCAGAGCGACTCGGACATAACGAGAGCCACACTGTGACGAGACAAAAAAATTGCACGCGCAGAGATACTGTTCGATATGGATCATCCAAGAAATTACATCATACCTCGGTTAGGCGCCGCCAGGTGCAGTAAATGTTTGTACAACATGTTTTCTCATGCCATCTTCAGTGGAAACATACTGAAATTGGGCCGGGGCCCCATGGGCCTTATAAAAGCAATGTGTTTATTCAATGCCTAAATAAACACAGAAATTTTCAAGTTGATTTTTTACAAGGTGAGTAAATTGAAATAGGTATCAGTCTTGAATATGAAAAGATGCGGAAAAGTGATGTTGCACGCCATGCAGAAGTCAAGCATTATTTCTAGGGTTAAGGTAGTGAAAATGACAGAGCCAACAAGCGGATGGATATTTGATATACGTCATGATATTGTCATTACCGTCCACAGCCTTCGTTACGATATTCTGGGAATCATGACAAAATATAGTAAGCTGTCTGCGGTCCGGGAGAGATATTTAACAGATGAGGCAAAAGAGGTTTGCAAGGATAGGTTAGTATGGAGGAACTTATTGAAGCAGAGTTAGGTGTTCAAATATGTATTTATGAGTGAAACTTTATGACTGTGCCTACCACAGACGGGAACGGCGTGAATGGTATGTATGTATGTATGTAAAATAGGAGACAATTGACAGAATAAGATATTAGTAGAGGAATGGAAAGAAACTGGAATGCGCTTTCTCCTCAGAATCAGATGTCCTTACAAATTTTGGCTGGAAGAAGAGCATGTAAGAGAAAAAGACCATGAAGTCGTGAATTGACGGATGGACCTGGAATTGTTGATTAATGGACAGCTAAACATGACGCTTTAGGTTAGCACTGGAAGACAATGTAAATAGAAAACTAATACGTGTTATATAAAAGTCATTCAAATTCGCAGAAATGTTAAAAACACTCAACCATCATTTGCAATCTCAATCAGCTTGCTTCAGAACTTTCAGAACGATCCGACTTCAGATTGATCCGAGATCAATTGGTGAACAGTTATCATATGATCGTCGAAGGTCTGGGACAAACTGAGCTAATTTGTCAGAATATATTATTACTCGTACGCCCTTAGAGAGAAAATAGAGACAGTCTAAACATTGTCGAGGGTAAGATTGATCGAAATCGATTGATTAACCGGTTTGAAACGTCCAGTGTGTCCTTGAGAAACTAGGAAAACTATTTAGGGGATGCTTTGCGCTGCCGGTGGCACCAGAATGTTTTGTAAGGTGTATTTTACACAATCAGAGGGAGAGAAAGTTTTTTTTTATTCCACCTACTGACTGGTAGGTTTTTGGGTAGGTTATTAGTTATTCTAGGGTCTTAATTTATGGATATCGTTCTGTTTTCCTTCACATATGTCACCTGCCACTAGATCCTTCTTAAAATCCTCATATCGTGTTCCTCTTCTTTTTTTGCTCCGTATGAATACCCTCTTCCGTTCCTCTTTCACGCTTTTTCAGTGTTCTCCCTCTACCACCCTCCTCATAATTCCCTCTCTTTCAAAATGTATTCCATCCATTTTGTCTCATCTAAACCTCCGCATTAGTCCTCTCCTCCCCAATCATATCCAATATCTTCTCGTTCGTCTTTCTCGACACCCAACTCACTCTCTACATCCTCCTCCACACTCACATTTCAAACTCCTCCAGTCTACGTACAACCTCCCTTCGCAATGACCAATGCTCCGACCCATAAAGCGCCATGCTTCATATTAGAGTTTCTAACTGCTAATTCTTAACGTCACTATTCAGAACCCACCTTATCAAGTCCCTTCTTTTTTTAAGATGCTTACTTAGCCAAGGCTTTTCTACATCTTATGTCCTACCCCTAAACCCAATCTCCTCCAAAATACTACCCATATACGTAAATTGCCCTATGCTCTACCCTCCCACCCTTACATTCAACCCCACCTTCTTGCTTCTAGAGAATATAATCCCTTTCGTCTCCTTACCTTCATCCCGTACCCATCGTAGAGCTCCTCTAACGCTTTCAACATTGACTGCAACCCCATATCTGACTGACCAATGCTTGATCATCTGCAAATCTCACTGACTTTATCAGATTCCCTCCTACCCACATTCCCACCTCCGTCTCTCCCAATGACCCCCTACCATTTCTTCTGACTACACGCTAAAAAGCAAGGGCAGTTATGGGTACTCTTGCTGCCTTCCCCTTCCTATCATGGCTCATCCCGATTCTCCAATGACTACCCTAACGTGCACCCTCTGATTCATATATAGATTTTGGATGTGATGCCTGTCCCTCCAATCGACCCCTAATTTCTTCAGCACTTGTATTAATATCGCCCAGTCCACTCCATCAAACGTCTTCTCGAAGTGCACAAAGCAAGCAAACACATCCTGCCCATGGTAAATGCTTCTTCTCCCTAGCGTCCTCAGAACACCTATTGCCTCCCGTATTTCTCTTCCTCTCATAAATCCAAACTGTTTGCCACTCACGATTCATTAGCCCGGTTCTCCAGCCTTCTATTTGTAATTCCAAGGAGTACTTAGGCCCTTATGGGATCTTTCCTCACCCATCACTGCGTTACGATCCCCTATCACTATCAACTGCTTGATTTCAAGTATTTTATCAACTGTTTCCTCTACTTGATCAACCTCTTCCTCTCCATGAGTTAAAGTTAGCAAATAGACCTAGGTTTTAACTAAGTTCATTGGCTCTGCCTTTAGTTCAACTTAATCATCCTATCACTCACTTGTTTGGCAAAGACAGCTTTTCTACCAAGTTTCCTGTTCAGTACGATATTGATTCCACGCTGGATTTCATCCCCTCCGCTATATATCACTATCGTTTTCACTGTAATTCTATCTTACTTCGCTTTGACCGATGGTGTCTTTACCCACCCCATTAGTTTCTTTATATTCTTTAACTTGCCCGCCCTTAGCATTGTCCTCACATTCCATATGCCTATTCTGATGGTTGCATTACTCTTCTGTATCTTCTCTTCTTCTAGTTCAGTATTCGTTTCTACTTCCGGACAAGGATATCATTTGATTACGACCGCAGGGGCCATGCTCCCTCTGCTACCGGGCACAACACCCAGCCTACTAAGCCGAGTCCCGTAGTTGCCAGGATAAATTTCCGTATAATAACTATCCATGATTTCAGATTTTTTAAATTGAGAGTATTCCGAACCCTTCTGAAAAGTGATTTTACTTGACGCAATCACGTGAGATACCTATGTTCAAATTTATTGAATGGGCAATCTCACGTTTTGGGCTTCTTTGTTGAATGAGAAAGAGGTCATGAGAGCAAGAGTTGCATTAAAAATTTCATAGAGGAAAAAAAGCTTTTTTTAACATATCCTTTCCTTACCAAGTAGCAAAAACTTCATTACGAAAATATTTAAATTCTGTGTTAATGCATATTAAACCCGAGGCATTAAGTTGTTCCGCCCGTTGTTGGGGTTTAAGACGATGTGTAATTTCCTAGATGACTAGAATGTACCTAGGTCACCGTGTATTCCACGGTGTCAATAACTCCTTTATAAAGCTAACTAGTATGCAGCAATTCCTTGAGTATAATCTGCACTCCTTATAATAATCATCGCAATTTTATCTTTACATTGTCTCATTTCTCTTTACTCATAAGAAACTCTTGCAGTAGCATACTGGCGTCCGTTACACTGGGATTGAAAATGTGCGCAATATTGCGCATTTATAGAAAGAATTCTCGAAGAAAATTAATATATTAATAAATATTTGGTAAATGAAAGACTTAGTTTCTAATCAGGATCTCATTATTTCCCACCACCAGTACATGCATTAAATGGAAATGCCCGATGAGGAAACGCACTTCCATCAACCTCTTAGCCTTGACCGTTAAAGATATTTAGGCCACAAAGTCTAACACTCATAAATATGGTACTCAATCCTCGGTAAAATAAAGTAAAAGGTCTTTTACCAAATAATATTAATTAAAAAAATTTATAGAACAAAATTCATTTTTCATTCGGTGTATTTTCATTTTTATAATAATGATCTTTCAATTGGCTCTCCTTCTACTTTACTGCAGAGATATATCTATCAAGATCAATGGAATTTGACCTAAAATAAATTATTTATTTGGCAAATTGAACACAAAGTATCCATTTCTCGTGAATAAACTTCATGCCCTTAGGCTATAATCTTTTGAATCTTGAAACAATATTTCATCATTTTTAAGTGTCAAGCATGAAACAATTTCGAAGAATATTAACTCGTTGAGGAAAATTAACTTACTCCTTGATGATACCTGGCTAATTTTACGTCAAAATGACAAAAAAACCTATAAAGTCTAGTTCCATTTTGACCAATGTATCAGGACTTTTTTTTGTTTCCTTATTTTTGGCCACGCCCTATTGTTTTGCAAACTAGGCATGCTTTACCTTCCAACGGGAGTAGAAAATGCTTACTCTTTCAGTCGAATTCCTTTTTATAATCTAGAAGAAAAAGTTCTATACGTTGTATATATGACAATATTTCTGCTTCCTATTTGCTGTCCACCTGACCACTAGCTACAGGCCGTCTAAATTTCCTTACAAGATCGCTCCGAATACTTGCGTTCAGGGACTTCAAAACTGCATCATAGAAGCAGAAATATCCTTCTGAATATTGGCAAGGATAACGACGTAAGTTCAGTGCTAAAGTTGTTTTCAAGGTGTTTAAAAAAGCAATATTGCTCCAAAAAAAAAACTAATTAGGCTCAATCTGTAAAAAAACTAGGCAATGAGGCAAGTCTAGCCTCTACTATGGAAACAATGGAGGCATCCGTATTTAACAGAAGAAGATTTTCATCACAAACCCAGTTCCAGAAGGATCTAAAACAACTATCCAGGTACTCGAACAAGCATCTATTATTTTAAATAAATCGATCGAAAATGCCCTGCAATTGATTTGTTACGGGATTAGTTACTTTTACATCAACCCTCAAAAAAAGACAGGAGCTATTCAATCAACCACACCAAACTTATGACCACTGAAGTCATTGCAGCCTACTACCAGGTAAGCGAAGGTGAAATACGAGAGCTCACAGGAGTTTAAAGAATCCCAATTTATGATATAGTTACTAGTTTAAGAATTGGATGTTCCTTGACATGTTACCGGGCTAAAATTCAAAAAGTTTTGTCGCTGCTTATTTCGATAAAAATTTCTTTGTCTGGAAATGGAATGCTCACAATTCTAAAGCGAAAACATCGGAAATGTTTTATAATGAATCAGTAATCAAATTAGGGACTATGAAAATCAGAACTTTAAAGCTTTCGGGAAAATATATCATGTAAGTTTTATAAGTGTGCTTAGGGGAGGTGAAAGAGTTATTCTGTGAAAGAGACTAGATTTGCAAACTTATAAGAAATATATACGAACATAAATGACAAGGTAGGTCTGACAAAAGTAATGGTAGACTTTTGGCCCCAAGTATCTGTAGGGACTAGTCGACGTCTCACGCACTCACACCATCTGATTACGAATTATTACGTGCAACTTGAAATGATAGGACCTTGGAGGCATGCTGAATATGGTTTTATGAACATGAGCGCTTTTACAATTCTAAAGTTACAGAAAGGGCATTGTAGAGAAGAGCATTTCTTCAAATGGCTTGCAGAGATGTGTTGCATTCAATTTTGTGTACAGTAGAAGGGCCATTTCAAACAATTCAAAGGAGAGGTATAGGATATAATGGTATAATTACAGTGGCCTCCGGTGGATTAGTGCAATCTAAACACTTTTGTAACTGATGTCACTTCTCCGATGGAACGGTTACAGGTATCTTATAATTATCGCCTAAACTTGTTTATTTTATCGTCAGAAAAAATAGGAGTGGCCTAAAAAGCTTATTAACTAAAAAAAATTGAAAAAAGAAAACAATTTTTAAAACGATTGGCGAAGCGATATTGACTACTAAGATAGAAAACAAGGCTTTCATTGAAAAGAGAGCCAAGCTACGGTACATCATTGCGCAAGTAGAAAATTGGCGTTGAATTATCTGATTTTTACGGCATATCTAAGTCTCTCCCTCGAAGTACTCTTCTATTTCAAAGAAATTTTTCTCGCTTTCAAAGCTATACTTTTAAGCATAAAATAACTATTCAATGCCTGAAAAACCCGTGAAAATTAATACAATATGTTAAAAAAATTGCAGAGATGTGTTGCATCACTGCAATGTTTTTATGCATTTGCATTTTGTTAACATGTAGTATTAATTTTGACGGGTTTTCCGGGGCAATGAAGAGTTAATTTATTTTTAGAATATTGTTTTAAAATCAAGAAATCATATAGATCTATTGACTCTATGGTGCTGAATTCATAGAGGGACATTATTATACAATTCCATACATTACAAATATCATAACAAAAGTTTTTTCTTGACACTTAACTCCAGTCTGTTGAAGTCGAACCATTTCCGCATCAAACGTAAATCCTCCTAGACGTGAGCTTTAAAAGAGCCCCAGCTTTGTGCTCTGAAGCACAGAGAGATATTATCAGCAAATGCTGTAAATTTACCTATGAATTTGCACCAAAATAAATCATTCATTTGTTTTATTAATTTTTTTAGTTAATAAGCTTTTTAGGCCACTCCTATTTTTTCTGACGATAAAATAAACAAATTTAGGCGATAATTATAAGATACCTGGAACCGTTCCAACGGAGAGGTGACATCAGTTACAAAAGTGTTTAGATTGCACTAATCAACCGGAGGCCACTGTAATTATACCATTATATCCTATACCTCTCCTTTGAATTGTTTGAAATGGTCCTTCTACTGTACACAAAATTGAATGCAACACATCTCTGCAAGCCATTTGAAGAAATGCCCTTTCTGTAACTTTAGAATTGTAAAAGCGCTCATGTTCATAAAATCATATTCAGCATGCTTCCAAGGTCCTGTCATTTCAAGTTGCACGTAATAATTCGTAATCAGATGGTGTGAGTGCGTGAGACGTCGACTAGTCCCTACAAATACTTGGGGCCAAAAGTCGACCATTACTTTTGTCAGACCTACCTTGTCATTTATGTTCGTATATATTTCTTATAAGTTTGCAAATCTAGTCTCTTTCACAGAATAACTCTTTCACCTCCCCTAAGCACACTTATAAAACTTACATGATCTATTTTCCCGAAAGCTTTAAAGTTCTGATTTTCATAGTCCCTAATTTGATTACTGATTCATTATAAAACATTTCCGATGTTTTCGCTTTAGAATTGTGAGCATTCCATTTCCAGACAAAGAAATTTTTATCGAAATAAGCAGCGACAAAACTTTTTGAATTTTAGCCGGGTAACATGTCAAGGAAAGTGTCAAGGAACATCCAATTCCTAAACTACTAACTATATCATAAATTGAGATTCTTTAAACCCCCTGTGAGCTCTCGTATTTCATCTTCACTTACCTAGTAGTAGGCTGCAATTACTTTATTGGTCGTAAGTTTAATTTACTCCTTATTTCTGAAGAATGAAAGTATTGAAATTACATGTAATTGTATTCTCCCCTACTTATAGCCATCTTATACAATTAGCATCAAATTATTAAACAAAATGGTATTTTATAATAGAATGCATTAGAATACACCAAAATGCTACGTTATCCCGTTACACAAGAGTATATTTCCCGTCCTGAGATGATATAATATTAATGTCATTTTTCTTTAGGAGGTAAACACATAAAATAATCTAGGAGTCTTTCTTCACTCCTCTCTAAAATTTTACTCTAACCACGACTCGATTGTAAGAAAATCCTTAAAAACACTTTAATGTCAAGGCATTCTACCATTTTTCATAACCCGTAACCTGTAAAAACACTGCAATGCTCATTGGTAGGCCCTTTTTTTGAATAAGTTCCGCGTGTATAGTCCCCACATCATCACATCCATTCTAATCTAACTGAGAATATTGAGGTTAAAATTTTAAGATTTATCGGTGAAGAACCTGGATAGGAACCTGGATGCAGACTTTCTCACCATAATGTTTTCAATTGCCTTAATTTAAAATTTTATGCTTCATATGAGAAATCTCTTAAGTGACAGCATTATTGAAAATGTTCAACTTAACGTTTGAAGGCTAAAAACGTTTCTCATTCATTTTCGTGACTCATATCACATTTCAACATTATTTCTATTGATATTTTAGGCAAACGCTTACACGGATCAAAGCATTAATTCTAATACGTCAAATGTGAAGCTTCATTTCATTGTATAACATTTTTTACGCATATTTTTCATGCGATTGTGTGTAATCATTTGTTGTGAATTATGTTTATGGCCACTTCAGTAATCGTATTTGCGACTTTATCACAAACAATTACTTATCTTTTATGCATGCATTGTAAAAGAGGCTTAGATAATTCAGCAATTTTTCGCTCTTTCTCCTGGTACCTGCCACATAAGCCGATGTTCGCTCAAAGATCTTGGCCGCCACAAACATGCTATTTTCTCAGCAGAATCCCATTGGTCTTTTTTCCACTTGCATTTTTCCAACGTTTTCCGAGCCTTACTTGCCGTCCACGGCTTCCCTTCTTCCTCTCACTCACCACTGATTGCCAATCGTCCTTCGCGACTGAATTCTCCTATCTATTTACTGTGCTGATGAGGAATTCCAGTTCCTCACCTACTTCATATATTTCTTATTCTGCATGTTGAATGCTGGCGTATAGACCTGAACTTCTACTGAGTCCATACTACTTCTCCTGGCTTTATCACTAGTATTTTCTCACGATAATTCCTGGTGTGACCAGTCTCGATTATGTTTGTGTGATGCCTTCATTTTCGCTAAGGGCTGTTTCCCGGATTCGAGAAACAACTTTTTTTAATTGAGACAAAAGCAGGCATTACCACTAATACATAAGGTATATCATTACTGAGCAAAAAATAAAGAAGTCCTGACAAAGATTAGGGGACAGTGAGTAATGATATCTCTTCGTAGTGTAATTGATAATTACAGTGGACATATTGACCCAGGACAGCCTCCAATGAACCAAGGATTATCGAACAATAAATGCCGTAAATTTAGGAGGAAGGCCAATGGTGGGTCGATTCTTGCAATTCAAGAGGGGTTTTGTAGAGACGACCTAAGTAAGAAGGAATATAGCAGATGATTGAACGGAGGATGACGTGGAAAGTTGATGCGGACGAATCTTCGGATTGATGACTGCGGATGATGATTCAACGATGTTTACTACTGCACGAAGTTCTGATGTCATAATAGGAAAAAACTAGTTCGCTCTTATTCATGGAAAATAACTTAAAGATATAATAACTTTTAAACATGATAAATTGATACAGTAATACCTCTTTCGTTCTGTAACGCAACTGGAAAATCAACTGCGGTGTTTGATACTAGAGGAGTGCTAGATGTGACAACAAAAGAAGGCCACATGAGACTAGAAGAGCTGAATAATCCTTAGGGCTTGAGGTGACAAGAAGGAGGACCGAAGTAGGATATTATGGTGACAGCAAATATTTTCAAGTTTTCTCTTTCCTGTTTAAGGAGCGCCACCTGAATAACATATTCAAAGTTAATCTATACGATGCAGAATGCACGCCATGAAACTCTATCAGTATATGAGGGGGTGTTAAAGTATAAACCATTTCGTTGAGTTATCGGCAACGTAGACGGAAAAAAAAGTATTTCCATTTCTTCCCAATCGCAGGCAGTTGCACGGCTTAAAAACACCCACATGTAAAAGAAGGGAATTTAAGAGCGTAAAATGGATCCCGCCACCTTTTGTTCCACCCCCGCAGAGGAGCCATTAACAGTGGAGTTGACCTCAATGTCGACAACTGTTCCTTCACGGTATTTATGCACTCATCCTCATTTTGAGACGTATTTGCTTTTTCCCAGATGCGTTTTTGGTGCAGCTGCCGTCGCCTCTCCCCTCTCTCTCAAAAGACAGTTTTAACGAGGACTCGGTTGCGACCTCCCTCTATATCTTCCTTCCTCCGAGCGTACATCCAGATCAGTCGTCACATGAATCTCTCCCTCACTCTTTGCTCTCCTCTACCAGCTGCTTGCGGACAACGTCATAACGTCCACTCGAAATCAGTCCGCTCCACGAAGTTCTCTGATCCTTCGATCACCGCTCCAGATATTATTGATTATGTATTGCCATGTGATTTTGTCTACTTTAATGTTATTAAGTTAAAAAAATGTGGTTATTAACACCGCAAAAGTATTAGAGACGAAGGTTTACTTAGCAGTACACTTAATGACTCAACACAACTAGAATTATATTGAAAAATAATCATAATTTAGATTTCACGCGCCTTCTGTTCTAAAAGTGGGAGCCACTACTAAATACAATACTTCTCATTATTATTTTGATTAGTGTAACATGGCATATTATCACCCCGATGTAACTGGTTTCGACTCAGCGTGACATACCTATCGAAAAACCAAGATCGGTTACATACAATTCATCAAAAACACCTACATACTTACATACATTGACATGAATATCAGTAATGTTCAGAGTGTGAAATCTGACATTCTTTCTCGCATACAATATATAACTTTGCCCATGCAGGTTGAGAGTTTTGAATCATATTTACATGCATAAATTACGCTCGACAAATAGAAGCACGCGCCTAACGTCCACTCGCGGTTCATCCTCAGACCTCTGCTCCCCCAAGTTTTACGCGCAGCGCAATAGTGGGCCGCAAAGGCGCTCCTTGCATGCCGTCCAATTAATGAGCAACGGGGCGCTCACGCCTCGCCGCTCAATTTCACTGACGTGAGCAACCTTAGACGGCACCCTTGGGGGATGTTGCCCGCTCATTCCCGGCCCGCCCCTCGCGAGCAATCGCCTCCGCCGTCGGGAAGGGAAAAAAAAGCTCTCCATTGCACGAAAGGTAATCCACTCGCTCACATCGGACGTGTGGGGTATGGCGGGTGGTGGTGGTGGGGCGGAAGGCGGCGGAGAAGACGGGGGGCGAAGAGCCGAGACGGCCCGGGGCGGAAGGAAGGGGGGCGGGGCGAATGCGGAGGGAAGAGTCTCTTCTTTGAAGATGCGCCCGCCTTGCAGCAGGAGGCGGCAAAAGCACACCCATGGGAGTCTCCTCGGCCTCCGCCTCCCCCCGCCCCCCGCCTCCCCCCGCCCCCCGCGCAACGCCCGCGAACGCACACACGCCAACTTCGGAGCAGTCCACCTCTAATTAATTAAACAAGCAATTCATTAGAGAGTCTACTTGCCTCGGGGGTAGGCGGGGGCAGAGGTTTGGTCGCGGGGGCGGGCCGGGGGCCGTTGGGGGATGGGGGAGGCGGTCGTGGCGCGCGGATGAGCAGCATATCGGGGCCGCGGGGGCGGAGGCGGGAGGAAGGCGGAGGCAGCTCCTCCGTGGAGCAAATCTGAGAGGGGCGGTGGGGTGGCGGAGGCGGGTGGTCGGAGGCGGGTGGTTGGAAGCGGGGGTGGGGTCGCGCCCGGGATGAACCGAGCCGAGAACTAATTACTCCCCCTTCCCCGCTATATGATATATTCGGCTCGTGCGGTTTCCTCCGGCCATGAATCACCAACGCCGCCGCCGCCATCCTCCGGCTCTCCTTCCTCCACCTCCCAAACGGCCTCCTCCCCGCTCACCTCCGCTTACCCCCCCTCGCCCCGCCCCCCGCCCCACCCTGCGCCCCCGAGCATCCCCGGCGCTAAGACGTTTATTGTTTGCGGTTTTCCTATGCCGTTATGTGCGCTGCTTACCGGATTGTACCTATTTATCAAACCTCATTAGCGGGGCGCGCGCACGGCAGCGGCTTCTCTGGCAGCCACCTCGATGGTGCAGAGGCGCGGGTGCCGCGAAGGAACACTGCCGCTTCTTCTCTCTCGCATTTCCGCTCAAGAAAAGACCACGTACATGAGCCCAGGATGGGCAAAGGTGACATTTTTGGAGGTTCAAAGTCAGTAGACAAGGCTTGGATTACTTGAAACATTCAAATCAGAAACGTTTCAGATTTACACAGAGAACATTTCTTTACACCCATGCATCACCTGATGAATCATGTGGTGCCAAAATTAGGGAGATATACTTTGACTATAAGGCCCGAGAATTCCTTTTCCAACGCTCTATAAAAGAAATATATAAATACCAATTAATATTTACAAAAGTGAGTAAACTTTTTTAAAACTATGTTTTTCGATATCTTCGCATTATCATCACTTAATGATGATGCTTAGACATCGAAACCCGGTTGAGGTGGAGTGTGCTTACATTTATGTAATTCTGTAAAAGTTTCCTCGTATAAAAAATATCCGTGATGGAATAACAAGAAGTTTGTGAAGATTGTGTTTTATTTTCTAATAGCACTTATCTTTTTGTATTTTCCGTTTCATTCGTTACTGATATCTTAACACACCGAGTCAAATGCTCAGTAAGAGACACTTTATTATGTACAAATGTATATCCAGATACTTTCTAATTGAGTAAGATATCCTTTTGGGTGTCATAAGAATTGTACGCCAAAAAAGCTCTAAAATTCCGTCAATAAAGTCTTATAAGAAGTGTTTTCAAGGCCAAAAAAGTCGAAAACATCAAAAATGATTTATTGTGTCCATGTAAAAGAAAAATGAACATTCATTGCACCGCTTTGGATGGTAAGATTTTTTCTAGTACCTCGATATCTGCGGTCATCTTACAACTTGACTGAGTGCAATACCGCCTAATAACTTTTAATCACTACACATGGGAATAATCACACTGAATCATAATCGCTGAGAAATAATTTAAGCAATCAGAGAAGATTTCCCTCGCAGATGAATATCAACTGCCAATGCAGAATGGCCACGGCAATATATGAGCCTTATTTCTGCCGGTACATTGAATCGGGCCGTTATATCATTAAAAATAGGACAGTATAACAGTACGTGCCTTACAGTAAGGGTGTCATCACGGTAATTTCATAGAGAAGGATATTTGACCGGTACAAATAAGGAGGAGTGAGTTAGGGCGCTGCGGTTTTCCTTCAACCTTGTTACCTCCATTTCCTTTCTTTCCCACCGTACCGACGACTCCTGATGCCTGACCTCCATGTTGAGGCCGTGCATGTTAAGTATCAGAGTTTAATATTCGTTGCTTTCATTCATGGCCTAGGGCAATTTTTAAAATTATCTATACACTTAGACATGCTCGCGCTTTACAAGGTACAGGAATCAGAAATAAACACAGCTTTTACTCAGCACGAATACCCCAAACGAATTTTATTTAACACTCCGGTGCTCGCTTGGGATATCATGGCATCCCAGGGTCATATATTTTAGAATTTCAGCTTTGTAATACAATGTAGCCTTCTTACCATTTCAATACCTTTCAAGCAAAGTTTTCTTATCCCCCCTTTGTCGCTTCAACCCTTATACTTTGTATATACCGTCAGGGTCTCGCAGCAAAGTCATTTGGAACACCAGAGTATCCCACGCAATCTCTTACTAAACAGTTTTGTACAGCCAACATGAAGCTTTTCTATATATCGGTTTCCCTGCGGTTTCTATATATCGGTTTCCTGTTTGTTCCCTGTGCATTTTTTTTCTCCTGATGATTACTCCTGAGAATCTGTTAGGCCATCAATTACTGACATCTTTTCAATATATATCAAATTGTATTTATTTTGATTAAGGATGAGTCGGTTCCTAAATTTTTCCCGATAGTCGGTTCCCAATACCGGTCCGGTTCTTACCTGTCGGTTTCCAGTTCTCGATACTCCGTTCCAAGCTTGGGCTCTTATATTCTGAATGAATGAAAAGTTTCATAAACTACCAAGAACTGAAGGACAATAATTTCACTTAAGAGGCAAATAAACAAGAAAGCTCAGTAAATAAAACAAGATCTTCTCCATAATTTTATCAGCCAACTATACTCGTAACAAAACTAGTCCAAATTTAAAAAGTCAAACTAACATGATCTGCCAATATATATGATTACATCAGGCTTTACTTCAGGTGCTATCTCCAGATTTTGCTTTAAAAAAAGCGCATTTAGCGCAAAAAAAGCGCATGTTCTGGGTATGAAAACATTGCCATCCTCCCTTAACTCCTTGTATTTTCTCCCTTAACTCCTTGTATCAGCGGTGCAATTTTTATCGAATACGGAACTCTGGAGCTAATGTCATACGTGAAGTGTGTGTGTGTATAAGATGCTGACAGTTGTGATTTTCTCCCGCTGAGGAAGGGTTCTCACCCGAAAGCTTTCGAGAGCAGTGGACACCGGTGTCGCCATGGATCGCCTCTCTGTGAGTGTCCACTAATACACCTATCTATCCCTCCACAACCTCAACGCCTTGTTGCTACCTTATATTTCTAAATTTATTTCCTTTTCTTTAACATATATATATATATATATATATATATATATATATATATATATATATATATATATATATATATATATATAAACCTTTTTACGTAAAAATTATGCTTGCTTCGATTCTTAAATCTGCGACAATTCGTAGCAATAGGAGAAATAACATATGCCTACAACATCGTCTGCTTTCATGTAATTGGAAACCTATTCCTCATTGGTAACCTCCAATTTCATATGAAAACTACATTCAAGTGTCGTTGGGGAAAGTCCTGTATGTAAATGACAGTTTCAAAGCTTAAGTTTGTCTCCGTTTATGACAAATCGTCGTAATGACGTAGATTAGGACTGCATTAAATGTCGTCTGTTCCGTTGTCAGCTAAAACCGAATGCCTATACTGATCATGTCCATTACGCATTCCTGGCAGTTTAAATCGTCGTTATAGACTTTGCTGAGTGCAAATGTTTGATCATTTTCTTCAATAGTCCTCAATTCATTACAAATGCGCGTATTAATGGATATCTCAAATGCATACAATTTCGTTATCTCCCGTATTAAATTTCAGCATCAATCAATGTAACAATGTCATCAATTTAACAATGAAATGCAAAGGCTGCTCTCAACATATGTAGCGAAACTTACTTCGAGAAGAAATCGACTTAAGCAAATGGGCAAAATTCTTTTATTAGCAATTTGCGGCAATAAAGATTCATTAAGATGTATCATTTATCATTAATTTTAACGAACTCGTAACTGAGAATTGAGGAGTTCAATCCCTCACAAAGCTTATCTCAACAAGGCAAAGCTAAACGAACACAGAAAATGGAAGGTAGTAGAAGACAAAGAATTCTGGGAAGTGAAATCTAAAAGTGATAAAACTTTGGAACAATACTTGTGCACAACGGATAGTCGTATTGGGAGAGGTCACATAAATAATAGTTTCAAAAACATATTTTCTCAATAAAACAATTTATCGAACACAAAAATAAGACTGGACGGATACAAACATATTTGGGGGGTTGTAAAAAGAAAATACAGTCTCGTAGCAGATACTTACAGATTTGTTTGCCTTAGGTTCCTAGAAGATATAAAGAGTACTTAGGCGGGCGGCGTTCAAATTTTGCATGCAAATAAATGGAGGATATAGGTGGAAATAACCACGATTTTCTCTCTTGTTTACCAATAGAGCGCTATAAAAATTTCGGTATCAACAGAAACGATAATTATAATTTATACCGTTAGACTTTAAGCCTACAGTCCACGGCTTGACTCATACAAAATCGTCAATGCAACTATGACTCAAAAATTCGTGCCTGAGAGTATCGCATGCAAGTTTACAAAGGCTCACTAGTATCTTTCTTAATTATCGCGGTAGAACCATGAAACTCTCGGTATTTATAGGAAGAGCAATGATAATTTATGCCATGGTTGGAGTTTAAGTCTACAGTCCACGGCTGGTCTGCGAATAAATCTGACTGCAGATGTTGATGCATGGAAACCATATTTAAGTAATATCACGGACCAAATAAGGAGGAAAATACATAGGAAGAGCTACCAGAAAGTAAGGGACCTAGCATTAAATAGGGAAGGATGGAGGGTATAAGGACCTTGGTCGCGACTGACGACGACGTCGCCTAAGCTTGCATGTGAATCTATCGCGCGAAACTAGGCGGACTCTTCGCAGGAAACGCATGCATGTGAACGATCTTTAGATTGCAACGACTGCAACATCGAAATTAATAAGTAGATTGAAAGTATAAAGGAGTTTTAAAGAATTATTGATAATGCTCTTTTAAAATACGGTATTTTAAGCTATGATTGAAAAATAAAAGAATCTGGTGCAAGACACTGGCCGTGACCTTAAGGACGACGAAGAGCATTTCGGGTTTGGGCGCAAAATTCAAATCCTCGCCACCATTCCGTGCCGGTTCCTAAGTACCGACTTTATGCGATCGGTTCTCGATACCAGTTCTAAGGGCCAAGAACTGGCAGTACCGAGAACCAGGTACCGGAACCGACCCACCTCTAATTTTGACCTAACAGTTAGCTTGTAGCAAACACATGGAAGCACCTGAGTACCATGCGCGATATTTTTTCACTGACCTCTTACACCACCTACCTTTACCGTTAATTTTTGCCAGAATCTTACGTCGTGAATATCTATGCAATATAGCCCTAGAAATTATTAGGCCGCAATTGCGTAAGCTTTTGGCGGAACGTGGAGTGTCGAGAAGAATCAAATCCAAAACTCGGCTATTTCGTGACGATAAAAGAACTGAGGAAACAGAAACTTTGACACAGCCTCCAATAAATTGCCTTGAGAAAAATTCGGCCTGTACCGGGAAGTACTATCAGAGTAACGCGCATTGGTCTGGCAAACCAAAGGTCCAAGGTTCGTTTCCCGGTCTAGGCCGAATTTTTCTCATGGCAATTTATTTTAATAAATTCACCCGCCATGTTTGAATATTTTCAAACAGCCTCCAATAAAAAGAGGCATCAACGAAATATGGTTCATGTGCCCCAGGTCTAGAGACCAAGGCACAAAGAAATGGTTTTATAAGTATTATAGATGGATATGCCTAGATCACTAAACCTGCAACTCCAATCACTGCTTTGGATGCAAAAACACCGAAGAAAGTGAAACAGAAAGTGACGAACAGTGACTGTGTGACTGAATGTGAAATACTATAAACGTCAAAATAAATATTTTGTTGCGTTTATTTAAAGAATTGTGTTTAAAGATCAATTAAACCCTTGAGTTAAGAATTTTCAAAGTTTTAAACTATTTAAGTCAAACAGAAGTAGGTAGTGCAATACTATGGTATCCCATGCAATCACTCACGTCCCCAATAAGAGCGCGAGCAGTCGAGTGTTAAACTCTCAACCTGTTTCAAGATATATGCATCATTTTTACAGGAAATTATGGCTTCCGACGGATAACATTAAAACACCATTAAATAATGCACCCAAACAAAGAAGAGAGGAGAGGTAGGAGAGAAGAGGGAGGATGGGGGACTGGTGGGTAACCGAAACGGTTAATGGAAACATTGGCAAATGGGTGGGCACTGAACTCCCTACCAAACTTGCTGGCGTTATCCCACCTACTAATGGTAAGTGGACATCTTTTGATATGAGCAACTCCTTCACGCCTGTTCCAGAATATGCAATTGGCTCAGACGTGGCCAGGTTAAGAAAGGCAGATTCCATTGACTATAATGTAAAAGGATTGCAACGACTGCTAACCTGGTGCACTGATCTAAATTACTTCCTTATTATGGTATTTTTTGTAAACAACGACACGGATTTTCTATGGGGCCTTACCTATCCCGAGTTTTAGCGGAGTTTTCATGGATATTATGTAGCATAAACTATTTACATCTAACCACCAAACTATAAAGAGCACCTTTATTATAATAGATATGTAGTCCAAATAATATGTTTTTGTACAGAAAATTAAAGGCAATAAAATCAATCCCTTTTCATTTAAAACTCACTGCAATAGTCAATTAATATTACTATGGAAATAGGAAATGAACACTTTAATTTTTTGATTTGCCATCTCAATCTAGGGCCGTAAACATCGATTTGGCACCTTTTGTAAAGATATTTACTCAGATTTTAGAACTCCTAATAGGTCATCCCATCATAACACGCACCAACTGTTGGCAATTTATTCCATGCTCAAAAGGTCAGCAGATTTTCCGCTTAATGACAATCCATATCGAGATGAACTTAATACAATAAAAACTGTAGCCTACCAAAATGGTTACAGCCACCATTTAGTTGATAAACTACTTGACCGACTTTTAACGTTGATTTCAAATATTGTATAACCTCCTGCTGACAAACCAAAAAAATATTTAAAAATGCCTTTTTTAGGCAATATTAGTCATTTAGATGCTTGAAGATAACCGAAAAATGTCTTTAAAGTCTGATTTTACAACCTCATTATATCGCGTAACTATTTTTTTCAATTCTAAAGATATAATTGACATGCAATTAATTGTGAGGTGTACTTGTTAAAGTGTGATGACTGCAGCGCGGTCTATGATGGCCAAACTGAGAGTCATTTTAGGAAGAGAATTAATGAACATAAAATGTATGTCATAAACAATGGTTGGACATCTATGTGTGCTACACATTCGTTAAAGACTGGCCATCGGGGATACTTCAACCCGCAAGGTTTGTGTGTAAATGGCCAGGGTTTTTAGTTGAATTTTTTTGGAATAATTAGAAATTATAAAAAAATGTGTTCAACAGATGCTATCCGTTGAATTGATTAGTCAATTTTCAACACTTTACCCTTGACTCCAATTGTTGCATAATTTTGGATCCATTATAAATATTTTACGCCACTGACCTAACCTCTCACATCCACTCTCCCTTACGTTATTGAGCCCTCATTATCGTCCCATACTTCCTCTCCACACTCCCCATTTTCTAACACTTCACTAAACCAACCACCTCCTTCCTCTCTTCACTCCTTCCTCTCTTCACTCCTTCCTCCCTTCACTCCTTCCTCTGCCCTCTGCCTAGTTTTGGTGCTCTATTAAAGGTTGTTGTATTGTTATATATGTGCAGTCATTTCTCCCCGCGGCACATTAGTGTTCAAACCGGTTGGAGGTTTCAATAAAATTCGCGTGCCAAATAAAAAAGTTGCGCATATTTGCGAGTGTGGACAACTTCCACAAAGTTAAGGCCAAAATCCTTACAATGAAGGTTCAAGAACTAATTTCTAGAGGAATTCTTACTTTTTGAGCCAGATTATTCATTCTCTGGAATGCTTACGTGGCCTTGAACGCACTTAAACGTAGAATTGGATCTT
Source organism: Ceriagrion tenellum (assembly GCA_963169105.1). Taxonomy (NCBI): domain Eukaryota; kingdom Metazoa; phylum Arthropoda; class Insecta; order Odonata; family Coenagrionidae; genus Ceriagrion; species Ceriagrion tenellum. Next base: position 116,030,289 of record OY720638.1, on the reverse strand, counting down.
ATGTGTTTCATCTCACCTAAATACCACAATTCTTCAGAATAATCTGGCTACTTATTGTTGCAAAGGGATCTTGGAAAGAATTTTTAAATGTATAAAGTCACATATATCACTTATCTAACATTATACAAAACTGTCGCTTTTTTATAGCAAGCAAGGCGTAATACTAATCTACGAAACGAACTACACCTTTCCTCTCCAAAATCCTTCTTTATTGTTGGTTCTCAAACATACCTTGCTACAAGCCATTAGGGCGACTTGTAGTGAGGAATATAGCTCATCTTTGCCTCGGCTACTCCTGCTCTCACCCTCACGGGCCACGAAATGGGATGCGCTCTGAACCAACTATGCCACCGACTGCGCAAACACCCAACTTCACAGCTTCATACTTTCCTCCTATTTATCACAAAGGCAAGGGGCAGCGGGTCTGATGTCACGAAGAACGAATGAATGGGAGAGGAGGAAAAAGGGTGGAAAGGTAAGATTAGTTTGGTAGAGATGAGTTTAGAAGTTTGGGGCTCAAGGGTCCAAAGTTCTATGGGAGGAGAAGTGACCACGAAGCCCTCTACTCCCTCGCCATGGGAAAGCAGCACTCCTGCCACCGATCCAATATACGATGCCTCAGTAGGGTAAACTCAATAGAGAAAAGGGATTCTAAATGTATAGATGTTTCATTTCTCTTAATTCAATCGTCCTTCGAACCCAACTCGCGACAATAATCGATTTCCGGGAACCTAAGTAGAACTTCTTTGCTAATTTCTATATAAAACCACCAATTAAATTGAAATTATTTCAATGGGAGCTATGCATCAGTGTAAAACGTTAGAACTTGCTGGTGATTCCTGATTTGCCATGTACTTGTGATGAACGCGTATTTTCAACTTTCGGGGTAACCGGGAGGCCCAACCGCAGTTATCGTTAAGACTAGCGTAGCACGCAGGGCCAGAAACCGTGACGCAAAGGTTAGCCATCGAGAACGTTTCCTAATATTCTTATCAGTATCATCATTTCCCAGCAAAGAATTTCTTAACGTTCTGTGAGCAATTAAAAAAAACTAAACTATTTCGTCTCGTAATCCACATTGTTGGAAATCTTCCATGATAATAACCTGTTTGTTGAGGAATAGATGGCGGAATAAATGGAGTGGATGGCGGAAGTCAGCAGCATTCAATAACCATATACCTGTGGAACATATGTTTAAATAATCAGCTACATTTAGTTAATTGATAAGAGCCTCGGTATCCATATCATGGGACACTTTTCTAATACATTCATTCATTCACTTCAATCAGTTCTCGCTATCTTTAAACGAAAATAGCAAAATACACGTTACAGTAGAGATCAATTCAATCACCTAATAAAGTAAAAATTACTCGTCCAAAAGCATTCTTTCGGGCATAAGATTAATTTACCTAATCTATCTAAATCACCTAGCCATTAAGCTACCAACTCACTTTTCTGACTCGGCAAGCAACATACATATCCCGGTTTGTTTTCCAGGAAGTAAACTCTAAAGAAGAGAAACATTAGCTGTCTCACGAATGAAAAATCGTTCATATGTCGATGCAACAGTATCATAGAGGAGAAGTATGAATGCAAGAATAGGACACTATGGAGGATATTGGTAAATTAGGGTCTGTTTTCAGGCAAAACTGCAAAAGCAAAGTTCTTTAGCTTTGCGTAACCCGAAAAAGAATGGCGTGAAGTGTATGCACCTATATATCCCGGAAAAATCAATTTTTCTTCAACGACTGTACACTTTGACGCAAATACAGCATTGTTAGGCTTAGTAAAAGTCGTCAAAAATGGACGACGTTTCAAAACACTGAGTGGCAACTTGCGCTCTGCCTTCGTGGTACCATTCCCTATTTACTCATTTCTCTTTATGCACAGGACGACATTCACATCCATGTTATATAATGCATCACCTTTCGTATTTTAATCCCTAATTCATGTAATTCAGCCCCTTGAAACCACTCCAAAATTTCCTTTCGTCATTTCATTACTCTTCCTTCCCCAGTAGACTCGTCAATACCCCTTCGGTTGGGGTGTACCAAACCCTCACGATATGCTCCCATACCACACTATGATCGCACATTTTAGCAAAGTTTTACTTTTTATCCCACTTATTTCTTTAACTTGTTTATTCACGAATTCACAATATAAACAAATACATCGGGAAAATATTCAAATCCAGAATATTTCATTAATTCTCATTTATTTTCGTGCTATAATTTTCTATTACTGTCCGGCAGAATTATCTCACATTGCCAATGAAAATCATCCTTTAGCTTTCACAGCTAACAAAATTTAATCCAGTTTATCAGATTCTGCAATCATAAGCATAAAACGCTGAGATTCAGACTGAAAACATCAACGAAGAAGACGATATACTTCTTCAGTTAAAGATGATGTGGACGCTCTGTCAGCGCCACGACTCGGACCGAGCATGAACCACGATGAGTTGACGCGAAAAACTTTCCCTTACCGGCTGTGTATTTGAAATTGGACGCAGAAATACTAGTCCAATATGAGAGAAGAGAGAGTGAACGACCCCACGAAGAGATATAAAATGCCTAAACATGATTTTTACGGCGCATAGCGCAAGTTGAATGGAAACGCGACCTTCTGAAAGCTCAGAACTCTTTCGTTTCGCTATTCTTTAGTTGTTGGTGGCAGAGTGAGGAACTGAGGCTATGGAATTGCATTTAGCCTGGGGGTAGAAAGAAGCAGAGGAAAAAATTCAATGACTCTCTGCTGTCTCATGTGACAAAGCATGATTAGGAGTGACAATCAGCGTAATCATTTTAGTCGAGGTTCTCGGTAGAGAAAACGATGAATGCTCCTATTGATTCTTGATAGTAGATAGGAAAGTCGGGAATATTAAGTATTTTGGGTTGTTAAAGTGACTCAGCATCTTTTAAAGCCTTAAGATACCGTAAATAGGGGTGGAGGTGGTTAGTGGGGTGAATATGGTACAGACACGAAAATACTGAATCTGGAAGGAATTGGCGGACTAGCAGAAAAGGATGATGGACAACGGCGGTAGGTCCATCTACTGGACACTAGTTGACAAAGCCAGACATTGCTCAAACCACGATTCCGGGTATCGCCTTCAGTTGGTTACATTATCTTTGTCTTCAGTGTTATCACCTTATCAATACAACATTGCAATACAGCAATAGTCGTGCCGTCCTGAATAATTTTACCGACGAGTAAGTATAAAGCCTTACTCAAGAAACTACTCAAGGCTAATTTTCTGTTAAGAACAAGTAAAAATATGTATAAAAATAATTTTTTTAAAGATCTTAATATAACAGTTGGCGGGGTGAAAATGTTACATCGAATTTTTATGCATATTTCATGTTTTCGTCATTCTAGTGACTATTTTTCTGGATGCCACGGACGTATCACGAAAAGATAAAGACCAAAGGCCAAGGAAAACGTAATTTTGGGAGGCAAGCGAGATGGGTCGCCCCCCAATATTTTAACGGAAGAATTTCTCGCAATGTTTCAAATTCGGAAATACAAAGTTTACAGGGACATGTTTTGTTACTCTGTTCAATGTATAAAGCAATGGGATAAAAAATAACATCGATTGGAAAATTGAGTCTTAGTAAAATTTTGCGGACGAAAATTGCCCACAAAATACTTTAAAATATACCCATCTACCCGGAGCTCCCGATAACATCTTTCTCCGAATCATAATGCTCAAATTACGCCAATGACCACAGGATAAAGGACTATCCTTCAAAACATCTCGCGGAAGCGATCTCAAAAAATGTTCAAAATCTTCTCTATAATCCGTAATAATCGTAAATGGTTGAACTATTTAAATGAGAGCAGTGAATATTGATTTCCTGGTCCTTTTCAGTAAACACCAAACAATTTTCTTCTATTTTCAAATCTAGTTTTTATTTCATCATCTTATGTGTGGGTACTTCTCTTTGCCACACCTTAGCGGCTCCCAAAATACTTTCCTTTGTATCCCATTTTTACTGGTATTATATCCTCCAGCCCCCGGTCTCCACCCAAAACAACGAAAATTAACTGCTACTAAAAGAGCATTAGCAAAATTAGGAAATATTAAAATTTGGGTTGGCATTTTGCCCCATTTCATTCATTTTTATTCAAACTACTACATACGACGATTTTTTGTTTAAAAAACAAACAGATCTAGAGTCGTCTACTACCAACTCCAAAAAGATTTTTTCTAATAATTACCTTAAGTGAGATCTTGGCGAGAATTCCGGATCTTAAGATGTGATCTTTTTACAAAATCACAATGATGATATTGAATCACAACCATAAAGTTAAACCTTGAGTGAAGGAGAGCAAAAGGCATAACAGGTCATAAAGAAGTACATAAGCAGTTGGAACAGCTGATGATCCACGTCCACAATTATAAAAAAATTTTTTCCATTCAATCAAGTGGTAGGGGTTATTAGGGATTATTAAGTCATCCTGAGACAATTTACTAAAGGCCAGTCTTTTGGATCAATTTTCCATTTTAAATTCTTAGATAGAGACTTATTTTCTTACTTCTAATCAAACGGTTACTATTCTTCATAAGTTTACTTCGCTTATTCCGTTGATACGTTTACGGTCAAAAGAAAGCATCCCAAGTCTCTCATAGGGTGAGGGGTAGCATTTTGATGTTTATCTGTGACAGTGGCAGCCTATATAAGTGTTCATTAAGTCTTATGTGATACGCGTCACGAGTTAGATTTGATGACCTCATTAGGAAAAACGAGGTCGATCTCGTATATTGAATCTATAGAAATGCAATGGAATACCTTTCATGAGGATCCAATGAACGGATCCTCAAGAAAATGGAATTGGAATTCCCCTGATTCCGCAAATTCCACCGATGAAGAAATCATACAAAGGTGAGACTTGCCGGTCATTTAAGGTTTCATCAAAAATTGACGGGAAATAGGTCCTATATTATAGGGCCAAACTCATGAACCGGCATCTTCGACCTGAAGACGCTGACAGTAGTGTCAGTGAAAATGTTGTCACAACAAAAATACGCGGTAGATCCCGATAAATGAAGGAGATCAATCCTAATGTAATAGCGTTTCGAAACATCCTGATCTTTAACATGAGGGAAAGAGTTAGCCGCCGAAACAGGGCGGAAGTTGCTAAGATAAATAGAAACACTGGTCATTAGACCGGTTGGTGAAGTATCGCTCACCGTGTGGAAGACGAGCGCAGCTGTATAAGGGATAGGCGCCGGCGCCCTCGGCGCCAACGTAGTGGAACCAGGGAGTCGAAACACGGCTGCAGCCAGTGATGTGTCGGATGAGAAGCAGGCATTCGCCGAAGGTGGTGAATGAGCAGTGGGACCCTTGGCGATATTCCACACCAGACCGTGCAATCATTTCAGGTCTGCGTCGTTCCAACGAAAGAGAGAACGGACTTGTACGTGGAGGCACGGAGCGCACATCGGGAGCGGAAGACACGGGTGTAATATGTCCGCCGATATACGTAGTCTTGCAGCTCGTGTGCTTGTGATTACTTGACGCGAATGAGGCTATCGAGCCACCGCAAATAGCGCTAAGAGAGTTATCCGAAGGCCCGAAAAAAGGGCTTCCGTTTGCTCTTAGCACTTCCATCAAATTATACAATAAATTCCAACGGAGGCAAGAGATAAGAGCCCGCAATCGATTTCCGTTGCTAATCACTTCCGTGTGTTTCGTAAATACACAAATCGATAATTGGTCGTTCTCGGCCATGGGCGAAGTAAAAATTATGGCCACACACTAAAAGCCCCTTTATTCTCTCTGCGGCGGTCCATTGATGTATTTCTGCACAATTCTACCATTTTCCTTGAGAATAGAGTTTAACCCAAACTATTTACTTCGGGAAACTGGAGAGGAAGTTAACCCATGCAGAGAGGCAATATTTGTACCAATGAATCCCCGATCTGTTCAAATTGTGGGAAAATAAGATTTACTGTTGACCTTGTAAAAGTATAGGTACTTGATGACTCGAAATAAACTCAAGAATATTAATCCGCGAAAATTAGTATTTAGTTTCTTATAAATATCAACGAAACATAAGCAAGCAATGTGCAACTGAAATTCGCCAATGATGTTTTGATAGATACGTGCAACAAGCAGGTATGATGGATATACCAGTTACCGCGACATCACCTACGCTAAACATTATTGAGCTCAGCCACACTTTGGATGTGCGATTATCGAATGTTTGTTCCGAGTGCCGTTGTCCCGCGACCGCCCGCAGCAGACACGGCACAGATGACATGACCTTAGCTATTGAAGCATGTTCATGTCAGTACTTGCTTCGATAAAGTGGAGGGGACACATGTTCTCAATGAGTAGCTCATCCGTTTCCAATTCGCGATCTTCTTACAAGGGAATAACAGAAACAGCTAGCTCGAGCAGTATTCCAATTACTTTTGAAACGGCTCCCAAATGTTCCATCTTAAACAATTCTTTACTCTTTCGACCAATATTCCTTCATCACCGCCCACCACCCTACTTTCATATCGCAGCGAAGGCTATTTCTCTTTCAGCTTTTTGATGTGAAAATATAACCACTGGTAGCAGTCACTAAAACCAATTTATAGGAAACGTCATTTTAACAGAACAATTTCAAAGCGCAGATTTCAACATATAAACTATTGAAAAATGTGCGCTTTAGATGGTCTTTATCATCATCAGTCATTGAAACAAAAGCTAGTTTCTTAACTCTCAACCCCATTAGTTTCTTAGCTCTCAACCTCTGTCAGGTAAACGTTTGAATTCCTTACAATACGTCATTAAAACGTCTCTCGCAATTAGTCGCACGTAGGTTATCCTTGGTCTTAATCGGGAATTTCACCGCTCTCTTTGTCTTTATCCTTTATCCTTAATCGGAAGGTTACAACCTTATATGATGTGGCCATTTAGTCTATTCATCGCCGTAGTTTTCATTAAACATTATCACTCCCCATTATTTCGTAGGACTGGTGTTAGACACGAACGACAACTTCTTCAATCAGATGACATCCCCATAGCACACACGTGTGTGTGTGTGTGTATAGCGAACATTTCGCGAATCCCTTGCAATTCGATCGATGAGTTCTTGTTTACTTTATTCACAAATTGGCGAATAGTAGAACATTTGTATGGTGACATTTTTTTTCTCTTCTTTTCCTCTCTCTGTGTGAACTGTCAATTTTAATATTCCTCTTGATATTCTCAGACATCACGACCCAGATTAAATGCATATTTTATCGTATAATTATTACAAATACTGACTGGGCTGCAATACCGCGAACCATCAAGAAATGTACTCCATAATGAAGACATTATTGAAAAAATTGCATGACTCAAAAATCACAATTTTACAAGGGATTGGGAATCCACTGCAATAAGCTTATATTCCGTACACTCAATGCAACCTCCAAATAAAACGCCGAGTATGAATATGACTCGGCCGAAAATTTCTATTGGAATAGCCAGCTGGACAAAAATTGCCTGTTTTTTATTTACCTTCGCCGATATTTGTTAATACGAATTCTTTCATTCTTCCTCAGAAAATTAATGAATATTTAGGACGTCATACTTTGAATTAATTTTATCTCCGGTGGGGACTAAAAATACTGTAATCCTAATGGAATTTCATTATTTTGAAACAAATAGGGTGACAATATAGACATAAGGAGGAATGAATGACACGATTCCTGGAGGAGGAACGCAAAAGCAGTCGTCTACTGTTCAAAAGTTGAAGCTTAAGGGCAATATCTTTTATTTTGAGAGGGACAAATAGAAGTTTACAAAAGGAAAGATGGCCAGAGGGAGAGGAGCATTCAAAAAGCCTCCCTAGACCATATTCTTGGAAACAAGTAAGTCTGCTTCAAAATAAGCTATTGCAGCAAAATTAAAATTAAATATCGATTTTTTTCATGTACCATTCATTACAGTATTCTTAAAAACTACTCCAATTTAGTCAAACCTGATTTGGAGAAATAAATTAAAACAATAACTCAGCAGAAAGTTCTATTTCAAGATAATAATAACACTTAACTTTGTTATTCCACATATCTTTATTTTCTACGACCCGGATTTTGACGTTCGACGTCATCTTCAGATGACCTGAAGATGACGTCGAACGTCGAAACCCGGGTCGTAGAAAATGAAGATATGTGGAATAGCAAATTTAAATGTTATCATTACAATGTTAACAGATTCCACAAAGTTACTGGCCGGGAAAACCCGGATCGATCAGTCTACTGTCACTGGATGTCGTTGCCATCTCAACAAACAAATGCACAATCCTGGAGAACGACATGCAATCACCTTAAGCACTCTACGCCGGTTACCTATCTTACACCAGATTCAAGCGAGGCGATAAGAACTTTAGAGAATCCTCCGAGTGATCATAGCTTGGATATTGCGAGCGATACTCTCTCTGCCATACATCAAAACTTACGAGCAGATGGAAGTGCATGGCAGGCATCTCACGACGAGAGAGAAACAGGAAACCCTGTTGTGAATGAGAGTCAATGTTTGAAGGCCGATTAACGTTCCTAATGTGCGATCCTAAAGTTGGAAGGAAATGTGAATTACCGATCGGTCACAGTACTCGACGATAGCCATATTGAGGTTCTGCACTTATTCACCCTTTCACTTAGAGATACCATGAGTGATTTTCTAAATTTAACGCGCTACTTCCATATTCCATTTTTGCGTCTAAGAGCACATGAGATCGAAATGCGATAAGGCAGTAAAGCCCGCGGGAGCTGGACCCTCTTACATGAACTTTGGCTAAAGTGGCCGCGTCGTTACTACATAAACGTTATTTTGACACACAATTAACGTGGATGGGTATTTGTCAAGTACTTAATCTCCGAAGAACGCCTGAACCTCATTACAGACTATAAACCAAGTCTTGGTTCCCACAGCGTCGAATACGTGACCTGGCTAGGCATATCAAGTGGGCATGATTGCTAATTTACATAGAAAAACATGCTAAATGTGAGGGAAATTGGTGAATTGCACGGAAAAATCATTGGGATCGGGTTAGTGTGGTGGCTAGAGTACTGGATAGCCATACGGACGGCCAGGGTTCAAATCCCTGCAGAGGAGGATGAATTTCAGAGGAAACCTGATCCCTACTGGAGTGTCTTGTGGAGGGCACTTTAAGTACAGTACTCCGTCTGTCGGATGAGACGTTAAACCGTGGTCGTCTTGGCGCCTTTCGTTAAGAGCAGGCTAATACCGACGCCGGGTTTCTATCCACCCTTCCTCCCTTACCTATCCCCTATGGCGCAAATGACCTTAGCTGTCGGACGCCTCTTGAAAATCCAATCCAATCCAATCCGGAAAAATCATTCACCAAAAAGTCTTTAGCATGCGTTCGTATTCAACACTGCATCACTCCCAGGAAAAAGTAATATTTTCACGATGAGTCGCAAAAGAGCACATTTCTAGGTAATGGCAGAGAATTATAGAAATGAAAAGGTCTATCTTTATTGGCACATAGCATTTTGAGGCAGCAGTGATGAAAAAGACGAACAACCATTGGCCTCGTCAAGGGAACAATAATGAATAGCTTTTCTTGTGAGAAATGCGTACGCCTCTCTCCTTTGATGGCACTCTAAATACATTAATATAGCGAGAAATCATTCCAAATATGCCCTAACTTGTTTCATTTCGAGGGCCTGGGGTCGGCGGAGATACATTGAAGGGTGGCTGGTGAAGGGTGCGGGGGGGGGGGGGGGCGAGAGCGCAAGGGTTGTGGAGGGCATGGCATGTTAAGAATGCATCCTTGGAGTGTTGAATGGGCTCCCGGTAAGGAGCGTGGCTCGGAGTAATAAGCGAGATGAAGGATGCGGATCCCCTCACCACTCACTTCAAGGTTTCCGCTCCCATAACCACACTGAGGCCCAAGCTGATCATTCGAGGGGTGGAGAATCCCTTCCGCTATTGCCGTTATAAATGATACAACACTCATGCGTCACAAACTGCGCTATTAAAGCACACTAAAGGTGATGAGGTTCGAAATCGATTGCCTAAAGCAGACAACGTCCCGAGAAGTTTTCCTTCCCCTGGTAACACTAGAACGTATTACATTTCCCATTCTGTGCTCTCATTCTGTCGTTCCTATACTTAGCAACAAGCATGGCACATTTCATGACGAAAAATTGTTTTTTACATAAGCGCATGGTTTTGTTGATTACTGAAGTAAAACTTGAAAGTTCTATGATTTAAATCATGCAATTTCACTCAAAAATCCCGGTTTCATAAAATTTTACACGTTTGCTAGTAGACAGAATATTTAATTAGTTACTTTCAACTTTTCTCATTCTTTTTAGATTTCTCATCCTTAAAATATTCTCTCATCAAAATCTCGCTCAGTTAAACGAGCGTTTGCTTTTTTAAGGCTTTCAAAAATCGAGTCTAAATTACGCCTTTGTCCAACCTCGGAAATCCCGAGGACCGAATAACCCCAAAAATTTGACTCGAGCTGGGGCCAAGCCTAATCCGGGAGCTGGGTCTTCCTCCGCAAAATACTCGAGAAACCACGTCGCGAAACATGAGCAAAGCCCTCGAGCTTTTACAGGACTCGGTGGTCACGGAATCCTGGTAACGCACTACCGCGCCGACACAGGCTCCATTTTGAAGCAGGTTTCTACTATTTTGGGATATGGAAACGAATATGCGATTGTACGATCATTAAATTGCTAAGTCTCTAATCTTTTAGAATTTTAAATGTCTTAGTAGCGTAAAAATTCAAAATATAAAGTGCTAGTAACAGGCAATACAGAGAAGCTTAAAACATTGAGGCAAAAGTAATCAATTCAACTATCAGGAACCTTATCTCTATAAAAATCAAACACACTTTTACAAGAAAGTTTCGAGTCAGCACCAGCACTTTTTGCAGGCAGTTACCAATCGTGTATCATGAATTTAAAATATTTAATCATCAATTTATGAAAGGTAGATAATGGCTCCGCGATCAGAAACTGTTACATATTCAAACACCGTTCTGTGTTATCATCACTCACGTTTAAGGCCTTCTCGTTAATCTTTCTTTCCCTACACATGCGTAGCAGTACTGCTGTGTTAGAGTATATCGATAGGCATTTCAGCATATTATTAGCATTTTATTCGCCGATTACTACAGGTTGTTTCACCTGCAAGCCACAGGGTTTCACCCAAGTGACAGATATTCCCACGTGGCGTGCAACTACACCTCAACAATTCACGGGGAGTACAGGATTCTTACACAACCCTCAAAAAATTCTACTTCCCCCGAAGAGTAATAATCGTTATTTCTCCTGGAAAGTTGTCAAACAGTTCATCATTGTTTTAACAGCGATTCATTCCAATTAAGAGTTGAAGCATTGAATCGACAGTCAAGTCAACCAATTTAACTAAAACAAGATTGGCGTGAGATTTTTGATGACTCTAAAAAACAAAATGCCAGAATGAAGTCCTGATTAGTAGGAATAATGTAGAACACCCTTGAGAAGAACGACAGTAACCAAAGTAAAACATTTTTGTGGTACCTGGTAATGTCACCAGGTACTCATACCTGCATGTTTAATTTAGCTTCATTATTATAAACATAGAAATCAAAATATCCTGTTCCCAGGGACTAGTTACTTAAAACAGTTCACTTGCCACCAGAGTATCCAAAAAACCTCAGAAACCTGGTTCATAACCCTGATGTGTGATTATTTTCCCATTTTGAACATATTATTATGGCCCCGCAAGACAAACTAATCCAAAGAGGGTGCAACCAATTATGAAATTTCGGAATGCAATTCCAATTAAATACCAACCCAAAGTTTAGGCAAATTACTTAGGGCATACGGCTTTAAGAAAGAATAAATGAAATATATATTTCAGGAAATGTATTCAGCAATTGGACATGGTCCATAGCAAAATATGTTCCTCCATGTATGCTAGATTTTAATGCATAAATCAGTGTTATGTGTGTGATTATTCCCGCTACTTGTCATGGGAAGCACATCGTGTATGTAACTGCTCCAAATCAAAACAATTATCTCTGGAATCGAAAATTAAAACCAATTCGCTCCAAAAGTTACTCGTGCTGATTTGCAGTTGCAGCTGGTGCTGTATAATTTTTAACTTTATCTTTATATCTTAAGTGGCAACCTGCTCCTACACTCGTAAGTTTAGTGGAAGTTTTTTACCGACTGAAATCTACTGCTCTAGGATATTAACCGCATTTTACGTTGTTTTTTGTTTTCTGGACGATTCTGTTGGCCTGTATGTCCCCGGAATCTCGATAAGTTGCTGAGCCTGTCATCAAGTTTTCCAGGGACCGGACCAACAGAACTTGACATACATCCATGCCCTGGGTGGTGAAAAACCTACCACGGCGGGACTCGAAACCGCGAGTATGAACCTAAAATTCACCAGTGCCTTATTACGCAACCATTTCTCTCCGTTAACATCTTACGTATGAGTTTGGATTCCCCTCATTCACATGAGAAAGCGAGCGACAAACCAAGGGGTTTAGAGTCTACCCAAAAACGCGAGTAATGCCATGCTAGGCTCCAACGAAAAGGGCCGACAGAGGCACGGGTCATCGTGCCACCCGACGGATGGAGTAATCCACACGAAGTTCTGTCTACATTACACCCAAGCAGGTATCGGAATTTTAAGCGAAAAATTTCCGCCACAGTCGAGATCTAACGGTGGGTTCTTTGGATAGGAACCTATTGATACAGCCACCACACAAACCCGACTAGCTCCACAGATTGGTCTGAAATTGGAATGGTTACATCAATTGGAATGGTTATTGACTGCTGCAGCATAAACGAAAACTACGCCTAATAAATATTTTAGGCTGGTCAAGGCTAATAAATATTGCACTAGTGTAATTTTATCTATTTTTTTAATTTGTCATCGATCTTCCGGTTTCACAAATACCGCATGAATCTTCGGAATTTGTAGGGGAAATTTTGTCAGCCCACTGTTTCAAGCATTTGCAAATAATATCCGTTCCATTCAGTTCCTTCAGCGACGCACTTTTATGATAAATAAATCCGACGGCAACGGAAAGCGGAAGCCATTCGTAGTGTTCCTTGACACGACTTTCAATAGCTTGATGAACACACTATTATCCGAGAGAAAACCTAAAGTATCAAAATTAAGATAAGACACGAGGAATTCTTGATTCCGTCGTTATGCATATCCATTTCTCATAAGTTCATTCACATTTAACGATGATTTTGAGGCTTTATTAACATGAAGTACAAAAAAGCATAATAGAAAAGTCTAGGCTTTTCTTGTAATGGCAGTTTACGAAGACAAATGTTACCTCGTTACTTATTATTTACGACATATTGCATAACCTGAGTTCGAGAAAATTTATAAATATATAAATGATAATGAGTTGTATAAATAGCAATTATTTCAATTAATTCATGATTCCAAGCCATGATGAATTCAACCACGTTTTCTTGGGGAGTGCGCTATCCAAGAACATTTTGGTTTCCAACACAAGAGCTGTACAAATCATTTATTTGCTAATCTTCAATCCAAGTCTGACCTGCTAAATGCTTAATTTCGATATTATCTGACATATGAGTGCCAGGCACTAGTTCAGATCACCCGCATCCAAGGAGGCTGGCTCCGCGGATATAAAACGCGAACTTAGATTTAATGTAATCACGAGGAATGTTCAGGGATTCAAGTAAATTCCCCAGCCAAACACCTTGGTGGAGGCTTGCAGGGTAATAAATAGATGTGGATGTAAATGACTCAAAAACCGTTTGAGGGCGGCCATATTGAAAGATATCTTTCACCTGCTATAAATCACATATATTATCCTCAGATGAGTTTCTAACACGTTTTCGAGTTACGGACAGCATGTTCTTTCTGATAATGATCTCTGGAAAAATCAAGTAAACACCCCATTCCTCCCTGGCCCTCACCCTACTTTCCTCGCCCCGGTAAATATTCTAATTTCCTGCGAGGAGGGGGCGGCAGAATGAGACCCAAGTGAGTAGGGATGGTGAGGTGGGGGCGATGGTGGGGCGGGAGGATGTTTGGGGGCGGCCACACCCCTTTGGAGGCCGAGGAGCGGGGGTGAGTCGCGAGGGGGCTCCGGCTGTTAATCCCGCGCAGCCCCCTAAAGCGAGTAAGGCTCCACCCCCAAGGATGAATGCTAAGCGGGGAAAGTGGTCGGGCGACACACAAGGCGTGAGGCCGAGGAGTCATCCGGGGTCACTCATGGCTCTTACTGAGCCGGATAAATTAGTTCGTGATATCAAAGTGAAGAGGGCCCAGGATGACGCCTTCAGTTGAGAAAATTCCTCTGGGATGAAATGGTAATTACAGTGCAAATATTTCACTGACTGACTTTCACTCTTATACCTACTTAAAGTTTATATATGTTATTTAATGGCGGGCACTTCTGTTGGATAAAAGAAGATTTTGTGAGGATAGGTCTGGGAGAAAGAGGTCACCAATAAATGCTTTGAGATGTCCAGATGTGGACGTTGTAATGGGTATATTACTACAGACACGCAAACATAATGAATTCGTTCCGCAGATTTTTAGCGTGATTCCTTCGTTCACCGTCGCTCCTGCGGAGTTGCGCTCCCCATTACCATCCGCCATTGTTATGAGAGTTTTTCGTGGATGAACTAGACGACGAAGTGCCGATCGAGGGGCAGAATTCCGCGAACGCTTCCTCAAAAAGTCATTTTAATTGAGAACTAACGTGCATCTTGGTAATTTGAGAATAAGATCTCGAAGTAATTTTGCTGATTAAGAATAGCTATGCAGATTGTAAGGTAAGAAGTCATGTAGATGTTGTAAGGAGAGGAGTATTGAATGGATAAAGAATGAAAAAAGCCTGGCGTCGGCAATGACTTAGTTTAAATCAAAGGTTCATAATTACTCATGCGAGCGATAGAATATTGTCCTTATAGTGGTCCTCTCGCCGCTTCTTCTTCCTGAGATGTGCCTTCACCAAAATCGCTTTTCACTCAGTAAATTGCGGAGTTTTAAAGACATTGAGTCCATTTAAATACATGATGAAGGCTCTCCTTCGTATTTTAGGGTATCGCTGTTTCAGAAGGAGCCTCATTACTACGTAAAAGAATTGTAGAGTGAACATATGGCTGAGTGTGCCATTGTTGGGGTACAGTGAAGTACAGTACTATGAACGAATTGACAGTTTAAAGGCTTTCCGCTTCATGAAAGTAATATTAAATTATATTGGCTCCAAAATTTAGCTCATATAAAAAATAATCCACTGAACACGTTACTTTGAACGTTACGTTACGTTGAACAGACACGTTGTTTCTCCACCAAGGATGACGCACTTAAATATAGCAGTAATTCATTTATTTCCTATTGGTAATGCATAATATAATCAATCAATTTCAAACCCAATAACACTTCTATTGTGAGAGTCGACGAAGCTAATCTATAAAATATTTAGTACCACAAAAACAAGCCGAAAATTTTAAGCAATCTAGGCTCATATTGTTGGGTTCGATTAAACGTACGGCTAGGTCTTTAATTGCTACTGTCGTAAATATTCGTTTAAAGTCAATACTAAGACGGACTAAGAAACATAAAGTATTGAAATGAGAGAACAATTTATGGTTTGAGAGTTAAAGGGGGAATTTTAGGCAAATGCGAATTACATAAGAAATTCAAACGAAAGAATCAAATTTCGTATTTGCGGAGCCGTCGAATTAAACTTTTCAGGGCGTATCTGGCTTTCAACAAGCGTTCTTAGAAAATGTCATTTTACAATGAAAAAAACGAAAGTCATATTCGTACTATTTTCTTCGTATTCGTATTCTTCATGCAGTCACTTGGTTCAATTATGCCGCACCAGAGATCGCCACTGCCGCGTTCAAATGCGGGGACGTAGCGAAAGACTTAGGGCATCTGTCGCGGCCAAAGAAAAAGTTTTTTCAAGGTCCTGGACTAAATTCGATCATCGCGGCGAAGCACAAATATTTGAAGATCGACTTTTGTCGACTATCGCGGTGAAAGGATTAAGTAAAATTCCAACCAACATCTAGACCATATATTCATGAACATAATTAATGATAACACCAACTAAGTTTCAATCCACAGATTTACTTTTATTGGTACTACTAGTTTCGACGCTTCTGCGTCATCTTCAGGTATTATCATTTATTAAAAATGGACTTCCACAAGGTAACGCCTGAAACGATTGAAATTATTTATGAAAGCATAGGAAGAAACATCTCGCCGATATCAATGCTTCCCCAATGCTAGTATGAGTAAGAAATAATGAGGTAAGGACAATTCAATTGAATTATAGTTTACGGCTGCTATATCCTTTTTCTAGAAGATTGGTTTCACAACCTTCAAGCACCCAAGTAAGTACTTTAAATTTACAACTAAAAAAATAACAAAACTCTTTGCTTTACTTATAGGATACGACCCGCAGTAATAATAAATTCTTAGTCAGAGTACTTCAATGGTGATACATGTTTTGTATTTTTTCCTTCTGGATAATGTCGTATAGGTTTCTTTCTGCTCAAAGAGGTGCTCATCTGAATTCGCTTTGAGTTGTAACGCTCCACCACAAAAGGGAATCATATATTATTATCTTTAGATAAAACATAAAAACTCCTGTCCGCGTAAAAACCAAAAGACAAGCCACTTCGCTCCCTCTGCATACATTGCAATGTTTCTTCGGAATTCTTACTCAGTAATACTCATTTTATTAGGCCGTTAATTTAATGTGACAATAATTAGTTCTTAATATAATTCATTAAAATAATTCGTATCACATAGGAATTTGTTGAACTATGAGCACGTTCAAATTAACATTCTATCCTTCCCCTTTTACTGAACGAGGTTAACTTTCCCCAAAGAGGCTTTCAGAAACAAACGAAGGAATATGATGCCTTAATTTGATATCGACGGCTCCATAACTAAATAATTGGTATTCATTAAATACAGCATATTACTTTGTTATAAGAAAATTATCTTTTCACCCAAACCTAAGGATTAATTTCGTAAGCTTCAGTATAATGAGCAGCAAAGATGTATATCCAAATTGCAATTCTTCAAGGATTGACACTAACTCTTTTATTAGCACATTTTGTACGTTTCAAGTACTAATAGTGTGTTCGAAGACATATTAGATGTGATATTGATCACCTCCTCATTCCAGAGCGTGTAAATCACAGACTCGTTAAAAATGACTTCTATCTTCCGTGAGTTGTTCTACTTTTTCATTCCGATATAAACATGGAATGCATTCAAGGCAATTTTATTCTGTAAAAATATTCAATTAAATTTCATATCCTCACATTTTGCCAAAATTTTACGGGGCCATAATAAATTAAGTGTATCATAAAATAATGTTTCATTGTCGATTTAAATATTTATAGATGTTAAAACAGGTAGCGATGTCCTGTAAATGATACAAACATATCCGTTTGTTGCCACGCATGGCGCAAATATAAGAGAGACAAGAGTACTCGTCAACTTTGGTAAGCAGGTCTTCAGCTGTTGGTCAATAAAGAATAATAAAACCAACAAAACCAAAAATATACAAGAGTATCTTACGCATTCGCAATCACAAGTCTAAGCTTGGTGGTAATGTTTTGGGACCGCATTTCTCAACAGAGGATCATGACAAGTTGGATTGAACCCAGCACTTAATGGCAAATGAAACAAAATGTGTAATAGTCGAAAATAACAAAATTTTCTAATGCCACATTAAGCCATTAAAGGATTTTACATGGAAAGACTGAATGCAGTCGGACGCCAGTGATTTTTAACATTGAAGAGTAGGTTGGGATGGGCCAAAATTTCTAAGTGTGAAAAGTCAAGATCATGGAGCTCAAACTTTTTCCTTTTGATTCATAGATAACGTACAATAAATTTGAGTCTATCAACCCCCAGCAACCCGTGCCGCAAGGATGCCAAACGAATTTCTGGGTGAGAATTGGTTTCTTTTATTTATTTTACTATACAAATGATATAGGTTAATATATTTTCTCAGTTATATGAATATACTTGCTTTATAGGCACTTTGTACGACGAAAATATTCATAAATTGCCGTTGATATCACACAATAAATGGCCATACAAACATTGGACGACCCCTGGTGAGTAGGACACACGAGGTGCGTATTTACTTTTTTGTATCTTCACTACCGCCAATACAGCGCATTTGGCTAATTCATATCGAGTAAATAACAACAAAAACATACGAGCACAAACACCCATGCCCTGAGTGGCGATAATTCGGCGGGATTCAAAACCCGCGACCCTCGGTTTAGCCAGCGAGGACTTGACTCCGTCGAAACCGGGGCCGGTGACGTTCTTCCACTTGTTCTTCCCCTATCGTGGTTATTCTCTACATACTCATTATACTTCTGGTATTCCGTCTTGTACATAATCATTAAAACTAAATTTTATTTAATGATGCATACAATTTAGAGTTAATAAAGTTCTCCGTTCATTAAAGTATAACAAAAGTTTACGATGATAGAAAGGCAAGAAGCTTTCAATGCACTAAAATTTGGGTTTTCTCTCTCTCTTGACGGTCACCCTACTAAATACTTATTAGCAAAAGAACACTTTGCAACGCCACGACCTAGGCAAACATCCGGGTATAATGTGTAATGCTGAAACAATTTCTTGAACCAATTTTCTGATTCCGACGAAAACTGCATATCTTTATGATTCCATGAGTTCTCTCTCTTAGACACCCTTGGTTTTCATGACTTCCCAGTCTCAATATACATTGCATATAATTGGTACTTATATCACTAGGACTTAGGGAGAGCATGTCTAATAGCAGGAAAGCTTTATTTTGGTTGATACTGATTTTTCAAGGGCTTTGGAGATTCCCACCCTAGAATTTAGAGCTGATTCATAAGTGGCTGATGCTGTGTCATCAATGACGAAAGATTTTGGAAACAGCTATCTTTCGAAAAGATTATGAACCGATTATGAGTCATCTAATACAGATAATCATATTGCATATGATTATTTGCCAGATTTTCTCATTGAATTTATTGTAGTATTTCTAATTTGCTCAGCACCTCGCTTCAAAACATTTTAAAAATTAGTACGTTCTCACGGTGCCTGAGATCTAAGAGAGGGACTTGAAGGTCGATTTTTTATGTATCGTATGCAGTTTTAATATTTATCACCTTGTCTAAAACACAGTGTATTAAGGGATTTTTCTCTGCACCAGATTTTTTCATTATGTGTAAGAATCAGCAGCCAGAAATCAAAAATGATTAATTTGAGATATGACGTATGGACTTTGAAATTTCCTTGGTTTGAAAGTCAAAACTGAAACTAAAATTGGATTCATAATTTTAAATTACGCGTTAACTACCTGTGTACTAGTAAGTAAATGATGAATTATCTTTGAAATATTATAGTTTTAATCAAAAATTTTAAATAAACACATCATATTTATTGGAAAGTATAATGCCCAGATAATATTCATTGGAAATATCCTCAAAACATGTATATAATTCCAGAAATACTGAGAAACCTAAAAAATTAAGCCCACCCTATTGCAGTGCGGGGAATTGAAATATCCAACAATTGTGAGCTGTAGTGGGCCCGTTGAGCCGGCTCTCAGAGCTACAGCACACTATAACGTGTGGAATAAAATCTTTTATCGCCAAGGGTATTCCAGACGCATGAAACCCGAAGCCGGCCGCGTCCAGCAGTCCATGCTTTCAAGTTGGCGCAACGAGTGGAGAGTGGGGTGGGATGAGGAGGGGGTGGCGACGAGGGGTGGGCGGGGAGGGGGAAGGGAGGCGGAGCCGGGAGAGGGGGCGACGGTAGGAGGCGCGCTTGCGGTTTGGAGCACGTCTTAGGGAGGCAGCGCCGGTTCGGAGATCGATGTGAACTCAAAGAGAATCCTCCGCCTCATCTTGTGCCGCTGGATCCTCACCAGCAAGTACCCTCACCACGCCTGGCCCCCTGAACGCACGGCTTTCACTTGGATTACCTCGGAGGTATTGATTAGTTTTTTTTGAAAAGGTCAAAATGAACACTGAAACAAATACTGAAAAGTACTGAATATATTAAAAGTAGCTTCTGTTTGTTATAGTTTTGTAAAGAATGACATCGCTTAAAAGTTGATAGCCGCAAAGACCATCCTCAAGTGCTGCCTCATGTACTCTGTAGTTTCAGGCCTGATGGAGTGGAATCGGAACATAACTATGTATGAAAAAATATAGGCAACTACCACTGTTATAAAATTTATTCCGACCGGTTTCGCTTTTTAAAGCATCTTCACCTGCAGATGCTGTAAAAAGCGAAACCGGTCGGAATAAATGTTATAACAGTGGAAGTTGCCTATTTTTCCATACTTAGTTCTGCCTCATGCTTCAAACTTTCAAGCAACTTGGTGCTTTCTATTCGATTATGTAATGAAGTAAAATAACCTGTATTTTTCAGTTTTATGTTATTAGTTTGAAGAGTTTAACCAATTTGCAGAATTGTCATAATACATGCAAATATTAAAAACTTTTCGAAGTGAATTCTGCCACAGTGGAACTACTTCATGCCCACATTTTAACTCAAATCATTATTTCCACGTCCATTCAAGTACATATTTTGCAACTAGCTCCGGTTTCACCACATTTAACTAAGATATACCAATTTCCGATTCAGATGATTCACCTAACAGAAATAGGAATTACTACGAGCATGTGCCCCAACTAACAATGCAAAATGGAGTCACTCACGAGTACAAACAAAGCGGGAACTGAAAGCGATGAGGTGGCATGTTTCCGAAGTATTGTATAGACTTAGCGCATTCCATTGTTTCCCTGTGTATCCAACCAAGGTCTTATTTCTACCAGCATCCTCAAAAGCCATTCATTCACCCATTGATGAAGCCGACCTCTTGAAGAAAGCCGCGAGTAGAAATGAATCCCAACGCAACGGGAAAATTTACGTTCCGAGTCTTGTCACAAGTAATTAAGGTTAATACTAATTTAGAGTTTTTAAATTTTCCGCGGAATAGCACAAATATTCAAAGTTGATCAGAAAGAACTAACAATGATATTGTTCCGTAATAAAAACCTGTAAACAAAACAGCTAAACTTCTTCACACGGCTAAAGAGATTATGATGATCTCACGGATGAGGTACTGATTAATTGAAAGTTGTTCAAAAATCGCAGCATATAGATTCTGCTGAGGTTTTATTGCTTAAACATAGTAATTAAGTAGTTCATGAAGAATTTACTATACAATCTCAAATGAAATATAGCTCACATTTCAATAATCAGTAAGTTCATGAATGCATTGGGTGAAGTGTAAGTGATGTTTGAGAGCAATGTGTTACGCTCAAATAGTTACTCACGTGTGTTTTCTTTTAGTAGGAATACATTTGAATTGGATAACGAACATGGAGAATCATGACAATATAACCTACAGCCGTTCTCCGAATGCACGGGAGAGGGTGGCTTGGGCAAGCGGCTGTCCCCCAACCGCGATACTCTCTGCCGAAATTTCGTCCCCTGCTTGGACTTCTAAATGACACACTCATTCCATCGAAGCACAACTATTTCCATCATTTTCATTTAACGCTAAAAGAAATGAGACACTTTATTGGATAACTCAGCGTCAGATACTATCAATATTCACATATTTGACATGAACGACCTCAACCCTCAATAACGTTTCTTCTGTAACCCTATTGCAGCCCTTGGTATTGCTGTCGATTAAATCTGTATTCCACAGATGGAATGCAATTCATAGGATAAAACGTGAAACAAAAGTTGATGCGTGGAATATGTTTATGGAGTCCAAAACTATATGCTGAAGTGAGATGTCCACTAAATCAACAATCGCTCGATTCTTTTCAGCTTGGGATTATTCTTAAGCCAGCTCTCAGCTCCATTCCATCTCGCATTCAATAAGAGGGATTGCCATTACGGAGCGGAAAATACTATACAGGCTCAGACTATAAAAGGATAAATGCACAGCGCAGCATGAAAAATGAAAGCAGAGCAAACGCCTGACATTGAATTAGTTTATTCCTTTTAAGATTCCTCGACCAAAGAGAAGAAGACGGTCGCTCATGCAGGCACGCACAATGGGGCCACTTGTCTCCGTCCCGAACTCTGAAAGGCTTGCCATACAGTACTTACTGTATTAGTTAGCTTTGGATGCATATAATACAGGTGCGGGCGATTACGTGTGCTATTCGAATTAAAACGTTGTTTCACGATTTTATTTTCGACGCTGTAATTTTTCCGCTTTCACTTACCGACATTCAAACTTTCTGGAAGATAATCACTGACACACCGGGGCCATTTTTCTCCGACCACCCTGCCAACCCCTCGTTTCTCATCCTCAGCTTACATTTCGTGTCTTGAAGGTTGTACATTGTATATATCACAAACAATCATTAAAGATCTATGGAACTCCTCATGATATTGGTTATCACTAGAACGCCCAGGCGGGTCATATTGACCCAAACGTGATTTTAAATTTATTTTTTAATTTCATTTTCAATGAGAGCAGGATTTCCTCCCGTAACTTTTATTCATTTTAAAATGCCTTTATGTCCAAAAATTTTCATCTTCCTGAGTAATCCGTACATTATTTTTTTAGAATTTACCTAGAACGCCCATACGCGTCATTTTGATCCAGATATGTATTTGCACTTTGTATCATCACCAAAACTTCTTTTTTATTAGTTTTCATTAGTTATTCTGCTGCACATGTTGTCCATCCCACTTTGTTCTATCTTCCTCATTCGGTTACCTTCCATGGCTGGAACACCTTTCAAAAATATTCTCATATTCCTTCCTTCCACTTCGTATCCCCACCCTTCTCATTTTTCGTCCGGTCGATTCATGGCATATTTAGTAATAAATTTGTTGGCAGTGCACAGTGTACCTAATGACTATTTTAGAGTGCAGAGAATACAATATTGCTCATTACTGACGTATGGACTATGCTCACTTTGTTGCCACCAGCTCTACTTTTTCTCTCCGAATGACAAGTGGATAATACAAATTCAGTCTACCTCTTTGATCCACTGAGTGAAGTTTGTAGCTAAAATTTTGAGTTTTATGATGATGGTGGTTTTGAAGTTCTCTGTATTCAAGCATGTCTCTAAGTCGCTCATTACCATCTGTTGAAATTCGTGTGGAGCTGCAAATGATTCAGGGGGATGAGTCGGATGGTGGAGAGTTTTTATTTTACAGCTCCAATGATGAGCATAAATTTGAAACTTGCAAAGAATCAACCGTTTCTTCAGAAAATGACAATGAATGCGGTCAAGAAACAAGAAAGAGTGCTTATAAAGATGAGCTAAATATTGGGCAAAAAAAGTTATATTATTTTGATTATTACATTCATATTTTTCACAACTTTGTTTTAATAGGTATGTTTAATTTCGGTAGGACAAAAACTTTGTCATAAAACAGTCCTACATCTTGTATATAGAGGAGGACGACACGGTCAAGAATAACCGTATAAATAGTCAACGAACTGTGAACACAGACAACTTCTTAGCATCTCTCAAATTTGGCTCAATTTCTCAAGGAAAAATCCACTATTTTAGTTGGAACTGTGAATTGCTCTAGAAGAGAAGTACCGATCTCTCAAAAAAATGCATGGAAAACTATTCCATAAAAGTACTGAAATCTTACCATGTTACATTAACGATTTAGTCCTAGTAATGAGTTCTCTTCACTCCAGTGTTAGTGTAACTAATTCTGAGAAAATATTCCTCACCCTGTGTCGCACTATAATTCAAATGAATATGGGGTGGACATAATAGAAAAAAATGCAACGCAGTACATAGTCAAAGTGTTATCAATAAGATGGCCTATTCATAGTTTCCATAACATTCTAGACCTGGCAGCAATCAATTCCGTTTTAATATACAAGGCCGTCACTGGTAGGAAAATTTCACGAATAAATTTCATCCAACAACTTGCAGAGAAACTACACAATGGTTACAGGAATAAAAGATGGGGTCTGGAACAACCTTTTGACATCATAAATGCAAACAGGCTGAGGTGTCAAACTACATAGAATTATATAGAAAATATAAGGCCAATTCTGCAACACTGAGGCCAGTGCCATAAAAAAATTGTATACACATGTGCCAAACGCATTAACAAAAAACAGTAAAATTATTATTATTATTATAAACAATAAACAATGCAATGTATTTTTATCCCTAATACATCAGATTTATACATGTGCATCACTGCAATAATAAGAATCCCAAAGTTAGTTACTATTGATTTTCGGGAAAATTCCTACTTCGACCGAAAAATAATATTTTAAACTTATTTATTGCAACCAAACTTTGAAAAATAATAGATATGTATTAAAAATGTGAAAAGTCTTCGTATTATATTGATCTATGACACAATAAGCAAGAAAAATGAAATAAACTTGAAAAAATGATAAATTGACACAAATGTCGTAAGTCTATATATCAATACATCATCGATATCGTCAAAGTTATTAAAGTTATAAAGTGAAATAATCGATGAATGTGAAGAGAAAGAGTGACAGTTTGTAGTAAAACGGTAAACATGTAAACTTTATAGTGCAAAGTGAGGAATAATTTCATTAATTACAGTGGGTCAAAATGACCCGCTTTGGGCGTTGAATGATGTTGAAAAGTCCGGGCGTCCTAGTGTTATTCACCGCAAACTACAAGAAGATATGGGGATAGTAATTAATGTATTTATTATTATTATCAATAAATCGACCGGTAAGTGTAGGTTTAAGTGGAAGTTAGAAAACTCCCCTGAATTATTACAAATGGAGATCCCCATTACCCTATAATGTTTCTTCCTTAACAACAGCGTAGGTACTTCCAAACCTTCATCCCGTCCACAAACGTTACCCTCTTCCTTCCCCTTCCCCGTTTGCCAAACCTCCATCCCTCTATAAAAACCTTAAGCAACTCTTCGCCCCTCATCACCTCAACTAACCGCCTTCTTTGCCTTGTCCTAATCTCATCTTGAGGTTTCCTTACCTCTACAACCATTCCGAGCACTTCCACGTTCTCTTACTTTTCTGTCCACTGCACTTCTCCGTCCTCCTCAACACCCACATATCGAAAAAGTGTTCAACTATTCTAAAGACTATTCAACTCTCACTCTTCTCATCTTATTTTTACCACGTTTCTGTCCCATATGACGGTTCTTTCCATATCAAGTTCTCCACCAGCCTCTTCTTTACACCCCAATCCAACGTGCTCCGTCATCAGCCCCTCCCATTGCTTAACAGTGCTAAGTGACAGAAAAATTGCAATCTTTTTCTATAATTCTCAATTTCTCTATATCCGGCTTCCAAGGTATAACATCACTGTCAGATGGCTCTTCTACGAAATCACTTCACTTGTCAGAAATACCTACTTGCTCGAGTAATATCCTACCTATTTGGTCTTTTACTTTTGGTATCGTTTGCGAAAATTTTTAAAGATATGCAATAAATGCAAATAGAAGAAGAGCATCTAGCACCGACTGTTATAAGGTGAATTTATTTCATGAGAAATGGATCAAGAGTCGACCACTTTAAATTGTTAAATAAAAATTAAACCGTGTTTCCACTCACCGTTCTACAAGTGCACACAAAATAATCACTTCAACGCCATCATCAGAAGAGCATAAGTATGGTTACAATGGAAGACTAGATTGGTACTTCGTCCAAGACAATTGTAGCCCCATTTTTTCAGCATTTTGGGCAGATGAATTGCGCAAATTAAAATTTCCTCCTTTCCAAGAAATATGAACGAATGCATTAATCCATTTACACACTTCCACGGTTGAATGTTTGACCGGGATGTAACTGCGCGTCCTTCATTAGTTTTTCCTTCCCTATTCTAGCATTTTTCCTGTCCTCCCGACTATTAAAGTAACATTACTTTCAGTAGAGTAATAGTCCGAATTTCAAATTCACGGAGTGGAGAGAAATTTTTCATTTTTTATTAGGTATCGTGATATTCACTTAGTATTTTACTCTATAAAAGCTGGCACTGAAAACGTAAATACGCGAAATATTAATTCTGTTGCAAATTGTACATATTTCATTAACTCAATTTACAAAAATTCTTTCCCGATTGACATATTTCGTTGAAATCATAGTTTCATCTCTTAGCATTTAAGGAAGATATGGTAGTGAATTTGAGTGCCACCTGACGTTCCTTTGAGAAAGGATAGCATCGTTATCAATAGAGGCAAGGAAGCCAAAGATCGTACGTCTCTCTTCCACAACTTGTAAACTAGGTCTAAATTATTTTGCAAAAGAATCAGAAAAAAACACCGCCCATAATTCCTCATGAAACATAAGTCTATTACTGGATTCAACAAATACTGCAATATGATAGAATAACACACCATGGTGTAATGGGTAGCTTCTCCAGGCAAACAAGAAAATCTGTGCGAGTATTTTTACCACATTTCGAATGTCTCTTAAGGAAGTTCTTCACATAAAATTGTCACTCAGACTCCACAATAGCAAACTAAACTAGTGGATATGAAAAGGAATTGATTCTCGGAACTCAGTCTAAGCCCACACCCACTACAATAGGATATAATGCATGTAAATTCAAAATATTTAAAGTAACAATAACGCATAGTGATTGCTCGCTTGCATAAACCACTGTATGAGAGAAATGAAACCTGATAATTATGCTGATTCCACCGATCAGCATTTATGGCACGATTTTATTGCTTACTGGCTTCTTGTAGTAAAAGTATTCACCAAATCAAGGAGTCCTTGAGATTTTAAACTTCGCTCCCGGAGTCGGCACAAGAGGTGGGCATAATTGCAGAGGTAATACGTAGGCGGCAGTAGGGGCGGACTGTCAGCAACTTGTATTAGAAGAATGGATAAGAAAAGGCGAAAAAAGGAAGAATAGTCAAAAATACTAGTAACTGCCAGCATGTATTTCTGCCCAAAACTTTTCTTTTGAATATCATAAAACAGTCAAATATTTATCACTAATTTTATCACAGAAACCTGTGGACTAAAACTTTCCTTCGTTAGCATTCTTAGTGTCTACACATTGATAGGAACTTTGGGTAAAATTACTCGACCATTTATGGTTAAGTAGTCCCTCAAGAAGTAGGTATAATGTAAATAATACCTATCACTTATCTATGCAAAACTCGAAGCATGGGACAGCTGAAAGATAAAAGAGTGCCTTGCGGGAAAGGCAAGGTAAAACTAATATGGTGTTTCTAACATCCCAGAGATTCTCTCAAATTAACCCGTGGTTTCAGAAATCACAATGAATCACAGAAAATAGGTTCTTCTAGGGGTAGTCGAAAATATTCTCGTAAAAACACCTATAATGAGCTTAGGCCGACATCAAATTCGAAAGTACCAACGCCTAACCTCATACTAATGGACTTTTTCATGAGCATTTAACCACAGAATGTAAGTAACCAATGTGGTACCCTCAAACATGACAGCACAATTTATCCTTAGACTCGAAGCGGTGAGAAATGAACGCATGAAATTAATTTAGAAACATTACGGTGAGCACCAAGTGTTTGAACTGGCCTACTGCGCTTCAACCTCTCCAAATTGATGGCGAATGGGTACATTTACGCAGGGCAGCGACTAAGGGATGGATGTAATCCACCGTTCTTTGCACATTTACCGCACCAGTAAGTTTAATGCAATTGTTTCACCTGACCGTCAAATCGTGCAACAAGCCAGTGAAATCCAATCCTCGAAGGCATCAGAGCACAATGTTTCCAAGAAATCAAATAAGTTTCATGATAACCTCTAATACATTAATCTAATGAACAATGCTGTTAGGTGATCCTCCTTGGGTTACATCAAAGGGTGCTGGCAATCGTACGCCGAATCCACATTATTGAGTTTCCGCCCAATCTCACACAGCCCTCAGAATCGATAAAAGGGACTGATTCCATTAGTCGTCCGATACCACAGAATCCCTTCCCAAAAACTCGATACCCTCTTTGATACTCGATTCACTTAGTTACGCTAATTCACAGGATTATCTACCAATTTCATTTACCTCCAATGCCTATTGTTTATCACAGAGTCATCAAAAGACATGTTCAATTAACGAACACATTAAAATTTCCATGAATCCCAATTTATCCGCCAGTATGATGTCTAATAAATCATTATTATTTATTTCAAGAGTGGGTTTATTCGTGAATTAGTAGCAAGAAAACCCAAGCTACTAAGGTCAATTTATTTAATTTGGCTCGTTTTATATTCTTTAACACCCATGACGTCTCGAGTTACAAAATACGAGGAATTATTTATACAATGTCAAAAACTGAGCCCTGATAATTGTGGCATCAGTCTGTTGATATACTTAACTACTGTATTCCACTTTGAAACTGATTGAAAATAAAAAGATTAGTAAGCAAAAACCTTCGTCAACGTACAGCCAGGAAATTGATGGGAATTTATTGGTCATGTAATGATATTTCCCATTCGAAAGTACACATTTTTGAGGCAACCATTCTCCAACATTAAAATCACCATAATCGACCAATATCGGTCGTATTTGCAAAACAGGCAGACATCCCATATCACCTATCTGCGCATCATCTGAGAGCTCAAGCACAATCACTTCCATTTATTTAGGCGATATTTTTGACAAGAAAGAACTCTTGTAAAAATAAATCTTACTTTCACCTCCGAAATTAGCCAACTTGAAATTTATTAACGGAGCCAAGCATCATGATATGGGTTTTTCTGACATCTAATCTCTAAGCCAAATTTAATACATTACCCGCTTTAATTACAATTTTCCATTTGCTAACACTAAATTTGAATGGTTGTGAGTCCAGCTAATTATTTACTGTATCAACATTATCTGAAAGTAAGAGACTCGTGTATTTTTAAGGTGACGACCATATAAAACAATGGCTATTAGGTACAACCATTTGAATATATTTCTTTAGAGACAGATTCTGTTGTACCACAGAGCCAAAAACCATGCTTGTTCCTCAGAGCCGAAGCAAATAATAGCCTCGCAAATAATTTTCTATTCGAATTTACATAAGGTGCTCGGATGAAAGAGGGCATTCAAATTCATAGTGACCCAATTAAGAGCTCAGCGTAGCCGTTAAATGGCGCTTGATTATTAGCGAAGGTAAGACTGAAAGTAAGGAGGATGAAGATTCTAGCCATTTCTCCTGAATTGATGACTATGAATATAATAATAATTTTTTTGGAGCCACACTAATTCAAGTTTTAAAAGTAGTTCGCATTCATATAATCAAGTGGGTTGACTCATTCTCTCTACGATAAACAAAGACCGTCAAAAGGATAAATTATAAGCTCAAAGATATAACTCTGAGCTGAAACATTAGAGCACTTAGATCAATTTCTTTTCCGTGGAACCAAGAAATGATCCGCAGCAGCATCTGTCAAAAAGGTATTCATTTAGCCACCAAAATTTTCAGGTAACCTACGATAACCTAAGGTAACTTCTATGGAATATGTAGAGGGGGTTAGGAGAAGCAGGAAAGAGTTTGGCCACGCCACGAGTCACATTCCAATTAAAACAATATGCTGCCTTTAAAACAGGAGATGGATCGACCGAGCATTGAGACAGTAGTGATTGACGTTTTCTAAAGTTTAGGCTAGAGAAAGCAGGTAAAACAAGGGAACTGGATCTTTCACTAATGCAACATCGCATTTGAAAACTTTCGATCTAGCAGAGTACGTACGGTTTCCAAAGTATCTAGCCGTTTATTTTTATGGCAATAAGTGGAGGACTCAAGTCACGGTGGTGGCAGAAACAGGAAAAAGATACATGGTCTCCTTCGTCCTCTTTTATTCTTAAGTTTTGGTCTTTAACGTATTTTTTTGTGTTAAGTAGGACATATAAAAACTTTATACAGAACTAAAAAATATAGTTTCTGCGGATCCTGAGCCTGAAAGAAAGCCGACGCGATGGACAGACAACAAACGTGAAACTGTTTCGAGCAAACAAAATAAAAATGTGGTGCCGACCATTTGACCAGTTCTCACGTTGAACGCACCTTGGCCACCAAACTGTAACGTTCAACCCGAGGATCGGAAGAGAAATAAGTGAGACATAAAAATGCATTAAAATTGAAACAAACTATTTACGTAATTTTAACATTCTCTTTCCACGACCAACGGCAATCACATACCTTATTCCCCTGTTTAAAATCATTAGTTTAGAATATACTCAGGAATCTTTTGGATGGATTAATGATGATTTTGGGCTATTCATAATCCACGTGGACAAAAAAGGCCACTTTTAGACCCTCCATCCCCCATTGTGGACTCTCGTTGACTTCATCCGGATCCAATCCCCCCACCCCTGTCCACCCTGTCGTCCACGTAGACTTTTCTTTTTTTGCGGAAAAAGCTGTGAAACGGGTTATTAATTGACTGTCGTGAATTATCTATAATCTAAGGCTAATTTAAGGAAAGGTAAGTAAAAGAAAAACTACTCTTGTAGCTATGATAATCTGTCATTTACTACCAACTGTATGGTGTCGACCATTGTCTATGTAGACAATGGGGGTGGGGTGTCCCTCCAATCCCCCCATCCCCCTTCGTTGACAACCCTCGTACCCCCCTCCTCTGTTTGGTGTCTAAGTGGATGATGGGCAGCCCCTTTCCTCTACCGTATATTATTTGGAAGAATAGAAAGACGAAACTTTCAGATATTATAGATCCTAGCAGGAAAAAAAGCATGACAAAGTTACAATTAAATACAAGATATTTCTTGCTTAATATATAACCGTGATAATGAAAAATCAAAAATCAATGACTGTTTATCTCATACCTAAACAAGAATAAAACGTTTTATGTCGGCAACGAGATATGTGCACCAAATGTGATACGGATAAATTTATACTTAGGTTATTTATCTTTGACATTTGCATACTTTTCAAGAAAAATGTGCTCTCTTCTCTTTGAAATCAAAAAGGTTACCGTAGAAATGCAATGGAAAAGGGAAATAAATTTTCATTTTAGTGAATAAGTCTCAAAATATCCATTAATACCCTATTTTTACCCTAGATTGACCAGTCTAGTCAGTAGGATATATGATTCGGGACTTTGGCCTGAAAATTTACTTAAGTCAGTGTTAGTTCCATTACCAAAGAAGGGCAATGCTAAAGAATGTACAGATTATAGGACAAGTAGTTTTATTTGTCATTTTACCAAAGGTATAACATGACAATTATTACGAAGAATAGAAAGGAAAATTGATGAAAATATGGGAGAAAACCAGTTCGGATTCAGAAAAGGTAAAGGAACACGAGATGCAATAGGATGCCTAAGGATGATTGGCGAAAAAATGTTAGAGGTGAATCGGGACCTGTATGTATGTTTTGTCGACTGGGAGAAGGCATTCGTCAGAGTCAACTAGGCTGTACAACTGAGGATTCTAAAAAATATGGCATATACTGGAAGGATAGAAGATTACAAAAAGAGCCGTATACAAAACAGAAAGTTTTGATAAGAGTAGGAAATGATGAGACAGATGAGATGGATATTGGAAAAGGAGTCAGACAAGAATATTGCATGTCACCATCTCTCTTAATATTTATGCTGAAGAGCTAATCAATAAAGCATTAGAAAAAGCAAGAGGTGTAGTGGTAGGAGGAGAAAAAATGAAGACAGTGAAGTATGCAGATGATCAAGCAGTACTGGCGGAATCAGAAGAGGAGCTACAGTATATGATGGAGAGTACTGCAAGAGTGAGGAAAGAATACGGAATGAAAATAAATGTTGGAAAGACAAAAGTGTTGAGAGTTAAGTAAGAATGAAGCAATCATTAATATATCCATAGAAGGAAAAATTTTTGAGCAAGTGAAATCATTTCAGTACTTGGGAAGTTTAGTGACTGAGAATGGGAGCTATACCCAGGAAGTAAGACAGAGGATAGCTATGGGTAAAAAAGCATTTGAGAAGGTAAAAGAACTTCTGACAGTATTTAGCATTCCAATAGGACTGAGAAAGAGATTTGCTAAATATTTTATATGGAGTGTGGTGACTTACGGCAGCGAAATATGGACGGTCGAAAAGAAAGATGAAAAGTACTCAGAAAGTTTCGAAATGTGGCTGTGGAGAATAATGCTTAAGGTGAAGTGGACGGATAGAATGAGAAATGAGGAAGTACTAATGACAATAGGAGAAGAAATAAAACTGCTAAGGGAAATAAAAAAGAGGAAGACAGCTTGGATGGGACACACGCCAAAATTGTCTTTTTAGAAGAATTATTGAAGGAAAAATTGAAGGAAAGCGAGGAAGGGGAAGATGAAGAATGGGAATGCTCGAGGACATTAAAATTGGTCAAAGTTACAGGCAAATGAAAGAAGATGCTCAGGACCGACTGCAATGGAGGGCATCCAGTTGAAACCTGTCAGAATACAGATTCCACTAAGAAGAAGACCCTATTTTTAACGCGTAAAAGTAGAGTAAATATTGCGAAAGTACCACCGAAATTTCCGAAAAAGGTAATATTTAATCTTTTTCGCGAGTAAATATTTACATAGTTGCATATTAAACGGGTTTTAAAAGGTTCCAATGCAAACATTGGATTGACTTATTCGTTCATATTTTATTTAATAATAGCTATTCGTCGTTTCATACTTAGTGGTTGAAAAATATTCCCTTACAAAAGATTTTAACATTGAATATCACACGGTCGGTAAAAGTTAAGGCATAATAGTATTGGTAACACTATTTTCACCCATTATTTTAAAAAATCAAAAGACTCATCCGATTATCAAACTAAACGAGGGAGCTATTTTTTAATCTTGCTTGCATAATGCTTCTACCGAAAAAATTAAATGCTACAAAGCTAGAAATAAATGATTAATGGGCACGCATTGTGAGTAGCCCAGCAGAAACAAAGAGGATACCGTAAATCTCACCAATTGCTGCTTTCGCTGCTTATTACGATATCAATAACACCTTGCCATTCTGAAATACTCAGGGTGGAGATTATAAATCACCACTTCACAGAAGTTTGAATAAGATACACCGTTTAGGGAGCATACTGATCAAATATATGACTATCGAAAAAATACACCATTCTTCCTGAAAGCGTTGCCCGCTGAATTCAAAGTCTGCTTGCACATTATGTAGAGAAAAAAAAAACAATTAGATGTTGATTCCAAAATTTGAGTCCCTTGCTGCCACTCTTCAACACTGAGGGTACGAGGGCTATAGATTTATCCGTGTATTGCCCCATTCGTGCGGCAGGAGAGGGCGAAACAAAATAATTGTACAGTTGTGCACAGGGGAAGCTGAAAGTGCCAAAATTACTTCTTCTGGGAAATTTATTAGATTAACTCAAGGTAAAACTACGTATGTTCTTCACTATATCTCTCCGAACATCAAAAAATATGATGAATGAAAATTATTTTGGAGATGATCTCAGCCGTATCTAGAATTCAGCACACTCTTTGAATAGCTGAGAGCGCACGGCAGCGTCTTAATTCCAAAAAATTATTTATGGCCTATGCATTGTACCAGACTGTAATTATAACGATGACATCGTTATATTTATGATATTTTTTCAATTCTAACGATAAATAAATGTGGTGCAAAAGGTAATATATATAAAAATTTGAAAACAGTCAGCAAGCACGAGTGTACGTTTGATGGTGACGATGATACGCAATTTCATACAAGTTGTAACAATAAAAGTCTCTGTTTTTCTCTCATACAAAGCCACATTAAGAAATATTGATACAACATTTGTAATTTCCCCGATTGTGATATGTCACAATCATTTTTGTGTTTCAGTGATGAAGAAAGCCGAATTCTAAGAGGAAAGTTGATACAACTGCTCATTCATGCAGTTTTCGCCCGTTGCATCGAGATAGAGACTGAGACAAGCAGCGTCATTTCTCCTCATCTCTTGACTTATTGTTCAGAGAGTCCTCTTATAGATGGTGCTTTATCACATTTTTATTACAAACATTCCTTAGGAAAACAGTTATTAAATAACTATTTGCAAGCAAACATTTTTTGCAATAGTTTCCGATATCCGTTCGCTAAGCCACTGAGGGATTAATTAGTCAAAATCATTTCGGTAGCCACAGAAATACGATTGATTCCTTTGTTCGTTATGTTAGCCACTGAAGAGCATGAGTATACATTTTTATGATTGAAATATAGAGAAACAGGCGAGGAAGAGAAATAGATGTCCATCAATATTTCCGAAAAACACACAGAGGGTAAAAAATCAATCATGATTTTACAGAGATAGAGATTTTAAAGCTGGATTTTTCTGAGCGAGCCATGATCAACATGAGAGATAATATTAAAATTACGTTTGATTTTAGGCCTTGCTTTTTCCAATAACTTTAAATTTCACCTAATTAGTCCCTGTAAATGAGAATTACTCATTTTTCCAGTCATTGAAACGCACTGTATCGGAGAAAAACACCTGATATTTAGGTAAAATGAAAACTTGCACCCTGAAACGCAAGCATATTACCATTTAATTCGCAGCTAGAGCCTTGAATTGAATCTCGGACTCGACTGACGCTAAATGCCAACGTAATAATTCCTCATCGAGCCATTTGATAACATCGGGGCTGACTACCCTGCAAATTAGTCGATCTCCCTTGCATATAGCGAAGAGGGATAAAAGGGCTGAAATGAACCCTTTTGCCCTGAGAATAGTGCGGTGGCAGCCTCACAGCAAGCCGGAGAAGGCCATTTCCTCTCGACACCTCACTCCCCCCACCAATTCTTGCCACCATCGGCCGACGGGGACAGCATCACCCCCAGCCTCCCACTCGCTAGCCAGCCTCCTCCTCCGTCCCAATCCCTCGGTGGGCCGTGCGAATTAGACGCCCCCGGGGACGGGGCGCGCAGAGGGACGGCGCTGCGGGGGCGAGTGTCGGGGGAGGGAAGGAAAAGACAAAAGGGGCGCCGTTCCTTTTTGCCTCGAGACCACAGCACAGCTGCGCCGCTCTCTCACAGACTACTTCCTCCTCGGCCCCCACCGCCCCCCGCCCACTCTAACCCGCCCCCACTGCCTCTCCGACGCCCCCGCGCCCGACCGTCGCCTCCGTCCCGAGAGATATCGCCACAAAATCCCTTCACGTTCGGCCCAGCCACTCGCTCCACAGTCGTCAGATTCAAAATAGGATCCAACGAATTGGTTCATCCTCGAATTGAACTACCCAGAAGATTTATAAAAAGACAACCGTACACCATTAAGACCAACTTTAATAGAGTCCGTCCGGAATAATAGTAGAGTGGAAATGTACTAATTTGGCTGGAAAGGAAATGAAAACTACCAGATTTATGAACGAACGTATGGTTTAAACCGAGGCCATCATCATGTATTCTTTGGTCTCGTGATTCTCTTCCCCGAACGACAATGAACGCGTTTACCGATTATCTTCATTTCTGTCAACTGCAACATATCTTTAACGGTAGACGATACGTGGTGGAACAGTATCTTGAATCTAAAGAAGCTACTACTTGTCCTATCCACTTGCTTTACTTACTAAATAGTGTTTCTACGCCTGAGCATCATCTTCACGTACAAACCAATATGCAAGAAGCTCAGATTAAGAAACGCCTTGAAATAAAAAAAAGAGCAGTAAAACAAGCAGTTTTCATCCACAGCCGTACAACAGCAACCCGAGCAGAAGAAATGAGGTTTCACGAAAAATTTGTATGCCAGAAGTACCAGAGTAGAGGATGTGGATACAGCAGAAACAGAGGACGTGGATACAACAGCACCAGGGGACGTGGATATAACAGCGCCAGGGAGCATGAAAATCATCACGATCGAAGACGCGGAGACGAGAGTTCCGGACGAGGGCGAGGAAGGTTGTCAAATGCTGCGAAGGGTTATGAATCACAAGATCTAGTGTTTGAATGTGAAAAAAGTAATGATGAAATACATGTATTAAACAAGAACTCTAGTGTGATGCATAGACTCTGGCTGCTGTGAAAATTTAGTAAACGATAAGGTGGTGTTTATAGACTATTTAGATCTTAAAGTACCTCAAGTTATTGCAGTCGCTAAAGATGAAGTGAATTTAAAGCAATAGGGGTTGGTAATATTAAATTTGAATGTTTTGTAGAACATAAAGTCATTTCTTGTATACTATTAAGGAAGTGTATTACGTGCCAAAACTTAGATAGAATTTATTGTCTGTATCAAAAATGGAATGTATTGGTTTGAACGTTACATTTTACAAAGGAAAAGTCAGAGTGTTTAAGAATTACCAAATTTTTATGATTGGAAACTCAAATGGTAACTTATATACGATTGAAAATAAAATTGATGGTCAAAGTTGTTGCTATTCTGTGGCAAAAGATTTTAATGCTGTGGCTAAATTGTGGCACAGACGTTTTGGTCATTTAGGCATGAGGAATATAAATATTTTAGTTCAAAATAACTTAGTGAACGGCTTTAATGATTTAAGAAATCCTAGATTAGAGAGTACACTGTGAGAACCGTATTTACTGGGAAAGATGACAAGATGATCTTTTTAAAGGACAGAATACAGGGCAAGTAAAGCATAAGAATTGGTTAGGAAAGAGAAATGATCGCGGAGAGAAGGTAGTAGAATTTTTAGGAGAAATAAATACGTAATAACAAACAATTGGTTTTAACACCATCGTAGGAGGAGAAACACAAAGACAATGCCGGGAAACACTGGAAGATATGAAATTGACTACATCAGAGTTAGGCAAATATTCAGGTTCAAAAAGCCTGACAAGAGTAGGGGGATGAAGAGGTGGAACCTCAAAGTAATAAAAGGGGAAAAAGGAGGGAATGCTAAGAGCTAGTGGAAAGAAACATAGTCCAAGCCAAGGAAATAGATGCAATCGAGAAAAAATGGAAGAACATTAAAACAGGCATTGTAAGAGCACCTGAGAAAACAATAGGAGCAACGGAAATGAGGAGGGTAAAGAAGCAGTGGGTTAAAAAATAAATGATTAGGAAAATGGAGGATAGAACAAATTGGAATAACGTCAGCACCGACATAGGTAAGGCAAAATGATAGGTGCTAAATAATCAACTGCGGCGAATAGCCAATCGGGCGACGGAAAATTGGTGGAAAAGGCAATGCGAGGAAATGGAGAAACTGCAAAGCAAAAAGAAAAGGAAATTGGTGTGTTATACGCTAGGGTAAAATTACTATCTGGAGATAAGCTAGGGTAAATAATACCAAGGATTTAGGACAAGAGAGGTAAAATATTAATCGAGCAGGAAGATGTTCAAGAAAGATGGCGTGAATATGTGGAGGAGCTATATGAGAGCAATAGTAAACAAACTCATTTAGATATAGAGGGGGAGGGAAGCCTAGATGAAGATTACCTCGGGCCAATGATACTCAGCAGTGAAATACAGAAAATGTTGAAAGATAGGAAGGCAAGAAACCAGTTCGAGTAGATAGCATACCTTTGGAGCTGCTATAGAGTTAAAGAAATGAGGTAGGTAAACTTTTTTCAAACTTATACGTAGGATCTACGAGGAAGGAGTATGGCCGGAGGACTTCGTGAAAAATGTCTTGATTCCTATCTCAAAAAAGAATAATTCTTCAGATTGCAAGCGCTATGGAACAATCACTTTAATTTCACACGTAGCCAAAGTTTTACTTCAAATGATCAATAGAAGGTCGGAGTGTAAGGCTAATAACTACTTGGGCGATGACCAGTTTGGGTCGCGGAAGGAAGGGGCAACTCGGGATGCGATTGTGGTGATGAGGACACTTATAGAAAGAAATATAGAGTATAATGAGGACAGTTTTGCTTGCTTTATTGATTTTGAAAAAGCTTTTAACACGGTAGATTGGAATAAACTAATGGAAATACTCGGGAAAATGGGAATAGATTGGTGAGACAGGAGACTATTCCGAAACTTATATATGATGCAAAGGTGAGGGTGGCTGATGGTGAACCAGGGTGGGCAAGTATAGATCGCGGGGTAAGGCAAGGGTATCCGTTGTCGCCACTGCTTTTCAACATTTATGCTGAGGAAATGTTAAGACAGGCATGGGAAGAACTTGAGGTTGGAGTCAAAGTGGGAGGGCATCTGATAAAATCTTTTAGATTCGCGGATGATCGGGCATTGGTTAGTGGATCTTCAAAGAGACTACAGCCTTTGGTAGATGCTTTAGATATACAGTGCGAGATATTTAGATTGAAGATAAATCTTAAGAAAACAAAATTAATGAGAATCTCTAGGACGAAGAAAGCGAAGCTTGTGATTAAAGCTGGAGGACACAAACTAGAGCAAGTAGAACAGTTTAATTACTTAGGTAGCACACTAGAGGAAAATAAGCAT
This sequence comes from Ceriagrion tenellum, assembly GCA_963169105.1. Classification (NCBI taxonomy): domain Eukaryota; kingdom Metazoa; phylum Arthropoda; class Insecta; order Odonata; family Coenagrionidae; genus Ceriagrion; species Ceriagrion tenellum. Next base: position 115,992,020 of record OY720638.1, on the reverse strand, counting down.
AGCAGTAAAGACATACGGAAGAGAATAGTGCTAGATAAGGAGGCGTTTAGAAATAAAAGAGAGCTGATGACGGGAACACTAGGTAAGGATGTGAAGAAGAGGCTGGTGAAGAGTTTGATATGAAGTGTAGCGTTGTATAGGGCAGGAACGTGGACCCTGAGAAAGGAGGACGAGAATAGGCTGCAGGCATTTGAGATGTGGGTGTGGAGAAGAATGGAGAAGGTTAGATGGACAGAAAGGAAGACTAACGAGGAAGTGCTGGAGATGGTGTGCGAGGAAAGGAATCTTCTGAATGAAATCCGGGAAAGGCATGGTAGATGGCTGAAGGAGGTAATAAAGGGTGAGGGGTTACTGAAGAGTGTGATAGAGGGAAGGATGTTGGGCAAGCGGGAAAGGGGAAGAAAGAGAAGAGGTTTCATGGACGGGATGGAGAAGGGCAGATCTTATGTAGAGGCGAAAAAGGATATATTAGAGGGAGATAGACCCCGGAATCTGTAAAAGGCAGGGAGCGGATTGTCTGATATTCAGCAAAACCTACCTTTACCGGTAGAATACACAATAATAATTATTACCTTCTAAATTAGTTTCATTGCGGTAAGCTGCGCATCTCACATGCTGATAAAAGTAAGCTTGTCATATAAACGTGGAGGTATTTTGGTTGCTAATTGCATTCATATTGAATGTGTAAAAGGCCGGTAGCGGATTCTTTGACATTCAACAAAACCTATCTTTACCGGTAGAATACATAAAAATAAAAAATAATAAGGCTACGTGCCCGCAAGGTATACCAGGTAAAACCAAAACCTTGGAAATATAAAGCGCTATTCAACTTTCCAGGAACATATCGAGTTACTTTTCAACAATTTGGTAAATACGATCTAAAAATCACGTAGTAGTCTTCCCCCTGATAAATGCGATTTTTTTTGCAATATTCATAGTGAAGCTCGAAAACGACAAAAGTGCCGAATACTCTGCGGCACAAGTCCCATCAAAAGGCTAATATCCACATTTTTCATCTCACTATTTTCCAACCACATATATATGATCAATGGCATCCCATTCACAACTTTATCTATCAGTTGCCTATACATCAAGAATATCGTTCCATACTGTTAGGAATGAGGTTACATGGGTTTCCATTGACAACTAGTAGGATTGGACCGCGCGGCCAAGAGAGGAAGATTTCATCCTCTCCCTCAAGGATTCATACCCTATTGATCTTTGCTGTGATTCTTCAACACCATAATAACTGGAGCGTAAAAAATTCCTCAAAGTTAGGAGAATATTCGTTAATAGAATTGCAAACGTTTCTCTTAAAATCTGTAAAAAATTAGGTGCATTTTCGTGCCCAAAAAACTAAATTTAAAGTATTATTCACACTTGAGATCAAGTTTTATATTCTATGGACTCTTAAGGATAATTTTGGAGGAAAAATCTAATTGATCGCATACTTTCTTACTGTCAACGCCATTCGTCTAGTCTATGAATACATACATATTTGAATAAGGGTTGGTTCCATGGTAGACTTCATATAAACCCGAGCGGCGAGAGCACGAAACGCATCCGTATGTTTCAGCATCAAATCCGTGGTTGTCAAAACTGATTCATCCCGGCTAAGTTGTCGAAACTTAAGAGAAAAATGCTAATCACTAGAGATTTTATTTTCTTTCAGCTAAAATACATTCACATTTTCGTGAGATGTTGAGACAAAAATGAGAGCCACATATGCAAAGTTATATACAAGACAGTTGGACATGTATCACTTTCACAATGTCATTTTCAAATGCATATAAGTGGTTATATACCACAGAAAAATACAAATCACCTTTACTGGGACAAGAAACCGGGTCCCTCAATATCACAACGATTTCTTCAGGCAGCTAAGCTACCGGAGGATTTTTGCAGGCATAAAGCCACAGGATAGGAGGATGCCAATATCGAGGGAACCGAGTTCGTGTTTCGGTCACGGAAAAAGATTTTAGCCCTGTGGAATTTTGCATCAAAAATAGTATTTCGTGGTAAATCCTGATACATCTAAATAAACAAACAATTGTTACATATGAGAAAAACATTAACATTACACTTTATATTTGTCAAGATCCGTCATTAACTCCCAAAACTTTAAGCTAAAAAATATCCAAAGGCTTTTTTCTCACTCTAGCAATAAACAATTGAAAATCTCAGCTTAATTTTTAAAATCACCACTACCACATATCAAAGGGAGGATTGGAAAATTGTTATATTTTTCAGCTATCCTGGACCGCGGAAGGAAAATCTTTAACCTCTTATGCCTAAGGGTAAATTGCCAGAATAAAGAGCTTTGAAACCCAGAAAAAACACTTTACAGACTTGCAAAGTTTTCAATTTGAGAGTTACGTAATTTACAATTGGATTCCATAAAGTTTCAATCTCTAACACCGAAAATTACCAATTAGCTGGCTCCACTTGTCTATACTAGCGCGGCTAGAGACGCAGCTTTCTTTTGGCCTTGAAGGATCTATCTTTGAGTCGAAGTGAATCTCTTTATCTCTTTGTTTTCATTATTGTGACTGGTCCCAGTTTTTGATAGCTTTCTCCCCCGGATTTCATTCATGCTCGTATCTGGAATGGATCACCAGTCAGAGCATAGCTTTTTAGGGTGGGTTAGGAAACAGAGAAGTGGGAGGAAGAAAGGCACTTTTGGGTTTTCTGATGAGTGGAGGGGAGGGAATGGCCATGTGTCCACAGGTTTTCGATTTAGGATTTTCAGTTTTTGGAAAGGATTTGTTGAATGTGTTGAAATTATTTGGGCTTTAAGGCAGAGGAGGATCGGATCGAGTTTTTTCAGGCCATGTCCGAGACTCAAGTTGCTCACGAACCACTGGGCTCCGACTTTTTCCCTGATGCTTTTATTTACTGTCGTTTGGGTCCTGTTGAGGGTAGCTTCATTTCATCATACGTACTAAAGGCTACTCTTTGCAGAATAGACTACGGGACCGATCAATTTTCTGAGCAAAGTTTGCAATAATTCGCTTGTAACTACCATAAATTTTAAGAATCCGCCTCCGCGTTTCGCAGTTAAACAAAAAATCCTCACAAGTTCCCATTTCAGCTCGTTTCTGAAAATACACTTTACAATTCACATTTGTAATTAAAACTTACTTTGATAATACACGCTTATCTATTATTTCTGTATCTCAAAAAAGTAATAGCCTTCCACATTCTTGTCTCAAAACTGATGCGAGAAGAATGGGATTTTCCTAGTTACACCCCGTGAAAACTATTTACCCTCGCATTCCTGAAAGCCTTCTTTGACGCACTCAGGCTCCAACAATTAGGAAGATTTTACGGTTAGGTAGTTAGAGGCTAAAAGTAATTTCAGAAAAATTTTTGGCGTCGGTGGCAATGGGTAACGTCCTTGCCATCCAATCTGAAGGTCGTATATTCGATTCCAGGGAAGGTTTTTACTCTCTGGGGCATGGTTGCGAGAGTTCATCTTAATGCTACCGCAATAAACTGAACCACCTACTAGCAGGAGATTGAGGCCCTTTAAAACATAAGTAGTACGCTTAGTTGGCACACCTCTCGATATCTTCATGTGCTTTCCCTTAATTGGTGCGAAATACCGCGCAAGCCACCTACAGGGTCTGTAGCACGGGGTGCTTCCACACCAGATATGTAGCACATATCCTAGTTCAAATGAGAACCCCTAAACTGAACTCCATTCTTCCATCGCCTTCTCTGCCATTCAGCTGTTCGACCAAGGGATTGCCACGGGTCGAAATACCTTCATATGATGAAAGTTAAAAAAATTCTCCTTTCCCGCAGTTTCCGCTTTCATTATTAAAGAAATTTTCTGAGGATTCTGAGGAATGGATGAGCAGACCGCAGTGCCATCTCCATTGAACATATTTAAGTACCATCCTCGTATGTCATTTCAATTTCACGTCACAAAGATATTAAAAAATGTCGTTGGGAAGGAAAAAAACCAATTTTTTTCTATTATACGTTCACCTTTGTTTTAAAACTTATGGGACTCCACGTTTAACAAAAGGTACACATAGCCAGTCAGTGTAGAGTACTGTATGCAATACCAGTTAGTGGATGCAATATTTGATAATTTACTAGAACAAGAAAAGAAACACACAAAATCCATTCACTGTGGACCCTCCTCAATATTGGCTCCGCATCCCTTTCCAGGCGCACCACAGCGTCAACCTGGCAGTCTTTTTAAAAGCTCCTCCACCCTTGTGGACGGAGAGGCGGCGAGTGGTGGGGAGGGGGCCACGAAACACTTTTGACATTCCCATCCTTCCCCTTCGAGTGAGCTCCCAAAATCCAACAATCTCTCTCGGCCATTTGACAAGCCCAAAACACGGAAGGTTGGGCGCAGCGCAGGAATATCGTAGGCGGTAACAGATTTTTCTCGTGTCGAACCTCTAATCAAGGCGAGGGATCTTCCCTTCTATGAGTGCGTTTATCATCTTCCATCGAATTGAGAAACGGAATAATTGGAGAAATGTTCTTGATTTTTAAATTTTGACAGAGTATAGAGTGGCAGAGTCACGACGCCATTTTCAGTGAAAAGTTGATCTTAAGAGTATGAAACTTAAGGATAAAAGAATGCAAATACGAGGAAATGTTCACAAAGACTAAAACACAGTAATTAAATAGGCCTTAAATATGATGAGGAGGAGATTTCTTAGCTGTAGGCTTGAGGTGGTGAAACTCATCGTCCTGGCATTAATAACGATTATATTTAAAATCATATATGAATGAAATCTCCAATAAAGGTCATAAATTAAATTACAGTCACAAAATATATAAGTGAATCATATTCTTTTAGATAAATCTAATGATAAATTGAAAAAAGATAGTTCTCCGACGTAAAAGCGAAGGAGAGATGCTCCTACGCACTGTTCATCTACATCTACACATCTACATACTACAGAATATATTATGCAATTTTTTCAGCCTAAGGAGAAAAACCGAAATGTAGCAACCCGAATGTCACCAGACTTTTTAATTGTCCCACTTCATCGAACCACTACATTCAATAAATCTTTTTCTGTTGTAGGGACAAGGATATGGAACAGTACTCCTGAACTAATAACAATTCAAATTCGCTGATGGCTTTCAAAAACATATTGTTTAATAAAATTCTATTGCAGGAAAAAATTTAATTCACCAATATGCTAGTTTTTTGCTGTCTTTGTTTCCATTATTATTTCATTTATTGTTTTTACCCACTTTTTCTGTGTTTATCTCTTTGTACTCGAGCTCTAATATTAATGTATACATTTTGTATGTTTTTAGTGGACGAAGTGGTCCAAGAATAATAAATATTTCTTTATCTTTACTACCCCGCGAGCCACCGCATGGGCGTGTGGCAGGGGGTGGTAGATCACCAGCTGTGAAAAGATGTAAGTTTTTGGGAGGTGAAATGGTGACATGTCCTATGGAAGTGTATTTGGAGGAGCTCAGTTTTTATTGTGGTCGCATATTGTGCGCGGAAAGAACGAGTTTTTGTACCTATCTGTTCGACAGAGTATCTCTCTTATTTTATCGCATCTGTCAGACCGAGAAATATAGCGAGGCGTCATGATAATATTCTCTCTGTTGCTCTGAAACACAGCAGTTCTGAATATCTCAAGCAGCCTAAGCCTAGGGTGCAGCGTCTGAGTCTCTAAAGGCTCCCACCTTAATCTCTCTAACAGTTGTGTAAAACCATATGTTCGTTCGTAGGAGTTTTTAGTGAAGCGTGCTGCTTTTCTTGGTATTTTGTTATTTTTTGGCTAAATCTTTATGACCAGGGTCCCAAATGCTCGCGGCGTATTCGAGGTGTGACCTAACCTGAGCAAAGTAGACTGTTAAGACCACATTTTGAATATGCCACACCATTTGGGACCATGCACAGAATGACTTAATGCACAAAGTAAATAAACTACCGAAGACAGCCTCATGCTTCGTTGAAAATTTCAAAGAGCGAGCATAAACTGTTTTACAGCCAAAGGAAGGATTAGGTTAGGAACGATTGGAGACTCGGAGGTAACACGCGAGGCTTAGTCCAAATATTCCTATCGGGCGAGTTTCATTATTTTATTTCCGCGCAATATCTCTAGACTTGATAACAGCGATAAAATAAATGATTTGCCGCTGAAGGGATGGATATAAAAATCTCGTCATCATCATCAATGGTAATGGCAAAAACGGTGAGACACCAACACACTACACACTTTTTTTGCTCTGAGGACGATGGAAGAGTGTTCCATTGAAACGTTAGCAGCCCAAATTCTAACTCGGCTTGAATCCCGAGAATTATTTATAAGTATAATTCGCCGAGAAGGAACCAAATCTTCTATTACACTACACATTATTGATCAACGCTTCCCCTCTGTCCTCGACCCATTTCTCCTTTTCCTCATTCCCATCACGTTCACGGCTGATCCTAACACTCCCAGCTATACGTGCCAATTACCTCCCTGTGGTGTTCGCTGGGAAGTGTGCAGGCGTAAAATTGTACAAAAGTCATGCTGCACGGGCGTGAGAGAAAAAACTGCCCTTTGAGGCAAATTTCAGATCTAATTGCTATTATTGTCGATAAACGAAGGACTTGAGTCGGATTAACAATGTATACATTAGCATTAGATGGATTCACCATGCATGAGGTGAGAATCGTCAAGGACATAATTCGCAGCATGACACGTTCGAGATATTAATACTCTAATGCTTCACCAGCGACGATCATCCCTCGATCGAGGATCATTCTTGAATTGACCGGTGATTGCGTTTCACCAGCGACAATCAGTGATGATCGGAGATCAAAATCGTCGGTCAAGTTGATCGTAGATTTTGTCCGATCAAATCCACAATCAACCAACATGGCGGAAATATTGTCTTCATCTCAGGAAAAAATAGAAGTCATACTTAATTACCTGAAATGGTGAGAAAACCACAAGCTAGTCGAATCAAACCCGCACGATGTGTACGAAAATAATGAAGTTTTATACTTTAAATTATCCTGCAATTGACTCCAACTCACTTCAGGATTGAAGACTGGTTACTTATACCGAGCAATGGAAATTTTACGATATCAACACTGAACTAGTATTTAATATTATTGATACATTGGGCAATGAGAATTATTGAGGTAAATTGTACATTCTCGCAAGATTCGTTTAAATTTAGCGGGTTCTCAACATGAGAATCACGAAAATCGCAACATTCGCGCCAAAGGAGTTGCGACCGCTGTTGCCGAGATAGTGGCTTTTTTGGAGAAGTTTTTCACTTGTTGGTGGCTTTAATCACATTATTATGATTGCATACGATAGAGTAGAAGTAATATTTGATACAATATTGACGATTCTCTTGCAGCTATTGATATACACGCCAAGAATGATTAGTGAGTCCATAAAAGTTATTTGCTTACAACCTCGATTGATTATTTTGTAGTTAATTTTTTGCTATCTGTGCGTGTACCAAGACTTGTGGAACGTAGTTTCGAGAATTATAAATGGTTTGCCAATTTAATTACTGCGTATTAGGTTCCGCTTGGGAGTGAATTCCTCTACCATAATGACGAGCCTTCGTGCAGTGTAGCTTTAGCATATAGTTCATGCTATTTTTTGCACCTTTAATGTATCTGCCATGTAGATAACTGTATCTATATCCACCTTTACATATGTTTTTAGATTTACGGGATGAAGTTTCCTCCTTTTAAACGAGAGTCTGAAATGAAAAAATGCTGACTTATTTGTTGTAAGCGTTAAATGATCTAGCCTAATTCTACCCAGTGATTGGTACTGATGTTTGTATGTATACATTTCATTGGCGAAACAGAATCCTGATTAATATTGCAAAACAGTGCTAGTGACTTAATTTCAAGTTTCTTCACCTTCATTTTTACCACAGAAATACTGTAGAATAACATCTTCAATAAAGGTCGAATATAAGGTAAGGACTTCCTTGGATATTGTTAATGTAAGTTTTCAAAATGAACGGCTGAATGGTTATGTGAAGAGTAATTGGAGAAGTTATCTTCGATACGATATTAACGTTTCTTTTGAAGATACTGATACACACGCCAAGAATGATAAGTGAAGCTGAAAATTATTGTGAGACAATGTATATTGATTGACACTTAGGATTTGGCTTTAGGAAGTGATTGATGCCTTGTTGTATTTCATCCTTCAAAACAACCAATTTTAATACCCAAATATGTTTGCTCAAATGCACAGTATGACAGCAAAAGAAATGAGATAAAGGTAGTAAACCATCTGAAGTTTTAAATGAGAGCAATTAATGACAGTGTTTAGATATTCAACCATTAACTAGCTGCATAAATATTCATAATAAAGAGTAGAGTTTCTTTGAAAGCACTGATTTCCTTTTTATATTACAAAAATACTAGAATATATTCATAGAGTCATAGCTAATATTATGTTAATATAATATATAATCATATGTGCCGTTCATTTGCATAAGGTGTTACATCATATTATTAAGCCACCAAGTGTGTTTGTCAGTTCTATGTTGGTGGTGGAACTACAAAAATTTTGTTACTTCTATAATACCCCTGGTTCAATGTATGTTGCTACTTGTTTGGCATTTATTAACATATGATATTTTTGTCGCATTATACTAATAACTATTCTATTGCAATTACCTGATAAGTTTTTTTCTTGCACACTTTGAGGCAATTAAATTAAGGTATCTTCCTTCTGTAGCAAGAAATGTGGAAGATGTATATCAATATATAGCCTGCTGTATTTTGCTATGATAAAATATTTTCAGTGAATTCAGTTTAGTTTCGTAAAAACTTTATTGCATGTATATTTTAGAACATGTCTATTCTGTTTTATTTATTAACTACCTTCTCATGTCATCGGTGATGACATTTTGTCCCCGGGTTTGAGAATAGATGGCATTTTTTTCAATTCATACAACCATTATCATTGCTGTACCAAGGCTCTTGTGGAACAAACTTAATATTAGTTTCCTCGTATTGGAAAGAAACAGGCCATGGGATTTATTAATCTTCAAATAAATAACAGATTGCCTAGCTTGTTATAAGCGTAAGTTATTTAGAGGCTGCTTTAGCGGTATTTTTGGCATAGGTATGCGTTGTGCAGGTACTAATGAAACTGTTTTTCAAAGCTTATTTGTTACCATAAGTAATACTTGGATAGAGACAAATTTTTCATTACAAAGTATAGTAGAACAGGAAAATGGAGTATAATTATTGAGAGTGAAAAATCAATTTTTATTGAACCAGAACTGTTTAATATTTTCGTATGGAGATAAAAGTGCTTGTTCAAGTTCACCGTAGTTTTAATCACAACTGCACAGTTAAAATCAAATGTCCAAAAAATAGGCCTCACATCCTTTTAGTGCTCCATAGCCCGAAACAGTGATATTTCATCGATAGCAACCAACGTTTCCCGTTCAACGAACTTGCTGAACTCATCCATTTTGAGTGTATGATGCAGGACACTTCAGCAGCGCTAAGGATGGAAGATGACATAACAAATTAATTTGAAAAGTATGCCTCACCCTCATACTCCGTGCACAGGGTACTGGGTTATTTTCCATGGTTAGAGAGTGGTTGCCAAGGAAAGTCTGACATTCCGAATATTTCAGCACTTAAAACTTCGGCAGGTGGGCGATAAAAAGATAAGCGATCGGGCGTGAGTATGATCGCTTACATTTCAATTTCTTCATCTTAATCATATTATTATTCCACCTTTGAAAAAGAAATTTGCAAGTTTGCATTGAAAACATAAATTCACAGACTTTAGTTTTGGCCATGTATCCGGGTCGTTTTTATCATAGAATTTTTTATTTTAATTGATCCAATTCATACTCCAAGTTTGTATAAATGCATTTAAATGAAAATACAGCATGAATGATGTTCGTTTCTGGATTACCACTTTGGGAAATGAAACATTTTGAACAGAAGTAGCACTAAAACCCAATGGGGTTGTCCGGAAAGTCATTCTTATCTATCAATATTGACGACACGTCATCAAGGAGCCCTCCGAATTTGTCGTAGAAATAATCCTCGTCACTGTTCCAGGTATGTAAAATTTTCTGTCAGCTTGGTGAAGGTATTAGTGAAGGCATTAGAGGCGAACATAGGTGATAGTGAAACACTTAGCCAAACAATCACGGAATCCTACGCGTGAACTCAGGTTGTTTAGCGAATTTCGCGTCTCCAGAGTTTGCGAGCAGTGGGCTTCTCCATCCTTCCTCTTTCCTTCCCTTCATCACTCCACGACATTTCGTTCCGTTCTGAGGCGATGACTTAACAATAGATGACCTAACTTCTAAAAGAGCTGATTTAGATCTCCAATTTTCAAAGCACTACTACGGAAAAAATGCCTGTATAAGAATTGGATTAATAAGTGCTCCGAACGGTGGTTAGCGGAATATCCGTTGACCATCTATCTATAACCCAGCAACAAATTGTAGCAAGTCTAACACAACCATTAATATTAAATAAAAATAATAAACTTACAGCCGTTGTTAAACCTTTAGCAAAAGTTATCATTTCTGCCCTTTCTCAGAATATCGAACGGTGCTCACCCCAAGGCCACTGCACTATATGTGGTTTACACCTATATTTGAAACACGCACCCAATTGGGACAAAAGATTCTTGGAGCATGTTATCACATTGCAAACCAAGAAAATAGCAAGTGATAATCCAGGGTTGGATATCAACTAAATAAGTTTAATGATGCGAGAATAGTGAAAGGGGAACAGAGAATTAAATTATTATTTCTCGGCATAACACGGTGGAATTGACATATACAGATAGAAAATAAAATTAATTTTGTAAATCTCACAAAAATGTTATAATGGCACTGTACAGCAGGTTTCACCCGTTGGGGCATCATCAGGTACAAGCTATACCTCATTCTACCCTACTGGATGAAACCGCTGGTGCAGTTTGATTAATACATTTTTTGTGGAATTTACAAAGAGTGAGAAGCTAGCGCAAGGGACTTGCGCTAAAATAATTAAAAATGAAAATCTAAATATAGTCATTCCAAACTTAATTTCACATTCTATCTGCGTGATTGGAGGAAATCATATCCTACCCTCATTGGTTGTCCAGATTCCGGCACAATTCGTTTTCCTCGTAGAAGTATTTGGAAAACTGGTGAATAATCTTGATAATATCTAATTGCGTCAAGGACACCAGATAATAATTAACTCTGATACTACGCTAAAAAAATTTGATATGATTTAAGTAAAAAGCCAGTGGTGGGAGAAGCACGAGAGGTAGAGTGCGAAGAATATCCCAAGTAAATTTAGGCATTTCATAAGAAAAAAGTTAACTAAAAACATTCAAACATGTAAAGAATAAAGATATTTCTACATTGAAAAATATGTATAAAGCATGTACTCAAACACAAATGAAACAGGATCGATTAAAACTATTAGTATCAAAGCGAAGAAGTTTAGATGCAAATTAACTGTTGAGCTGTCAAAAAATAGTTGTAATGATGGAGATTAAATGGACTGAGAAAATAACTAATGAAGAAGCCCTGTGATGAGTTTTAGTGAAAATAAACTTCATAAACAATTTGATGACACATTTAAGATGTTTCCCCTGCTGTCTACAGTGGATGGACCATAGAATTACCATCGATAGAGTTCATTATATGGCTACCAAAATAAGGAACTAAGAAGATATTATGGAGCTAGCAGGAAACATTGGTAACACTTCAGTCAATCGTTCCGTGACGTTTAGCAAGTTCATTTGGCAATTTCTGCCTGCCACTTGTCGGCAGAGACAACAATAGTCTAACCCGAACTCAGGGACAGAACGAAATCGCTTTTTCTTCTATCGTGGCAGGCTGTTACCCTCAACTAAAAATGAAATGCCACAGAAACCGTCGGATTGACTACCGCTGATGGTGATGGGTGACTTCCCTGAAACGTTTCAAAATTCTTTTTATGTGTATGGGCATGCTAAAGCAAAATACATCTCATCAGAGCTTTTTCACGTTTACTAAACTTAGGCTTTATCGAGCAATATTTACTTTTTCAAGGATGACAATCATATTCCTTTAGATGAAGTTTGACCCTACAGGAGTGTGTACCGAAAACCTCAACGCTTTTCAGCATATACTTCTGGGAATACTGCGTATCTACACGTGTTTGCTGAATATATTGTTATTAAATTGGTCACACTGTTTCAAGATATTCTAGTCAAAAGTTCTCAGATGAAAGGAGTGACTTCCAAACACAGGGAAGATATATACAACGGATAAATAGGATGCCATTAGGTCATATCGCCGTCTTGTAGCCGATGCCTAACAAACTTAAGCCTCCTGGCATGACCAAGTCACAAAACAATGACAACTTAAGTTTAATTTACTCTAACGTATCACCTTGAAGAGTGCAAATAGGAATATTAAGATATCAAGCTTAGGTGAAGAATCTTGAGCGTTAAAAGGAAGCGTGAGAGGTCCTCTTTTTTCCTTATTTATTTTAATACCTAATTTCCTTATTTATTTTAATTACCTAAGTTCTCGAGTTAGCAGTAAATTAAGATTATTGGCAAATGATACACTATCTACCGTGAAATGAGCGACGACGCGGAAGTTCTGTCATCGGACCTGAATGCCATACCTATATTGTGGACCAGACTGATATATCGGACCTGAATGCCATACCTATATTATAAAAATAAAGTCCTCAGATGCAGTAAAATATCTTGGAATTACCTTAACTTCGGATATATCGTGGGGATTACACATAAAAAACATATGCGGCATTGCATTAAAGAAACTAGGTTTTTTTTAAGCGTATAATAGCAAGATCCTCGGATAAAAGAGTAAAAGAGGGATGCTATTTCGCTCTGGTTCGGCCACACTTCGAATACGCCGCGTGCATTTGGGACCCTGGTCATATATATTGAAGCAAAAAAATTGATTAAATACAGAGAAAAGCAGTACGCTTCGTTAAAAACTATTTCGGGCGAACATACAGTGTCTCACAGCTTATGGAGGGATTGAGGAGGGAGCCCCTTGAAACTCAGAGACTACACGCTAGGCTTAGGTCTCTTGAGAAATTCAGAACTGGTGTGTTTCAGAGCGACACAGAGAACATAAACATGATGCCTCACAACATCTCAAGGTCTGATAGAAGCGAAAAAATAAAGAGAGGTACATTGCCAAACATAGGTACAAAACTCGTTCTTTCCACGCACAATAAGCGACCACAATAAAGACTGAGCTCCACAACATACACTACCATAATACACGTCACCATTTCACCTCTTTACACGGCTGGTTACCTAACACCCCCTGCCACATGCCCATGCGGTGGCTCGCAGTGTAGTATGTAGATGTAGAGCACAATATTTTGTTTCAGATCGCTGAAGTTTATTTATTACCCAACTTTAACTATACATGAATATTATTTAACCCCCACGCAATATCAGCTGAAAAGATTTAAGAAACAAATTAAGATAGATATGTACCGAGTCAAGGACAGAATCTAGAAACAATCCTACCCACACACAAATAATGACAGCAACAATGTAGTGTGAGACGCTAATCAGTCAAAGTATACCTCACTTCTTTTGCCTCCTCTCTCCTCAATCGTATTCCCTATTACTCACCCACTCACCGTGGTTGGTATCCTAGCGTCCCCGACTCCCTTCATTGCGGCGGCTCGCTGGGTTGAGCGGCTATGTACCACACTTTCAAAATTAGGTATATGCCCACCATGCCCTATTATAATGGCTTCATTGAATGCAGTCTGGTTGTAAAACGTTTGGTACTTTGTACACATGGCTGGATGCCATGACATTGATAGTAGTTTAATTGAATTGATTGATATATTAACTGTTTTACCCATAACCATCTGACGATTATAAACATTTACACATATACGACGGAAAGTGATGTCACCGATATATAGTGTAAAAAAATAGTTATAAAATTCATATGCACCTTCAAACCTCTAGTTCATGGTTATGTAAATATGTGGGAAGTCGTGAGTGAAAAATCACCAGCGCATTCCATGCAATGGGTGTGCACACGACAGCATATTATATGGGCAAGGAATGAATAGGTATACTAGCTATTTTATCGCACAGCATCTGAGGATAATTAAAATCATACACTTACGACAAAAGCGATGTGACCCACTAATAAAATCTTTTAATTACGGCAAGAAATTCAGCGCTATTCTGGCAAAATATTTGTTTTAAGGTTGGGATTCTTAAAAAGTATAACTACAAGCAAATCATTCAATTTTTGAATACTTAGTTGCGTTGCCAACCGTTCTGTAACTGGCTGCAGACGACAAGGCATTAACGCCAACATATTATTGCATTGAAATCAGTTGAGAATAAAGTATGGCCGAGTATTTATTCATCATTAATATAAATTAATTTGAAAATAACCAACTGCAAAATCCGTTTTATCTCATTTCAACCTTACACGTGGCGTTCACATGAATAATGGATCTTTGTGGTTCTTTTTTACATGAAATTGCATGTAAAAAAATTCCATCAGAGATGATTTCACCTTCGCTACCTTCACTTCAGAGGCCGATCATGTACTTGACCACCGCGGCTATTACGCGAATTCTTCAAAGTGCTAAAATGATAGATCCTAAATTGGAAATAAAGCGAGCTGAAAAGTCAAGGCGGAGCCCGATAGTAAATACTCCGATGCGTGAGTTGGAAAACAGGGTAAACTCTGGAAGTGTCGAGTATAATGAAGATAGAACAAAGGCATTTCGGGAAACTAGTATATATAACAGAATATAGCGAAAGCGCCTGATCAAATGTTACCTGTGTGAGTGTGGGCCAACATCTGCTGTGGCGATATGCCATGTAGAGGTAAGGTATATATACGAACGAACTCAACGAATCTCAACGAACACTTCAGTAAACGATCGGATAGGTATTTCTCCGCTCGTTATTAAACATGGAACTCCATTTAACTTAGAACTAAATAGAGCTCCTTCCAACACGTGGACACGTGGACGTGAGTTTCTCGAGGGCTTTCCTTCCGCTGGGGCGTATACTCCGGAGTATGTTTGATTCCAATTGCGCTAGCCCTCTTGTTCCTCAACCTTCCTCGCCATATCTCAACGACATAAAGCTATTGCAGCCATACACGCGTGCTAACTACCGATTTTTTATTCCAATCCTGCCTCATTCAACCAAGCCGAGAAAATTACGTGGGTACATACATATTTTATTAATCAATGGTTACTCATAACGACAGGGTATTACTGATTTCTGCACAAACTTCGAGAGAGTTTTCTCTATGTCGGTTACCACCGTACGATATCGATTGACCAACACCTGAATTCCATATTAAGATTGAGTATATTGTTTGACCCCATTTTCTCGGTATGGCTGCGGACGATTTAAACCGAAAAAAGCGGCCAAGGTCAGAAAAGGGGTCAGTGCTTCTTTTGATACCTAAGATCGAGTAGCTCGAAGCCAGAATTAAACGAAAACCTACATCATCCAAAGCAGATTTCGATCATATTAGTATCGAGAAGTATCATCCTAAGGCTCGATCTAAGATAGCCTGAGTGTAAATACATTTCCGATAGAAGTGCCTCAAGATTAAAACCTTTCATCCTACAGGGATCTTCAATGGCAACTCTTAGACACTACAGATTCAATAACGAGTAGCACTTCGTTTACAGATTAGAGTTATGAGTAATGCGAACTCCTCAAATAAATACATAATGCTTATGCATGAGGACGGCTACAGTTTATCAAAGAGACAAATTCCGCCCCTGGGAGAAAATGTGGCGTCTAAGACGATAGGATGTGATTTTAAGGAAACTATTGCTCCCTTTTTGCACGTATTTTGTGTAACGCAACCAAAAATGAGCAAAGTGATGAGGATTTGGAAAGTAATGATTGAAGCAGGAAGGATTTTCCTTGATGATCTTGCAGGCGACTAATTAGACTAAGCAGTATTAGAATAAGTATCATCTGTTCCAGAGATGAGGAATTTGACGACAACAAAGCCTTTCAATTGAAGGTAAAATTGAGGAAAATGTCCCCAGAGGAAGACCCAGGAATAATTTCATGGAAAAAATAACTAGGAAAGTACATAGGGACAGATACCAGGAGGTAATGGAACTAGCATTAGATAGGGAAGGGTGGAGGGCTGCAGTCAACCAATCTTAGGACTGAACGACCAATGAATGAATGAAAGCCTTTCAAAATATAAAGACATGATATCCGCCGCCGTTACATTTCAACTGACGTCATGTCTCTTCGAGAAAGCTTATTTAAGAAGCCTTGAATGGAGTTTGACGTAAATTTGACTGTGAGAAACGGGCTGAGTTGGGGAGATCTCAAATAGTCGAGTAAAATGTGCTTAGCCATTTCGAGAATAAGTTATGTATGATAAAAATTTATACATCATGTAAAAATATTACTGAAAAGAGCAAAATGCCTGATCACACACGGTTCCCTAGCAATGCGAAACAACGAATGATGTGGTGATACCGTACGTAGAGGTATTAATACCTGAACAGGCATCAAAGATTCATTAAAAGTGGGACGAAGTAGGCAGTGAGACTCAACTACTGACAACTGGATGGTATCCCTGCGCTCGGCTTCACACATGGACTCTATTCAACTTGAAGAACTCCATTTAACAAGCGCGATACAGGGTTGACTCTTAAGAGGCGAAAAATGAGGCTGGGGCGATGATGGGGAAACAAAGGTAAATGGAGGGAGTGGTTGCCTCGTTGCCTGAGCATCAAATGAGTAAGTGGGAGGAAGAGTGACATTTAACGCAACAAGCTAGCTTCTGGTCCGTCTCACAGCCGCGGTGAGATGCAGAATAATATTCACGCAAGGGTAGAGAGTGAGAGTGATTCTGCAAGGAGTTTAATGTAATATGCTATGGTCATATTATGCTCAGGACATATTACGTTCAGCACCAAGAACATCACAATAGGTTCAAATACGTATGCCTCCACCTAATTGGACGCAAATTCAGAGAGCGCTCCTTAAACTTCGGCGTTGCGTTGGTTTTAATTTAAACGGGTTGATTTTGACGCCCAAATTGTAACCGGCGTCCGAGTACAACGAAGTCGGCATTTTTCATCCACGAAGTTCATGGTTTGCGCCCATGAGCGTTAGCAGAATATTAAATCAGATTCGACAAAAATCATACGTGACTGCCGTGAGCAAAAGCTATTCTCTCGACTATGCCAACCGTAACTGTAGAATTAGCTTTAAAAAAGAAGCTGAATGTCACCCCCACCTTTTTCTATATCATCGCTTGCGAACTCCAATCACCAGCCACATAGTAACGTCCCCCATGACGCCTAAGATCGGGACACTTTTATCTGTATTCCCACATGAGCCTACTCTTATGTCAAATCCGAGGGAATAAGATTTGAAGCGCTATCTCTATTGCACCGCACTTAAATCGGGACACTTCAACAAACTTCCATACATATCTGGTATTTTGGATTAGTGTGGTGGATAGAGAAATACTAGAAGAAACTACAACTGGCTGGAGAGGCTTTCCATTCCGAGGACCCGGCAGCAGTAAACATTTTCAAAGGAATCCCTATTTATGTCCGAGAATTATATAGTGAGTATAAGCACCGCACCGAGCGCACCGTTTTACCGAACGAAGCACCGTCTTACCGAGCGCACAGTTGAGTGCCCCTTGGTGACTTCCGGGCCGATACCGATCCCGGGTTTATCTTCACTCGTCCTCCACTTGACACACACAACCCTTTTCACCCCTTTCCATTCTCCTCCCCTCAATGACAAAAATGTCTTTAGCAATTGGTCGTCACGCTAATAACCCGACCAACCAATATATATACATGCCTCGGCACCTTCCTCGCGTGAGTTCAGGACTTGACAGTGTTTCCGATGCATACTCGGCAAGCGTTAGCAGCGCGCACGCTGCCCGCCCGTTTCCGTGAGCTCATCCAATCCCCTCGGGCCGCGTGGAAACGCATCCATGCCTTACTCGCACTATTTAGCAGCTTCATGGGGGACGAAAGCGATCGATTCAAATAGAATACCGCGGGCATCACACCCAGTCCGGCGCTGTTAGTTTCCGAATGAGAATCGCTCCACACCCCCACTGGCCTCCGGGTCGGAAGGTAAGTCCTCTTAGTTGGTTCCTTCTGGCCTCGCATCTGCTCACTCACAATGGCTTGTTCATGCTCACATGGAAATGGACACCCGTTTGTCACGACATGTATCACTTCAGTTCACATATAGCCAAGGTAATTTTGTGCTTACTCTCCACCCTTTGCAAAATAGACACCTCATCGTAGCTTAGTGCTAGTAAAGCTCACTGGACGATAATCGATCTAAATAGAGCCCAGCACAACGCTGGGTAAAGCCAGTGATCGAGTGGAGAACGGTCTTTTCCTCGTGGGAGGCTTATCTTCACAACTCTGGTCCAGAGACAGAATACCCCACCACTCCTCGGGGTTGATATTTCATCTCGTTCCGAGTCTCCTGACGAATCATATTTGAAGGAAAAAATTGTTCAGAATAGGAAAAATACCATGTTCTTCAATAATATAAAACAGCAACTAGCAACATCCCGGAAATACTACCTATAGCGTCAACATTTCCTTAGTGCAACATTCTACAGAGCAAAGTAGTAATGTCATAAGTTTTCTGGATTGTTGGAACTTGCGCGTTAACGGTCAGCACGGCTTCTAGTAGTGCATACATATCTAAAACCCAGACTCAAATGTCCCTCCATGATATTTCAAATAAGTTAATATGACGTGGAGAAATGGATGCGATATTATTCCATGTCAAGAAAGCTATTGATAAAGTAACAGATATCATACTGAGCTTTGCAATTCGAATCGAAAAGTAAAATACATAAGAGAGACGTTATTTTTTTATCATACACAAAATTAGTGATCGGACGCTTCTACTGAATGCCGACGGTCAGTGATGAAAATTACCGAAAATTTGTAGGCCCAGAATTAGTTTTTCCACATTTATCACGAAATAATGGAAATTTTGGGAAAATGATTCTACGCTATTAAACAAAATAATTTTGGAATCAATAAATATAAAAATAACATCACAATCGATTATCATTTCGTGTCAGAAGGTAGTACTACGAACAACGCATAATATTTTGCCGGGAAGGCTTCCGATGTGCTCTGATGATAAAGACTGCATTTTTTGGTGTTTCATCACGTTGTTGTTTTTTGACGTCTACGCGGTGAAATACCAAAAAATGCAGCCTTAAGTATAATATTCTGCATCAACTAAGCAAACATATAAGACTCAATATCAACCAATAATTGGTAAAAAAAAAAGTTACCTTTATAGGATATCTTTCGTAGAAATCATTTCCGGGCTGATTTATGATCATTTCTGGGCTGAAAATTGGGATCAACATCACAGGTGAGCAAAAGGTTTACTTTGTACACTTATTTTCCTTCCCACTGAACTCTTCTGGAATGCCTAATTCTACTCTTTTTTTAAATATTCATTGTATATATCGTAGCTAGAGCGGAATAAACGTGTAGTTTTACAATTCTTTACCCCAATTTTTTGCAATCCTATCCATAACTAACCAAACCTACATTTCTATTTTGGAGTGTAAAATTACAGAAATGCCTCTCTGGTACCTTTCCTCCTCGGCTGAAGTATTTCAAGAGGAACAGGCTTGGATTATATCGATGCATTGCTGTGCAGATAGAATGAGTGGCAAGAAATAGACCCTCTAATGACAGACTGCTATAGAACTGATAAGGCATCCTATGCGCAGCCAGCCACCACTTGTTCACTAATTTGCTTCTTCATGCCGGCAGCATGAGAGCAATGGAAGTAATAGACAATGTAATTACAGGAGACCATTCTTATTCCATGTGATGCTGCAAGATGGATGGGAAAACTTCAATAGACGCGGCATCAGCAACTTCATCTACATCCACCTTACTCTGTCATAATGCGGCCTGTAAAACCCAGGGTACGGGCATGAAAGTATCATAAGTAATGAGATAATGCTTAAAAGTAAATGAAAATGCAGGTAGTGG
This sequence comes from Ceriagrion tenellum, assembly GCA_963169105.1. Lineage (NCBI taxonomy): Eukaryota > Metazoa > Arthropoda > Insecta > Odonata > Coenagrionidae > Ceriagrion > Ceriagrion tenellum. The sequence goes on along the minus strand of OY720638.1, from coordinate 115,971,994 downwards.
ACATTTCTTTGCATTTCTTACATTTCAATGGAAATAAAATAAGCGTTTAATAATTGTAAATATGAGTACTCAGGCATCAGTGCATGCTTGAGTGTTTTGTTAATAGGGCAAATTTATAGCCCTATTGGCAAAATATAAGCGGAGAGGCATTTTAGAATAAGTATTAATGCATAATTTGTTCAAAGAACCGAAGGACTTTTTCATTTGACCATGAAGAACGTGTGTGTATATAGGTAGAGAAATTTTGTCAGGGGAAATGAAAATTGGTGAGAATACACAATGGCATTAGCCAAATAAAAATGAATGGTACAAATACAGGGTTCAAAGTTTTACGTTTTATCGGATGTATTGGATACGACATGTGAAATACTCACAATTAAACACGTAAGTAGGGATCAGGGTTCGACTGAAAAATCTCCACAGTCAAAACTAGAAGCCAGGTCCTTGGGATGTAGAGCCTCTCCGCTTAGCCACCTCGTCAACGTGATACCTACTTAGTCCAGGAAAAATCTCTAGCTAATAAGGGAACGTTCATGCCAGAGAAATAAAGAAACCAGGCCAGGAAACTACAAGAAATCTCCGCATTCAACTAAAACAAGTTAGCTCTACGGCGTATTGTGCACCAAAATATTTAGAATGGGAGAGCAGCATTTCAAGAATATTAACCCATTTCCGGCCATTGTTGCGTAAACGCACCACCTCATAAAATTTTTTAAATAAAATTTTCAAGGAAATTATTAATGTTTTTGCTTGTTTGGTCGGCATTTTATGCTTACATTCCCAATAATTTTTAATATTTCGTGCGTTTCATTATTTAAATTACAGAATTACTTATATCAAATTTGATTTTTTTATACCCTTTGACACGCTCTCAGCAATAATTTTTTTATTTGTGTGTTTACCATTATTGTTGTATATATTCAGCTGCATTTCAAAGTCAAGAGTTGTATTTATGAGATCTTACCTGAATTTATTTTTTTATTTCACATTATTGCAGTTTTTTGAGGTCATGATTTTAGTGGTGCGTATATGCACCAATGGCTGAATCTGTGAATTTTCTTCACCATTTTTACTTTAGGGGTAAAAGCAAAGACATCTTGCTTGTATGCTGTTGAAACTATCTCACAGTGTACAACATGTATGTTTTAAACTGTTAAACTCCTTTGTTTTGCTCATCAAATCTTCATTTGCCTTTGATGCATTTTACTTCGACACTAGCCCTGATTACTCTCATTCCACACGGGTACATATCCAACTTTTCATATCATCACTCCTTCACATTTCTATAACATCCAGCTTCTTTTCTAATCCATTTCTGAGAGCCTAATCAACTCGCCTTATCATTCCTTTGGACACACTTAAAAGAAAACATTGTCTCGTGAGCATACTTATATTTTTATTTCATGCATAGACTCCTTACCTTACCACCCCTCTAACACCCATTTCTGTTATATGCTATTTCCTGAGCCCCTCCGAAATCGTACTTGTTCATTTTCCCCAAAGTTTATGGAGCACCCCATTACCAATTTTGCATACGCGACAATTTTCAGACAATGTAGCTAAAATATTCTGCCCCTTTCCTATACCCAGTGTTCTAACCCCTCTCTTAGTAGTGTGTATTATGTTTCAACGGAAGATGACATGTCTTGACGACAACACGTGAAATAAGCAACTTTGTGAGTAGTTTTCAGTCGTGCATTTCAAGGCTACAGTTGGAGTAGAGCAGAACACAGGGTCAGTGAAAGAGGCCACATATCTAAATATTTCACCAAGCAGCGATATTCTTCATTGCGTGAGAAACATCAACGTGCTTTGCTGGGTTTTATAGAGAATATCCAACAACACAACCTAGTAATCTGTTTTACGTGGACAAAATTAAACGAAGTAGGAGCATATTTGTATATTTTTTTAGAATTCGGATTGGATTGGAATTTTGGGGAGGCGACCGACGGCTAAGGTCATTTGCGCCATAGGGGATAAGTAAGGGAGGAAGGGTGGATAGAAACCCGGCGTCGGCATTAGCCTGCTCTTAACGAAAGGCGCCAAGGGGACCACGGCTTAACGTCTCCTCCGACAGACGGAGTACTCCACTTGAAGTGCCCTCCACAAGACACTCAAGTAGAGATCGGGCTCCTCTGAAAAACATCCGCCTCTGCAGGGATTTGAACCCTGGCCGCCCGTGTGGTAGGCGAGTACTCTAGCCACCACACCAACCCGATCCCCTTTTAGAATTCTCTATGAATTTGTCACATGGATGGTTTCCACTAACTCAAATACTATTTTCTTTGCGTATATTTTTGAAAAAAGCAGATAGATAAGAGAAAAGACACCATGAAAACTGCCTCGGAGATATTGGCCGCTCTAGAGGAAGAATCGGAGAACTCCGATACTGAAGAGCTGGATTGTGTTTACATTCCTCCAGAAGTTGACATGCTCACTGATGAAGAAAATATGGACGAAAACATAATGAGCGAGGGAAGAATTGAAAAGGACATTGTGGGAACATTTGAAGTGCACAGGAGATCAAAGGATTTTAGTGAAGTGAACAGACCTGAAGAAAAGAAGAGGCGGGAAAACAAGACACAAAATAGGGGAGAAAAATATTGACAAACAGCCGCCAGTGTGGAGAAAAAATGGAATGGTTCGCTTCCCAAAAGTGCCCATTAGCAAGTAAGATGAATATTGTGAAAGTATTGGGCAAAACTTACAAGGTAAATCACCAATTGATGTATTCCTGTTGTTATTTAGCTAAGAAATCATGGGTCATATTGTAGAGTTTACTAAGTCATATGCTGTTCAACAAAACATTCACAATTTTGAGTTATCTCTGGTTGAACTCAAAAAATTCATAGGCATTCTGATTTTTTCTGGCTATCATACACTGCCACAATGTGATATGTACTGGTCTCTTGATGACGACAAGGGATTATCTTTAGTCAGGAACTGCATGAGCCGCGACAGATTCCGCCCCATAAAGCAAAATCTGCATTTATGTGACAATTCTAAATTAGACAAAAGGGATCGGTTCTCAAAATTACGACCTATTTTTGACATGCTGAATAACAGTTATTTACAGATCGGAATATTTTCTCATAATTTATCTGTAGATGAGCAAATGGTCCTATACTATGGTCATCATTCAGCAAAAATGTTTATCAAGGGAAAACCAGTAAGGTTTGGTTTCAAATTGTGGTGTTTATGCTCTTCAACAGGATATTTGTTTCAGTTTATTCCTTATGGTGGAGCATTGCCTAATTCTGGGGAGCAAGGAAAATATGGTTTGGGAGCGTGGGTAGTTCTAAATTTGTTCAGTGTTGTGAAATATCCATCGGAGCACAGAGTATTTTTTGATAATTTTTTTTCATCTCACACTCTCTTCCAACTTCTAACTGAGAGGAGTTATTTTGCCACCGGGGCAATTCGCGATAACCGAACTGGGAAGTGCCCCTTGGAAGATGCAAAAAGTATTAGAAAGAAAGAAAGAGGAAAATATGATTATGCATTTGATGAGAACTCAAAAATTCTTACTGTGAGATGGCATGATAATTCAGTGGTAAGGGTAGCTAGCAATAACGTAAAGTACTGCCATTGGTAAACACCAAAAGATACAGCCGTAAAGAAAAAAGAGAGGTAATTATAACACAACCTCAAGTAATTTCTGAATATAATAAACACATGGGAGGGGTGGATTTGCATGATAATGCTGTTGCTAACTACCGCATCCATGTCAGAGGTAAAAAATGGTGGTGGCCTCTTTTTATCAATGCTATTGACTCTGCAGTCGTGAATTCTTGGAAGATCTATAAATTAGCAAACAATAATCACATTTCACACATTAAATTTAGGTCCTACATTGCAGTTGCTTTAATGAAATATGAATCTGAAGTCACTCCAGAAGAAAATAAATTGGAGAGTAGTCCGCGAAATCTAGGGGTTAGTAAGTCATTACCGCGTGAGATAAAAACAGATAGAGTTGGACATCTCGTTCTAAAACACGAAAACAAAGCGAGAAGAAGGTGCAGGCTCTGCCACAATCACACATTGTATGTGTGCCAGAAGTGCGAGATTTTCGAGGTTTTGCGAGGACTGTTTCCAGAGCTTCCATGAAATGACCTAGTGTGCATGCACTGTAGTGTAGCCTAATGTACACACTTTTGGCCAGTGGTGTGCTAACGCACCATTTTGTTTAACTATGTAAATATTTATAAAAAAATATCTGATGCATATAATGTCTATTTGAATCCCTAGACAATAAATTCATACTAAATACTTTTAAAATATGGTTTATTTCACTGTTTGGCCGGAAATGGGTTAACGATTGCCCTCTACGATTATCTAGACGTGAATTGAATATTCGATCAATACTTTAAATCCTCTTTAACTACAACTACAAAAAATATTGGGTCTAGTGGCAGCGAAATATGGTGGCCGTAGTACAGTAGGCCATTTTCGGAGGAAGAGACCTCCCGAGAGTTGGTTCTAGACGGGGGAGTGAGGTGGGCCTTGCGTTTGATTAACAGGGCTCTCAAGGTCGCAAACCGTAGTTGTCAACCACAAAATGATCGATCTGTTGCTCTCTTCAGTTTTCTTTCTCTTAATGGCTGATATTTCAATTTTCAAGATAGAATTTCCTGAGAATTACTATAAGCGCAATTTCATCCATTATGAATCATTTCATCATCGTAAACATCGTCGCGAAACTCTTGCTTGACATTTTCCCACCATCTCAAGTTAAATGGAGCTCAATTGACAGCGTTTCCTATCATCGGCAATTATTTCCCCTCTGCTCAATAGATAACCTTTTCCACACAAGTCTTTTTCTTTAAACCACGCATGTGATTACCACCATGTACCACCCCTTAAATTATAGTATTAGGGAAAGTCGGAAAATTCCCAGGAAAATTTTGAAGCCAACATAGTCTGCAATAACTCAAGGTTAAGTAGGTCATGCTCTTGTTATAGTTTTCCATCAACTTTTGGCCAAAGAAGAATGTCCATTCAAGGACAATTAGTACCACCTATAAATTTGCAAGAAGGATAACAAAGGTTTGATGACATGTAAAAGAAAATTTTACCATAAATCCACGCAGATGTAGGCATAGTTGTCAGACCTTTGAAACAAAGTCAAATGACTATTCCATGGTGACAAGTTGATAAAAGCCACGAGATAGCGAGATTTCCAGACCTACTTTCGCATTACCATGCTTCGGGCTTACACTCAGACCACTAATGTGTATAGAGTTCTTTATTCGCCAAGGGAGCTAAATGTCAGAAAATTGATTCCTAGTCCAGGAAAACCATTTCACCTCGAGACCAACACGCTTTCATTTTCAGCACATTCTTTGCCGTCCGGTGCGGTAGTCGAGAAAATTTCCACCAATGAGACAAATTTGTGAAATTACATCACTGCACACTTACATTGAACGTAACATTGGGAAAGTTAAATTAAATTAAGATGATTCAAATGATGAGATTAAACATAAAATGAACATGATTAGATGTAGAATCCTTAGGTGTGTCAATAAATGGTTTTGAATGAGAACCCGAAATTCAAATTTGCATATTAGTGGAAATGTTTGTGTAGTACTCGGTTACGGATCCATAAACAGTCTTTTGCAACTTCCCCATTCTGCTGGAGATTGTGAAAGAATCTTGTAGCATTTAATAAGCCTCTACACTGGCGAAGAAATATACTTAATAATAAACGAGTAAATATTTAAATTGCAAATTTATCAAATAGAACTCACGATCAACAAAACAAATTCACCCTTGGTCCAAAAGAGTACATTCAGCCAGCTGAAACTACTTTGCTTTTGAAACCACGTACTTCCATAGCAACGGATTCCCTCACCTTAGGATATAATCTCTTACCAATGGATTTTAAATCAAAATTAATAGGAAGAAATCCAAGATTGCTTCAGCATTATGGCTTGATATTTCTACCACCCTTGCCTTCTATTGTGTACGTGACAGAGGTTTATGAATCTTCTCAGCATTTATTGTTTTTCTGCAATACCATTAAATAATCATGACTTTAAACCTTTTAGAAACTGAGTACTAAGGTACTTTTAATCATTGAGTTACATCACTTAATAAATGGTAGAATAATAAATAATAATCTCCAGAATTTGGAGTCATTGACTTATGTTACTAGAAAAATTGGTGGTGTTATATACTGTGTTCTGACACCATGAAACTATGATATTAACACTAGAAAAGCTCTTTCAAATGTAAGTTGCATGCGTAAACAGTAGAGCATATTGTTTCATGGTCTACGGCAACAGTAATATAAGCTACGCAGCTCAAATTAATCATGTAAACCGCAAAAACTTCACTGTGCATGCTGTAAAATAATTATTCTGGCACGGTTGAAAAAAAAAACTTTTCATGTAAGCAATTTAGTAATGCTCACAGAAAGAAAAGATAAGGAAAGTTTATTATTGCTTTTTGAAAGTATTTCTCGAATATTACTGGAGTATGTGCCTGATTTATTTTATAATTCGGTAACTGAGGCTGCTTTACATCTCAATAGGCGGGCAACCACAAAAAAAGAAAAGAAGTGGATATGAATACAGCCACCTGATTGACAGTGCATACCTAAACGATATGACAAAGGAGTGGGAAGCGCAAGGAATTCATCGCTAAGTTTGACATGAGTATCTCCAAACAAAATCAATATGTAGCCATTGGACAGTAAGTGTAATGTATGGATACTACTGAGTCGAACACAGTTTTCTAAGATCATTCAATGAAATTCAATTCACATAAAATGTGCAGCAGGAGTACGTACCCCACGTTAAAAACCAATGAAATCGTATCATTTCAAGTAACGTAAACTGGGGTGAAGCTGACAGAGTTTCAGAGGTTTTAGAGATTTCCTGTACTCAACCTTCTATTATTTCAATGAACTAATTTACAGAAAAAACTTAATCAATTAATTAATCGTTTCACGTTTGAATTTAATGAATTTAACTACTTGGACGTTGAGGACGCTCAGGAAAAAAGAATTAAATATGTACTACCTTCACCCCGCGAAGTGGAGTGAAGGCAGTACACATTTAGAGATGAAGTTACAGATGGTAGAGAGAAGGTAATACAAGATGTCTCACTGCAAAGTATTAACCACTTCTCAAAACTACTCCTTTCTTAATTGCATCATTTGCGGCGATTACTTTGATAACCTCCTCAAAGTTTTCTGTTTCCAAATTTCTTAGGTGATATAATTATCACAAAATGAAAAATACTTTGTTAATTCCTACACAATGTTTCACACCAACCTAGGCTGTGAAAAAATTATACCATTTAAAAGGTGTATAGGTTCATTTTCGCAAGAATAAACATGCTAATATATGTTTAGTGCGACGTTGAATGTTTAAAGATATATGAGCTCGCAAAAATGAATCCATGTACTTAGATGATGGAATAAGTTCGTCGAAACCTTGGTCATTGTCATAAATTTGTAAGAACATTTACTAAGAGACTTCATTTTACAATAATTTTATCAATACTTCATTTCCGCAAGGTATCGCCGAATATGTTAAACTTTATTTCTTTCGGCAAGTTCTTGTCATCCAGATCCATATTTAACTCGTTAACTGTACTTTTTAGACATTTCAGGGAATCGAAAAAAGTTGTAGCACATTCATTTAAGTTTTCTCAACAGATGTATACCCTCATATAGTTTCTTGAGCAAGGAAAAATAGTAGCTTGGCGGTTTTATCAACCAGGAAGTTGCAGCAACTGACGTTTGGCGATGTTGTGGTGGTTACGGGATAAAACTGAAGATGAAGATAGTGTATCCAACTGGAGATGAAACTTAGGATTCGAAGTTAAAGGACTGTCGGGTAACACCAAAAATGTCCAGCAGATGTACCTACCACCGTCATCTACTAACCTCCTTCGATATTCTGCAAATTTCTTCTTCATTCGACATTGTCGGGTTTGTACCACCTTTATCCCACTTACCAACTATACCCCGTTATGTCTAATTTTAAAGGTGTATATGCTAAAAAAGATAAAACTGACATATATAGCAATCAGTGGCCTCTTACCAATCCCTTTCATAATATATACGGAATATTACGAGGCCAGCCATTAATTGGAAATCGAAAATGCATTACCTTGGAAAAGATACACCTGATATTATTCATTACTAGGAATTAGCCCGTGTGAATCAAGGCAGTGGTTTCGATGTGGTTGAGCGTAGATTCGTCTGATTAATAATCACTAAAATAATGCAACGGAGTCGGCTCGTTTGATTGGGCATTAAAAATCAAAGTGCTTCTGAGATATTATTGTGAACCGATTTTTGCAGTACGTATATTTTATTGACTTGTATTCCACTATTCTTCTACACACATATTCCAGTAACTATCATAAATTTCTGTTTCCTACTATGGATAAACACAGCAGGCGGAAAAACAGCAGACCATAACAAGAAGAAACAAATCTGTTAGCGAGCAGTCAATTAGGCATAAGGAACAGGAAATAAGAAATGAGAAAAGAGGACGTGAGAATACTGTGCATTGTCGAGGCAAAAAACGGCACATTTAAAAAGTGAATAAATCGGGTCAAGATCGAAAAACATATCGGAGTACCATTGCAAAACTTTTCGTAATATGATTACGAAAATATAGGTTCTGACCGTCATTCAAAAATTGGCTATAGCACTGGCTTAGCGCCAGCCATCTTGGCATTTCATGCTACTCTCCATTTTGCTAATAGATTAGCGTTATGAGGTTATGTGAGGCCGCCATCCGCATCTTCCATTTATTCACCGCCAATAATGTTGCAGCCTTCTATGTTCATTTTCAATCAGTTTCTTCTACACCAGCCAGCGTGCGGGGCAGTTACTTTACCACCATCACTTAGCTCGGTAACGTCTGGACAGCCGGGAGCCTCGCGCCGTGACTCCGTGCTGTTAGACTGCACAATTCACCCACGCGCAGGTTGGCGGAATCACGGATATTCGTTTCCAGAATACTATGCTTCCTGCGGTTACATGATTTTGCGTCAACGTTTTTCCCACATATTGTAATTACCACGTACTGCAATACATCATACTGTAAACAAATGAAGGTAAAGTAAGCCAACTGATACCATACTTTGGATAGAATATTGCATGGCAAGGTACTGGTTGTTGCCTCAGTAAAACTACATATATTCTGCAAGACTGGAAAAAATCAGTTCTGCGGTATTCAAACCTAATCTAACCGCTTCTCTTCCTAAACTAATGCCGAGGTGACAGAAGGAGGGAAAACATATGTGATATGGAGTTACTACACGGTTCACATGGCGAATTACCTCCTATTATACGATCAACAGCGGTTAAGTTCTCTCAAAGGAGATTAATTTTGCGCTCAGAGGAACATAATTCCAGAGGTGTCCGTAGCACGTGGGCCAGATCCTCCACTCGAGAGGCGGTTGGGTGTCGAGGCTCTTAAACGAAACGTGCTCTCCGCGAATTGGAGCATTTCGAGGGTAGGCGGATATTTCCGGGGTCATTGCCAACAAAAGTGGAGGGGCTTTTGATTAGTTAGCATTTAATGAGGCACTTCAAACTCTTGTTTGGGATATCCTCTTATACGGCAGTGGAGCATGCCGATAGTAGCGGTGGAAGATAGAAGGCAATGAAAGCTCGGTATCATAAAAGAGCAGTGGAGATCGCATGAACGCAGAATATCATCAATGATTTGGAATCACCATTAGAGGAGATGGAAAGTGAAGACGTTGCTGTAAACCAACCCACAATTGATGACTGCTGACGATAAGCCATTGACGCCACTGGAACGTAGCTAGCGGATTCTCGTACGAGGCAGTGGGCAAACTTACGTCCCCTCTCGCGAACCCTTTACGTCGAGCAATCCGCTTCGGACGAGCCCTCGCTTAAACCCGTCAAAGGTTGGTCGCATATGCGAACCGAATCCGAGCCGCCCGCACGACGATGCACATTCATCTCCATCGTGTCAACGAGCCAGTTCCTCGATCTCCCATGAGCGATGTAATTCCCCCTCAACAAGCGCGTTTATTGAACGAACGCACGACGATTCACTTCCCAGCGGAAAAGGAGGGATTCCAGGAGTATTTACACCACTTACTCAACTCAACAGACTCAATCAACTGTTATGATTCGATGCGAAAATTCACTTCCCAGCTAGAGTGAACTGTGTCAAACGTTACCTTGTTATTAATTACGGCAAAAACTAATTTAGGCTAACCATTTTTCTACCGTTTTAGAAAAATATTCTCCAATCCAGTTTTGGACAGATAACTATCATTTTGGAGGAGGTGGTAGTGGATTAGTGGAAGGAGATAGGCACCATGGCACAAGTGATTGGGGTGGCTTTTGAGAGGAGTAAGAGAGGGTAAGCAAAAAAGAAAAGGAGAGGAAGGGGAAAGAATAGAGCGCAAAGTCACTGGCACAATTCAAAGCTTTGGTTGGAAGAAAAATGAAAACAATAATTGTAAATATTTCCGGTAAAATCTATTCATGGGGATATGAGCCACCTGGGCAACTCACAATACGAGTTTCCAAAATACCAGTATCTGTCCTTTGCGTTCAAGGCTAAGTACTACATGGTTTGAAAAAACTTTTATCTGTTATTGTATAGCACCTAATAAAGATGAGGACACATTCAACTTATAAAAATACTTCTAGCATTCTCAAACTGTTGTTATAATTCTGTTCTTCTGGTTCGAACAGAACTACGTCGTAAGTTTAGGAAGTTTATTTTTTTGACCCACCCAAAATACTCCACGGAAATACACTCATAAGTGATTACCTCAAAGCGGGACGCTTCCACCAGCTCAGCATAATCCAGGTGGGAAACCAGAAGAATTTCAGTTATACTTCTCAAGGACGAAGGAGTGGGCTTCGTGTTCAATTCCATTTTTACAGGGTTCATTGCTGTTGTTTCACACTATAATTAACAAGCCAGTAATTGAAAATATAATGCGGGGAGATGATATGATTACAATATGCAATATAAACCACTCCTTTAATTGCACAGTAGGATGAAAAATAAAACAAAAACTATTGGTCCATGTACTCGCGCCTAGGAGCGCGAGAGAAGCTCACAATAACTTCGCTGTAATTCAACACCGTTTGTTTTTCACGCTCCACTTCAGCAGCCGAAGTGACCGACTCCTTGATCGATCATCATTCCACTGGCAAGTGAGAGGACGCTGGCGTTTACGACCCGCGCCACTTCGTCCGAAACTATGCCGGTCGCATTATAATTGGAACGTGATGTCACTGTGGTGGCAGAAGCAGATACCCTGACGTCGCAGCCTTCAGAGAGCGTCACTCCTTCGCTTTGGCAGTCCATGACGAAGAGGGGTACAAACAGAACCAGCTCGAGGACAATAAAATTCGTTACGTGATCCATTTCAAATTTCACCCGTTTTCAATGATTGTCTGGACATCGCTAGATTCTTGGGTCGCGGCCAAGAGAATTGGAGACAGTAACAGGCTGAGAACAATTTAGAGTGCTGTGACATTTATTGCTTGGCACAGTCAATAAACGGGGAATCTAAAGAGTAGCACAAAGGGGGTTTGGAAGGCCAAAGCTGCGTTATGTTCTACTATCTTAGAAACGTTTTCTCGCGATAATGATTATTACATCGAGGCTGAAGAGCGCAATATTTTGACATTAATCTTGGAAAAATTCAATGACTTTCTCGACCAAATCGATGAGTTTTATAGCTGAAATACATCTTTCCCGTCCAATACCTTTTCAAAATAAGACCAAACATAGACATAGACAGCTAGTACCATTAAAATCAATAGGGCAATATTTTTTTAATCAAGAAATGTTACTTATTTGTCTATAGCACAAACCCTTGGAAACTGCCAATGAAATTTTATATCCATAGATGTAAGTCCCAAGGAATTAACAGGAAATCCAAGTTTCTTGCCAAAAAACTTAAGGATTGTTGCAACGTGCACATGACTGCCTTCAATCAATAGAATATCAGAGAAAAATAGCAACTGATACGATTTTTCCAGAAGCGATAATGTAATATAATAGAAAATATCAGCACGAACAATTACATAGATGAATTGAACTAAAAATCCATAAGGATCTAAACGTTTACAAAATCATCAGAACCTTGTGAGTAATATTCGAAATAAATTTGAATAAATGCACTGGAATATTCTTATTTGGACCGCAAGCTTCATTCATTTTCAATAAGTCAATCGTTTTACTTTGTATCTACGCCCATAGCCCATTCAAACCTACTTCTCTACATGTTTTTGGAAGCAATAATTAATTTTTCCGTGTTATAGCTACGACAAGCTAAAAGGAAAAACAGTCTGATAGATTTTTACAAGGGCTCTCTATAGTTACCGATTCATTTATTCCATAAAATTGTTTACCTCACAGGTGGAAACTTAGTACTTGAGCCTACTTTATCAAAATAAATCTTCAATTGCAAGGATTTACACTATTTAATTAAACGATTTCTTAGAACAGCATTGGGCATAAGAGGAATAAAAAGGTCATTATCCAGCATTTAAATTCGGAAAACTTTCAGCCTAATCGTATGCAAGTATCCAAGTGTTATAATGTATTCAACCATAGCCTAGATATATTGCAATGCTTGAAAATTACCCAAAGAGTAGGACACTAGGTTGCAAGTCGGCAGGGGGCACGCTTAAATCGCGGGAAAATTCCTCGTGAAGACCACGCAGCAACTCAACATTTCACGAAAAATCAGCAAGAGAGGAATTCGCTGGAAACCGTCAGAGCACAGCACTAGCGCAGCTCTTAGCTAATTCGATTGGCCATAATAGGTATCAATGTTACTGCTGACACAGCCTTTATAAGGCTTTTCCTCATCCCAATAGATGTTTCATGATACATGACTACAAAATATCATCAAGCGTCCAGACATCACATCTTCCTCCTCAACGATTGGTTGAAGTAGTTGGAGCGATTTTTTCTGTGAACAGATATGCGTACAACTTTCGATATGTTGCATCAACTAAAATAAGAGGAAGAATTTCACCAAACCAATTTAGCCTTTTGGCAACTTAATGTAATTGTAAAAAATTGTATTACTGCACATGAGATATATTTTGCAATACTTTATTTGATTGCATGAATACGTGTACATATTTTTTTCTAATAAACGCGAAATAATACATTTCATTTTATTTCAAAGCCCTGTTTATAGGGCGCGTGTGGGTTCATGCTTAATTGGTCCACACGGTGAGCGTGACCATTTTAGTGTTCTGCTCGAACGAAGCTTCGCTTATGGTATACGCTACGCTTCTGTGGGCCATTCTACTTCTATGACTAGCACAAATGAACTTAGTTTTGCACTCACTAAGAGACCCTCGCGTGAACTTCTTCCTCCGGTAACGAAAAGGTAGTAAACTCCCCTCTCCATTGCTAAAAAAATCGCCTGCGCATGAATCGCCGGTGAAGCATTTTTGGCTTTGAGCTGAGACTCATTGGTATTTCTTGGGCGAGGAATATGGCGTTAATTCCCCGAGTCGTTGTGACAAAGTGCATTTCAATCCTGTGCATAGGGGACAAATGGTAGCCTCATCTTTTTTAGTGGTAAAATAGAAATTTACTAGCGGAACCACCCGGTTTCGCGCGGGTAGGGGTTGAAAATATTTGATCGAGTTTAATTGCACCGATCAGTAATAAAAAAAAGAACGAAGCTGAAGTTAAAGGCCTTGAAATGCCCTGGAAAATTTTCCCTTTCTTAGCCAATCTTCAGTTAGCCAAAAATTTGAATTGTTGAAATGATAGAAAGATAATAGTAATTGAATAAAAAAACACAATATTCAAGCAATAACAAATGTTATAGCAAACTTATTTGCAATAATTAAACAGTTCCCTAAATATGATATCCGTACTGATTCCAATTCTACTCTCAAGAAAGTAAGACGGCTTTACGAGGGAAGTGGCGAATCGATAATAAAACTCCATCCATAAAGTAAGGAAAGTTGATCATTGTATCGGTTACATATGTGCTCAACATTGTATAATTTTGAATTATATTACTAGAATGCATTTACAAATGGTTAATTCCAATGATGTTCCGCATCCTGGAAAATGACTAATGTACATACTATATGGTGAGGTGATCACATACTTGGGTTAAAGTATACTAAACAATGCTAATAAGGGAAAAATTATGATGCCTGTTGAATTTCAAATGTTGAGAGAAACTATGGAAATCGATAATCAATTGCAGTGCTACTTCCAAACTTAAAGTGCTATCAAATGACATCGTGGCGGAGAATATTAAATACTTTTTATGTAATAATGATCGATGGTTTCACCTATTTTATTTCGAATCCCTTGGCTGAATAAATGTCTTTACCTAGAAATTTTATAGGTTCTAACTCCATGAAAAATTTTAAAGGCAATTTCTGTAGATACTTGCGAAGCAGAAATGTACCATATGCTCTATTTGACTGTTTTAATTCGTACTTAGGAAATAAATGATGTCAATAAAAGCAATATAAGGAAGGCCGTGATAAGAAGGTGGAAATAAAAATTTAAAGAGTTGCACACAATGACAAGAAGCAACATGCTAAATACAGATATCATAAAAAAGCTTATCTACACGCATGGAAAGGCTTGGGTAAAGCTTAAAATCTCACTTAAATTCGCTAGTATTCACCATTAAATCCAATTTAAGACAAAACACTTTCTGGGTGCAAGTTTTAGCTAATAATTATAGCCACAGCAGTGATCTGAGGCCTTCCAGCCAAATGGAACCCCAAGCATACCTTTGAATTATAGGTCTTCAATAGAGTTTGCAGCGCAAAGGTCTCATGTAATGTGGTAATTTTACAAAAGCAATAAACTACGCATTTCGATACGCCCTAGTTGTGAAAAAAGTGACGCTCTAAATGCAGATTATGTAATAGCCGAAGAAAGCACATCGTGTGGTTAGGATCAAGCAGAAATTTTACTAAAATTTGCTAATATTAACCATTTTAAATGCAGAAACTATGCTAAACCAGTTACAAACACACATAAATATAAGCTAAAAGTACCATAATGGAACATTCAAAAGAACCAATTTATATTGATTGTTTATTAAATATAACCCATAAAAGGCAATGGCAAAATATACCGTTGAAAGCCATTCCTCAAGTTGCTATGTAAATAAGCTATTGTTGAAATCGGAGGAAAATTGAGAATTTTCACACAAAAAACGAAATTTTTAAGCAAATATGAAGCAAAAAAAACAAAATCGATCACAAGAACTACATTAAGCACTGCTTTATCCATCGGATAACCAAAGATTGACCATTAAATCTCTATTGCTAGTAAGTTGAAAAAGCAAAAATGAACACCTAGGCATCGATTAAAATGCTTTTCTTTTAGGAAAAATAACAGGGGCCTGTTCAAGCGCTCAACGAGCCCTGAGGGAGTTTTAACACAGTAATTTGAAAAAGCAAAAATATACAATGGGAATTTAAACAGCGCCTAAGTTCGTCCCAGTACAAAAATAAACCCATATGCAAAATTTCAAGACAAAATTGACCGTTTTCAATAACTTTTGATTGCACCAGAGTTGAAATTTGCTATGAAAAAATCATTTGACTTGACCGGGATTCAAACCCGGATCTCCCAATTGCCGGTCAGGTGTGTTAACCAGTTACACCACCAAGTCATCTTCCTTCAAGGTGAATTTTGAGGGGGGTTTATGCGAACTAGATGTTCAGGTCTCAAGTCTATGCAATGCTTGGAAACTTTTGATTGAATAAATTTTAATGGTGTTTCCCAAAAACTGGTTTTCTGTTAAGTTACAAGCTCACGACCTAGAAATTTTCATGCAGGAGCTCTTTCCTGCTCTAAATACTGGGGTGGAATGTACGAGGAGCTCATCACTAGGCAGAATTGTATCCTAGAGTGGCGGCCCCCTGCTCTTCTTCCAAGTTCAAGGCATTCAAGAGAGTATAAAGAATGTATTCACACACACCCACATCCAAATATATATATAACGCCTGGATTAGCTCGGAAGAGTACTCCGATCCCTACGAACCCCGAAACAGTTTCGTCGTTTTTTGTGTTTGTGACCACCAGAAGAATCTCGATGAGTTTCGTTGAGAAAATTCCATGCAGAACCCATTCGTTCGTTGTGGATGTGGCCCCGAAGAGAAAGTAATCGTGGGGAGGGACCCACTTCCCCGACAGGTCGTAGGTTGGAGACTTTGACACCGATGACTAAACGTTAAAGTTAAAGACGAGGCTTCTAAAAGTAAGTTATCGGAGGGGAGGAGGAGGGTTAGGTGCTTTGAGCCAACGATATCGGTGACAATGAGCATACTTTAACGGATGTTCCCAGAAACTGTTTCGCTGTTAAGTTGTGAGCTCACTACTAAGAAATTTTCATGCAAGAGCTCTTTCTTACTCTAGATACTGCGGTGGCATGTACAAGGGTAGGAAGAATTGTATCCAAGGATGGCGGCCCCCGATTTTCCCTTCGAGTTCTCGAAGTTTCAAGCCTTCTTCCCAGGGTAGGCAGGAGGCTGAAACCTTCAATGTGGATGATATTAAGCATAAAAGATGTCGAGGCCCCTAAAAGGATATAATCGCAAGTCAGGAGTGTCTCAAGAAAGATCTCCTCCACATTCTCCGAGAGTTAAGTCTCAATAACAAGGCATTCGGGACTATGATTACCCGTTTCAGGTACTGTTGTGGCACTAAAGAGGACTCGATCGTAGGGGTAGGAATTTTCTAGCGAGGGAACCCTCCGCTTCTCCGGTGAGCGCAAGTAGGGTCTATACCTCTTCCAAGGGTAGGTGCGAGAGACTGCCGGTCGGCACCCTAGCCTAACACGGAAGAGAAGGTTTACTCCACGATCAGGTCCCGATTGTAATCGCGCCACCTCTCCAAATAAGAGAGATGTTTGCGATTAAAATAACTCTTCACAACAGCTCTCTTGAGCGGAGTCATCTCTCAAGTGGGATCTCTGAATAGGAGGACGATATCGTAAGGGAGGAATGTGTCCTGGAGGGTGGAATCCCCCCATGTTCCCTACAGTTTAGTCTCTATGATAGAGCTTTGGGTACAATATATGACCGATCCGTGTACTGTATAACATGCTTCTAGCACGATTGGAGGTCAAAGACAAGTAGTACATGCGACTGTTAAGTAAGTAAAAGTTGGGCATTAACGTTAACTTGAGCGTACTTATCAACTTCTTTGCGTTCGTTTCCGATAGAAATCGTGGCTTACATGGAGTTCTTACGATTGCTTACGATGCTTAATAGACAAAAATACAAAACTCTGATTAGATGGATTTCAATACGCATGGATAATGGGAAAATAATACTCGAAGTCGATCAAATTAACAACTTTTTAGGACTCAAGTACCAACAGAAACTTAATATTTGGCACAGTTACAGTTCTATGTTATGATGTACAGTAGATAACATTGTTCAGATAGAAATTTAAAACTTGCCAAGACAGAAGGTTTAACAATACGTCTACATCTACATACAACCCTGCGAGTCGCCTCATGGGCATGTGGCAGAGTATGTTAGATCACCAGCCGTGTAAAGATGTAAGGTTTTTGGAGGTGAAACTGTTCCGTGTATTATGGGAGTGTATTATGGGAGTGTATTTAGTGGAGAACAATTTTTATTGTGGTCGCTTATTGTGCGCGAAAAGAACGAGTTTTTGTATCTACCTCTTCGGCAGTGTATCTCTTATTTTATCGCTTCTGTCAGACCTAGAGATGTGGTGAGGTGTCATGATAATATTCTCTGTCTCTCTCTGAAACACACCAGTTCTGAATTTCTCAAGCAACCTAAGCCTAGCGTGTAGCCTCCGAGTCTCTCGGGGCTTCCACCTTAATCCATCTAAAAGTTGTGAGACACTATATGTTCACACGTTGCAGTTTTTAACGAAGCGTGCTGCTTTTCTCGGTATTTTATTCATTAATATTTTCCACGATATATCAAAAGTTAAGGTAATTCCAATATATTTAACTTCATCTGTAGATTTTATATTTACTCCACCTACAGTTAGGTATGGCATTTACGACTTAAGCAGGAAGTGAACTGTGATGCATTTACTGAAATTTAATTCTAACCCCCACTCCTGACAATACGCATGAACGTTGTTAAGGTCAGATGACAATACTTCAAAGTCCGCGTCGTCGCATATTTTATGGTAGATAACTTTATCGGATGCCATAGAGGATAAACCGCGAAGAGATCACGACAAATCACCCCGTCAACGCCATGATAAAATTTGTATAATTGTGTGTGATTACACAAGTGGCTGCATAAAGTTTAGATAATTACATAGCCAAAATCCGCTAGTGCACAATCAGCTTTGAAACTTTTTCCGAGACTGAAAAAATAAAGATAATAGTAAATGATCACCATTTTGATTCACTCACAATAAATAAAATAAAGACACGTTACTTTTAAAATAAAATCAGAGAAATGGATGAAGATTGCCTCGGTGAACATCAGCATCTGTGAAGGAGAGGGATCGGGACAGAACGCATTCAGGGTAGCCGATTTCTTTATTTGCTTCTTGCGCCACTGAAAGACAGACAGGCAGGGTAGATTGGACGAGAACAACGAAAAATACTGAAGAAATTGGGAGTACACTGGCAGGTTTGGCGATTCTTTATAAAACCTCTCTTGGATGAAACGGTATGCGTAAGAAATATGAATAAAGAATCGTGAGTGAATGAGTGCAGGTTGGCAGAGGATTCAGGCCGGACCACTCCTTAATAGAACTGGCTTTCAATTGCACACTGAGAAACACGCTAAATATTCTAGGAAAGGGATCAAATTGGCAAGGAAAGTAGTATGGTAGCTAGTAACTATGGCAGTTTTGCAGATGACCAAGATTTAATTGGCCAGCCGATCACGGGATTATAATTCTATATCACATATGATAAAGGATCTGGTGTTTGTTTCGCAAATTACTCATATAAAGCGCAATTAATTAGGTCTCTTAACTTTGTAGCACCAAAAATGAAGGAAAATTAGGATCCTGGAAAACAATCTACCTTTCCGGGAAGTATTTTGAATGGTGTTTGTTATTTTAGAAAGGACGAGATCTGTATTGATAAGGAAGCATTCCCACAGGGAAATGAATAGATGTTTGAGAAGGAATCTACGTCATAAATACAGAATGAACTAACACATGTAGCCTGACACGCAGAGGATTTTATGAATGGTTTACTAACAGGAATAGAAATTATTCACTGCTTTCAAATGGAGTGGTGAGAAAATCAAATAAAATTCGGAAGGAGATATGAGAGAGGCGTAGCACAGGTATAACTTGATGTTGACTAAGGTCCTAGAGATGGCTGCACATAACTCAAAGACGAGAAATTGGTTAATTTAATTGGTTAAAATACCTTAGTAAATGGCTGAATTGTAGAAAAGCATGCATGATGATGATATAGATACGTGCAACTATATTCCTTAAGTTGCGCAGTGAAATTAAAACAATATTTGACACCTTTGTGTAAAGTTTAAGAAGAATTGATAGTAAACTCAATATCTTATAGCCTTCTTTCGTAAAGCATTGATGAGTGTAACGGAACAAAGATAATGGTCCCGTTCATCGGAGGTTTTGAAATGCCTCAAGAACCCGCATATATTACAAATACGACGATTTTACAATTTCACATTGCAGCAAAATACATATATTTCTCTGACACGCAGACCATTGAAAATTTGAAAAGATGGTCAAACACCTAGGATGATCAACTGATGGGAGTCCGTTCTTCACAGAGCGGGAAGTTGAGATTTATTTATTAGGTTATCATTACATATTTCTCACAATATAGAGGGTCTAGTGTGTGATTACTAGTTAATTGATTTTTTAACGCTACAGCCAAAATGAAATGAAAACAACCCAAGCCAAGGAATACTAACCATGATTCTAATTAATGGTTCCAAGAGTATATCACAATTTTTCGTGAAGTAGGCCGAGTACAAAGCATCAGCCACAGATTCTTCAAGTCATATCAGGCATACATTTTTTCACTGAGTAGCATTGCTCTAACAAGTATGCATTCACACTTAATCAATAAGCAGATAGCCTTGGGGTTTGAAATATATACTTATTAAACCAAACTTTCTCCAATTGAGGATTTACCGAATTAAATAGTTTTGAGTCCCTGATATTTCCTCCTCAGAAACATTTTGCGTCTGTACGCGTTAGCTGCTCCAGCGAAAGTGTCTCGTAAAAAAGCAAAACAAATGCGAAATTAGGACTAATGACGCGACAAAACGTGTATCTTTTATCATACATAATTGTGGTCATTTTTAACGATTTATTCCTCAGTCGAGATATAATGGAATCGAATTCTCGCACTCACGAAAGACTCCGATTAAGACTGTCTACGGTCAAAAATTGCACAAGTGCACAAGATAAGATTTGCAAACCGGCAATATAAAAGATCTGCGTGTTATTCAAAACAAATAGAATGAAATAGAAGTAGCGGTTTAAATTTAAGTTGCGCTCATTTTGCCGCGAAAATCGTTAAAATGACAAAAAATTTGATGAGCCTGAGAAGAAACGTTTACGACACAGTTTGGGATAGTCATTTGCAGGATTTTACCTGTAGTAATCTAAAGTAAAATGCTCATAAATAAGAGCAAACATTTTATGTTATGTAAAGTTGCCATTATTTTCGATTAAACATCGTAATCGTGACTTCAAAGGCGCAACCAAATTTTTTATCATTCGAGAAAGTCGCCTTCAAGATTTCCAAACACCATATGTAGGCTTCTACAACTTCCTTGGTTCTTTCTTCGTCGTAATTCCACTGTCTAACGACGATGACACACATATTCTTAATGAGGAATAGCTTTTGGAAATGAACTGTCCAAGGTAAAAAGCAAAGTCGGGATTTATCCTCAAAAATTGTTTTGTGATGTTTTCTTTGCGGATCGGAAAGCTGATTTAAACAAAAATTACCTACTCATTTTTGGGAACAAATTCACCTTAGACATCGCTGAAAATGAGTCCAGAGTGCTTCAAAATAGTCCACAGAATTCATTGTATTTGGAATTTTCACTAATGAAACCCTGCTACAAAAATTGCCCCCAGAGGCTGAGACTGATACCACCAGGATTTTCGGATCAAGTCTAATACTCCGGGATATATCTCCTAAAATTCTCAATATGTAACTTCATTATAAAATTTGGTGATTAATTAATAACATCAGGCGTCCAACAGTGGGCTTGAAATCGATAAAATCTTGCCAAAAATAACATTTTTCACTTTTATTTTGGATAACACAATAGGATTTTATGATAGTAAAACATCCAAACCAAAATAGCCTAGATTCATTAATGTGATTCTTAATGTCATGAGAGAACTTTGAAGATTGGAATAAATGGTCACAAATTACATCTGCCTCTTTTCGAGAGGATTGTTTAGTGTTTTTTACTATAGACGCATTATATGATCACGCATGAATTTTTCCTAATATCAGAGAAAATAGTGAATTTTATTTAAGAGGTCGAGGAATAAATTTTCATCGCATATTGTTTATGCAAATTTTATTAAACATTAAAAAGACTGTTTTTGCGAAATTTTTGCAGGAAGTAAAGAGAAGTTTTATGTTTTCGGCATTGCTCCGCACATATATTTACACTAAATACAGAGTGAAGTCTCTACTACAGTTAGAGAAAAAAATCCTGCCCCAAATTGCCCGCCCTATGCTATGTATGTTATGTGTAATGAGGACGGGCCACCATCCGACGC
Organism: Ceriagrion tenellum; assembly: GCA_963169105.1. Lineage (NCBI taxonomy): Eukaryota > Metazoa > Arthropoda > Insecta > Odonata > Coenagrionidae > Ceriagrion > Ceriagrion tenellum. The sequence continues at coordinate 115,950,266 of OY720638.1, read as the reverse complement.
AGAGTTGAGGTGCGGAAATTTTAGATTTTGTTGTGGCCTACGTAACTCGATAAAAACTTATTTAAATCGCTGGTTTTTACTTATTCAGCCTCGATAGTCTACTTAACATTCTGCTTAAAAATTTATTCTTATAGGCATCTACCAAACATTATCTAGAACGATTTTAAAAGCAAGGTTCATCGCTCCCACCGGGTCGTCGGTTGCCAGTCATATGAAAAGGGACGATTGCAGCGAAATATTTCCTTGTTCTTGGGAGACCCAAATTTCCAACTATTCACACACACCTTGATTGCATAAATACCTTTATTTTCACATGTTCTTTATCCATATTATTATCAGACCTTCAAGAAAAGCAAATTTCCAGGGTTAGACTCGGTCTCAACCCGACCGACCATCATAATACTCATTGTTACCACAAAATGTTTTGTGTTATATTTCCCTTAGAGTTGGAGTGCTTTGTTCCTTGGGTGGCTGAGTATAGGTTTGACGCTTTATTGTTCGTTTCGAAAAATACCGATCATCGTATTCCTTCCTCGCCATATGTGAAGCGGCAAATGAACCGAGGACACATGCATGCACGAGTTCCACCAAATGGTGAATTTTTCTGAAAACGCTAGTTTGGGGATCAAAAAATTTATGTTCTCGTCTATATTGTTTACTACATATATGGTAGAGTTTGTGCTGACTTTTCATTTGTCTCAAGCATACTATGCTTTATCAGAAACGAGCACTGTGAAATCAAAATACTCATTCGCATTATCCTCAATCCATTGCTACATTAGACTTGTTTCAGTTTCTAACCCGAGACATGTATCACTAGAACTTTAAGAAATTGTAAGTACGCAGAAAAGTTTGTTTAAGGTATGCATCATCTACTCGGATCGCCCCTAATTTCTCATTATAGGGTGATTTCATTTTGTCACATTTTACTAGAATCTAGAGATAACTAATAAAATGAGTTCCACTGATGGGAGCAAATATAAATTAAAGAAAAGGAAAATTAAATCCAAGAATTTTTCACAACAAGAATTGGGCTTTTGATGTACATTTTAAAGCGTAGAAAAGAGACGGATAGGGATGACAATACTGTGCCACGCTTTTTTCTAATCCCGCACATTCATTGAATTTTTTCGTAATATTAACCATTTTCTACTAAAAGTATACATTCCAAACTTAAATATTAATTATCAAAATGTTTCTAGTAGTTTAGGTTAGGATTCAAACATATTTTATAATCCAAATCAGGTACTAACGAGGATCTAATTCTAAGAATGTCAAATTTTTGGAAACACTGTGTTCTGAGCTAACAATAGTCGAGACCACATCACCTTATTATTGCTCCAGCACCGTTTCACTTAGCGCAAAGTGGTACCCGTGCCATTATACGCCATTGTCTGTACATAAGGGGCTTATTCATGAGGGGTCTATTGCACATGCAGCAGGGCTTATAGGCCAACAATTGGGCAAAGCCCTGGAATCGAGACTCGCATATATAAGATGTTAACGGGTGCAAAAATTTCGCAGTCAGCTAAATTCCAAAATATTTTCCAAAGCTACCCTTTAATGCATTAATTTCAGCAAATGACACACCAGACATATATTAGGGTGAAACGCATCAAAGAAAGCTTGGGTTTTTTTTTCCACGTGGAGGTGTAAATCATTTCTTATAAAGACATAGATGGTATTGGTATCGATAAATACTATCAATAGTTTAGTGCATTCATATTGTTTATAAACAATTAATGTATTCTATATAATTAATCTATTTAGCATTGAAAATACTTAATTTATCTTGCGATGTATCTATGACTCCTGAAGTAAGATTAGCTTTTTTAATGTCATGGTGCACGGAATAGATTATTGGATTTATAATTACCACCACTTTGTTATCACATCAGCAAATGAAATTGCAGTAATTATTGTATGGAACGTATCAAAAGAAGCACGGGTTCTCCTCATGGTGGAGGTAACAACCACTTCTGATGATGATAGTGATAGTGGTGATTCAGATGAATTCTGTAAATAGTTCAGAGCATTCATATAATTTATAATTGATTATTTTAAGGCTTTTCTCTCATATACTATCTATTCATCATTGAAAAGTCATATGATACACTCCTCTTGTAATTTAACAATTTTTCTTAAAGTAAGATTAGTTCTTGGTACTGTTAGGGTGCAGTGAATAAATTTTTGGATTGTTATCATTTTCACCATTACATTTAATTAAAGGCCAAGGATCAACATTTTGGCTCAATATCACTAAATTCATATTAGGGAAGCCTATACATAATTAATTTAGAAGATTTTGTCGAATTAAATTCTAAATATGGAAGATGAGATTTTTGGCCAGCTTTTTTCATTTCAGCCAACTGTGCGTCGTTTCACAAGAATGATTATAATTTATTACTCGGGCGCCAAATTTTAACCTTCCCTCCTTGGTTGCTTCGCAATGTTTTTCGTACAAAAATAGAACAAGGTCTCAATATGTTCGATCCATTTCAATATACCTCCAGGCGAAATTGAGGTGGGTTTCTCGGTGGATTTCGGTAATCGAGGGTTTGCTCGCGGCCCTGCGGCGTCTTACCATGGCGTGGGTGCTGTTTAGATTTTTACCTTACCTCAATTCTCTAACACCACTGACGGAGAACAAATTCTGGTGAATTCTCTTATATCCTCAACTTGTTGTCTGCTAGTGCGCCTCGGGCGACCACTCATCAGTTATGATTGTATTGAAACTATATTTTTTAAGCCACTTATAAACAGATTTCCAGACGTTTTCAAACGTTTCGAACGTTTTCAAAGTAGGAAACCATTTTCTCTCTCTGTAATGGGCTAAAATTACCCCGTATAAATAAATGTACCCCGCCGGCCCCGGTGGCGGCGGGGTAAAGTCCTCGCCTGCGAAACCGAGGGTCGCGGGTTCTAGTGCCGCCTGGGTGAGTTTTTCACCACACAGGGCATGGGTGTATGTCAAGTTCTGTTGGTCCGGTTCCTGGAAAAACCTGATGACAGGCTCAGAAGCCTATCGGGATTCCGGGGACATACGGGCCAACAGAGTCGTCCGGCAAGCAAAAAAAAAAATAATAAGCCACTCTAGGCATAATATCCCCTCTAAATCTCAAGAAAACACTAATGCCCGAAACATTACTAGGAACCTATTTATTCTTACCCGTTTTGTACCACTAGGAGTCGGGGGAGTTGGCTTGAATTTTTGCGACGGTGGAAGATAGAAGATCATTTAAGGATCCCCGGAGCAATTGAAAATGAGTCCAAGTTAGTCCCAAGTGGTCGCTGAATGCATTGATAACACCCTCAAATGCAGCGAAATAGCGAAATACGAAGTTTGCCGTGCTCATCGCGTGGACCGACTTTTGATAGTGATAGTACCTTTAAAACTGCATCCTGTATCTACAACGATTAGTGGAAATGCACGGACAGACATTCAGAAACTTACCTCCAATCTAATTCAGCGAACGTGTTCGTGCAAGTGCTCACACGGTAGCCCATGCACATGAAAGAAGCACGCTCCTTACATATGCGTCCATTACAGCGGCATATAATCTACATTCTGTCATTACCCAATCATTCTCAATTCTATCCAGCCAGCATTTCCCGTAACCACTCCTCGAACGCTCCATCCCCGCAGCGTTTAACCACTCTTATGCTTATGCTGACGTACCTAGGTTTAGCTAACGTGTAATTATGATAGGTAGAGAACACTTGAGTACACTGCGATAATTGCTTCCGTAAACGAGCACTCATTCCATTATATGCTCAGCATACTACCCACAACTTTCCTACCTTTCCTTTATCTTCATCAATCCTTCTATTGTATGTAAACATTCGGCTAATGCAAACAAAGTCTCCACTTGTTCAGCTATTTAGTCATTTTTTCTCATTATACAAACACTAGAGTCAAGTATGACGGAATTTGATTTTATGCATAGAAATTTTTCTTATAGATGCATTATATAATACACAAAATTTGTAATTTTCCCAATTTGTGATTCTTGGGTAATACTGTTTTAACAAGAAAAATATAAAATTTCCTAGAGTTGAAACCGTTATCACAACAATCGAATCACCTTGTCGGTCATGTTCTGAAAAATTCGTACTTTCTACGACTCGTACATGTCAGGAAGATGAAGACTTGAATTCCCTATGATTCACTTAAGTGCGATCACTCATCATTTCATCCTGAGTGGTCCGTAATCCCATATCAGCATCACTAGGTGTTCTGCCGAGTAGCAGGTTTCGTCTACCGTTGTTATCTCCATCCGATTCTATTCTTCACCTGTTCCTCAGTCTACTTTAATCCCCCCTTTCTTCACCTCGTCTGTCAGTTTCTGACTTTTCCCTCCGTTCCGTTCTCTCCTGCTACTAAACCTCCGAGAGCTTCTATTATTATCCCTTTGCCTCTCAAAGTATGTTGGATCCACTTTTACATTCTCTTCCGAATCTTACTTAGGAACATTGTGTTTTGGATTGTTTTACTTTCCATGAAGGATACTCTAAACCAACAAAATACCACCATCTAATTCCTGCAAAGAAGACCCAGCGAAATAGTGCCCCTATCTTAAAGCGTGCTGAACTCTGAGATGCTTCCCTTATGATCGTACCCACTTAACATTCCCGATTCATTCGAAATGAGAAATGTGACAGAGATAGAGGGCTTCGCGCAATCATACTGTTACCTGACAACCAAGCTTCTGTTCTTTGATTGCTTGCCATGGATTGGAAGGACTGACAGGTCTATTTTGACGAAAAAAAGCGAAAATATTTACCTAATGTTTAAAAAGTAAGGCAATTAACTCTAAACACATTTTCAGTTGCCTGGATCTCTTCATTTTACTGGTTTTACTACGTTTTTTTTTGCTGTGGATCCGGATAATTGTTATTTTAAAATGAATAAAAATATATAAAGAATGCATTTCAAAGAAATGATTCCATGCTGATTTGAAGCAGTGTTATTGATGGGAAATATCGTAAAGTTGCTTAATTAGTGCATTAGCCCGTAAGGGATAACGTAAATCTTAGGGAGCAAAGATGGCGGACCGCGTTACGGCTTCCAGCTTTGGCACGCCCACGCTCTACCCAAATCAAACGCCCACTTGCTCTACCCAAATAGTTATGGGCTTTATCTTCCCGATTTATTTTATTATATGAGCCTCGGCCAACCCAACATTCCAGTCGGTCGCCAAGGGGACGGTTCGTCAAAAACACAAACGCGAGCAATTTCACAAATGGTTAACGAAATCGGAAGGAAAACAAAATTCGTCTGAAAGAATAAGAATCTTCATTATATTTTCCTATTGTATGCGTACGTCTCGAATTTTTACGGATAGTGTTTCCAATTTAAGTTTGCAAAAGAAAAGAACACTGCAAGCGAAAAAAATTAACTTAACACGTATATCCTTATGATATTTGATTTTGCGGACAGATGCACAGAGAGAAAGAGAGACTTAAGCTTTTATGTTAATAATTCCTAACACACTCATATCAAAATCTACCAATTTGGCCTTGGACACAGTTATCCTCAAACCAATTCTTCTTGTGTCTTCACTTCTGTAATCAAGTAACACCCACAATCCACTGGCCTCTCAGAAAGCAACACTGCATAATATGCGTTACATACGTAATGCCTCACTTTTTCTTTTAAAAACGCCCTGATAGCAGAAATTTGTGTGTTGAAATGGTCATCGAGAGATGCATCTCCATTGGTTGCGAAGCCTTTTCAGGTCATTACGACGCTACCGTATCTTACATCTGAGTGCTCTGATCAATTTTGTGACTCTGCACAGGACAGACTGCAAAATTAGGCTCGTAAATACTAGTCTGGCACAAGCAAAAGACATGAAAATGTAAATTGATTAGTAATATGTCTTTTTTCAAATATATTTTGAATAATTTTTCCAAGTACTTTTCCACAATTCTGCTGTGGACGACCAAGATGTGATAAGCCCAGTGAAAATCTGGCTCCATAATCAGAGAGAGGACAGATACCGACAGGGCGTACACTACCTAGTGAGTCGCTGGGGGAAGGTAAAATATCAGAAGGAGATAAAGAGTAAAAATAGAATGAGTAGATAAAATATCAATCTTTCATATGAGTAAACTTCATTTTTGCAGAATAAATAGTTTTTGAAAACAAAATGTGGGGCATTATTTTTTGGGCAACTCTTGGGGAACTTGCACAATTGTCTTCAATCACTACACCGAAGTTTCCCCTACACACACCTCCAGAGTATTTATCTGTTTACCCTGTCATATACCCTCTCGAAAACCAATAATCCATCATTCTCTTGTACATGCGGAAGTGCAAACAGATCATAACTGTATCCCTTCCGAGACATTAGCCCGCACAGAACACCCCAGATTCTACCGATTATAATATTCTTCACTCTTTCGATTATTAATTTATAGAACGCTTTTAGCCAGAATTTTCGATAAATTAATTCCTCTTTAACTTTTACATTGGAACTTCCCACTTTTTTTTTTACAAAATAGCTATTATCATATTTTTCCAATCGGTTGAAATAACTAAAACTTTTAAACATAAATCATACATTTCACACAAACGACTAATGAGTAATCTACTCTTACACTTGAGAGCCTCTCACAATATACTATATATTCCTGCAGTTTTCCCATTTTTAAATATTCTCATTACTGTTACCACTCCATTTTTACTTCTTTCCTTCTCAATACTGGTATTTTCCCGAATTAATGTGCAAGGCTCATCTTCATCACCTGCACCACTGTTGTATGATTCTTTAAAATACTCCCTCCATCAGTCCCTGTCGTGGCCTTTATCCCAAAAACTATCGCGACTTGTGTTCTTTTTCTCATCCATTCCCCTGCTTTGCCCATTTTACCCGTCTTCATAATGTCTTTTTACTGTCTTCAAAATCTCTCTGCATTTTACGAGCCTTATCCTCACGCATTCATTCCATTCTCTCTTTTACAGCGATTTTGCATTCTCACTTTTTCTCTCCATATTCATCACATTCTTCACTCTCTTCTTCCTCAGTAATGGCAGCTTTCCCTTATACGTCTCTTCCTTTCCACTCAATGCAATTTTCACTTTATTATTCCAGTGTGAAATGTCAAGCCACCTAAATATTGAAAAGATTTCTGCTCCACGACATGAATTTTCTTCGTTTTCATTTCTTGTATTGGCATCCACGAATATTGCTCGAATGATTTTAATCAGACGCTTTGGACCGAAATTATAATGTTTAGCATAACTTTTTAAAAATACAACTCCGCTTTACACCACATTATTTCAATCTTAACACTAAAATCTAAAATGCATTACACCTTTCTTATTTCTGAACCAGTTGTGTTGAAGTTAGCGTCAAATTGAAGGTAGAGTTTGGCTTTCAAAAATTAGTTTATGGAAATTTCTTAACCCAAGCTTGTAAAATATGCATTGAAAGGCAAATTTTACTTTTATGAAGCTAAATTTAACTAATAATAACCAAAAAAGTACAACTTTTCTGCCTTCATAAATATTTGTTCATTCGAGGTTAGTACAGGTTTACTCTGTTAAAAAAATTGTTAGTGTGCTTTAGCTGTCTTAAATTATAATAATTATTTGCTCTCAAAATGCAATATGAACTGTTTCTATGGCCTAAAGTACCAGTTTTCAGAAGTATTATTAAAGACGCTTCATAAAGCTGAAAATTGTTAAGACAACGTTTATTAAAAAGTTTTATCGGATTGTTTTATGCATAGAGGTTGAAATTTTGAGTTGAATTTCAGGTAAAAAGAACTATAGGAAAATTTCAAGGGTTGTTTGGTGCTTTGGCTGAACTGGTATAGCTCTCTATTGTCCTACCATGTGGACAAAGTTTGATAATGGAGAAGAAAGATGTTATTGAGTTCTTTATTCACCAAAATATTTTAATTAAACTAGGTGCTTATCTAAAATAACCCTTCTTAGAAATTTTGTGTTATTCCGCGTAAGTAACAATTACAGTAATTCGGATTACCTTATTTATTCACTTTTCCAAAGGTTACTCAGGAAATATGCCATGATTGAGCTCTCTGTTGATTTTGCTAATATTATCTGTTTTTTAATAGCAGAAGATGCTCAACTGAACTCTTAAAACTTATTTCCATTGTAAGTAACAGTTTCAGGCTTAACTTTGAGGAAACGCGACACATACTTTTTTTATTTTTACCAACCATTGTTTTGACATACAATCTCATTTTCAAGGAGAATGACAATGTATGTCGAAACCATGGTCGGTAAAATAAAAGTGTGTAATGTGCAAAATGAGTAATTATTAAATTCTTATTTCCATTGTTGATCCAAGAATTTTAAGTAGACCAGAATAGAGGAACGGAAATGTAGAGAAAAGATAAACAAAAAGAGAAGACTACGAATAGTTAAGAGAATTTTATAATGTTGAAGAAACAGGTAGAGTTTCGTCTAATAAAAACAATTATTAATGTATAGCCAAGTGATGATGAAAAAGAGACCAGAGGTCTAACAGATAAATACTTTATAATTTGAAAAATATTTATCTTTGGTTCAAAAAGCAAAATTAAGATAATAGCATTGGATTAATCAAATAATATGTGCTTAGGCCACGAGAATGTGTATAACAATGAACAACCTGCGAGTTCACCCAGACTGTCCGCTCACACACTAAAACATTGTATATCTTATGTTGTACAGCCTTTATCTGAAGTTTTAGCATCAAGAACTACTTCATGGACTGGTCTAAAGACTCTATTTATAAGAATTCCCTGTAGCCCTAGACTCACTGATAATTCTTTTTTGCATTAAGTACTTATGGAAGTAGTTTTGAAGTTTTTTAGTCACCTGAAAATTTTGCTTCCAAATTAAACGTTCACACTAATAGAAACATAGAACTCATGTTTAAACCATTTATGACCTTATTGACTCTCGAAGGAAAACCCGATAAATTTGATCTAATATATATTTTTGTATAATCCTCGCTGACTTCTAAGAAAATCATACCTGGGTATTACCATTCAAGTATTTCAGTGACAAAATGCCCCATACACCATGCTCCCCTTGGATATTCATTACAAACTTATACATTAACTTAATGCTTTGTTAACAATATTCGTGATTGCATTAAACATATTGATACTAATTGCTTCACTTAAAACATTGGCAACTGAGTGTATTCTAAAATAGACGCAAAAAAGGTACTTTGACCTTTAAAATGGGGCAAGAGGCACGTCTCTACGAGTTCTCAATGCTGATGTATTGTAGCCTAATTTCCTTTGCTTCTATTCGCTTTTTGGGCTACTCTTCAAGTCAATGCGTTGCGTCAAATCGCATCGAAATTCTCTCTAATTTCTGATTCCATTTACCCATTACTTCCATTCTTCGTGACATATTCCCTAACGTTACCCGCGACTCACCCTTCAGATGGCCCTCAAAGTAAGGTGTATGATGTATGAATTTCCCCTTCATCTCTTTCGGGAAATTTCTCAGATAAACTTTGCCTTTTTGAATGGCAAAATAAGTAATGGCTGGTTGAAATACATAGCGGGACTTTATTTTTCTCGATGAGCGTAGCCAGGAAATCATTATTTCAAGTATCCGAAAATTAATGTAGTTCTCACCGTCAAAGAATCTCGTCATCTTCAAGAAAGAAAGGGTAAGAAACGCTGTGGCGGAAGTGGGGCCAATTTTATATATGATCTAATTCCCATAATCACGTTCAACGTCTTGGCAGAAGATGTCCAGGAATCATAAAAAACGACCCCTGTCTTCCGCCAGTCTTCTGTAGGATTTCCAGAATGTATCTAGATAAGCTAAACTGGCCTCGTGGACCCATAGAATAAATTTTCTGCTTCTGGTGATACGGAGGAAAGAAGTGACCAAGGGAGGGCCCTCGGGATGGTAGGTCGGGGGCTGGGTCGGGGGCTAGGTCGGGGCTGGTGGTGGCAGGGAAGGGGAAGGGAGGGGGTGGGTTGGTGAGGAGGCGGCGCTGGGGGCCGAACGGATATCAAAAGATGAATCAGGCGGAGACGTCGGGAGTGGTCACGTGTCTGAATTGCAGGGGGCACCCTTCGTATCGTCCACGAACCGCTACTTGCGCGCGGTCGTATTCCCTTGTGCACCGCCTCAATATGGCCAACACACGAATCACTATAAAAATGATCATCAGTTCTCAAGACTATTCATCATATGACTTCAGGTCTCATTAGTATTTGAGAATACCGACAACATTTGAGCATTCCATTCTACAAACATTTTCACAGTAAATACTGCATAACAAAGGTTTGGCACAACCGTAGCGCACTGGACGCCAATTTATGAATATTTTACGAGTTCCAGACTATACAACTGATACCATTTCCCCTGCGATGGATCATTTTTCTTTTTTTATTACTGCATTACTCCTTCGTTACTTCTCAGCGGTGGTAATGATGCAAACAGCTAAGCCACTTAACACATGTCGTATCTGCAAAGACTTCAATAGTTAATTATGCATAAGTTAATACAAGAGCATATTGAGCCCAAATTACCGAGAGAATTTTAACTACCGTCACTAAGGAAAAATGTTTCCCCATTCCCCATAGAAAGTAACACAGCGGCTGCTAACACTGTCCACACCTGCACAAAATTATCAATCGCCTTTAAACTTCCTTCCTACACTATCAATGCGATAGATGAGTGATATAGCCGACTCTGCGCGAAAACATTTCGGCAAAAGTGACTTTTCTACTCCCTATCCTATGCAAAGTCATAAATTCTGGAATAATTACTTAAGAAAATAATAAAAAGGCTCAAACCACTTTCCATTCTCAAAAATTACTGAATAAAGGCACGTTTAACGATCAGCATGTCATGAAGGTACACCATTCCAATGGGCTGAGCAAAATCGTGGATTCTCATCAAATATTTTAAATATAAATTTCCTTAAAACGAATACTATTCCCACTATCGACGACAAGTATTGAATGACGTTGAAGAAACCATACGGTTTCCACGCAAATATTATATCTAAGGCGTGTAGTTCAAAGTAAATTGAGTAAGTATACTCACAATGCATCTAAAATTTTCATGAGATAACCAAAGTCGATTTTTTTAATTCATCATTTGTAAAATTTCGAAAAAGTTTTTTTTATAATTCAAGTCCAATTTCTCTTAGATATATCTCGATTAGGATATTGCAGGTATAGCCTCTTTGCAATAAAATAAGAAATTCCCAACTGAAATCTCTCGACAGTGAACTTTCCAATACGTGTTTTGTAAAACTTCAAAAATAATGCTTTCATCATTATATGAGGTGATCCACCAATTGGCAAAAAGGTCAATATATACTATCCTTTCAAGGCCGTCGGATCATATAACGAGATTTTCTGCTCCCTGTATTCGTCCCATCCACAAAGCCTGTTCTCAGGCATCCTCTTCTACGCCTCTCTAATGCCATACGTATTCCTTATGTGACAACATCACATGGACTCTATTTCTTCTGGGTCCTTTTCATCGCCATATATAGCGTGGGTGGACCATCCAGGAGCAATTAATTTTGCTCCAACCAGTCCAGCCATGCGGGTCATCGGCACACGCAAGTCCTGCCACTACGTCAAGGTTGCAGCCCATGGAAATTGATTTATGGAAAAATCCACATTAAATCAGATCCGCGCCATAGAGAATAACGTTTCAGAAATATAATTAGCCGATAATTGAAAGCACCAACTCCGAACAAAACATCAAACGTGCAGTTTTCTGTTAAGCATAGTCAAGTGATAATTTATGTATCGTCACCCGAAGTGCTGCTCAACAAATATCTGGTGTGATTAAAAATGTAATTGTTCCACGGCATTTTTACATTTATCCATGCATTGCATTTAAAGCAAATGAATCCATGCTAACACTTCTAATCTGAAATCTCTTAATCATTAATTATACAGGACAAATGTTATGTTCCATGGGCTTGAAATCACATTCACAAGTAGACCGTAAAAATTAAAATCATGGATAATGTGTCCAGAACATCAATTCTTCTGCGCCATGTAGCCTGAAAGTAGTATTCTGATGATGATCCTTTTACTTCCGGGGAGGTCAATGCAACGAGTGATTACAGATATTAGCCGGATGCGGTATATGAAAACAGAATGCTGCAAGAACAATAATTCTCAAAACAGCAAAAGTTACAGCCGAATTAGAAAGATAGCAACTGAAATTTAAAAATGTTTATGAACTTTTGACGGCACATGAAGCAGGAAGTCAGAGTGTAAATGAACTGCACATCTTATTATAGACCTCGGGACAAGTGAGAAAATACACGTACTCTAGCCAACTATTGTGCGCTCCAGAAAAGGAAGACAGATTTCTTCCTGTCCACTGTAATAGAGGATGTCATCAACCTTTCATCTTTGGGAGCCAAGGGGTGACAGAGATTAGTTACCATTAGTCACATTACTCGAAGTCAAAGAAAAGAAAAATTGCCTCCATATTTACCAACCGGTAATAAACAGCCACAATTAGTCGTGAAATCACTGCGCATGAGATATTATGCGAATGGTCCAACTTATATTAAGCAAGGCAACGACCTCAAATACGGATACCATCTAAAGGGAGGTGAACTGAACCGATTCTAGATGCAATTTTATTAAATTTTTCTGGAAAAAGTTGCAAATAAGCATTAATGACATCAATCATATTTCCGAGCTGACTTACAGCGATACTATGATCCTCTCACGTCATGCTGTACGTCAATCAGGCTTAATTCGAAAAAAATTAATGAAATCTGCAATAAGTAATCAAGTCTGGGATTTAATGTAGAGGTTTGCTTTTCTAATGAAAATTAATATCTTAATCCGTGGTTATGTTTTTAAGCACCAATAAAATGTTCTGGAGGAAAAAATATTAGAGAAATAGAACATGTTGTACTTCCATATGCCATTTAAATTGCAAAGCTTGCGTTAAATTATCATACGGTATGACAAATTTCGTTTATCCGTTTAGTGTCAATAATGTCACAGTAATGAATGGCTGAATTTGTTTCTTTAACAGGAGTATTCAGAAAAAAAGTATAGACAGGATTTTCAGGATTTTCCACTGAAGAAAATGATCAATTTCGGAAACAAGTAGTTACACTCAGGAGAAAAGTATTACATTTTAAAATATAAAGCAAACGGTGAAAATCTGGTACGTAGCTACAATGCTGACCTAGGGGTTTACTTTTTATCACTCCCTGATGATCTATAGACGTTAGATACAAGTAAGATGTGTTCAGGGGAACTGGTGAATTTTAACGGACTGTTAGAAGTAACTTTTAAGAAATCACCACAAAATCCGAAGAATAATATTGAAGATAACTCTGATTGCAAGCTGATATAATTTTATGGATACTTGTAACAGTATGAGAAACGCTTCTGATAATCCATGAAATGCCTGAATTCAGCTGCAAATTAAAATTTCCAACGTAATCCAGCAGCAGTTAAAGTCATTCTCCTGAGCTACAACTTTTCAAAAAAGAACTTTGTATTATTATAAACTAATTTCGTGGTATGTATTCCGCGAAAACAATATTTTTTCAACCAAATAAGCCTACCTGGAGCAAATAGAGTCAAAATTTAAAAATTTCAATATCTTTTAATAAATTAGATGATAACAGGACGGCGTAAAAATTATCATGAATATTAATCCGAGTCGCAGAACCGAAATTGACGCAATTCTTCACAGGAAGGAAATATTCTTTAAAGCTTACTGTCAGAATTCGGAAAAACATTTAAGGCAAACAAACTAAAAAAGATAAACGTAGCCTTTTCAGTTGGAATAAAGCTGGACGTCTGAGGTACACCAAAATGATGCAGTCGACATTGCACCACAATCATCAGACGGCTCACTTCTCGGCTCGCCGTCTTAACTTCAGGCTTGCCAAGACGGCGAGCCGAGGGAGTGGCGCTCGCCTGCACAGGGTTGAAGGGGGGTCTCGGCCAAATGAAGCAAGAGGTGGGATGGGTAGCCTCAGGTCGAGTGGCCCAAAATTGGCCGAAATCGTCGATAATGAGGGTCGGAAAAAGGCGACTTGAGAAGTGGCAATTAAGGCGTAACGAGTGACGTCATTTGGCGGAAGTCGCCTCCCATTCGTGATCCGCTCCTCAACACTCCCGCTCGCCGCACTCCGCGACCAATCAGCTCGAGTGGTGCGGTCTCTCCTCGGCCGCCAAGGACCAATGAGCCTCGAGCGCGGGCTCCTCTCCTTCCCGGCGGGAAGAGGAGGCGGGGATTAAGTGGATGGGGGAAGGGGAGGGGAGTGTCTTGAGGAGAGGAGAGTGAGTCTAGGGGGCGGGGGGGCGAGATGCGGGGGTGAGAGGGGGCGGTGCGCCCGCCTCCGGTCGATTCTACTGGGGAGGGGGGGAAGGGGTGCGATGGGGTTATACTTCGAATGGGAGGAGGGGTCGAAGGACCGGAGGAAGAGGAGAGTGGTGGGCTTTTTAGCCCCGGCGCCGTTGCCCGCGCGAGCGTACAACGCGCCCCCCCCCCCTCCTTCCCCCCCCCACCCCCCCTCAAGACGATCTCCGTCCCCTCCTGACTGCGCGGCCGAGCAAAAAACCGCCGAGTGTCGAATTACACGCGGGTATTTAGGCAAGCACTGGTTTGTCCCCCTCAATAGAGAAGGTGGGGTAGCGGCGGCCCCTTCGTCTTGATCCTTTCATCGAGAAGCGATATCATAAGGTGGCATTTTGAATCATCTTCTTCGTTGCTTGTTGCCGGCTCCTCCGCAAATCACGTCGCTACAGGCACCTTAGAGGGGCCAAACTGAGATGTAAGATGGTGCGTGGGAGGGAGACTGGTGAGCGGGAGGATCTGAAGAATTTGAAAGGGCATACCTACGTATGGTTGCGGTGGTAATGAGAACGCTCATCTGCAGCGAGAAAGACGGAGTGTACAGCCTTGGAAATGCACGGAATACATTTCGGAGTCATTTAATATAACTACATTTTTGAACAAATATTGAATCACTTTACGAAATACCTACTTTAGGATTGATACATCTTACCAACCGAGGGTTTTCAATACCTTGAAATAGATCAACTAGACGGAAAATTAAGGCAAAAATTGAAATGATGAACTTATTATTACTTGGAGTTTAACACACTATTTCACCTCTTTTGTTCCCCTCTAAATAAGATAGTATTGTTAATTGGAGAAATTTTCTTAGTTTGGTCGCCAACATGAGGGTTGCTCAACGTTTTGTTGAAACCTAATTTACGGACGCAGAATAACCTCGGCTCACAAGCGACACAAGTAGAGATATCCTCGAAATACACATGCAAGGTTGTGAAAATGCTCAAGAGCAACGTAGGTGATAGGAGATGGTAGGTTAACCCGAGTGATGAATTGCATTGAATACCTTAACTCTACCCCGCAAGGGTCACAATATGTGGGACGGAGAATGGAGATTTGAAAGAGTAAGTATTTGCGACCATGAATGACTGTAGCAACAATGGAGCGAAATACTGAGAAATATCGACAACACACATACATTGCACATATCGTCCTTTCCATCTTTCCTTTCCCTATTCCCTCCCTTCCCCAAGACTGCTGACATAATATACCCGACTACGCGCATCAGCGACGACAGGATATGCCTAGATGAAATAATACCGGCAACAGCACGTGTCTATACAGAGAACCTATGTTTTCTATGTAACAATTATATTTTCAAAGTGTCTTCCTTTATTTCCGTAGTATATGACATCACAAAAGTCGACAACTTTTTTAGTTCATTTTAGTTCATCTACATCTATAATTTCCGGGGATATGCTTATTTAGATTAAGGAACTGTATTAAAAGTTTGGTTGAAGGGAATTTCTCACGACGACGGGAATATTCAAGTCCAAGAGAAGCACTGTTACTAGATGTAATGAACTTCATTGCAAAGATATTGGGTGCTAAAAGATTTTAGACAGTAGCATGACGAAGGTGAGAACACTCATTAAGACGTAGTAAAAAAGCACATCTAATGTTTGCCTGCGATCAGTATCAAAGGAGAACGACTCCTCTTTCTGAGCACAGCTTCTTGAGCAGAATATGAGAAAAATACGTTTAGTTCCGTGAGTAGATGCTTGTGCTCCTGACACCTCCTGTCCCCACCTCTATCAATTGATTCCTTTCGCATGTTATTTTATAAATACGGCTGTCGTGGATTCTATATCCATACGCGGCCTAATTTAAAATAAAAATATCCATCCTCCACAAGGATCCAAACACAGAAAAATATGGCCCCTTCTTAATGGGCCAACTCTCAAAACACAAATTTTCAGAGAAAAATTAATAATTTGCCCAAAAAAATAAGAGGTATTTTCCTCTCTTCACAGGGTCATTTAGTGCGTTTTACCGTGAGCCGCTCAAGCTCAAATTTTACTGTTATATCAGGCTGGAGTATTTCTTTCCATCGACGTTTTCTGTCTGAAATACGGTTCCCAGGGCCCGCCAACTCCGGCCTCACCGGGGTGAGATAGAGACCCAGGTCTCATGTCTAAATTCCCATCAAGAAATTCATTAGGACCCCTTCAGGTGATAGATACATTTTAAGGAATAAAAATAGAACGCCTCTAAGATAGGGATAAGAAGGTTGCAAACAAAATAGCCTTCCATCTACATCTACGACCTACCCTGCGAGCCGCTGCATGGGCGTGTGGCATGGGGTGTTAGGACACCAGCCGTGTATAGGTGTAAAAAAGATATTTTTGGAGGTGAAATGATAAAGAGTATTATGGAAGTGTTTTAAGTTGACCTAATGTTTTATTGTAGCCCCTTATTTAGTGTGCTATTGAATGAATTCGAAGAATTCCATGATGTAACGCAAGGATAAAAAAACTGTCACCACCACAGAATTGTTATTTGTTACGATAGGGTTTCATGAAAATAGTCAATATTATCAGGTCGATAGACCAAGTGGGATGATGACGAGTGTTCGACGAAAGCTGTACTAAAAATCAAAAAGTTCGAGTTTTCTAAATTTTAAGTTTAAAAGGTTAGCTATCGCCCTAACTCACAAACTTGACCTTAGAAAGAAACCTGAACAATATGGGATTTAGTCTGATCTACGAGAGGAGCCACGACTATTAAACATGTGGTTAGAACAAAAGTAATTTTATCAGTGCAGGCCAAATAATCACGTATAATAATAACAGGCAAGGACTAATGAATAGCACAGAGGAAGCATTAAATGAATTTAATGAAAACTTCGCAAAAAACCTTATATCCACAATGGATAGTCAATAGTTTCAAAAGACCTGTGAAAAAACAAAGATGAGGCTTCCACAATAAATTTGCAAGCATATGACTGAATACCGTATATTTTGACATATGATTCATAACTCAATGTTTGCCAGAAAAAAAATTAATCTAAGGGTCTCAGCTTTTGCAAAAAAAAATAATTTTTAGAACAGTTTCTTGGCCTTGCCACAGAGATTAAGTCTGGCATCGTCTTCAAGATTCAATCATAAGACGATAACATACTTAGTCTTGGTGACGACGGGGATGACCAATGCTGAGACGTGGAGGGAAATCCGAAAAAAACCTCCTGCTGAAAGTTACTACGTCGTAATATTAAAGAAAAATTAAGAAAGAAAATTGTCCAACATTTCACTGCACTGCCTTAAGAACTGAGTATTAGGCTTGCTGCAAATAAAGTTCCAGTTATCTACTGGTGACAATCGTATTCATCGCAATTTGGTCATTTCAAAACTCTCCGGCTAGTCCTTCGAGTAATTTGCACTTACTGGTCTTACTTCGAGGTTCCCTGGGTCCGTCCACGGTCACCTTAATGGCCTTGTTGTACGTCGCCACTTGCGGAGGCACTGTGCTCACTGTGATGGTCAGCGTGAAGCTTTTACCTGTAATGAGAGGATGACAACTGATTTCATACCATACCTTTTAGCCGTAACGCGACAGATAGTTTTCCGATAACAAGCAACATGGCGGGGAAAAACCAGCTAGCATCCAAACATTCAAATTAAATATGTACACTTCTTTGTCAAAGCAGAGTTCATTTAAAAGGAAGAGCAATTCCATCAGAACTAGATTAGAATAAAAGGCCGATCAATTCTTACTGATAACGCTATGGCGGCTTCATCTTGTTCAGTGCCAATAAAATGTCTATAAAAACGTAAGGACAAAGACGGTTCATGGAATTACATTAGAAACCAGTTTAAAGGGAGACACGTCAAGGTGCAAGGAAAAATTCAACACTCCATTTACTCCCTTCGGTGTATGCCCAAGTGAGAATGAACAAAAGAAATGATCTCTGCTTACAAGAAGGATTACTTCTCCCTCTAAACACGCACGAAATGAGGGTTTACACGGTGAGCGATTAGGCGGGTTTACTAGAAATAACGGGTTAACTCGAAGGAAAGTGCCTTCCTCGGCCGATAGCCCGCACTTAAAACCAAGTCCTTCCAGTCTCATTTTCCCAATGTCACAGAGGTCAGACCGATAGCATTATTAGCTGGATTGGTGCATCCCACTTCAAGATATAGAATTCTGCTTTAAAGTAAATGTGGTGCACGGAATACTTAAGCTGGGTTTATCAGATCGCCGTCAAGCGGAGAAAATCTCATTCGATCGTCGACTGTTGTATTCATCTGCCTGGGACGTCAAATAGTGAGGGACGGTAATTCCGCCATTCAAAGTTGAATACGTAGGTTTCCTGAAAAATAGCTAAGTTCTGTCTTCAATTTGCATGACGCTAACAGATCACCTCAACTCTAACTCATGCCATGTTTTGAGCAAGGGTAGTAACGGCCGTAAATTTTCACGTCTGACCTTTGATAATCAAAATCGCTGCTGCTGAATTTGAATTAATTAGTTTTACTTCAAAATTAACCCCAACTAATGAATTAAATGCATTTCAATTCCACCAATTCCATTACTCAACATGCACATATTTGTAATATTAAAACTGATGCGCAATCGCATAATGGCGAGTAGATTGTGACAATAGTCGTTTCAATGAGCAAAAAAAATTTCTATCCGGTTTTTCTGCTATAAATTCAAACGTTTAATGATCCACCATTAGCATAGTACTTAATTAGGAGAAAACTGAAGGTGTTATGGTTAAAATTGAGTGAACCCAACAAGTTTATCTCGCACAGACATAATAAGAAAATGATGCGCATTTACGCGAAACTTGTTACTTCAATCCGCAAAAAGCAACGAGGAATTGCTGGCTAGTTTATTAAGCAAGTAATAGCTTAGGCGAGAAAAGGCGAGGTCTCTCCGTCAATAACTGAGTTGGACCGCGCGGTTTCATAGTTTTCCATTAATTGATTTCCACGACAATTTTATCTCGTAAGCTGGATTTGAAAATCCTGACTTCGTATTTGCCAAACGTAAAGGCTATCAACAATTGCTAGATAATTTAGTTCTAATTTAAGTTTTTGCGCCATTTCTGTAATTCGTATACCAAAATAAATTTACGCCTATAGCAATTTCATTAACAACATTAGTGAATATTTCAACTAAAATTTATCGCGCGAGAAGCTATAGAGCAATGCAAGAACAAACTCTACATACGTAAATGGTACAAGCTCAAAATGTGTAACAAATGAATAAAAAAGTAAGGTGAAGCCATACTGAATTTTGATAGAGGGGGCAATAATACTTCTCCCATTACCAGGTCATAGAAAATTTGGTATCTGCTACAGAGTAGATTGGTACTCTCTGCCATTCGTCTCGAATGCGGCAGTCTCTCTAGAAAAACTAAAAAAAATAAAAGAAAATGCTTGCCGGGTTATATCGGGGGAACAACCTTTCTTCAGCGAGGGCTAGATGGCACGGGAAGGCAGAAATGGGGAACGAGCGGTGGGTGGCTGTGGATCTGAAGACCTGGACCTGAGGACCTAGGCGATATATCGTCCCCAAGATGTACCAACGCGGCGGAAAACCCGAAAAGCGGAAAATTCAATCACAAACCGGTCTACTTCGGACTCGAATTGCGAGTCTATACTCCATACTATATAGAGATATATATATATATATATATATATATATATATATATATATATATATATATATATATATATATATATATATATATATATATATATATATATATATATATATATACTATATAGAGCGGGTATAGACTCGAATTGCGAGTCAAAACTTTCTTAGTTTTTAAAGTAATCTCTCTCAGAAGTGCACAGCCATATCAAGTTCAATCGAGAAAAACTCAAGAAATATTATCTACACCAAATAGGGTGTAATTCGCCATGAAAAAATCGTTTGACGACACCGGAATTTGAACCCTTCCCTCCCAATCGCCGGGAAAGTCTGTCAGTTGGTCGCACCATAGTGAAATGCTGTATTCAGTCACATGATGTAAATTAGGTACACCATGGTCATTTGCGTAAGTCAGCTACACCACGATAACTAACACATCAGCCTAATCTTGAGCCTGACTGGCGCAATGATGTAACTGACTGATGCACCTGAGCGACATTAGATGGGTCTCGTTTCAAGCCCCGGTCAAATCAAATTATATCTTTTGAGTTGAATTTCATCCTGTACATAGCGCGGCGCAGTGACGTCGGTGTATATTTTTCCACACGAGCTGGGACACCGCGTGTCACATCATTTGTGTAATGCATTGATTGGGAATTTAAGTAGAAAGTATTGAGGTAAGCAGTTGATACTTGGTTGTCACCAAAAATATGAAGTTAATGTTATAACTCGGCCAAATTCGTTGAATTACATGTGTCATTAAAAGGCCGGTGAAAACTCCAATATGGATCGTGGCGCTGTATGGGGCGAAGTCATGACCATAGCGGAGAAATAATGAAATGACCTAATGCATTTTATGCGTAAGATTAAAGAAAGATGGAGAGGGTGAGCTGGGTGGTGACAAGGACCAACGAGGAAGTAGCGGATATGGTTGGAGAGGAGAGAAAGCAAGTGGTGTAGGTTTGGAAAAAGTAGAAGAGATGGATGAAGGAGTACTGAAAGGAGAGGGAATGTTGAAGAGAATAGAAGATGGGAATACACCGGGGAAGCATGGAAGACGAAGGAAGAGGTTAGGAATTGTGGACAAAATAAGAAGAGGAGGACGATATGATGAATTTAAGAGGGATTTAACGGTGATCACATATGTGGACCCCAGAAGTCAAGGGGTCTAAGTGACATTAAAAAAAGAGTTAATTACAGGAATGGCATGTGTAAAATTAAATCTTTTAGGTGGTAAAGGGATCCAAGTGATTTTATTGACAGGTGATACTATGTAGGGTAATGCCTCGTAACTAATTAATGGGTTGTACCAAACATTTTCAACTTTGACTTAATTTTTCTCAAAACAACGATTTTGTTACTTAGACCCCTTGACTTCTGGGGTCCTCATATGCGATTGAAAACAGAACGATACGCCAGAAATCAGGCCATTTGTAAAAAAAACTGTCCAGAAACCTACCAATCGTCTGGTGGAACTCTCTAATGAAAGTATGTTCCTCAAACTGCCTGAACCCAGATGGTGTTGTATTTTGGACCCCATTCGTCAAGGAATGCGACCGAATACAGACTCATGAAGGCACGAAGAATTTTCAGGGCATTTTTTTGGAAAAAATTATTCATTCATTGGATGTATCGCAATGTATAATGAGACGTCATATATTATACTAATGAGAAAAGTTAAGATAAATGAGCGTATATAGTGGTATGGAAGCTTAACGGCAATCGCGCACGCAAAGTGTTACGTTAATTTGGTGAGAGATCATATTGAATAGGCTGGTGGAAGAGGGACTAAAGACCAAGGAGAGGAGGTGAAAGTCCAGCAAAAGCAGGCAACGCTACCAAAATGACAGCACTTGCCTTGATAGGGTTGAATTGTGCCGCGGCGCATTTCAAGGCGTTTGCTATCCATGTCAAGGCGGATCAGCACACGCTGATATGGTTTGCCACCCAACCGAGATGCTCATCCAAAAACTTTCAACCATAAAGATTCGGGAATACGAGGTTAGTATCAGATTGAGAATTTTGATGGTGGCAACAAAGGTTTGCGATCTTGGAAATGATGGCAGTCAAACGGGGTGACTTACGCGCCAATTAGAAGTCAGTTTGTAGACATTGGACACCGAAAAAGGTCTTCTGTGCTACTGCCACCATGTTTTTCTACCACTGTAACACCATTCTAAAATATTCTAGAATGCGAGAATGATACAGACTCTAATCAACTGCCTAACGTTCTATTATATTTTGATTCATTCAATATTATGACCAAAACTAATGTAGCATAAGTGATGAAATAAAGGTAACTAACTTATAACTAGTTACCATGTGGTCCGCAAGAGACTTAAACATTTGGATCTATTAGAACCCAATGACACAGAAAACGTAACAAATTACAACGGCAGACCCGGTCCCATTCACTCGGTTTCACTGCTAAGAAGATGAACGAGTGGCTCGTAGACACATAGGAAATGGAATACACTACAAGATGCCACTCCCGAGAATACTTCATTTTGGAGCCATGAAATTGTTTTGCAATTAATTTAGTTATTTTAACAACTAAATGATAAAAGAATAAGGCGCGAATTCTAAGGATCTTGGTTTGACTCCCAGTATTGGTGAATGATTCCACCACGATGGGCCCCGCACATTCGTGTACCTCCAGATGGGGAGCATTCAGCTGATGCTCCGGTCGCGGCTGTGACCGTAGGACATTGAATTCATTATAGCTACTTTGACCAAGTAAGGCGTAGCAAGAGAAGGAGATGCGAGAGGAGTAAGGAAAGGATAAGGCAAAGCCTCCAAGATGAACCAGGCTGATCACCAGAATCCTAATCGTCTTCTGTTTGTGAATAGTATTCCAAAATTTTCAATTTCCTTACATCAACACCTACGAAATACCGTGCAAGCCACCACAATGGTGTGTGGCTCGGGATTATTCTGTACCAGGCATGCAGCACTCATCCCAGCTGAAATCAGAACCGCTCACGTTCACCCGGATGCTATAGCGCCCAAAATCAGTCAGAATAACAGGGCGCTGTCAGACCAGAATCTAGGAGAGTACTACGTACACGAATACGCTACCATGCAGTACACTATTTAAGATACAACAACTAGTTAAAATCATTAATGCGACTGAAAAATAGTACTACTTACGGAGCAAAGGGAAGAATCGATTAGAAAGTTATCATGCCGCGTAAGACTTAGTCCCGAAATTTTTCTTATAATAAGATCATGAATCGTCACAGATAGCTGCAGAAAGACTTAAACCGCTCGAATGCGCTTTTATAATACTATTAGGACACGAAAACTGAGGGCACCTATTCTACGCGAATATATTATTTGCGACTTATCTGAATCACATGCCTCTAAAATGAATAACACCTTGCCCATCACAAAAGCGGCAGTCAGTTGTGTTGAGAAGGATATCGTTTAAGAGGTATATGAATACCTAATTGACTTATAGATAGAATTTGCTTAGACTTGTTTTCAACCAATGACTTCTACCTCCTCTGAAACTCGTAGACCACGCGACAAGAAGCCAGTGCAAGTCTTCATCATTTCTTTCATTAGTGTGGTTTTAATAACCTTCTTATCAGATCCAATAAGGCGTCAAGGCGTGTTTATTGATC
The DNA here is from genome assembly GCA_963169105.1 of Ceriagrion tenellum. NCBI lineage: Eukaryota > Metazoa > Arthropoda > Insecta > Odonata > Coenagrionidae > Ceriagrion > Ceriagrion tenellum. The sequence goes on along the minus strand of OY720638.1, from coordinate 115,926,680 downwards.
GAAATAGTGGCGGACGTACAGTAACTCATTTATGAGAAGTCTTCCCTTCTCTGAGGAATATACACTGTTAATAAAAAGTGCGCCATATAAAGTGGGGGGGCTATAAAAAGTGCGGCATATGGTTGGAAATAATTGTCAATTTTTTGGAGTCTCGCCATAAGAAGGCCACAGCAGGCAAATTTCCGCAAAAGGCGCTTTTCGTGGGACTCCTAAATTAAAGTAGAGGGGGGGGAGATTAGGCACAGGCCCTTATTAAAAAAAACACAGGTTTTTTATAAGTATTTTAAAGCACAACTTGTACTGGACCGGTAGTACCAACGAAATTTTATCTGTTATCCGGTATTTTGATAGCATATTTTCATTTATTAGTTGCAAAATAACGCAAATCTGACTTACATCGATAATTAATTACGAGCAAAAAATTATATGTAAATCAGTGATGACACAGGAAGTTTTCGAAGTTTTCACAAAACTATAATCAAAACCAGGTACCTTCTAGCGTGTCATACCAACCGATGTTTCATGAAAACTACGTGGAAATGGTTTCAATTCTTGAAGTTTTTCATTTTCGGAGAAGTAAGATTTGGTATACATTGAAATAAGTTATCACCTCGGTAGCAACATGAATCGGTCAAGTTTCGTTTAGCGCTTTGCTGAATTCACGTTGCAAAAGCTACGTCATTTCATTAATGCCTAATTAGCAAAATCATAAATTCCATAAATCCGACGACGCCCTATGTCCGTAGCAAGTGCCTAATCAGTATTTCACCATCAGCACTGAGGTCATCTATCCAGCAGACGTATAGCTCTCGGCTTCTAAGTATCGGAACATTTCTGGGAGGTTTTTCACAGTTACGTGGTAATTAAGAATATAAAATTATTTTATCACTGTAAGTTGCTCAAAAAATCAGCTAAATCGTAATCAACAAAATTCTGAGTGCCATAAAAAGTAACGAAGTGAAGTCCAACAAATATGTTACTTTTTCAGAAATTTCAAGTGAATAAATCATAAATAAATTCAATTGCCTTCATAGGTACGTCACAATCACCGCATTAAATTCTAATGCAAATCCTTGAAAGCTAAATGTTATCACAACAAATCAATATCATTCCAATTCTATCTAAAACAATAAATGATAATTTGCATACCCCGATATTCATCTCCTTGGGTCCCTAGAAAATCAAATTGATCGTTCAGTTCTGAACACTCCCCTGTCCTCCCACTAGTGAGGATATTAATAAGCAAACATGCAAAACGTTCTGTACGTCTGATCTCCAAATAGAGGAAAAATGTTTTCTGACGTTATACGCAAATTAGGAAATATAAATTTATTTCTCTACCCAAATTTCATAGGACCTTTGTTCCTCCCTAGAAGATTCTGTTTGAGGTATAACGTCACCTAATGTGGTACATCTGAGCCATGTGAGAGTGCACCAGGCGCACGCAATATCTGGGTCAATGTTTTCGTGGCTTGTCCACATTCCAGTTTCGCCAGCTGCACTTTCACCAGCTGGTGGTTATAGCGACCTGCTTTTGCTTTGTTTCCGGTTAACTCCAGCTATCAGGGTCTCCAATACCATGGAAACAAAGGCGGGAGAAGGAAAAGTGTATTTTTTAAATTACATTCCATGATTAAAACTTTATTTCTTACTCAGCATCCCGTTGTCCATGATACAGCCTTCCCCGAGCTTCACATTTTACCCACCCACGAGTGGCCCTCGGGCCTTCTACCGATGACGGTTACCCTGGACCTTACTAAGACGTATGCTTCCATTTCACTTCTTTCATAGGCAAAACTTCTTACACCCCTTCCCCTTAACTCCCCAAAATTCGTAACAGTCTTTTTATTTTGTGCTACTTACAGCCAGACGGTGGGTGGGTAGCCAGAAGGTGCGTAATAGAGGCAGAAAGAAGAAAGCCCACTTCTTAGCAATTGAGTTCCCTAAGGTTCACACATCTACACAGGAAACCATACTCTCCCATCTCAATCCTCTAATACGCTCGGCACAAGGGGCCGCTGTATTCTCTTGAGTGGTTATTCCAACCCCGTCGGACTTGAGGTCGGAAGTTAACCGAGATTTCACACCGATTAAGTAAAGAGTGATGCTACTTCGCTCTGGTTAGGCCACACCTCGAATACGCCACGAGCATTTGGGACCCTGGTCATAAAGATTTAACTAAAAACCTTAACAAAATTCAAAGAAAAGCAGCACGCTTCGTTAAAAACTGCTACAAACGAACATACAGAGTTACACAACTGTTGGAGGGATAAAGGTGGGAGCCCCTAGAGACTCGGAGGCTGCACGTTAGGCTTAGGCTGTTTGAGATATTTTGAACTGGTGAGTTTCAGAGCGACACAGAGAATATTATCATGACGCCTCACTACGTATATAGGTCTGACATGCGATAAAATAAGAGAGATACTCTGCCGAACAGATAGGTATAAAAACTAGTTCTTTCCGCACGCAATTAGTGACCACAATAAAAACAGGGTTCCTCCAAATACACTCCCATAGGAAATGTCACCATTTCACCTCCAAAAAATTTACATCTTTAAACGGATGGTGACCTACAACCTCCTGCCACACGCCCATGCGGCGGCTCGCGGGGTAGTATGTAGATGTAGATTATATACGACCTACTTTCTCGAATTGGTTTCTGAAGGTACCGCGTCTATTTGAAGAGGAAAATGTCACACGATTTTGAGTGAACGATAGTTGCATACATGTCTGAATTCCTACCAATCAGTGAATTACGTCTAAAACATTTAAATATTGTATATTTTAATAACGGATCACATCCCTACTCGAAAGAGAGCGTGAAGAGTCGGTGGTCTTAAAGTATTTGAGTGGAATTAATTTACAGATTCCGATCCTGTAGACCAAATAAGATTGGTTGTTCTTACCATTTCTGTTCAATGAACGACGAGCGTATCAAGGTGCACGCTTGTTAGTTTTTGATATTGTTCATGATCCCTTTTCAGTCGGCTAGTTATCAAGAAAGGAGGGAGATTATAATTCGGAGGATGGAGGGTAATTTAAACACGCTAATTAAAATATATTCGGTCTAGCACCACTAGGAGAGATATGTCCATTATTCGAGCTTCCATTTCCGCTGTATTTCCACATTTAGAAATTCTTTGAAAGTATTATCTCCATTTTGTCGATTAGGCTAAAAATATACATGAAAACTATCACAGGGACAATCGAAAGAGGTAATTGAAATTTTCCTCAATATAGTACATTTTCATCGCCAAATAAAACTACTGATCACGGTTAAATTACGATTATGAACGCAAAAGTGCACAGCAACTGCATTAAATAAGCATTCAGTTGCCATTTTTAAGGAAAAAGTGACAGAGACTCAAGAGTTAATTTGGATGCCCATAAGCTGCAGCATCACTATACTGGCTCCACTTGACTTGTTAGCTATTTCAATTACTCAAAAGGTACTTATTAAATTTCTGATTTCGGAAGTTGAATACTGACTCCTGTCATTAAATCTTATGGAAATTTACAACGCTATTTCTCATGGAAAATGGACATGCACTCCATGCTTCAGATGCGAATTATCTACACGATTACCAAGTAATATATTAACTTAAGTAAATAAATTAATATGTATGCAAGGGAGAGCATGTTGTTACATTCTCTCCAAAAATATCCATCTATTTCAATGTATTAGAGTTTTGCGCTTTAACATCATTCAATTAATTTTCCTTAGCAGTTGAACGTCTGTACACCAGATGGCACACCGGGATATGTGTTAGGCCGCAGTGTTACGGCTTGTACTTTCACCTCAGAGGCTACAGACTAGGGTATCAGTGCCTTCTGTTATTCGATTGGGGGAGAGTGGCTGGGGGAGGGGGATAATGTAAATGATGAGGCAGGCTTTTTAGTGCGGGGAGAGGAGATGGCAATTGGCATGACAGCGCACCACAAGAGGAAGGACCGAAGTGAGGACGGCAGGCGTGGAGCATTGAAGGAGTGGAGGTTCAACGGGGATGGAAAATGTTTGGCCTTCCCCTCGATGGCGTCATATGGCAGAGACTTTGAAATGAGCACGCTCTGAATTAAGGTTTGGTGGCTTTGAAGATGGCGGAATGATTGCGTCAAGTGTTAAAAACGAGGCTGAGGGCTCTTAAGAAACGAGATGACGTTGAATACGGGCTATGAAATAAGATGAGTTTGAGCGTAAGAGGCTTAATTCAAGGGAAGTGTATACTGTAAGAAAGCTTGAGGGATTGTCCTTTTAGGCGGCACAAAAATTGAGGGCATACAACTCAACCGGGGCCCTAAATAGCAGAGGTTTTGAAATAGTGAGCGTGTCCAAAAATGATTCTGGAATCAGTAGAAACTTTTCGTTCATATTGTTAACCTCACCTCAAAGTCTTTGTTGTCCTTGTGACTGTTTACGTTTCTTGGGACTGCTAACTCAGCAACCAGACCATGACCTTGGTTGCATATTCTCCCCGGGTCTTTTTCCCAAAGCAAGTGTTAACTAGAGTCACTAATCGCAAAGGTTTTTAATGGAAATTTAAGCTCTTACCCACAATGACATTTGTTGCCTCTCCGTAATAACATCAATTAAGTTAATACATCTTCCTTATTTTAAAATACAGAGACATAAGTTTTTCTGCAATGAATTGATAAACAAATTAACTAAAAGGTTTATCCTGACAAATGTTCTGAAATCTCTGAAATTTGGAGAGCTATTGTACATTATTTGTATTTGAGGAATCAAATTTTGACCAATATTCGAGAGCCATCTTAAAAATAAGATACCGTTAGTATTGGTGATAGCAGAACAAGAAAAATACAAACCTTATGCACCACTGTGAAAAGTTTCAAATCTCCTCAATTGATATAAGTCATTGAAATTTGGTGCTTTTATCGTGATTGTAGAATGCTTCTGAAAAAATGTTTGCGTTGCCATAGCTCGGTAACTTAGGAGTTGCGACCCCATGTTGATAGGACAAAAAATGCTTAACATCGTCTCCCCTACCTTCTCCAGGAGGTTTGAACTTTCCTCCTGAAAAACCCAGTATAATATGGATTGGTTTCCCACAAGCAGTTTGAAAGAAATGGAATTATACATCCGTACAACGAGAAATGCAAGTGCAGCGATGATAAATCGCGCTTCTAAAAGGCATGTGATGAACAGTAAAGGATTGTAGTTATAGAATTCAGACCACCGATTTAGAGTTCCCTAAAACGAAAAGAAGAATCTTGTCAACACATCGGAGTGCATATCACGGAAGTCAAGAGCGTAGTCAGAGAGAAATGTGTTATTGAGACGATATAGGACAACTGATGGAATTTGAATGTCAATAGATGGCAATAGACAAGCGTAATATTATTCGCACTGGACTAATCATTGTCTGTAAATGTTACGGACAACTACACGAGAAGGCTGGATGGATGTAATGACGATGGTCTTGGCAGCAATCGGCGGTAGGAGGCGCTCGTAGAAGCGTTTTCAGTCATGAACTGGCTTATGAAGGGTAGAGCATTCCAGCTAAGGATTGCTTGCCACTGGAGACCTCGGAAACGAACTCGAGGTCAAGTGAAACTATCCGTGAAGTTCGCGGACGGCGAGCGAGCTACTCTGGACTCGAGCTCAGCGGCGCTTGGATTAGACGGACGAGCATTTAGGTGAGCTGACTGACGTCACCGTCGACCCGAGTGCAGCTGCATCCCCGCAGGAACATAGTTTCGATCTCTAAAACGCGAGAGTGTGCTACATTAATTATGAAGGTGCTAAAACAGCTTCCTTTAACGCCAGTTTCACGTTTCTTAAGTTTTGTTGATGAATTCCGCCAAATCCGACCCACGGAAACGTAATTTTGCATCGATGAAAAATGAGATGCATAACATGCTCCAAGTAAATAAGAGAAAGAAAATATAAAACAATCGAAACCTGATTATTAAGATATCTGAAAATAAACGAACGAAGAACTAAGTGATATGGATGGAGGAAAATTCGAACTGTTTCCACAATCACGAAGTAGACATTTCATGCAACCGACGATATTTCTTACTTGGTGGCGACTCAATGGATGAAAACATCCCAAAAAGTCTCGTTTCCCCTCTTCCTCCCTTCTCGCAGTGACCTTCTCCTTCCACTGCTATGCGCCAAATTAGCAAGCATTTTTGACTCCATCAGTCCTATTATCCACTTCATGACCAGTCTTCTACTCCGTGGCGGTTAATTCGACCATCTCAGTTACTTGTGCGGTGTCAAGGGCAATCTCAGTCATTGTACCCTTTCTAACACTTTCTGAGCTGGGGCTTCCTGAGCAAGCTCGGTTTTAGTTCGCATAGTCCTAAGACGCTCCTCAATCTTCGTGAAAAAAATGATTATATATACATTCAGATAACATTCTACCAAACCATAGTCCTCAGCCATAGAATTTGTACAATTGCTGGGGGCAAAGACCACCAAATATTATGCTCAAAGATGTGTGCAATTCATACGAAAGCATAGTGGAGCAGATTTCTTCCATCGCGCCGCTGATGGATTCCCATAGTTATCATATATCGAGAAATATCAGGTTGCTTGCGATAAGAAGAGGCACTGGGTCCACCCTCAAGCGCTTATTTTATTGGCTATTTGGGCAGATGACTTATAACTGAAGCCCTTTGATCCATTAAGTATAAGCCAGTAAGGGGGAATTGCTAGGGAATGAATGTAGGGAGGAGACAAACTGGGCGCAGGATTAAGCCCATTCGTTGCGCAAGACTTAGCGATCGGGGTTCTGCTGAATGATGTCCGCTACGACCGGAATTCAAGTGCAAGCTCACGGAATGGGATGTCCGTGCTTCGCCACGATACCTAACCGGTCCCAAAAAAATGCTTGAACGCAGGGAAAACGATTCAGTCTAATAGAGCATGAGTGTTACAAACACCACAGCCTGTTACATTTGCGTAAATGATAGAAATGGAGCGGTTGGAAAAAGGAGTCGGTAGTTTTTTTTCCTGATCGGTAGAAAAATTGAAACTTGAAAAATCCACTCCCTGCCCCCAGGTGTAGGCGAATGGTTTCCTTTGACCTTATGACCCAGTCAACTGGAGGCCAGCTCACAAGAGTGAGGATGTGCCAAGAGGGAGAGTGATTAGGCGGAGAGCCACGGTGGAGGCTGGAGGAGGCGGAGGAGGTGGGCAAAGGCGGCAGAGCACACTGGCTGGCGGCGGTGGAATTGAATCCAGGCACTCGAGCGTGCACGGGCGACGTGGTGAGGAAGGGGGAATCGATTGGGGCGGGAGGGCACGGTCAGCGGCGAGGACAGCCCCCGCGGCGGAGGCGGCGGCGCCGGCGGCGAGGAAGGGACGGGCACGGGGGGCGGATGTGGAGGGCGAGTCACGCAATGAGCGAAAACCGGAAATCAGCAACGGAGTGGATTTCGTGCGGCGCGGCTGACTGGTACGGAATGGCATGGAGGTGACGTTGGCGGTGATAGGGCGGTCTGCCGAGTGACGCAAAGGGGGCGGGCAGGGTGGGGGGGCATTGGTGGGGGGGATAGGTGGAGGGTGCTCCGAAGGCGGTCGCCCTGTCCACGACCCGGAGGGGAAAACGAGCGAGGACGGTGAAACTGTCAGCACCCGAAATTCAAGGGCTGAGCGAAGGGGTGCGCAAATATCGCTCGGCGTACATCCCGTCAAGAAATACTCCTCATGCATTCGAAATTCAAGAAGCCACATGAAATCAAAATATGTATGGATAAGGTCGATTATTTAAGGATGAAAATGGCGCCATTTAAGCTTGCAAGCTTGTAAGTGAACGATCAGTTAGGAACATAAGTTAGGTATAATGGAACGCGGTGACGGCATTAATGAGAGGACCTATGCGATCCAAAGGTTAACCTACCATCCGACGAACAGAATGCTGTAGTTCAATTGGTCTCAACTAGACATCGGAGTGGGGACGAGGGTTACGTTGAGAATTCTCCGATACAAACCCGGGCAAATACTGGCATGAGCATTCCTTTGGATAGGAAAACTTCACTTATTGAACAAAGTACGCGATATAAATAAAATTTCCTTCAAATTATCAAAAACTCAAGTAAAATGAATCCCAAATACCAAACGGATGCGTGTTTTAGATCCCAAAATGTCAATTTTGCGCAAAGAAAGAGGAATAGAAAACAGTAATTTCATGGGGTGTTTCTGCTGTTTCCATCACGAAAATAACTATTTTTACCCACTAATGACGTAGTATGAAGAGTAAAATAAACAGCATTAGGGTTCATTTTCTGAGAAAAGGTTTAAAAATACTTATCTTCTCTCCACTCTCGCTAACACGCTCCTTTTAAAATAGATGAACTTATAAAATACACAGAGAATGATTATAGATAGATGTTCTGGGTGGTAGGGACACCTTTTGCGATGCATTTAAATAAGGGGAAGTTATCCGTTCAAATTTGTAAAACGTTCAATTATTTTTTACTTTAACTTCTCATGCGAAAGCATTGCCCAAATATTCTAAGTAATTTTTAATAGTTTTCTCTTTATCCCAGTCGACCTCTGAGTCTGAATTGAACCCTGACAATTTAATTTGCCCTCTGCATCTCACTTTCGAGACAACTAATGCATCACGATGACTCCGAAAAATGTGGATGAATGAATAATTCAACGTCCATATCAATAACGGAGACCGAAGGCCATGCTGCATCACATGCAAATTGAATATGTATTGCATCTGATATTCGGATAGCCTCACTCATCGCATGGAACGGAGAGTTATTCATCCAAGTTCGACTGCCTTATAAAAGAATCCCTTAATGTCCACTGCAGGCTAAACAATTGACAGAAACGGTGTTTGACTCGCTCGCGTTAACTTCACCAATGTGGGAGGGAAAATGGGAAATTTTGGAGGAGGGGGATGTACGTCATCGAGCATGCGCACTGAGCGATTGTCGTATTTTTCCTCCTGGGCAACAGTGCTCACTTGGAATGATGCGTCCCATCGCCGCGATAGACAATCAATGTCGATTAGTTAATTGCAAATGACATACACCAGCACGTCGGGACTGACTGCAAACACTACAAATGCATCCAAACACAGAATAATCGTCCGCCAGATTTCAGTTAAAAGTATACTCAGACAAGCATCACAAACGATTTATCTTCTTCAGTATACAGACATGAAAATAACTGTTCACCATAACAGTTAAGGAATAGTTCTAATCGATCCCAGATTTTTTATCATGAAATCTAATTATTACAATGAAGCGCTCTACATAACTGATAGAGTATAACGTCTGAAATTAAAATGTGCTCTTTTTTATTTCTTGTTACAGATTGAAACCTCGCATCGCGCGTTGGAAAGTGGGAGGAGTGAGGGGTGGAAAGATGTGGAATGCTATCGATGCTAATATCGACAGGCCACCACAGGTCCCATACCCCTGGTTATTGACTATTCTGTTACGGTGCTAGCAAATTCACATTTCTCGTCTCACTATTCCCATTTAAAAATGTTTTTCTTCGTCAACAACCTTCATGTTGTCTACTGTCCATCTCGTGGTCAACGTTTTATTAATCGCAAACATCATGCATTGTATTTTATCATGCATTCCTCTTCTCTTCCTAACTCATACCAACCCAGAAGAGGATTGGTATTAATGAGTAAGAGAAGAGGAATGCATGAAGAAATACGATACATTTCTACTTTGATTCCAATTTTTACCAATTCTCCTAGGGATTGGTACAAATTAGAAAGAGAAGATGATCAATGAACAAATAAAATACATAATGTGTTTATATCGAGATTTTGGTTTTAAAAATATTTTTCATGCCAAGTATCAATAGGATTCGAGCTATCCGGTCACGGGATTTTGCTATGTATGAATAAGAGATCTTTGTATTCATCTTTGAGTTCTTTGTCTGCTTCCTTCTTTGTTGGATTCTCCTTCTTTCATTCCAGGTCCAGCTAATTTTTTTGCCTTTTAACTGTTATTTTGTTATTCCTCTTTATTTAATTTGTTATTCTCGATATTCCTCGTTGACCGATTAAGTTGTACGTTAACTTATTTTAAGCTTCATTGTTGCGATGAAGATAAAAGAGGGTTGAGTATTTATATTTATTGGTAAGTTTTCCTTAAACTGTTGTTCCCATAGAAGCATATTTTATCCCGACAAAAAAGATAGAAAATTAATTTTCCCCTGGAACTAAAAGGTGGACTTCTCTCGCGGTCAAGTAGGAATAGTAGACGATGCATGAAGACTTGGCTTCGAAAAGTGATTCGATGTTCGAGACATAGCTGCGCTCTCTCGAGGTTAGTTTACGGTTGCCATCAAGGTAGATTTAAATTATAATTCGGCATACTTGCGTTTCCGAAGGAGTTGGCGACAGCGTTGAAAGATCAGCCCCTAATGTTAAACCGTCAATTCAAAGTTTAGCCAATCCCAACTTTCGTCTAAACAGTTCACGTTTGACGGACGCACATGCATTCGCACACATTAATTAGTCACCACCACTTAATCTTCACGTTGACAGGGGTGTAATAATTACATTATTGCGATTTCTCGCACACAATCAGAGCAAACCTTAACTTCCGCTCACGTTGGGCACTAACCGTTTATCTGTCGTTAACCGTTCAGCACTTTCTCCCATACAAACAGCAACCGAAAGAGGAACGATAATTATCGATTGTAAACCGTGGATGTGTATTCAATTCAATGTAACTTTAAAAGATGATTCCTATCGATAACCAGACATTAGCGCGATCATCCTCATCTAACGAAATGATATACCTACACTTATGCGCGAAATTCCAGCGGAAAAATCATTCGCCTAGACCACAGACCCCTATTCCTCCACATATCGCCGAGAACTTCAACCAGTTACGCTGCGGAGGAGTTCTCTCCCCCTGTGGATAGTGTGGGCTCTAAATGAACAATAGGTTCAAGACTTTGAAAACGAAATATTTGGCTTGAACCACGCGGACTGTGGCGCTAAGCGCACCCTTTGGATAGCTTCGTCACATCGTATGTCCGGACGTCTTGAACACCTTGTTCCTTAACGCCCACAAAAAGCCACAGGGGCACAACACCTCCACGAATTACCCTCCACATTGATGAATGATGACATGAACGAGGTATTAAAGCACTGCAGCTCGGCAGTAGCTTTTGTAGCCAGAAGTTGTGCAACTCATTCTGGGCAACTTTACCGCGGTAGGTTGTTGGAAAGGCTTTTATTGAAAAGGCTTTAGCGTAAAAACGTGGCTCAGTCATAGTGTGCTTCAAATATCAAAAATTTTCTTTCATATTATTGTATATATATGTCTTACATATAATTGTAGCAAGTTCTTGAATAAGACTGCCTTTGAATAGCATAAAGGTGAAAATTATAAACCAAACACGTTCTAAACACAGAAAAATTGAGTTGGGAGAACTAAAATGATCATAAATTCACTAAATGTACCAAGTTCTCCTGGAGTGAAATTTTGGAGAGAAATAAGTGTATCAAAACATAATTTTACTTTAACTAGAAAATTAATTGAGCCGAGACAAGGTTAATGGAACATTTGAAGTTTGATTACTGAGAGTCGTAAAATAATTATGCTGCGAAATGAATCAAACCAATGATTTTTAAAGGACTAACCTTGAAGCCATTAACGGCGGGGAACGTAGCAATTGTCAACAAGGTACAGCATAGTTATCAGCTCTGCTCGTACTATATACCATGAGACACTGCACTGGCACAGAAAACCAAGAAACACACAACTACGCCGGCATGCACAAAGACAAACTAAACGCAAAAATATACCCTCTTCGGCTCCGATCACAAGGTTCATTTTACATCAGTGTTTCTTCTTCAATCAAAAAACATCATGACTAAAATGGAAATAAATCATCACAGACAGCCTTAAATATATAACCATTACATCCCAAACTTGCTAATTCTGTGTTATTCTGGTGGTGGAAAAATGCGCTTGATATCTTATTAGTACAATGATATATAAAATAAGGGAGATTACCCAGCAATTTAAAGAGAAGAAATAACTTTCTTTCATTATTTCCAAAAGATCATGTATATACGTCTTAGATTCTGCCAGTGCAAAGAAGATACAGACGAAAAGGGGAATTTAACCCATTAAAGCCCACGAGCAACTTAAGTTGCATCGAGAACAAAAAATTCTCCTTCGCTCCAGAAAGCTCGTAAATGTGCAGGAAAATGCATCACATGCCTATGTTTCTCATGGGCACTTAGTAGTACTGATTTTTGCATCTTCCTTAGAGCCGCATTCCTACGTCTTGAAAGATTGAGTGTCCGGGTTGAATTCGTCCCACGCATTTATCAGGTTAGAAAAAGGTATTAGTATTAAATAAATAAGCCCAGGTAGCATCAGCTACCGACCCGATGTTGGCCCGATATCGACTTCGTGTCGCCAAAGTTGGCCGATCAATCCAACCTAACACCGACATTGAGCCAACATTAGCATTACCGTTTCCTACATCACTTGCCAACATTAGTACGATGCTGGCCCGTACGGTTGTACGTCGTGGGCCTCGGACAATAATAATAATCGGACCGTAGGAAGATGCTGATGCTATCACGGATGAAAATTCCGACGTATCAGATGCTGAGGTAACTGGGTATCCAATGCATCTCCCTCAGCGAGCTTTGGATTCGGAAGGAGAGCTTCAATCTAGGGAAAAGCTGTATGAAGAATCGCAGTTAGAGCAACCGTCGATATCTAAAGGAAGCATGAGAGTCACTAAAAAAACGCAAGCTGAGAGATTGGATTAAAAAATGGTCGTCCGATTCATCGAAGCTAAATTTTAAATTACCCGAGTTTAATGTCACTGTTGTCAGGAACTAAATGAGCAGGTACAGATTTGACGATATTCTCCGCTACTTACACTTGGTGGACAACACAATGCTTGATGCTTCTGATAGGTTATATAAAATACGACCGATATTTGAATTTTTAAATAGGAATTTTAAAGTATTACCTCCCAGAATAAACTGCTGTGGTGATGAAACCATCATTCCTTATTATGGAAAGCATGGTGAAAAGCAATTCATAAATGGAAAACCTATTAGGTTTGGCTTCAAACTGTGGTGTCTGGCCGAATGGAGGATCGTGCACTCTAAGTCAGATCTTGGACAAGGAGGCGATGTAGTTGTGGGTTTATTGGAAAAGAGCCGACTAGAAAAAGTCTCAAGATTCTTCTTTGATAACCTTTTCGAATCTGAGAAGTTGCTGTATACTTTGCAAAAAATGGAAATAGGAGGGACATGCACACTACGCGAAAATCGAGCCAAGTATGAGGACTATGGGATAACAGAAAAAAAGTGCATTTCAAAAAACTAGCCAGAGGGACGATCGAAGAAATGACTAACGGTGACTTACTTGTGACTCGCCAGAATGACAATGCAGTTGTGACTGTGATGACAAATTATATCAAAGGTAGTCAACAGTTATTCAAGAAAAGAAAAGAAAAATCTGACTGTGACCATTCCTCTATGCATTGCAGATTACAACAAATTCATGGTAGGAGTAGATCTATGTGATCAATTTTTGGCAATGTACAGGGTGAGTATCAGGACAAAGAAGTGGTGGTGGTAATTTTATGCCTGGGCAGTTCACGTTTCTTGTGTTCAGGGTTGGTTGCTACATAGGCATGTGGGCAGCGCAATTGACCTTTTGCAATTTCGACGATAATGCGCTCTCTACTTGATGAAATATTTTGAATCTCCATCTGCTGGTCGTGGTTTCGAACACTCGACAACAGGGAATGAAGAAATGAGAATAGATCAAAGAGACCATTTAATAACAAAAGGATCTTCGAAGTACAAAGTTTGCATTCAGTGCAGAAAAGAACTGTGAATCTTTCCAACAAATGTAATATTTCATTGCACCCAGAGTGTTTTCTTGCATTTCATGAGTAATGATTTAATGTATTGTTGTGAATTTACAGGAATTACCTGTTAAAACTGTCTAAATGTAACCTTGTAATGTATTATGCATCTTATATATTATATGCCATTCTAATAAGTGACATATAAATATTGTTAAAATAACAAATAAAATTTTTTTAAAGTATCTTTCTCATTCCAATGCTAATAAAAAACCCGCATTTAGTTCATTCAAGTGCCCACGAGCAACTTAAGTTGTACGCAAATATCTCCCATGTAAAAACTGCAAAAAATTTAAAAGTAGGTTTTTTCGTTTAAATGAGTTCCCATAAGATAACTCAGGTAAAAAAGTTGTATATTTTGAAAAAAAATCATTCGGGCACTAATGGGTTAAGAGAGATGGCTAGCCATACATTGGAGGTAAAGTTACTTGATATCCCAGATTAAGGGACGCTGGGATGTGGACTGTCCAAAAGCCCACCAACAAGCAGGTAGGATGCCTAGCTGAATGAATTGGGGTAACAAGTCATCATATGAATCGTGTCTCAGTTATCAAAAAGAAATCACTCCAAAAATCAAAAACAGTACGGCTCCGGTCATGTCAAATGCTAGACCCGAATGGCCAGTCGCTACCTGAGGCTAATTTCGTATTAACTTGGTAAGTGCCAAAAAAATCTTGAAATCAAATAGAAGGGAATTGATTTTCTTCTAAATTTTCTTCTGATTGCATAAATTGTTTGCTTAGAATTGCTTAGAAAGAATAACCCGAATGAAGTGAAATTCACACATTTACAAAAACAGCTTTGTTTACGGCCAGCATCTTTGTCGGTTAATGTTGAACCTGCACTGAAGATAACTTACTTGAGCGTAAAAATGGGAGATGGAAAGGTGAAAAATACCGCACATTAATATGCTTAAAAATATTGCACGCAGGTGAAAACATTTTGATGTTAATTTCTGGTACACGCGTGAAAAAAATACCATTTTACTTAGGCACTGACAGACGTAGCCGACCGTTTCGTAACATTCGTCCTGAAAAATGCAACTTACCTGAATTAATGACCAAGGATCATTCAAACGCACCATAGTCCCTTTTCTAAGGAATATTGCTATATAATTAACATAGAGTTTCATTTTGGACATTTTCCAAAGAGGTTTCTTACACATTACGAGACATTTTACTCCAGACGATGATCACGGATTTTCAAATAAAGCAACGGACTTCCAAACAAATAAGGAAATTCTCGATAGTGCCCATTCTTCGATTCCTCGAGTTAACGTTTCATAACCCGCGTTATACGCATTTGAAGTTTTTGAACCATAATGGCAGTGAAGTTAGAGCGTAGGTCATACGACGTCTTGCATTATTCTTTTCTGTATGGCTCTCTAGCTGTTATCATTTTGGTCTTCCACGAGTATAACTTTCAATTCTATTACTCCCTAGCTGCTATCACCTGCCCCAGCCTTCACACGTTCGTATCAATCATCGGCACCATTAAAGGTATTCCTCGCTCTAAACTCAAACTGTCACCTGACTTCCAACCCTCATCTAGGTGCATTTTTTGTGCTAGTAGCATTATAGCAGATTTAGGCCGAAATGCACTGACTCAAGAGCCTTAGAGCTAACCTGACCTTGCAGTCATAACCTAGTCATGTCATTAAAAACTGTGGTCTATTCACAGTAAAAATATATTGCAAAATGGATTTTAGAACCTGAAATCGCAGTCGCTTGCAAACGAATATTGTAACCACAAATGTCATGAAAAGGTTCAATTTATTTTTTCAAAGCCTAACCCCATTCTTTTGCAACTGCAATTCTTTTATGATTCACATTTATACCGGACAATTGTACCACGAACTGGTAAAGTGCCCGGTTCCCTTCCGTACCAATGGGCATTTTCCATTCTCCTACAGTTATTACACTTCACATAACGTCTCTGACCACTTCCTCTACTCTACTAGAAATTAGTTCTCTCTCCATCGTGATCAGCATCATAGTTTATGCGTTTTCTATTCACCTTACAACTTCAATTCTGCTTTTTCTATGTCTTTAATTCCCTTCTCTTTCATTTATCTCTGAGCTACGATTCCAATTTTCTTCTGTTTGATTCTCACGAGAGGAATAAACTTCATGCAATCAGGCGCAAATTCCTTACGGGTAACTAACCGTCATGGCGAAAAACTTGAGGCTTATCGAAATGAGGACGGGATGAACCACTTCTAGGAGAGACAAAAATAGGTTGCAGCCTAGAAACTCTCAGTATGGCAGAAGGAACCAGTGGTATTTATTTATAGGATATAACCCAGCTGGAAACTTTTCCTTATTCTGAAAACTAAATGAATACTAAGACAAAATGAAAAGAATACGGTGAATACACTCAGAGTTTTGCATTATTGTTTAGGTCTTCAAATACAAATAGTTAGCCAAATAATACTATGTAACAATATACAAACTTGCGTACGACCAAGGCACGCTGTTTGTGCGCGTGACATCTTATATTTACTTGGCTAGCCAAAATGCTAAATACTAACTTTTATAGTGGTAACTTCAAAACGTGGGGACACTTGTCGAGTGTTTTTAAACTACATTTTGAGCGAATAGGCAGCCGAAATTTGTGTGGGATACTTACCCCCACAAATTTCTACCGGAAAAGTTCAGTCTCTGATGTGGAGTGTTGGATACAAACCTCCAGGATGGACGAAACCCACGAGGCCTGGGTGTAAGTTCACCATAATTCTTAAACTTTTATCGCTAATTTAAAAACTCCCCCATTATCCATGATGGTGAGAATAAAAACTATGTAGTATTGCCAAAACTATTTTCAACAAAAACCAACCACGGTTTCGACACGTCTTTATGTCATAATCAAGGATAAATTATGGGTTATATTATAATTCTCATACCGCCAAAGCTGAAGGTACACATGGTGAAAGATTGTATTCCCCAACCCATTCACCATAGAAATGTGGATGTTGAAGTTCTTATTGAATAGACTTACATCAAATTCGTTCCCATTAACGCCTATGTTAACGAACGTCACTTAGGTCATCATTTTATAATCAAAATATTGCTAAAAATAACTTTTAAAACTTCTAGAATTTTTTTGCAGAAAACGGCATAATCTAATCCCTCAAAACGTTTACGAGATCACCCAAACAATAAACTTTTATTATCTCCCTAACGAGATACAGTGCATCCAAGCTTTAAATACGTAAATAAATGAGCGTCTGGTCCATTAAGGTATGGGTGAGCCATTAAAACCTAAAAATAGTCAACAGAGCAGCGAGCATAAGAGAGTAGCTAAGATTGAAAAATATGGATTTTCTGACTTGTTCCCGTATGATAGAAGTTATTGAGAAAATAACCAATTCAGCCAAAAATCAGCATGTCCGAGCACTGGTGGCATTTATATTAACATTTTGCAGGATATTCTGGCAAATAGATGTTTTTCTATGACTATGTAGTCGATTCTTTACACTAAATACGTAGTATCAGTTTGCTGAGTTTGCGAGTCAAAATATCGCATTTTCTACATTAGCCGGGCACCTAACATTTCCAAATATCTCAATAAATGTTATGCATGTAGTTTCATCTTATATTTTCCCGAAAATGAAATTAAATAGTTTAAAGTCAGCTTTCCTCCCCCAAAGTTTGCGGTTATCATACCTGATCAGCAGAGAGCACCATTAAAAATAAAAAAGAAGAACATAATTAAAGATAAGCATGGAATTGAAAGAATCCTGCCAAGGTGACGAGCAAAATTCACGTACGTACCATATATCAGTCAATGAGCTACTCTGATGAACGGTTGAGAAGGATAAACTAACTTTTATTCAAGAAATATTGGGTTATCTCAACTGAAATCCGATAAAAGTTTCCTTGCAATGTTGGCGGAGTTAATGCATAACTCAATTCCTCAGTATGCGCAATGTTTGTTGGCGTAGGTAACTTAAGAAATGTTTTAGCGTCATCCAACATAACCCAATAATTGACTTCACTCATCGATACTTCTATATCGCTATAGCCGCAATGTAATGGGTGAGCATATCGCTCGGTTTGCATCGGGGTGCACGTTCAAAACAATCCCTTACCTTTTATCGCTAATTTAAAAACTCTCCCATTATCCATGATGGTGAGAATGAAAACTAATCAGTATTGCCCACACTCTTTCCAACAGAAACCGACCACGGTTCCAGCACGTTATTATGTCATTATCAAGGATTGATTATGGGTTACATTATACTTTTCATACTCACTCTTCCGACATGACCTTGATACTGACACAATTTATTGGAATCACTGTCGGTTTCGATTCAAAAGAGTGTGGAAATCACTACAGAGTTTTTTTTATTCACCATCATAGATATAGAATATTTCCACAAAGGAACGCCTAAAACGCTTTCACACAACCCCATTAGTCTCATATACACCAATGACATGACAGCAGATAATACCTCAGGACTGGAGAGATGACGATATTCCGATGTAAGCGAAGTGAAAACTGATCAAAAATATTCACCGTCCTTCAGCTACTTTCCGGCCAATTTTACACTAAGATCTGTTTATCTCAGGGAAAGATACGCATAGTGTAGACAGCCCATCAGTGCGCATTCGGGCTGGTGAACCCATTCCACAAACACCTAGTTGCATAGTGGTGATGATTTCCCGACCAGTACGTCAGAAAGACCGTTGACACTGAGCAATGATATCACCGCGATAATTACATGAAGGAAATTAACTGCTAAACGTAACTTCAAATGCCCCATGGAGAGACGTAGATTCACGATATTTCACACCTTCTCTTCACCACTATTTCTCGGTCCATTTTGTGGAGATTAGCACACTAAATTGAAATGCAAAGCTCGGTAAACTATAACTTATATTTTGAATCATAAAGATAGATAATCAATTCTTGCGATTATCCGGTGACTCAGTACATGGCCAGGAGGACACGGAAGGCTGACCGACGAAGAATAAGGGTAGGCAGTTATAGGTCGTAGGGTCTGCTGAAGCTGCCGATTGACGCCTTTGTTTTTTGACATTCGTGCCAAGGATATTGTAGGGGAGGAATAGAAAGAGATATAAATGTAAATAAAAGTGTGAGGCAATTTAATTTAGTCTGCTAGATTCGTGGACGACCAGGCTTTGGTTTTTCGATCATGGAAGAGATTGCAAATTTTGGCAGGAGCATTAAAGAATCGATACGAGGTAATCGAAATAATCGTTAATAATAAGAATACAAAAATACTGCTACTCTCGGAGAAAGTGAGCCAAGCTGGTTAATTAAGAACGATGAAACATACTGTAGCAAGTAGAGCAACTAAATTACTCAGGTAGTTCGTGGGAAGCAAATGAGCATTGTAGGAGAGATATCAGGAGAAGGAGTACGATGGCGAAAAATCGTTAAGCAATTGAAAGAAGCTAATGACGGGTATCTTGAATGAGGATGTAAAATCGTGAAAGAGGAAGAGTCCAATATGGAGTGTAAGGGGCGGAAATGTGGATTAAGAAAGCAAAAAAAAGAAAAGGCCACAGGAGTATAAGGTGTTGGTGAGAAAGAGAATGGAGACGACGCTTTGGACCGAAAGGAAGACAAACGTGAATATGCTTTACATAGAGATTGAGGAGAGGAAAACTCAGGAGGAACACAATAATTGACAAAAAAAGTAGGAATCATAAATAAAACATTATAAATTTTAACATTGCATTTCAATCAAGAGGACCGATATAAAAAAGAATCAGACTAGAATATAATTATTACAACAGATTTTCTTAATTTTGAATTTCTATGACTTTTATTTCCTCGTATATTTATTCACTTTTAGAGTTTGTGAGATTGCTTTGGGACTTTCTATTTTGGTTTATATAATTCGTTGTCAAGGGAGAGATCAATTTCTTAATTTTAGAGTAGATAGTAGGGATATATAATGATGGAAGAAAGGTTGCTGAAGGCCGTGATAGAATGGAGGATGCTTGTCAAGCGGAGAAGGGAAAGAAATGGAATAGGTTTCATGGACGGAACTAAGAAGAGTAGGATGTATGCTCATAAGAGGAAAGATATTGAGTGGTTAGATAGAGGCACCCGTAAAAATCTTGGCGATGTTTTTACTTCTTTCCATTTTAAACTATCTTAACCGATTTATAGCCCCAATAATAGCAATAGTTTTGATAATATAACGATATCCATAACATTCAACTCATTTATTGACAGAAAGGAAAAGGCAAAATGGTCTAGCTGGTTACATTCAGTTAATTATAAAACTAGCAATCTGCAAAGCGGAACGATATTTAGGAGTCCAAGTGACTTAGCTCGAAAGCCACCCTTGGAGTCATGAATCGGCTAAGAAATCGCAAAATACTTGTAACCGGCCACCTAAGAATTTACTGGTAACGGGTATATATACGTGCATGTATATGGGAACATATGTGGGTATAAATATAAACAGTAAGCATTTATTTTTAAGGCTATGGAAGAGACCTCAGCACGGAATTTAATACTTTAGTTCATCGTAATGGGTGAAAAATTAACCATCAATATTGTTCACGAATTTTGCAATGTTCGTCATCACCAACTTCCGCTTGACCTGCTCGACCTGGATGGGCGACACTTGCCACTACGTCTTTTTTCTGACAGAATAGATGTGACTCAAATTAATGCATGGGACAGAAATTCCCACGATGTATAGCGTACGCTTATACATGAATACAAATTTTTTACGCAAAATTTTATGAGTTTAAAACTTGAAATTACCTGACACCATTTCATGTACCTAAATCAAACAAATCTACAAAACGAGACGTGTCAATAACTCAGTATTTCATCTCTGTACTTTCCTCAAGTATGAATATTAGGATAGGTATGGAATGTTACAAAGTTTAAGATTCTCATTAAATTACGGAGAGCAATCCTTTGCTTTGCTCAAAAAATAGCACATTTCTAAAACGACTCACGTTCAAACAAAGTTATAAAATCGGTTTGGTGAGATCATATATGAAGTCAAAAGTTTGAAAAAGTCTAGCATCTCCGGGGAGGAAATTGGCGTTTATTTCAAAATATTACTCATTCCGAAGAATGATAAGTATCCAAACAGTTAACCCTTTAATAAGGCATAGCAAAATTTAACCCTTAGCGGAAAATGACTCCACTTAGAAAATGCATACATGAGCATAAATTCCAGTCGATATTAAAACATGAAAAATCTGAATCCCATCGACCACACGAATTGAATTAGGCCTTAACTCCAAATTTAGGCCATTTCGATGAAGTAAATAGTTTACCTTGCCATTCCTCACATAATCCTTTCCGATGGCAGGGGTACCATTTCCCTGCGGACACCTCAGCTCTCCACAATAACCAGCCAAAGAGAGAATGAGAGATATAGGAGAGATGGGAACGCGACACGGGAAAGGGGACGGCGCATCCACAAAGCGCCAATGAAGATACTGAGCGTACTCTACGCAGCATCAAATAGTATTACACTTAACCAACCACAGAGCAAGTGAACGTCGAAAGGCCGAGGTTATTTGGAAGAGCAAACAAGTAAAAAAAGGAAATCTCTTAAATTAAAACTGTGATATATGCTACGCACAAAATCACAAAGTTATCGGAACGAAAGCAAGCGTACGGGAAGTTTACTGATAAACACTGCGTGATAATACTAGCGCCAATTGCATCTCTTCTTGACTTTCATCCATTTAGGAAAAACGGTGAAAAAAGATTAAAAATGAGTCTGGCGATGAAAGGGGAATTTCCCTCGAGCCACCTACGCAAAACGGTATTTCAGTGACGTCAGTCACCCTCGCTTTCAACTCGTCCCACGCCTCGCAAAATCCCATTCGATAAAACCCTTCCGCGTAACAGCATTACGCCGTCGATTGGGGCAGTTGTAGCAGTAGTAGGGGGAGACGTGGGTGCAGTTCAAGGAATTCGACGCGCGGCTCCAGGGTTTTGCCCGGACGATTCCGCGTACTCACGCCGGGACCTTAACACACACTCAACTGTGTATCCGAGATTCCCGTGAAATTCTGAGCCACGCACGGAGAGGCCTAGCAATCATGAATGCGGTAATTTCGTACGCCACGGGGTGAGTGATCGCATTTCCTCGCAAATCCTACCAGCGACCGTGAAACCGGCCTCGGAGTCAAAGACCTTGACTTTGTCCCATCTCATTCGGTGTATCGCCACTTGTATGCAACTATCAGGAAACAGAAATGATTCACAAGGTCACTAAGGGAGGAATCCCTTTAGTCAATATCATTGACTCGAAAATCTGTTCATTTTATTATCCTCCACAGATACCGTTGCACGAGATACACTAAAAATTCTGCCATTCTTGCTGCGGAAACAGCCTTTTTCAAATTGAATATTCTTATAGGCGTTTCACATTTGAGGCCAAATGACATCCAAAAATTTAACGATTCAAACGACAATTTAGGTGTCTACCCAAGACGTAAGAGAAATGGAACTAAAATAATCCAAGAATTTATACAACTCCCTCCTCAAACATTAAGCCTCAATTCAAGCACATTTTCTATTTCAGACCGTAACATGAGTGGCTAAGTTCATCCTAAAAATCTCAGCACCATCAAAAGTGTTCGCTAAAGCAATGATCAAGGTTTATAGTGGTACCACATATATAATAGATGGTAATGGACGTTATAAAATGGACATGCAATTCTCGACAACTACGAGGATGAGTCTCCAACTGCAGGAAACCTTTAAATTGGGACGCATGGCCCGGTTTAGCGTCATCCCTGATTCTTGCTGAGGCAGAAAAAACTTACCAATTTATGCATTGAATGTCAGACCCATTGGTAAATTTAAACCACATTGTGAAGAAATAAACAGAAGAGGTTTTCCAAATCCTCTGAAAGCACCGTAGCAAAGTTGTAATTCGTTTCCAAATCTTTTAGGAAAAGTGAATGCATGACCGTTTTCACCGATACGCCTGGTACCGAGCGCACAAGAGACGGGTTTCTCTGCCGGCAGCATGTGTGTCTAGTTCAACCGATGAAGTACGTTAATCTGAAGGCCTCGTGATCAAATGTTCACTGGGCATTTTTTAGCGTCCATTAATTAGTCATAGTTCAGCTGATGCGATGAAATATTAACCTGAAAAGTAATAAGCCACAATTTCCTTGCAAATCAATGAATTAACTGTAATAATCTTGACGCCGGCAAGATTATTTTGAAAATATTTTAGACCTGCACCAAATAATAGATAAATTATATATCAAAGAGCTACATTAATGCATCATTTACCACGAAAATATAAGTAGTAAATCAATTTGGCGAAATCTTGGATGACGCGGGGAAGTGCAGTCATCAAATACACTGCGCAACAAAGATGATGTCCTACAAATGCTGTCGTGACACGAATAATGGGACAATAGGTTAAGCGATGGGAGTAACCATGTGATCATGATAGAATTGCAGTATTAAAAGCGGAGTTTAGGTGGCAGGAGTCCCAACAGCTTAAGTGAACAAGTTTTAGCGTACACCGCCTATTTTAAGACGTTTATCACGGTGAAAATACAGCATCCACGCGGGTTCAATCTCGTTAACTATGGGTTTCCAAGTGTTAGCGATAGCAACCTGTTAACTGACACGATAATAAGAAATTTCAATCGCCTACAGTAGCATGGTACAGCGTTTACTGCTACAATGGTAGAATATATAACTGTTTCCCATCGGAGCGGACATTTCTGGCTTTCTTGAACAACCGCAACAACTGTGGAGGCTGATGAATTCATATTACTCATTGAAGGAGAATTATACGACGCTTAAAAACACAGAACACGAATTAACATGCCAATGCTCCGCATGAAAGTCGGCAACACGCTCTCACATTCCCCTCGGAGCAGCTTCCCCGGCCGCGACAACCCCGCCACCTATTATTCTCTCTCTTGCTCTCGCACGATTTCCAAACGAGCAAAGTAAAAAGAGTGTCATGTGATTTCCGCTTGATCAAACAATACTCGGAGGTTTTTAGTCGCTAGTGATACGGTGAATTATTTTTTTTTCGTTTTACAATGAGCCGGCTAATTGTCGGACGCCGTGAATATGCCTGAGGAGGAGGCAGGGTCGGTTGGATGTGAGCGGGGTGGAGGGGGGCGGGCGCGGCGCGGGCGTCGGTTGCCGGGTGCGGGCGGAGAGGGTGCGGGGAAGGTGGGGGGGTGGGGGCGCGTGCGGGGAGCGACGCTTTTTGGGAACGGGTCCAGGGGATCGCATCCGGATGTGAATTTATGGCGCTGGCCGGACGGCGGGGGGCGGGACGCGGGGACGGAATGAATATATATGGGGGCGGAGGGGGCCGTAATGCAGGGGCCGCGAGTGTGTAGTGCCCTCTCTCTCTCTCGTGGATCGGAGGTCGGGGGCTGATTGCCGTATGGCCGAGTGAAGAGGGCGGTATATGCAAGGGGGTTCGACAAAAACGACTACGAGCTAAATAACTCTGGTAAAAGGCCTTGTGTCCATTCCCTGCTGCGTTTTGTATCCTAAAGGGTTAATCGGTCTCACTCCCAGAAAAGAATGAGACCATCAAATAATATTTGTGACATTGGTGTGCCCTCAATCCATGTTACATTGTTACAACGCCAAAACTTTGTACTCATTGGTTGTAACTAGATGACGAGAATCAACTCTTTAAACCACGCTCGGTTTTTTAATTGGAGATTAAAAAGGAACTCTTTTGTTCGACAATGCAGCATTTGCACCGAGTAATGTCTTAGGCTCCTCTTTGAATCATGTTCTAATAAGTAAACTGCCATGGTTCGTGAGGTATAAAGAGTATGCCATATAACTTTTCCCCTAAAAAATGAAATAGGGGGTAGGAGAAAGTAAATTATGAGTCTAAAACGAATTTTTTCAACTTTAAATTCCGGCAACAATGGGAGTCCAGACTCAAATATATAAAGCCGAGCGAGACTAAGAAGTCAGTTCGGTAAACCTGATGAAGCTGGCAGGAGGACCAGCGAAATATTGTCGTTTTCTTAAATCATACATCGCGGAATGAATCCCGAAAAAAGGAACAGTCTACACGTAATCGTGTTCATAATGGCGGGCTTTTATCATACGCTGTGATGAAAAAAAGAGTCAGCCTTTCAGTTACACATGTCGCAAGTATTTAAATAAATTATTCCTGACATTGCACTTTTAATTTTCTAAAACATATGTAGAAAGTAAATCTATGCTCAGCATTAAACTTGCAAGCTTATAATTTCAAATCAATATTTTAAGCGAATAATAAATAAACTTTATTAGAAATGAATGAAAAGGAATGTGAAATGAAAAAAAAAAACAAGAATAAGGAGCTGTTCCCACAAAAACGGAATTGGCCTTGTTCCTGTAGGTATCTTGCAATTTAACGGCAGTAGTTATCTTGAGCGGTCATTCATTGGTAAAGGAGATGAGTTCGTGACATGGAATGATATAAAATTACGCTGCGAAAGGAATAACACAAAAGCTGAGCATGCCTGGATGGAAATTTATGATATTCCAGTCTTCTAATGGCCAAGCTGAAGAAGGCTGGTTAAAATGCAAAAAAGGACGTTTATACCGCACTGCTCTCCTTCAAAGACGCTAGCAATACTTCAGTTCAACGTTCTCCGATGTCTAACGTTGGAGGAACACTCGATCGGAGCCAAACGATGCAATGTTCAACTTCGGTGAACAAGCGGGAACGCATGCTACATTCACCGAAAGCATTTCCTAGTTACAGAATTGAAGTGAGAGAGTTTTCACAACTATTACGAGAGAAATAACCCTTCAAAGCATTAAAGTTTCTTCACATGGAAGTAATAAAAATCGTCCCCTAAACATTCGTACCATGTTCTCTTCATCAACGATAGTATCTCGCTCATTAAGAATCAACAGCAGTTTTCTAACCTCACCAATCATTTTAGGTTCCATGATTAATATGACCCTTATCTTTATTTCAGGCTAATGAAAATCTCCAATTTCTGCGTTACACAGACATGGGTCCTCAATGGATATAGGCTGAGAAGTGACGCGAGCTTTCTGCACAAATGAATTGAGCATGACCACCCTCAAAATGAATGACCAAGTGGTCCTAGAGTGGTGTAATTCCTCCGCCATGGATGTGCATGTTTTATGGAGCTCTAAGTTGAATGGAGTCCAATGTGTGACGGCAAGCAGAGAGGATATAGTTCCCACCAAACTTCCTGACGCTGCACAGTGAATGAGTTTGGGATATGGGCTAGGGAACTTTCCAAATCCCGCGAAACGAGGGAGGAAGGTTGTTCAGAGTGGAAAGTCGGTCAGAAAGCCTTCTAATTGCTGCTAACTTTGAAGCTCCAAGAAGTGGGGTGACTGTCCACCACCTGAAGACCCGTTTCGACTCATCCCACAATGAGACCTCAAGACAGGCATTCGCCTCTGGCCTCGCCCTGGTCATGGCGCTGAGTGATTTTAACCCCCAGCCATGCGTGTGAACGACCCTGCCTTTTTCGCGAAGTAGTTTGGTTTCCTTGCTTCACATTTTCTCATGTGCCTCCCTCTCTTCCCCTTCGTCTTTTCCTGTCACCCCCTCCAAGTTATTCTCCCCTACTTGCCGCACAGTTCTGCACTTGGAGGGAGTCGTGTATGCCCGATCGTCATCTGCTATGTTCTTCCGCCACAGACTTCTAATTGCTAAGGACTCCTTGACACCCGTTCAGTTATAGATAACCATCTTGTGATACCGCCACAGCAGACGTTCCGCATTGATGGGAGGAACGTGTGACCAGCCGATTTCCCTATTCTCTGTTGAATACATATGTTTCCCGAAAATGGACGAGTTTCATCTTCATTACACTAAACGCTATGAGACCCCTATTTCCCGAACACGCAGGGCAAAGAATCGGGGCCGTCCCTTCGCTCATCGAGTTCGGCGGCACGCAGTGGGGGCGACATAAATGGCCGGACAGTGGCCTGGTGGGGGGAGAAGTGGAGATACCCTGGGAAGGTGACGAGAGCGGGAGAGAAGAAAATGGACTGCGCGCGAGAGTGTGTTGAGCGGATAGGCGATTGGCGGGGAGTGGTTGCGGAGGAGATCGTTTTGGGGGGCAGGGGGGGTGAGGAAGAGCAGTGGTCGGGGGCGGAGGGGGGGAGGTGAGAAGGAGCGTCGAGCGTGAGAGAATGCAATCGGCAAATCTTCACTCAATACTTCTGTTTCCCAACAGCACGCCATTAACGACTTGAAGGGAGTGCCCGCATTATCAGAGGTGCTTTTTGTGGAGGCTCACTGTCGAAGTAAATGACAAGCGCCACTTTCTCGTTCTTGCACTTTAATGAGTCCTTCATACGTTGATGCCACTCTAGCTTTTTAGAAGAAAAAATAGCCACTGTTCAGTTTATCCAACGATTGTACTGCTTAAATGTTAGCTCTTCCTAGTGGGAGGAAGTAAAGGAGAGACACATGTACCGAGCAGGACTCAGCCTACAATAACTGCAATAGTTTGCGAATATTCCAAAGAATATAATAAGTTAGTCTATATTATACTGGTTACTGGATTTATGCAGCGGGCGAAAAAAATCTTCTCAATACCCTAAATTTTTTCTTCTTATTTTAAATCTCGTATGTGCGGTAAAAAAGTAGAGATAGGGTTTTGAGTGTTGTCAGATAGAGGTCAATTTTTCCCTATTTAACAAAATTATTGAGAAATGTCTTCACTCGTATTTCGATGAACCTCTGCGCAAGTTACCAATTAAAATCAGCGAAAAGAAGTATTTCAAAGGCGAAATAACTATACTAATGTAATTTTTGCAAATCATCCTAAGTATTCCCAGCCGGGGAAAGAGGAAATGACCAGTACTTGTAATTGCTGAGGAATTCGAATTTTTACCTCAATTTTACGCAGTTTCATTAAAAATAGAGGTGTAACATTAAAACAGAAAAATCAAAACGATACAAGGAGAATTAGACTAACGACGACTTTCAACAGTTACGGTTATCTCGACTCAGCAGCCTGAGACAAGAGCACTGAGAAAAACATAATACGTCAGATGTGAAGTTTGCACTTTGAAACTTTTGGTAGCCAGGCTATCGCAATTCAAGCCTGCTTTCTGCGGTGGGTAAAATTAGACAGTTCGTCCGGTTCTTCATCAGAAATTATTCAAACATTGAACACCCAACTTCTTTTTGGCGAAGTTTCCACATTCAGTTTTTCAATAGTCTGGGGTGAATCAAAATAGCGTGAAAATTTTCTGTCCGTTGGAATCACGCAAATAAAAACATCCTTAATTTTGGAGTGTAAAATGGTAAAAATGCCAGAAGTGAATGAGACTCAATTTTGTACTTAGAGATCCAGTTAGGTGAACGCCATGTATTTTAGTAACTTAGAAAAATGTCCAACCTTTAAAATATGGCAAACTTTTAGCTGAATCAGAGGTGATCCCAAATTAGAATATCATCCTGACTTTAAAAAAAAGCACAAAGCGTTCATGTAATTCTTCGAGAAGTGAAAATCTGTTGCTGAAGAGAACCATCCTATCCCTTGAAAATATTTCATTGAATGGTTTCATTCCTGAGCATAGTACATAAAATATAAATTATTTTAATTTCACACGTGTATGATTTTACGATGTTACTCTGATTTTCCTTTACACTGCAATGAAAATGAGAGTACTAGTCAAATTTATTCAATTAATAACAAAGCTCTTAGATTAATCTCGCCCCTCTCATCCCTCGGGAATATTTAATTACTGGCTACGTGTTAAATGTTGGCTACTAGTACAGGTGGGCAATATACACGAGGTCAGTTTTAAATGGTTCATTGATGATAAAATGCAAATAATTGGATTAATGAGAGGCATATTTTTCACCAACTAGCCACAACCTCTAATCCCGGTAGCGAACGTTGAGAGGTGTTGGCGTGAATCCGTGGGAAAAACTGAAATTCGATGCTATCAACAGAAAGAAGACACAAGGGAGATTATTAATGGTTGAATGGTGCTAAAACATGTAACTTCACTAATATCTCAATTCATATTATTCATTACACTGAAAAGAGAAATTATTGTGAAGAATATACGGTATTAAAAATGTTTATATAAAACTATAAAGACAGGTGCACCTTATTTGGGATGTACTACATTGATTGAAAAGAAAACACACAAACAAATACTTCAAGAAATGTACGGAGTTATTAAGTGAAATAAAATTAATTAACGATGAAATTATCTAATTTTAAATTGAAGTGTGTTGGTTAGAGGGCTAGAAGCCCATTTCAATGATAAGGTTTCGATTACCGGTAATGAGGGATACCGGAAATTGGGATCCCATATCCCTAACTTGTTACTTTGAGGTGGGTATTCTAGCTGTATTATTCCGTCAGTCTAATGAGATGTTAATCCGCGGATACCATTCACTATGAGCACACTTATACTGACCACGCGTTTTTATGCGTCCTATCTCGATTATCGAAACAACTCGTCCCTGAACAGCTAACACGCCAATGTATAAATGACCTTATTAGTCATCGCCACCCCAAAATAGCACACATTCGCAAACATAATCCAGTAAATGGTCTTCATTTCCATCAGGCAAGGGAAAACTAAAGTGATGATATAACATTTTCTTGACGATCCTCCGCAGTAAGATAGATCACACCCGCGCATCAGTGACAGTACGTAATGTTGGGTAGAGCAAAGCGTAGGCAGTGCACGAATTACTGTGCGCCGATGAATCATCGCTCTCTCGATTAACTGAGTAATCGGGGACTGCGCCGTTCGAAAAATTTCACTCCGACGGCGTTCAAATGTGGAGAGATGTCACGGACAAAAGTCCATTAGGGAGAAAACGAGGGCCATGGTGCCATGGGCGTGGGGAGGGCTGCGCGTCTTTATAGACCCTCGCTAATGCCGGGGCCATTTCCTCTTTCCCACCTCCCGTGTCGCTGCCCCCCCTGAGTCCCAGTCGGCCCTCTCATGCGCCACAAGGGGTGGCGGAGGCGGCACCCCGAAAGCAGTCGTACCGCTCTCGCCAGCCCGCAAATGCCTCCTCTCCCCTCGTCTGCTCCAGCAATCACTACTACGCTACCGCCCCCCCCCCCCAACCCCGCCAGCCATTTCCCATCCTCGCCGCCACCAAACCGCCCACGCCGCCCCCCGACACGCCCCCCGCAAAGAATTACGCGAAGAGTGACACCAACACGCCGCCCCGGCCGAGCCACATTCCCCGCGATCCGGATTTTGATCTCCGAGCAGGAATCGCTCGCGACTCATGTCTCGAACGGCGTTTCGTGCGTCAGCGAACGCGACCCCCCTCCTCCCCCGTTCGCTCTCTGCCTCCCCCAAAAGCTTCCTGCCGATCTTCCCTCCCACACCCCCGCCGACCCTTTTAAATTCCGCGATGGATCGGAAGTGGAGAGCAGGAGGGCGAATTAAGCGCCCGATAAGGAGTGAGACCGAAGGCGGAGCGAGGTCATCATTTTTACACGGCTGATGACAGAAGGCGGTGATTAGAACGCCTATTTCATTCAACAATTTCTCCGAAACGTGATTCTATGCTTAATCGGTGGACAGAGTTACGGCTTCTAATACTGCGATGGAATAGAATGAGATTAATTTTGCACGAGAGGGAATGTTTAACGTAAAATGCCATTATTGCAATCAGGATTTTTTCACATCCCTAAGAAGATGCTTTAATTCGTTATTGGGATATGAATGGTATATTATAATGACGACAAATCAGGATTTAAAAAAATTAAATGTGCCTTGAAATTTTTTGTTTTAATAATAATATAAATTAAAATTTAATAGAGCATGCTTGGAAATATAATCTGTTGCAATTGAATTGACCTCGGATGTGATTTACTCATACGAGTAGTTTTGCAGTTGGAGAAATTTATAGAGTAAAAGATCCCCTCGTTATGTTTATTTCATAAACGATTCATTCACGAAGGGTTTCCCAACAAACGGACATTGAACGTGAATAGTTGAAGTGTAGGGCGCGGCGCTTTCTCACAAAAGCGAGAATGATACACTGCCGAAAAGGTAGTCTAGCATGCGATTCGTGCGGAGCCACGTAAGCATTAAGCCATATTGACCTCACGGGTCACGACGTTTACTCTGCGGAAGATGAATACACAAGAGAGCTAAAACTTGAGGCATCATGCTGGTGGCGGACCATGGAAATGTTAACAGCATTTCTCTACTCTTAATGCGACAGGATACCCTGCAGAAAGCGATCATCTGCATAACAGATTTATGGTGTACATGATTTTTATAATTGCTTTCCGTTAATACGAACAGACATGTCTCGATATTTTCTTAACGGAAACATTATGAATCATATCCGTGGGGATCAATTTATACTCCAACTAATGACTTAATCAAAACGCTATGTTCCCTTCCCTTTTATGCAGATAACCTGATTGTGTTACCTAACGACAATAGGATTAATTATTCCTTTCATTGTTCGCACGAGTTTCAGAAACAGATTCGTGAATGTCTTTTTTTGGTCTTTCGAATATCCGCACCGGAAATTATCCTCACCATTATAAAGTCGAAAACTTCGTTGTCGCTATTATTTTTAAACCAATAACTATCGAAATTCCCCCGGTAAAAACTAAAGATAAAGCAATAGTTAGCTCGGACTATGATAAATAAAGAAATAAACTGGTAATTTTCAAACTGGCTGGGAGCGGAATAGAACCAAGTGCCTTCGCAGTGCCGAAATTCCACGGGGTCGTTTCGACAACCACCAAGCTCACTTGTTTTAATGACGATGGGTTCGGTAAAGACGTAATTATTTCATTCCCAATTTACACACGGATAAAATTTCATCGACTGCGGAAAATAAGATCAACGGAATCCAAAAATATCTTTAAAGAAGCGTGATTCTCCGAAAGATTACGCAACACTGGCGAACGAAGGTGGGATAGGGTGGCAAATTTTTACGTCGCTCTCGTCCTTCGAACTCATTTCTCCGCGACTGTTTTCTTTTCATTTCTCGATGAGCAACTCCTCAGTTAAACGCAGATTTCCCCACGAATAGAAATTATGCAGAAATTTATTCTCGTCCGCGGCGTGAAAGAGACGTCAATCCGAGAGTGTTTTTTCCGCCCTCCACTCGAGGGGCGCACCCCCTCGAGAAGCCGCAACGCTCCCCCGGCGGCAACTCCCCCCCCATTCCCTTTAATCCCTCCCCCAAATAAAAGCACTTTTTGCCGATCCCCGCCTCCACCCGCGAACCCTCGATCCTCGCCGTACACACACATAACCTCAGCGGCCCCCACCGACACGGCCACTATCACCCGAGACAACTCACTCGTGCTGTAATCGAGCGGTGTGCCGGGGTCGAGCGGAAGTGCATATGCGCGCAATGATATGGATGGTCGGTCGACGGCAGGGGGTGTGATGGGAGGAGTGGGGGCGGGGGAGGGGGGGCGCGCGCTCAGTCCACCAAACACACACGACTACAAACAATCCTGGGGAGTGGAGGCGTGGGGGCGGCAGATCCTGCCTTGTCGAGCTCCCCTCGCCGCCGTTGGAATCAGCTCGGGGTCAATCCAATCAATACTGGAAACAAAGCAGCGATCATCTGGTCGAGCGATAGGGGCAGCTCGTCGCGGACGCCACCCTACACGGCCCCTAACTGCCCCCCCCCCCCGCCCCCCGCGCCGCCATCGCGTCCACCCCCCGCCCCCACTCCCCCCGGCTGCGGTGGGTGGCCGGCATCGGCTGGCGTTGACGGAGCTCGCCGGGGCTATGGGTCGCGTTGCGGCCGCCGGATGGCAGGCCCCGTGGTTGCCCACGCTGCTGCAGTGGCCGGGAGAGCGGGGACTCAGGGGGGGTTGGGGGGGGAGGTGGGGGGGAGAAAGGGGGGGGCGGCGGGAGAGTTTTTTCCCCACCACCGCCGCCGCCGCCGCTGACTACGAACGCCGGACCCGCGATACACGTGGCTCTGCTCGATGCACACACACACGCATCAATATCGCATTTTGATACGCATCTCTCTCCGCGAAGTGGAGAATCAGATGTCCGAGGCCGGAGGAGGCGGAGGGAATTGACGACTCCGCGACAGAGTGTGTGAATGGCTTTAAAGGGTGCAGGATGGAGAGGACTCGGGGAAAATGTAATGACGATAGGGATCAGAATGGTCAATATTTAGGGGTGGGGGCCGGCGCAACTGAAAGATACAATTGATGAAATACATATCAAGATGAATGAGAAGGGCATGAAAAACAATTAATAAAATAAAGGATTCGAGCGATGAGAAATCACAGTGAAAAGAGGGAAATGTGAAATATCAGCAATGAAGGAGCCAGGAAAGATGTGGTGACAATTGTAGTCCAAGGGAACAAGGCCTTCTATAAAAAGAGGATTCTGCTTGAGGCGGGAAGCTTGAACTGAGAAGTAACGAAGCACTTCATTAGAGCATGTATAATATGGAACATACTTTTAAGAGGCAGGGACGCTAAAGCGAATACTGCAACACTACAAAAAGCAATGGTTAATGGGAGATATAGGAGAGTAATGGAGATGGAATAGAGGGTGAGCGTCGCAAGGAAGAAGTTATGCATGGAGTCGGGGAGAAGAGAGGTCTTGAAAGTAGAATACGAACCTTTTGAACGTATCAAACTTAATAATCCAACCTACAAATTAAGGAATGAGAAATGGATGGGAAGTATTACAGATGAATAACAAGTACGGAACAAAGAATGCAAACCAAGTGGAATGTACAATAAAGGAAGTATATAAATGAGCGGTAATCTCATAGGAGAGCGTGTTGGAGATCTAAAAATAGCCTAACTCCAGGCTCATGACTGTTAATGATAGCTGCGATATAAATTTAGTATCGCTGAGGAGGAGATTTATTGCATATAAAGTTATGCTGCATCTTGCTGTACATCGCTTTCATGAGGCAAACTGCCGGATATCGCGTCACAAAGCATGTTGCATGACGCTGCAAGTCATTGGATCAATTCATGCGCTAAGTGATACACTACTCCGAGGTGCGTTCACCGACGAGTGGGAATATTTGAACGTAACTATAGATGGCGATTCTTTGGGCACTACCAAGTTGGAGCATGGAATAACCGAGCTCCACCTTATGATTGCATCACTGGCATCATCAATAGCACTGTCCTTGCGTCAAAAGTCAACCATACAACAGAACTCTATCCGTAATCGAAACTTCTATGACTCGTAATTTGACAATTTTAAACGAGAAATGCCAACACAAATGCCACGAAAATCGTTTAAACTTGGCACATTTTATTATACGCCTAGAAAATTACCTACACAACAAATAAGCGACCACAGTCACATTATGAGATAATACCTGACATTGCATTATTTGTTCAATTCCAATATCTTTAAAGTAGTACAACTCAGTCTTGACTTCTGCCTCATTTAGACCTCACTAAATAACATCAAACCATATTACAGTGAACAAATCACATGACATCGCATCGCATCGCATGACATCCTATCATATCGCAGATAGCACGGTATCGAATTCAGTCTGGTATCACCTTAAAATAATAATGCGATATGTTTCAATTCGCGGTGGATCGATTTCGCGATGCGATATATCATGAATATCTTATACCTCAATCGATGAATCGCATTGCCGCACGAGGGGGGGTCTTTCGAGGGGGCGGGGTGGGGCGGGAGTGGAGGGGAGCAGCGAGTCGTGGAAAGTCCCGGAAGGTCGCGCTGTCCGATCCAACGCCACGCCGCATCGAGTGCATGGACGAGAAGACGAGGCGGCTCGCTCGACGGTGGGGGGAGGGTCGGTGGACCATCGCACGCATCCCCACGCGTGCGAGATGGGAATGCGTGCGGCCCCCGGCACGAATGACTGGCGTGCCTCGAGCGCGAGAGACGGCACGCGGGAGACGGCACGTCCTTCCCGCTTCGGGCGTGATGGGTGCCTCGGGGCAAAATCCTCGGGGAATGCAACCGTTTGGTGGAAGAAGTGAAGTGGTCCGAGCGCGAAGCCGACGAGTTTCTCAGACTCTCATGCTCCCTAACCGTATCGGCAGATCCGACTCTCGGCCAGAGAAAATATGCATCGATGCATTACAACCATCACGACATTACCTTTCGGGATAGGCAAGTTTAAAGAATTAAGTTATATCCGTCACCCCTATGAATCTGGCTCCCTTTTAATAATTTCCTCCGCGAGACCCTATCCTTACAAACCGCTTACCCGTCTTTTATTTTCAAATACTGCTTCACACACGGTCTCCTACTCTTATGACTTATATTCTTAAGATGAGTTCGGGTCTCATCTACGATGTGCACCCACGTCTTCTGCGGTCTGCTCCTTCCTCTCACAGCATTTACTCTTACATCTTATCCTATATCCGTTTCGTTACTCGACTCTCGTCCGTTCTCTCGACATAGCCAAACCAGCGAAGCTCACTTAATTCGTACACGACCATTACTCGAGCATCTAATCCACATTCTTTCATTGCCACTTCATTTCTAACCTAATCCATCACACTTTACCTTCGAACCCTTAGCAGGTTACACCACTGCCACTGCATTTAGTCAACTTTTACGTTTATCCTGAGACACCCAGGTTTCGCTGTCACATCTATAGGAAATAGAGACAGAGGCGAACGGATTTGAATACCAGCACTTGTCCTTCTTTTTACTGTTCCCCTCACAAAATTCGAGAACACAACAATCAACGTTAGAGTACTCATTACTTCCAACACATCTCAATTACCCAGAAACAAATTATTAATTTGCTACCGTAAAAATGGCTTGGGTCCCCACTCTTACTGCCGCAGGCCCTTTTATATGGTGTAGTGTATGTATATATGTAGATGCAGATAATGCGAGTAACACTCACACCATGATTGGTGTGTCCCACAGGGACAACTCGTCGCCTTTAGAGGAAAAATTACTGGTCCATATCCGAATACTCACAAATGCGACCATTCTGAGTAAGTAAAATACATTTTAACCAGCGGACACATCAGAACTACAAATGACGGGAAGATGGGGACCAGTATTTAATCCTAGCCCAAAGATATTCGCAGAAATGCGTATAAAACCTTCGGACAAGGTGCTCCACCCCACACATCGCATCAGAAGAGAAGAAATAAAAGTATAAGAGGAGCCAATCTTCAGCAGGGTGTATTGCTAAATATTGGGAGAACTTAATCAGTATATCATTATCATCCATTAATTTCAGAGCTTGCGGGAGATAAGATAAGATGGAGCACTGCTGAAAGACTTATGTGCATTAATTTCATTGAGCTGCAAGACAGTCTATCGAATCGGCCCCGCATGTAAAGGTTAACGGTAATAATTGTGGTGAGGGATTTCTGAAATCATCAACTTCTATGGATGCGAATTATTTTTCTTGGTACAAGTACCTATAGGAAGCCCCACAAGACAGAGAGGAAAATGTTTTATAGCAACCGCAGATTTCTGATATATGTCTCTATAATTGACTGACGTTGGTGCAAAGCACCGAAACAATGATATTCGAGCCATTACATGACGTCCTTACATCCACAGGGATCTTCTTATTACCTAACAGTTCACAAACTCATCCTCTGCTATTGTTTGTGCAAGATGGTCACTATCTTCGAACTACTTTTCTCTTTTTCATAAAGAGACGTTGTGAGTACCGCTTCAACACCCACTATTTATGTATATACTAGCCTAGAAGCAATGTATATATTTTTGCAAATGTAGATGTCGAGGAGATTCAAGCTCCTCTCTTGAATCGTTGAAATCTCTCGCATTTAGCTAAATACACTCAACCAAATTTTTTTAAATTAGTTAAGTAAGTTACGCAAGGTATTTTCAATACAACCGTCAGCCGTCTCAACTTCCAGATAACACAAATTTTCTTCACCTCATTATATCTCGATCACAGGACAAACCTCATGCAACGTGTGCCTCGACTCGTACAAAAAAATTATGAGACATTGTGTAAGAGTTCGATATCATGCTGGATAAATCTAATAACGTTCAATATAAAGATTCATGACCGCAGGCATGATCGACTCGTGCTTAATGCTCGAGGTAACTAAAATACATCTTTAAAAAGCTGGACAGCGATGATTAAAATGTACGCGCAAATATTCATGAACAGCGACGATAAAATAGTGCCAAGACAATGAGAGAGCATGACTACATAACAAACTGGCTTTTAATACTTATTCTAAGCAAGAATATCGACCATAACCCGACTGTAAAAACACATGCATAAAGTTAGCAGTGACAGACAGGACGGAGCAAAGCTGTAATTAGCTTATTAGTCTCATTAGATGAGGAAAACGTCTTCGCAAACCTGGGAAAAACCTTAGTTACTTGCATTAATATTGTGATGCAAGACGCGCCATCACATCTGAGGGACACTCGATTAGGTGGAATTCTTTCCATTTCTCGCACCAACTCAGCGAATACAGTGAAGGCTTATCACCAAATGGAAAGGACAAAAGCCCATTCATACTGTCCTCCCTTCACAGGCCTCAATTAATCCCTCAAAATGTCATTCAACAGCCCTCTCAAAGCTCTCTCACACACACATACACACCTCTCTTTACCCTCATTATTCCCAAAATACGTCCACATATCTGGAGACACTTTAATCCCGCTTCAATTTTAGAGTAAGCGAGAAAAACAGGAAAGGCCATGAAAGGGAGGGCTTCTATCCGTTATTATTTACCCGCCGAAGGTAGATAAGATTCAAATGCAGCTTGAATGTTAGTCATAAGGCCTTCAATGAGACGTTCAAGGTTGGTAGGTAAGACGAACCTAAGTTAGTAGAAACCGATGGGCGAACGCCCATTTAGTATCCATGCAAAATCATTAAATGTTACACTTTTCTCAGAATATTCGGTTAATTCGTACAACGCGTTTCATCGACTTGCGCCTTCTTCGGGCAAAAATTATAAAGACATTCAAAACGTAGTGAGCCACGGAATTACTGCCTCGACCCAAACCCGCCATCCCCCCACCTCCCTCCACCCATTATTTCATCCACACTTGGCACTACATACACGTACTGAACGCTACTATATTCCCTATCCGATGATACCGCAATTTGATGAAACGCGTTGGACCAGTTAAAATAAAATTCTGAGGAAAAGTTCAAGGCTTTATTATTTAGTATGGATACCAATTTCTTCCACGAAGTGCAACCTGAAGCGGTAAAGAGTACCCTTATAAAGCAACCGAGCTGGCTACGCTCGGATAGGGATATGCGCCGCATATGTGGTCTTTAGAGCGAGGACTCGACACGGTTGAATCTAGTAAAATCTGAGATGGTCATGTTTTCAGCTACGACAAATCTTAATTTTTTAATGGCCTTGTTAGAAATTTTCCATGCTAAGACACCAAAAGGTTCTTACTGTCGTGACTTTGTGATCCCAAAGCCACACAGAACAGCACCCTTGGGACGTTCCTCCCGATGGACTCAGAATTTCAAGCATACATAATAGCACCCCTGTGGAATTACTCGGTGTGGCCTCGGAATTTCCGAGTCTCGATGGAGACGCTAATTTTTATGTCGCCACCTCAAAAATTTCAAATAGGGCCATACAAAAGTTGAGCTGTCAGGGATTGAAAACCACCATGCAAAATGATCCGCAAAAAGACTAGTTATTACGTAGATTTGATTTGTCCACTTAAGAGATAGCTTTCAGTTTCATAATAGCAGTGATTGAATTTCCACATTTACCGAATGCCAAATCAAATGCGGAAAACCCTGTTGAGCGTTGACTTTTTTGGCAGGAAGGAAAATTTATGATGACATAGTATACAGGCTGGGCCTAGATACAAACTAAGACTATCAGTAGGCATCTGCCAAGACTTTAGTGGTGATACTTCAAGCTTCCATTTTTCAGCATTAGACTTTCAAAGTAAAAAGCAATAGGTTTAACAGGCGGAATCAATGCTTTTGAAGCCAATGCTCCAAGCAACAAATATAGCAATACTGAACAGGTGAAACCTGAGAGAGATATGCATGGAGAATACAAATATCTACTAGCGACTTAATTTTTAAAGGTTTTTTAGCACTTTGATTGAGATCCTTTGACAACAATCTTGACAGTACGTCAACTGGTTTCATCAAGACTGAAGTGTTCGAAAACAAAAAAATATTCACTATCTGGACGTTTCCGCAGATCCGTTCACTCCAACAAAACAAATTTTACTACATGGCAATATAAACTTAGTACTGAAGTACAAGAAAACATGAAACGGTAGGTATGGGAGATTTGCTCACGAGAACACGGGACACACAAGAAGCCATGGGGAAACGGTATAACAGTCGCAGGAAAGTATGTGAATCATATGGTTCCCTGAAGAACAAAGACAGTGAAAATGAAGGATAATCTGCACAACTACCCAGCACAATCAAATTTAATTTCAAGCTCCTTCCATGTTTTTGTCATCGAAAAAAGTCTCACGACATCCATTTTACTGCTCTTTCCTGCGATGAGAAATGTGACGGAACAATAAATTTTATTCTTCTCTGTAGTCAACGCCTAACGGACTTCCACTTACGTATTTTGAGAAACGTGGAATATGGAGATTCATTTTTCAATTGTCATCCCTATTTTCTGCCAATGACATCATCATGGATATCTAATGCCGCTACATCCTCCTACAACCTACAGTGCGACATAAATCTCATCCAAGCGGCAACACGGCTGCCCACCGAACGACAAGGAGATTGTATAGAGCGAAATTTCTGGACTTTTGTAGTCTTCACAGAAGCTGCCGTTGATATCATTGCTACTGCTACATGTCCA
Source organism: Ceriagrion tenellum (assembly GCA_963169105.1). Taxonomy (NCBI): domain Eukaryota; kingdom Metazoa; phylum Arthropoda; class Insecta; order Odonata; family Coenagrionidae; genus Ceriagrion; species Ceriagrion tenellum. The sequence continues at coordinate 115,887,080 of OY720638.1, read as the reverse complement.
GCGATGTTTCTGGATTCGGCCGTAAATGCTAGCGTAGGCAAATAGAATATGTTCAAAAATTCATCTATTAATGTTCACGTCTAACAAAAATCACAGCAGTTACACGGTTGAATGATTGTTCTAACAGCGTTAGGTATGTCATGAAAGTCATAATTTTGATTTCACTTTCCGTGGTTTATGGAAAACCAACGGATTCGATGGTTCCCTGGGAGAGATGCCTAATCATTTATAGGGGGTGGTAATGATTACTCTGACGTCCCTCTTAAATACAATACATTTAAGTGGGAGGACATGAAAGTTTTGCAGCAATTAACCTTGTCCAATGGTTTTATAAGACCATTTCCGTTCAATGTTGTCATCCAATTACCCTTATATTCTTACAAACATCCACAATATGGGAGTGGGATAACTTTCAACAGCATAGAGAAGTAAGTTGGGTGGATACTTGGGGGAGACAACGGACAAATGAGATCACTCACGTCATGAAGGATGGGTCGTTTTATGTGTTCCTATCCACTTTCTTTCTACCTTTCCGTAACATTTATCAGTGTGTATTTGCCGCTGAGCGGTCTGAGTGAATGAACGAACGATTATATATATATATATATGTGAGTTTGCTTTTTTATGTTTTATGTTTAGTGTCACCCTGTGACGAAGATTTATATTATATATATATATATATATATATATATATATATATATATATATATATATATATATATCTTTCTCATCACTGCCATCTTTCACTCTGACAGAGTCGCTTTCTTAATCCCTCTCAATTAAATCCAATTATGTATCACTTGACTCTACCAAGTATTTATCCGAACACATAAAAATGGTGTGACACCCGCCTGTGTGTTTTCTTTACTCTCCTACTCATAAACTACCAAATCTAATGAGCAGACATCATGCATGGCACTAGTAAATACACAAATAAGACGTATAAGCCGCCTGACGTAAGCCCCGGGGCCCAAGGGCCCCCGAAACGGACCCTTGGGATGTCGCGGAACATCGCTCAACAAGATTATTGCACACTATTAAGGCCGATTTACACGGTACATTTTATTGTACAAACGAATGTACCATAGAATGCACAAAAAACTGAATGGAATTAGAGTAGGTTCTATTTCACGTTAAGTCATTCAGACAATCATACAATTTGTCGCTTTACACGGCACAATTTCCTTCATGAAGGAATTTGTACATTTGTTTCTACAATAAAATGTACTGTGTAAAGCGGCCTTTATAGACATATGAAGCACACCTATTTAACCATAATAAAGGGCGTGTAGTAATACAGAGCGTACAGAGTAATACTGAGCGTAATCTTAGAGGCATGACTGGAGCCGTAAACGGGCCAAAGGCCTTAAGTCAGTGCTCTCAGTTTCCTCATTGCGGATGAGCTGAGAAACCGATTACCACGAAAGGTTTCATGTAGGTGGATGAGACGCATATGAAGGGCATAGGCTACATGAGATAGGCCTTAGGGCTTCACGGCTTGCAGTGAGAGGCCTCCAAATTTGTCGAAACAATACAATTTAAACACCGATTCAATTCAACCTTGATTCAATTCAACCCCGATTACCTAAATTTAACTCCTATTAGAAAAGCATTCGAATCAGAGTAGAAAGTTTTTGTTTTGGTTATTCAGATAACTTTCACTTAAGATTTCTGGTTGAAATTTTCATTTAGCGGGAAAATGTAAAATTGTCATGTTTAGCCTAGTTCCTATATGCATGGATCAGTGAAACTATTTCTAAGAGTGGGGCCGCGTCCCTTTGCCAGTATCCATGTGATGGAAATAATTCAATACACAATAGCAGTCGGCTTTTGAGCGTGGGCAGTATGGAAAGATTGCCCAATGAAAATAGTTATTGAGTGTTCCGAGCACAAATATATCTTGGAATCAGGTTCACAATGCACTTAAATTATACATGTATTTAAAAGGATGTATGGTCTAGGTCCAAGAAGTAATCCAGCAGACTTTCTCTGCCTCGCAAGTGTTTCTGACCGATGTAAATTGAAACTTATTTCATCCAAACAACGCATTCAACATATTCACTGAAAGTCCACCAGGCCGTACCTTAAAAAATAACGCAATTGATTGAGCTGAGCACAGGTCACCAGCCAGTTTTCTACAGATAACTACCGCAAAAAACTCCCATTGCTATTTTTATTTTTTTATTTTTGGCTCATCATACTTGATACCATTCATATATCATCCAAATTAGCGCCCTTTTCATTTGAGAAATGTCAAAAACGGTATGGCGATTCAAATGGCATGGAACACTAAGCAAACGCAACAAAAATATATTTGGAGTAATTTCTTGTCAATCCAAATTCAAGGAATAGGTTTCATCCGCCACCTAGCGAATAGCAAAATAGCAGCAAATCTACAGACTCGGCAAAATCGTGGACTTTCACATTGTAAAATGGAATGGAAGGAGCGCAATGAAAGACCTATCGTCCACCTCCTCTCATCACACCCACCGGACATGAGAGGACCTTCCAGGATCCGTTGCATGTTATTGCTCCCGCCGGGCCAGTTCCATCGGAGCGCCAAAGCCCTGACACCCTATCGAGATTGTCCACCGTGAGGATCAAAATCCATGCAGCACGGATAAACGTGTGCGTCCGGCCTCTGACGTTCTGTCATTTTCCAGCCAGGGAATTCACCTGTACAAGATATTTTTTATGGCAATTTCAGACCCTATAGAGGAGTATCTGGCAGGATGTGGAACATTTGAGGAGCCGCCTCATGATCATGAGACGCTATTTGTACGCATTGATCATTTACCATTTTTTCAATCAACGTACGGTCTACAATATTTACTCCTAGACAAGCAATATCAATACCAAAGTTTGCGCTAAAAAAATAGCTATAATGGATTCTAACCTCTTCAATCAAAAGAAAGGAGAAACGTAGGAATTGCATTTTTATGACCAACGTTAGTCCCGATAAAACAAATGAGAAGCTTCCATAAATTAGATGGTAGGAGAGGAAGCTGACGAGAGCCATTAGGAGAAGGCAAAAAAGTGGTAGGAGGGTGTGGAAACAAACAGATGAGGCGATGGAGAGGGAGGGAAATAATACCAATTATGGTCAATACGAAGAGAGAAAAGAAACGAGAAGGCCTTAAAAGTGATACAGTGCGGGAAAATTTATATTTTATGGAGGAAAATTCCGAAGAGAAATCCGACGGTTGGGGACATTTTAGGCCCGATAGCGTGACAAGTAATTTATAGATTTTCAGCGATGAGTACGATTGTTATGGCTTACAGCGAGCTTTTATCGATGGGATAAATGACAACTTTCATGAACAGTATGCGCGCAGATATTGAGTATCCCTGCATGCATTCTGAACTTCCCCAAGCATAATAACAGCACAGTGAACGATTAAAAGCCGGTAAGTTGAAACTAAATCCCATAATTATCACTTTACTTGGTAGAGATACGAACATGAATCTCCTGATCACTTTGCAGATAACAAGGCACAGCACAGGATATGTGAGTGATTTAAACAGCGGAGAAGCCCCTCATTACGTGTATATTCCTCCCCTCATAAATGTAAATTCATTTGTAATTATTGTCATTACCCTAAATTTTTCTAACATCGATAGTAGTCCATCGCCAACGGATTCACATCCGAGGTAGAAAATGTTTAGAAGGTTTTTTAAGGAGCTCGGTCGCCAGGTCAGAGACATGCAACAGCGTTGAACGAATACAGTGTAGAAAAATTCTCGGAGCAATGACATATGCCCCAGTGGAGGAAAACTTTTTATTGGAATCGAAATCCGTCCACGTTGATGCCAATTTTTAATACATTTGATGCCGTTGAGCTTTAGAATTTTATCATTTAATAATTACCGCAGTTCATTAGGATTGTCAACTTATTATTCTATTACAGGATGAGGGTCAATTAGTTCAACTTATGGCTTTAGAATTAGGCATCCCAGTCGCTGAGCCCAGGGCGGTAACGCGGTCAGTTGGTCGCGGGTTTTGACTTCCGCCTAGGGTGTACAAGAATACCTCCAATTCCTATGAGCTAGAGTCAATGAATTAAATTATATATTCATACACTTTTGAATAACTTAAAGAGGAATATGACAGTTTTCGTTGTAAAATCTGATTAACTAAAATTTACTAAAAATAAGCTTCAATGACACCGTTCTTAAACATTTTTAATGAGTAAATAACTCCATTTTGAGTAGCTTAAAACTACGTTTACATTCGCAAAAGACAAGAAAAGTTTAAAATCTTGCTTGGGCACTACATTTTTTGACTGATCTGCCACTAATATCTTACATTCACTACCTTAAGAAGCTAGGTATTTTGCCGATGGTGACATTGGGGATGACTGCCGAATTTTCTTAGAATAGAAATCTGATTTATCACGGAAAAGAAGCGCAATAAAACTTATCACTACTATTACTTATTTTGTGACGTATAGCATTGGCAGTTTTTGATATCAAGTACAGTATTTTTTTATCTTTCCTTAAGATTTTGACAGGCATTGTAATAATTGTATTCACCACTAACAGCGCTAATTGCGAATATTCTATCAGTTATCTATTGGACCTAATTGCATCAAAATTTTTATTTTCCCGCTAGAATAAGGAGTTAATACGCTCCAATTTCATTGGAAACTTTCCACCTGCGGATGATACTTAGGTTAACCCAATTATTACGAAGCTCGTACAATTCAAATGTACTTAGCAAGGTTATTTACCAAGGATGCAAATGATTGCACTATTGCGATTGTAATGAAATTGATCCCGAACTTGAATTCAATCTTCGTTGGTAGATTTAGATAAGATACAATCCTAAAAAGGTATATGATATTTGTTCTAAAGTACGATGATGTATTTTGAGTTCATTTACTTATTTCAATGTCTACGCCAGTACTTACTATCTTCTCTAAAAAGATATCGTGGTAAAATGTGGACAGCATAGTAGCAAAAACAAGGCAAAATTTGGCGATAGTGCGAAGCCATTTGAACTTTTTCCCGAGTCTTTTCCATTTTGAACCAATGTGATCGTTAATACACGCCATCGAGAAAATAGCCTTAGCTTGTAATGTACAAAATAGCCTTAGCTTAATTATCAGCAAATATGGCTTGTGGTAGCTAATGTACACAGGGTAGATTTATCAAAAGTATATTTTCCGCGGAAATTTTTATTTCCTGCAGTCTCGAGAACTTAACACTGTAGGGCAAATATAGATGTACAATAAATTCTTCATGCAAATTTTATTTCCAGAGAAATCCCCATGGAAAATCTAGGGATTCCCACTTGAATTTTCGTTACGATAAAACTACAATGAAATAGAGCTTAATAGTTATTTCCGCCCCATAGACTACAGTCTTGGCGTTATGGAAGAGCTATTGTGTTACAATGATCCGAACTACGATGATTTTTATAAGTTTTCTCACCTTGTGGGATGGCCCATGTAGGACCAAGAAGGGAGTCCATGATGAACTGGGTTCAAAAATGAGTGGCCTGCAAAAGTGGGATATCTCCAAGAGAGGTTCGCATTATCGCAGTATTGTCAGGTTATGCAAAAGCACAATACGCTTGAGCAGCAGAAAAGCACTTCATTTCTTGCTCGAGGACTATGATAAAGAAGATTAATGAAGAAGGCATTCAAAAGTTTAAATAAGATGAAACCTTACTGTGGTCAACTAAAGCACTAGTAATTAGGACGAGAAAACGAATGTAAATATTTATTTTATTAGTCGAACGACTCGTGTTTTTACACATTGTCAATATTTTCGTCCCATATAGAGGCATCTCCACTCCATGCATGAATATACGACCTAGAATTCCAACAGCAGACTAAATTACAGAATAACTAGAAAATTGAAGCCATGCAACCAAGAAATTACCTTAACTAATTTTATGACACCCTACAGTATCATGGCTCGTTTGAATGATGGTCATCAAAAGCAAAATTTCATTGATCAACAAGCCCACTTTAAATTCCCGCAACCCAAACGTCTTGCCGTTTTAGGAGATTTTTTGGGACTGGCCGCGACGATTCCGATATTCTCAGCGTGGGTCCCAGCAGTAAAGGAGGGCAAATGTAAAAATAAATGTAATAATTTCACCAACGGATAAGTTCTACTCGGGCAGTCAACCGCCGCTCACATAGTGATAACAAAACGGAACTAGCATCATCTCAAAGGAAAATGACAGTGACTTTTAAACATCTCCACAGTACCTAAACGCCTGCATAAATGAGAATATAAAAAAATGGTCGCCGAGAGAGAGACCAATGGTAGGACATACTCTGGCCACGCTATGGGGGGTATATCTAGTTCGCACGAACGCTAAAGGTGAGATGGATGGGTGATGCGACAAACCCACAAAGTCGTAAAATAGAGATTTACCGAACTTAATTCTGTTCCTATCCAATTCATCCTCGGTAAATTTACTCACTGCAGCGAAAGAAAAGAAATTATCGCTTACACCTTAGTATTTATGGCCGCGCTTCCATTGAATGAGTTTACAATATTCACAACACTGATCATTTTTCCGGTGTGCCTCAAGTACCCTAATATGTGACAGTTAGTTCGATGTCCCCGGAAGTAAATCTCCAGATGTGGCCAATTTTCCATTTGCCCACGGTTGGCTCGAGAGTGTTCATTCTTCGCGTGGATTCGGACGGCAAGAGCGCGGCACGAGCAGAGTAGTCGGCTCGCGCTAGTCACGCGCGTGGGAGCGGTGGCGGCGAGTGAGCAAGATGCACGCCAGGCGGCGGAGAGGCGTGCCGACGACGGGACCGCGCCGTCCCGCTCGCCCCACACCACACCACAAAGGGCCCTCCTGGTCGCAGCTGTAGAGCTGAGGTAAATATTTATTTCGCTAACTACTGCTAATTTTGCCATTTTATTAATGATTGAAGTATGATAAACCTATAAATCGGTTTTACATTGAGTAGGTAATTTATATTTCCAGCACCAAAAGAAAGCAATCAAAACTCGGAAATCACTTTGCCAACGTCACCTATACCGATGCATTTCATTGCCAAACAAAACTAAGCAATGGATTGCTCTTCAAAATCGCTCGTCATTTGTCTAGGGAATCACACGAATCACACGCAATTTATGCTAGTTGAATACACAAAATATCCATGATTCAGAGCAATAATATCAATTTAGGGACAATCTCTCATGAATATTTGTTAGTTTTAGCAACCTCTCTATAGGTATTTTTGAATTAGTGTTAATTTATTTAACTGATCATTCCCCATTTATAGGTCTTCCTGAGTATATGAAACTGAAAGTCATCAAGTTACGAGAAGTAATTTCTTAGACAAAACGCTAAAAGCCACTAGAACGCCGCATATTCGCCTATACTTTATGACCGATAATGCACTACCCTAAACAAAAATATCTATACAGCGACATTTTCTCTTACCATCGGAACCAAAATCCACCGTGTAAAGGTGATTTTCATGACTTTTGATAATATTTTAGTAATTAAGTACAGTTATATTAATTATAGTAGCAGGATGTCTAAAAAAATCACGCAAATGGAATTCAAGACAGCTCAGCAAAGAAACAAGCAGCTTAGAACATTCTAGAATACTAGACTAGGACTCCTTCCTATTGTTACCACAATCATTACCATGCATTCGACGAAGTGGCACTTGAATTAAAACAAGATTAAAATGAGTTGCTATACATCCTAAAGCTTTTATATAACAAACACTATTGGCATTCATCATTGCTTCATCACACGCCCCTATAATGTCTTTTTAAAGCCATGCACTAAAAATAAGAGGCATTATTTCATTTTTAGTAGCGTGTAAAGTTGTATTAACTTCCCCATTTGTATGCAAAATCTATGCCATGCTACACTATGCCATCCTACATCTCAACTCATTCATTTTAAGTGTGTGCCCATCTATGAGTGCTAGGTTTGAATTTGACTTCTTCTGTCTCAAAAGCTATTCACACTAAAGTAAACCTAGAAGAAACTTAGAAAGGGCTATAGTTAGTTTTGCTGCAAAAGGTAAAATAAGGTCAATTATTTCACGCACCAACCAAAGACTATAAGAATAATTACTAAAAAGAATTATTAAAAATTAAATTATGATAAACCTATGAATTGGTTTTACATTGAGTAGGTAATTTATATTTCCAGCACCAAAAGAAAGTCGTCAAAACTCGGAATTCACTTTACCAACGTCACCTATACCGATGCATTTTATTGGCAAACAAAACTAAGCAACGGATAACTATATCTTTTTACATGTTTCGTGAGAATGGAAGAATCGAATGAAACTGCCGAAAGATAGGGTTCAACAGCCAAAGAAGTTTAAAGTCAACAGGATCAACAAAGGCGTAGCGAGAGCAGCACGTAAGAGCTGAAGCGCCACTGAGGCATTATAAACTCTAATATAAGGTTTTCTTCGGAGCAGATAAAAGATGGCAAGAATCACTGGAGCTCTCTGATTACTACGGAAATGGTCTTTCCCTAGACAAAGTTTGCGAATGAAAAATTAAATTCATTTGGGGAGGATTAGAAATTGATTACACAAGTGAAACTCCAGACGTTCTTTGAAAGTGAAATGTGATTTATCATCATTAGCGGTAATCAACTTCTGGTTCAATCAAACTCATCAATGGACACAAGTCTCAAGAAACTTTAGTCAAAGGAAGAGAAATCATTCTGAAATGATCTCTTATCTCAGACGACTAGCTAATTTTAAATTGTCTAATTAATTCCTACTGGCGGAGAGTTTCAATTGAGGAAACTGTCTTTATGACCATCAGAAAGTTTACGAACAACAGCTTTGGAGTAGAGAGCAAGATCCTTACCCATTTCAGATCATATATCTGTCCAGAACAATCAAAGTGCTCGGGGTAATTTGTAGTTGTCTCGGGAAACCATCAAAATTGAAAATTGCACCCTAATGTAGTGACAAAATAATTCAACCGCCAATGTAAAATTTCTTTCATTTAATTTAAAGATAACGCTATATGATGAAAGAAAAAGACCAGATAACTTGCATACCGCTAATTTAAAATAATTGGAAACACCAGCGGATAATCATAAAAATAAGACCATAAAAATCATGGGTGAATTTGGTGAAAGAGACTCATAAGAGGAGGGACTATTAGGAATCCTAAAAATAGGTAGGCGCACATGAAGCAACGTATGAGTGTAAGGGAAGCAAAAAAGGTTCTTTTTCTAGGAGAGAGTATTGTGAAGGTGATCATAAAAAGGGAGCCATTTTCAAGGGCTTAAGGTCAATAATTAAATTCTTTTGACTTTGCCTAACCCGATAGGAAATGATATGATTGGTGTAAATGCATGTATTAAGGGGAGCTTGAGTTAGGATAAAGTTAAATGGATTGTAGCTATGATAAGGAGCTGTAATAAACCAATACAAATGGCGATAGTATGTTTACAACATCTTCGACGCATTATTTTCACGTAAGCTTTCACATAGGAATATCCACAACTCAGTATTTGCAAAAGGAATACGTCGAGTATTAACGGAATAATAAAATATTTTTTTTACTTTCTACAACCCTAGGTCAATACAATCATGCCTGAGCTACATAAGTACTCCATCTCCTAGTAATCTCTAATTTTCAAACGCAAAAACATCTATCAAGTTACTCAATGTCTTGAACTTCGATTAACAATTCCATCATAGCATAGGTCTCCTTTTTTGATTGAAATAAGTAAGTGCCTTTAAGATTTACGAACTTCATATATGTTTACATAAAGATTTTCTTTATTTATAAATGGAGAAATTAAATAAGAATAAAAGGGCAAAAGTTTTCTACACCGAGTCTAAAAATATCTATTCAATTCTTAAGTTTTAATAGGAATGAATAAACACTTAAGCGCAAACATGAAATGTTAAAACAAACATAATTTTAATAGAAATTCAATATTTTTGCGTTATGTATACGCATTGTGTGGAGAGGATTTGGCAGGGAATACACGAGTTACCTATAATTTGAGACATCAGTCGTACGCTACTGTATCCTGAAGTATGCATCAAAATCTAATCATTTTTGTCGACTATAGTTGATTCATATTTCTATAATACTTGTTCCAGAGGGACTTTAAAATACTTTAAAATATAAGTAAAAGAAATGGAAGGTACGACCTTAGCCTTGAATTTGAATTCAGTAGCGGATAAATATCATCAGTCTATAACCTCTAATGATATTTGAAATAATTTTGTAGCATGATAACTAGAACAATACAAGTATGAACGTAGAGCTCCACAAAAATAAACACTAGTAACGCGGTGGAACTAAACGTGGCAAGAAACGTTTAATTGACTCTATCCATAACATCAAATAGTGTAATACTGAATACTGATAATGAAACAAATAAATAGATGAAAAAAGGTTTTCAGCCTGTAAAACCTCCTATTTTCTATGGAAATCATTTAACTCATTTTAAACAATTACAATTTTCCATGCTTCGGAAACAAATATTTCCACCACTACGTACGACAGAAATATTGATTTTTCAAAGAGGGATAACAATTTTATGCCCCTTAAATTTTAAGTGGCCGCGTTCAGTCGAATTAGAAGTGTTATGAAGCTTTTTTAGGCTAACTTATGATTTCAATTACTATTACCTTTGATTTTCCACTTTATTGAGGTCACCTGGCCCCAGAAAAACGTAAAAACTATAATTTAAAAACTAAACCCATCAATATAAAAAAGAAAACGAAATACCCAAGTGCTTAAAGCCACCCCAGAGCGCTAAACAATCAAATGCCCCAAACAATCGTACGGCAAACCGTGCCCAGAAACCTTTTTAGTAGTTGCGCACATACATATTATGCCTCTTTTTAGGGAAGTATTATTAAACAATGGATTGAAATACACATGTAGTTCTTTGCAAATAAATTGAAAGCTACGAAAAAAATGATGCGCTACTAATCAGACTGCCGCGAAAAAATGTTTCAGCTTCAACATTAACTGAATAATTATCCTTGGGTTTGGAAAATGCATCAAATTTCCACTCGTATGATGAATTGAAAATTCCACCGGCATAAAGCTACAAGTGTTGTGCGAAAGCAAGTGGTGATTAGCAAAGACGATTTGTTTCTCCACCTACACGCTCAAATTACGACTACCTACCAATTAACTCAAATGTCTGGAAAAAGTGCAATGACTTGTTAGAGGCGTCCCTACCGCCCATTTTACCTTACAGGTATAGTCCCTTCTTAGTTAGCTATTTGTTTTTTGAGCTATTTGCTATTAGTATATAAAGGTAAAGTTTATAAAGCTATTTGTTTTTTTCATAGCGAGCCGATCACCGGTAGAGGAGTTGTTTTCTGCCAAGCGTCCATGTTTGAGCATTTGCTATTGCTAATAACGACTACACACTTCCTGTGCTTCATGTCCTTTAGGTCTGAAATACTTCCTTCAAACAAACTTTTAAATCCTCTGAAGATTCTGAAATTTTATTTTTAAGTTTCATGAGTCATAGACCTCGAAGAGAAATAAATGTTGAGCAACGAATTAATACATTAATGGTAGCATGAGACTTCATTTTATCGGTTTACAATGAAAGATTGATTTTCTCAATCATATAACAAATAAGTATCACCCATGAATTTGCAGTGGTCTGCGTGCCCACTGGCAGGAGATGCTAAGTAACTGGGTATTGAAGATGGATAATTCTTCGACGCAAATAAACATTATGTCCAAAATAAAACCTCTAGAATATCGAAAGACCCGACCTGTGTAAACATTATTTTTGACCAATTTATTGTTAGTAAGTAATTGAGAAATTAGGACGGAGCAATAATTGACTGTTATTAACGCTGTACTTCGACTTAAAGAGCATCGCAAGGCAGTCCAACACAAGTGTTGAAATACACCATTTCAGATTGCTTTTGGCAAAGAAAATACTATAGCAGTCGGATTGATTATCTCTGCGGATTGTTTATTATCCTGATCAATACTTGAGTCAAATAAGCACCTCACTATGCATTAGAAGTGTAGAAACTAGCAAAACTTTCCTGAGATCGTCTCAATAAATTTTTCCTGATCAAAGTTTATAATAAAAAATATTATAATCAGGCTAAGAACTGAGAAGCCCCTGTGTAACTATACAGCACTGCAACTGTCCTCTGAACTTATTTTATAGCGTCAATATTTGTCTTGACAAGACCAGGTGTGTTTAGCCGCACTCCCAGGACGATACATTAAACGATTGCGTAAGACCAATTAATTCAAGGTCCAGAACTGTCACAACCACACAGTGTAGTCACTCAGTCATTTCTTCTTTGAATCCACATTTAACACAAATCACTATGGGATAACAAGCATTCGTGGTTAGCACACGTTCTTATGCAAGACAATTTTCAATCGCCACTTATCGACCAATTAATTCATATTCGATCTTGTGTAAGTGTGAGCATTGGCATCGACACTGGAGTACCAGAACCATGGAAAAGTGAACAAAGCACTCGGTGGACAAAGTGAGCCCGTTTCCAGGCGAAGCACCACACGTTTAAGTGAATCCACATCCAGGTATGAGATTAGCTAGGCAGAGATCACTTAGTCGGCGGGGGAAACTTCCGGTCACTTTGAAGACAAAGAATATTCAGCGATCACAACCATTTGCCGAAGTCCCATCTCCTCATATCTCCTTCCAACCCCATTAGAGTGGAAATATTCAACAGCACGGAAATTAATGCCAATAAATAAATATCAAACTGAAGCAAGGAGTACAATTGTCAAAACGAATTTCGCCACACATAAAGATTCGTGTTATGTATGTGAGAACAAATGAGAACTGAGCTCACTGTTTGCCACTATCTTTTGACGGTGAGACTAATTGTCATGTTAAAAATGTTATAACTACTATGGTAGGTACTGGATCTCCTATTGCTGGGTAAGAACTATAAAAAATGAAGTTTATCCAGAAATGTGTGTTCTTTAAATCTCAATACAACGGTGACCGTTCACATTAAATTTGTAAATCGTTTACTCACTTCTTCTAACCATCCACCAAGTAATACAACATGTGCGCGATGAAAATCATTTGAAAATCTTTCTTCATAGTCTTGAAATTAGTCATTTACATAAGTAAAAAATTATTCACATCAAGATTAAATTTCCATCAGAGCATTCCTAAACAAGCCCTAAAACTGCATTATTTTTCAAAAATTTTAATATTCATCAAAGTTTTTCTGCACTAAGATAAAAGTTAAAACAGCCGTTTTTCTACTAACCGCCAAAATACGCCCAAAACCTTTTTTGGATTTTCAGAAGGATATTTTAATCTTGCAAGCTATCTCGAGTATTTTATTGGGGTAAGGTACTCAAGAGCGACAGGGTAATGAAAGCCATCAATCGAGAGGCAAAGGAAAACATTGCCAAAAGCTGAATCAAGAGTTCCTTATGATTATATACAGTACTTTTGTCCGTGGGTGATTTCTCTAAGTCCACTGATGGCTCTAATTGGGCTAGCATGGTGGAAAAATGAGCTGTAAACTCACTTAAGAAGTGCAGCTGAAACTGCCCCACTGGGGTTAATCCCTGAAAGCTGCTACGTAGAGTGACGACCGCGATGCGGGCGAGGAGCATTTATTTACCGAGGCACCTCACGACTCGTCTCGCCACCCGATAGCACATTCGATTTGCGCCTTTAGACCGGGAGACGTCTCGGGTGAGCAAAAGGCTGGCGAGGCAAGAGTTGGGGCGCGCGAAGCATTCACCATGGCTGAGAGCACAGGAAGAGACAACAAGATCCGGAGAGATCGATATTCCGATTCGGTGAACGAGTGCCACGAGCGAGAAACCATGTTCAAATTCATTATCCCCCAGAATAAACTTCATCGGCGAGAAGTAATTACTATCGTGTTTCTCAGCAATGATTCGCACATAACTGGAAACTCTTTGGTAAGTTATGAAAACTAACCACCGTTCTCTGAAGAGTTTGTGTTTTGATGCATCTTCTCATTTGGCCCGCAATAACCTATTATCAGACATCTAAATAAACGCTTGGAAATTCAGGAAATATTTCAATTTTTTTCCAAAATGGAATGCAGTTTTGGTTTTGTGCTTGGCTGATACTATCAGAGATAATACATACTCAACATTAGACTAACATAACCAACACCAGCGAAATCATTTGAATTAACTAAAGGGGACCATTAAACAAATAAAGAGCACATGCAAAGGGTGTGACCACAGTACTTGGCAAAAGGAGTACATGACTGCAAAAGACTATTCTTATGTCATATGAAGTACAAGGTGTTTTGATAAAGAAAGTTTCTCAATGACCGAAATCTTTACATGTTAGTAAAGGAATTGATTCAAGCATGCTAAGACAACTCAAGTCCTACCAGTTCTAATGGCCACTTTCTAAACGTATATATTCAACATCAAGTGCAATGGCATTAACAAAACATTCTCTACCAAGACATAAAAATCAATCAACACGGTGCCTAAGCTTATGCGGAGATAGCGCACTATGATGCGACTCGGATGCCACGTGATACCAAAATTAACATTCTGTCAGTGGCAACCTAAATATATTTGGCGATCTGCAATGCCACCCTTGGTCTTTTCAAATCAATCCAGGTGTACTATTGCCATCACGCCATTCTGTACGGACCAAATGTCATGCTTATGTTAAAAACAATCGTAAAGCAAAAATCAGAACGAGTTAGAAAAAATATTTTTAAAAAACATAGAGACAAAATTCAATGATTTGTCATAAGATCGCAATATGTCCTTGGCATCGTTAATGAATCATTGAGAGGAGAAGTACTTGGTAGTGAAATTAGCATTGTCACATAGTGTGAACGACACGTAGCAGATAAAATTACCATAATATTTTGATGGAACTAGGATTTGATGATTGAGGGTAAAAGATAGGTAACAATGAGGGAGAATGCTGAGAGAGTAAAAAGTCGAAATTTACCAGCAATTTACTGAACAGGATCCCCTCCTTTTCTGTAAACATTTAACTTTCGCCAGGGAAGTACGGTGAACCATTAGCAAAATACAAACTACGTATAGAGTAGCAAAACACGGAAAAAGCCACAGCATTGGGTACGCGGATTTCGATTTTAGTATGATTAAAGTTAGCAGAGTACTGGTGAAAATAATCCTTCAACTATTTTACTATCTTTAGAGATTTCAGTTAGTACAGAACAACATCCTATTAGAACGCGCTATTCCAACGTCTTCCCCAGTTTTCAATAAAATCGCAGATTGTAGTGATGTAGATTAAGCCACGAGGGATATTTACACTCTGAGAACTCCTTCAAGCGAGGGAGGATGTTTCCATAACCGAAGGACGGCATCATGAAACAAGCCGCTGCTCCGCGACACCAACGAACAGGGTTCGTCGCAACATTCCTTCAAGCACCGACGCTGGATTCGCGCGTGACAATATTTCCCGCGCGAAGCACGTGGCTTTTATTGTCGTACATAACATGCCGCGAGGAAAGGCGAGGGTATCGGGCCGCCAGCGGTCTATTCCCCTCGGGGGGTCGGGGGCGGGCGAGGGGGCGTCCAGGGGGGCGGCAGGCATGCCTTGGTGGGGGGAATTTTTCTGCCATGCGCAAAAAGTTTCTCAGAAGTTGGGCTCGCGAGGGAAAACTTGGCCTGACTTTCCGACTTCGTTTTATCGGGAGGCGGGTGCGGGGAGAGGTGGGTGCCGGCCGGGCCGCGTCCCGCTATTGGCGCGGAACTTCCCGCCGCGCCGCGCGAATCGCCACGAGAGACGCACCACGAAAAAATTTTCGGGAGCGCGGCATGGCACTGCACCCGGAGGCCAAGCGATGATTTTGATTGACAGAGAAGGTATTAGAGTTGTCATCATCGTCTCACCTCGGCCGCTTCGTCCCACGAACCGGAGGTCGTTGAACTTGGCCACTTGGTTCTTCATGACCGCGGTGCAATTCCTCAGCTCGGCACAGTAGTTCTCATCGTTGCCCGCTTTGACGGTCACTAGAGTGCCGTCGTCTACGCCACCCAACGCGACCACCTTGAAGGCCACCGGGAGGGTCTTGTTGGAGCGCCAGTGAGGCGGCAGCACCGTACACACGAAATGAGGGCTGCCGGTGCGCACCAGTTCACCGGGGTGCTCGGACAGGATCTCCCCGAGGGCCCTCTCCGCCAGGACGTCCGACGTCATCTTGGTGTAGCTGTCATTGAAGGAGGAGGCGCTCGTGTCGGCCGTGGGGTGCATCTGGTCATCGGAGGCGGAGGACGTGGCCGAGGCCGAGTCCTGGCCGCCGCCCGCCACCGCCGCCGCCTCCCCACCGGCCGACGACCCGCCTCCGCCGCCGCGGTGGCCCACGAACGCGGGCTTGGCGGCCTCCGCCTTGGCGAGCGAGGACCAAATGGTGACGTCGGAAGCAATCTTGGCCGGCGGGTACGAGAGGCTGCTGGTCCCGGGCACCGGCACCGCGCGGGCGAGGGGCCACGGTGGAGAGGCGTGCGGCCCGCCGGCGGGCGACGGCGGCCCCTCCGCAAAGCTGTCGGCCGACGAGCTCTCGTCCCCGGAGGACGCAGCGCGCGAGAAGAGGGCCTCCGGTGGCGTCTCCACTGGGCCGGCTGCCCCCTCTGGGTGACGCCGCGAAGCAGCGGAGCCGGCGGAGGCGAGAGCGCGTGGGGCTTTGTCCCGCCCGCAGAGGAGGGTGTCGACGCGCGCGGCGGCGGAAGGCCTCGGAAGGCGGCTGTCCCACGCGGGCTTTCGCCGAGGGCGCAGCCGCGTTCTCTGGGGGGGCGGGAGGGAAGCTGCGCGTCGGACACGACCCCTCAAAGCCTTCTGGCGGGACTCGCAGCCGCTCGCTACGGCACGCGCAGGCACACACACACGCAGGCAGCGCACTCACACACGAGGCGCGCGTGGCCCAGAGCGACTCAATTTGCCGGCGCTAGTCAGCCGAATGCCAACAAATAACACAATCGCGCGTTAACGAAGAGGCGAGCATGTGCGGAGGAGGCAGTGGGGTGGGGCCGGGGTGGGAAACGACGCAGGCTCGGGAGCTGACGTGGACACGAGGGGTCCCACCACGCCCCCCCGCGAGCAGTTCCACCGCCGCCCCCGCTCCCCGGCGGCGCACGCCCGGCCCCCACTCACACATACATGCACGGCCCCCGCCCCCTCGTCCCGCTGCCCCCCGGACCCTTGGGGCCGGGCCGCACCGAGCGCATCCGAACCGAAACGAACGCCGCCGGACCTCATCACCACCCCCCCTCCCCCCCATATTGGGTATCTCTCCGCTAGGCGGGCAAATGGGGCGAGAGCCAAAGGGTTAAGGGACGGGGCCCCCGCCGTGCCCCATGCTGTCCCGCCCCCAGGCGCACAAGACGCAGTCCCGAGGGGGTTACAATAAAAACTCCGCGGAATGACCGCGGTTTCGGGGGAGGGGGCGAACTTGAGCGGCGAAACGGCCAGAGTGTTTTCAGATGCGGCGCACGCAGGTTTTTGGCGAAACAAATCGATCGCATTAAATGAGTAGTTGCCGCGAGCTGGAAAACTAGAGGATTGAGAGCGGGACACCTTTTCCGTTGACCCCGGCTCACCCCCTGCCCCGCTCCCGCTTTTGACCAATCTCTCCCTCTCTCTCGGCCGAGAGGAGGGGAAGCGTTTAAAAGGGGGAATGTGTTTTTTCTTTTAACGGCCGCCGCCTCACACACTAATATATTAAAAGTTAGGCAGATTAGCCGCCTGGCCGCCACGAACAGGAAAAGCATATTTTTTTCAAAGAGCTCCCAAACAATAAATATTTTTCCTCTGTAATGAGGATCCTTTATTTCTTTTCGAAATTTACTCGCCCGCCGCGGGAAGCAAGTCAGAAGCGCGACGCCTAGCGATGTGGTATCGCTTCCAGCCTCAGCTATGGATGGTAATTTTGTCCTTGAATTTTAAGCCCGGCCTCGACGTCGCGATATGACGATGTGCTCATGGTCACAAACGAAAGAGACGTGAATAAAATACACTCTCAAACTAAGCTTCAACGAATAAAATCCAAATCCAGGCTGCGTAGCGTTTTAAACGAAGACTAGAAAAAGTTTGTTGGTGTATCTCCCTTTTTTAAATGCACCACAAAAAAGTATGAATGATAAAGTTTTAAAAGCGACTTCTAAAAGTTTATGGCTGTAACTCCTTTTTTTAATGCGTAACCAATGAGAATGCTGCTACTCAACTTGTGCATTCTCCAAAACCGAGGTATCCAACTATAAATTAACTGGTGTGAAGATGAGCATTATCACGAAAATTCGTGACATAAAACTGTTCTATTTATATTAGCGAAATTTTCCAGCATAACCATTAATTCTGTCAGAAGTCAAACGAGGAGATGGACCCCTGTGTAAAAAGAACGTAAGAAGACATAAAAAAAGGTTACAGATGATGCTACCAATGTCTGGAAAATTCATCTCGCTTTGCTCCCGTCATTGATTACTCTCAATGCCAAGGCGCATTTTCTCTCTCTCTGTCTCTCGAAGGGAAGTCGCGGCACACGGAAGACAGGCCACGACGAGCATTTCCCTTCCCGCTATTCCTTCCCCACGCCCTCGGTCTTGATCCGGCCCGCCTCTCCGAAATCCGAGAGAGCAATTCCCGAGGCCCGCGAACGCATTCGACCCGAGCGACGCGAGAAAGCGGCCCGGGACGTTGACGGCGACCGTGGCTGCCTAAGGTTCTCCACCCCTTTGTTCACCACGGGGGCGGGGTGGAGCCACTCGACGGCAGCAAAGGAATCCGCCGCCGCTCGTCGGAAGGGGCGAGGAAAGACCCCCATTCGATGGGTGATACGCCGCGCCTCGGGTCTCGAGTTCCCTCTCACTCACAAATAAACAGCTGAACGAGGGGCGCGAGTGGTGAGGCTCCTCAGCCCCATCCCCCTTTACTTCCCCGAGGAGTGGTGGGCCATGCTGGGCCCGATCGCTGGGGGAAAAACTTCTTCGGGGGTGGGATCGTCCCTCGGAGGTGGAGGCGGGAGGTTTCGCCGGGATGAGAGCGAGAATGCAAGTTTATTTTGGGCAAAATAGAGAGAGCCGGCCTCGTCGCGGCCACTCAGAAGGATGGCGATGGTAAGAATGTCGGAATCGAACGGGTCGAGCCTTGCTCGTGGAAGGGAATGATTCGAAATCGGGTTGGCAATTGAAAAGCACCAGCGATTGGTGCTTAGCACTACTGAGTATTTAAGGGAGTGGTTACTGAGCTTCAAGCACATAATTGAACAATTTACACGAACAATTTATTGCCGCGTTGGTTACTTGAATGCAAGAGTTAACATAAGGCACGAAGTTCTCCGCAGGTATCTAACATGAAATTCGTAAACCGGTTCGTTATTTTCCATAGCTCATCTATAATATTGTATTCCATTTCAATGCGATAGAAATGACTGATCGGATTTGCTTGTTTAGCTTCTTATTTTTAAACGCGAAATTTTTTTATAAGGATTTGTAACATTGGTGGCATCATTAAATAATTAACCATTTTTATCCGATTCCCATTTCGCTAACATCGTTTATCGTCGGTATCGTATGCATCGTTCGATTGCTTGAAGATTTTAAGTGGGATTTATTGAGCTCATTACATTTAGCACGATCCTAGTGTACCAAATTTCATATTGCAAAAAATGTAAAAAAAAAAGTGAAAAAAATATCCCAGTCATTCCGCACCACTTATGCTTTCATCCTAATCCATCCCTAATGTCGATATTTAGTAATTACTGACAATGTCAGGCACGTCAATATTAAAAAATGCCGGCATAACAGACCTTGTACGGAACGAACCAAAAGTTGCACCGCCTATCGTCGACCTATTTCCTGGAATTAATCCAAGCGAACTAATAGAGACAGAGTCCGCCTTTCGGCGAACTTAGGCCATTCACGAGGCGAGCTAAAAATAAAGCCACTCGTCGCCAAACTATTACTCGAAACAATACGAGGAGTGAATTGGAACCGCATATCGACACAATAAAATGGGTCTCATCGTCCGCGAAATATTCACCACACGAAAGTGGCATCGCCTGTCGGTGTAGTAAATGCCGTCATTTTCTGCATCAACACGCAAGCTATTACCCGAAAGCATCTCAAGCTGATGGAGTGAGCGGCGGATATTGGATTTTACTTTCATAATGCACGAATCAGAGCCGGGGGCAGAGGATATATCGCTTAATTCGCTAAATAAACAGTGCCACCCGAACATTTCATTCGCAAGTCGCGTATCTCTAAATGCGGGTTCCACCTTTAGTTGACAGTATCAGATCAATTGAACTTCCCACAACACACAGATCTAATAAGAGACAATTACCGTAGAGTATCATTATTGAATATAATTTCAATGGTAATAAATACCAATCCTTTAAAGTTTCTCAGGTATTAGCAAACAACTGCAGTAATTTAAGTCAAGGTGCACCCGTTCAAATATGTGGTGCAACAGTCGGCTTTTCGCGCTACAATTGAGTAATATAAGTTAAAAATGTTTATTATTCGACTAATATGCGCATATTATCCGCGTCTTTCTTTTATTTTCCAGCATTTACGCATATCTCCAGCAAAAATGGTAAATTTTAAACGCCGCAAAGGGTAACGTGGAATTCCTTATTTGTTCGGACACCTTTTGTGGCTGAAGAAAACATCAAGAGCTGTGGAATATTTTCAATCCCTCTTTAGTATTGCACGGCAATTTAAGATACTCGAATGATACTATAATTCTTGAATTGATATCTGAACGACTGAACACGTGAAGTGAAATCGTCAATTCTAGCCTCACTATAGATTATACATACCCTTGTTCTCTTATACTCACGAGGAAGTGATTTTTGCTATGCCCAGTTTTACAATGCCTCGTCAGCTCTCTCCTTAAGTAGACGTGAACATTTTATGTGATTACTGACAATTCTGCATTTAGGAAAAAATTCACACTCTCTGAGTTATAAACATTCTAAGCGTAATTCAAACCGCTTATCAAACCCCGAAAACACTTATAGACACTTCGTTTAAGCCGGGGAAATTTGAATTCATTTGATTTGAATACGTAAAGGGACTGACACCAGCATCAAAGCTGTACGAGGGGAGCAATCGGATTCAAACTTTAGTGTTCCCTCGAAGGGCAGGGGCTTAACCCCGTCAAAGAATCGATTATTTTCACATTTCCCAGGAATGAGTAGACCGTATGGAATATCGTGACAAGTTCAACCTTCGCCGTCTATGCTCACTGCGGGGAAGCAACACTTAAGGCGTCATCGCGTACCCTGCATTTATGTGGAGCTGGAATTCCGCAATAATTTACTTAAAACGATTTTATTTTTTGCTTCAAAACAGACCACATTCTTGGAGTTAAGTCCCAAAGGATTAAGACATACCGGTGCTTAAAGTTAAAAACATCCACAACTATAGGCAATACTTTTAGCAATAATGGCACTCTTTCGGGAGAAAACCAAGACCGCCTTTAATTCTGTTATAATAAACGGTTCTTGGCAAGATTTCGTTTCAACATTAAGAAAACTAAAGATAACGGTTTGTACTGCCCGCCATTTATTAGAAATAAAGTCCTTTAAACGATTTGGGTTAGTTTTTAATTGTTGAAACTTGAAAATCAGGTAAATCGTTGAATCGTTGTGTGAGTTTTTGTACTTCAAACAAACTCGACAGAACAAAAACTTCTTACTTTACTTCGTCAACGGTTAAACAAATCAGTAAATATTGAAGATCAACTTCTGGAAACAAAATAGCCTCTAAAAAAAGGGAGCTAGTCTCATATAAAACAATCAGATCTTCACCATTTTTCTCGCACTGGCTCAAAAAAATTAGGACTTCAAACCTTCTGGTGATAATAAGGGAGGAATTTGCAGCACATTTGGCTGAACTATATTCATCTGATTATTTCTATGGCAATAAAAGCACTGCAAATGAATATTGTACCATTACAAGGATAAGTAAAAATGGGAGTATCTCACTAAGTTTTAAAACCAGCACTTGAGAATACACATTAATGCCTGGGCCAGAATTACACCGCTCAAGCCATCAGCGCGATGACTGGACTGGAGCTGCCCTCGACGTCGCCGAGTGCGGCCACCGAAATTAAACCCAACCGGCTATCAATGCGTCGGGAATAAAACCCTTCAGCCTTCGGGAATCGAATCCCGGATCCCAGCGAGCGAGGGCGATGCACCCCCATCCCCCCACGAACCAATCCGATAGCCGGATGAAATGGAAGCGAGATGGGGGGGAAAAGGATGGCTCCGTTGGGGGGGACGGACGCCCTCCATCCGTGGAAAGGGGCGGCAAATGGACAGTGGGTATGCGGAAGGGGCGAGATGGGAGGCGAAAGGGTTAAGCAGGGCCGGCGGCATTAGAGAGTGGAGCGTGGGGGAGCGAGGGAGAGTACGAAGGGGGGGGGCGAACGTGTTCGGAACGACGGGACGAGGGGACGAGCGAGGGCAGGCTCATTTGCGAGAGAACGGCCGGTGGGGCGTAATGGCATGGGGAGGCATTCTGTGCTCGCCCCCAAGACGCGTCCCGGCCCGCGGGGCGGAACTGAATGGGGGGGCGAGTGAGATGGGGAGCGAAGCGGGGGCGGGGGAATAGCGGGGGGATAGAGAAGGGTGGCAGGGGGCCCCTGGACAACGCCGCGGACGCCGACGGCCGACGCTCGACGCCACGCTGTCCAGCAGAAAGGGATTTCGGGCTGCACCCACCCATCGCCCATCCCCGACTCACAATTACTTGTTTCATTCATTCAGCGCTGCATTTATTACGAGGGGTCACCCCAGCGAAACCCCGTTCTTCAAAGGCGAAGCATAAGCATTTCATATGGTCTGAGGCCATTCTTTAAGCCGTTTTTCAACACCTCAAAATCGTGTTGCGATAGCTGTATTACTTGGTATAGTAGCAAGGCATATTCTCCGGAATTAGTTCCCTGATCTTATGCAGTTCATTTTTGGAGGATGGTCAGTAATTCCCTTTGAGGAATTCCGCGATGTTCATTACTTTCACTCACGACTCGTTGTATGTATATACATACAACCAACCGAATCTCAATTCTCATCAACTGAAAAGATGCGACACGCATTGTCCTCTCCAACTTCTCTTCCTCTTTCTTTCCATGCGGGATCTCACAACACTTTTCTCCGATGAAGCTCATGCATTGATTATAAAAGTTCCCCAGACGCAAGCCCGTTTTTCACGGCAAAGAATACGCATTTTAAACAGCAACACCTTAACACCTCCAGTTGAGTAATGATAGCGGCATTCCTAAACGAAGCGAATCGCCAATTCATATTTTTTCGGTTCAAATAACAGGATTTCATTGAGTAGACCTTTCGCGGATGCTCTGCCCTTGGCCATGACGGATTCCGCGCCTCAAATCACCCGCAGCCCCGGGGAGCAGCCGCGTGGACAAGGGAGCCGGTACTCCAGCGCTCCCCCACCCACGCAAAAGGGGCCGACGGGAAGGGGAGAACCCTGCCAGGCCGTTCAGGGGTCTCACAATTGCTTGTTTCCTTCATCCAGCAGAGCATTTATGACGAGGGTTCCCCCACGCGATCCCCTTTTTTAATGGCAGAACATAAACACTTAACATGGTTCGAAGACATTTTTCTACACGTTCAATGGTGTTGTGATAACATCATTCTACCCTTGAAAGTAAGTGAACAACTCACATGTTTCAGTGTTAATTTCTACACCTCGCATAATGAACATTTTTTCAAAGCTATGAACTGTGTAGTTATATGTTAGACATGTGATAATTTTTATATGCTGTCTTTATGCCAACTGAGGTGTCGTTCTTACAGTTGACTGACCCGCTTCATACTTTTATGAGAAATCTTTAAATAAATAGGTAAACAGCATCAACTCACCGATTGTACTCTTCCAAATCACCTTCACTCATTGGACTCCTGACTCATACAGGTATTACTATTCAACATTGACGTTGGTCGGCCCTAATGTGCTTTCTTAGGCATAACACAGCTTCAACGTGATTGATCTTTTCCCTTGTTTTTAGGATATCGAATGCACCGTCACTAACTCATTTCTTTTTCTTTTTTGTCAAGAAATTGTAATTGCTACAACTAAGTTACGCCTTCCGCAGCAATTAAAGATTTTTGAATTTCATTGCGGAGTATGTTCAGTATTTGAATTTGGAGGACTTATTTCATCACAGAATGGATATTTTATATACCCTCAATTCAACAAATGGCGCTGGTAGGATTCCGATCCCGTAGGACATATTAGTCTGAAGCGTACTTGCTCCGCATATAAGTTAAGGAGCAAAGTTTAGGACACGATCCTCGACGTGTCTTGCTGAAATTTTTACTGCCTCGGGAGGTTTGTCACGTTGAACCGCTAATTCACAGTAATACCACTATCAACTCGATATCAAATTTGGTGTCTACACTGATATCATCGGTTTCACCATGCGCAAAGGAGAAATTATTAAAATGATTACTACTTCATTTTGCGAGTAGAAAGTTAATTAATGGCTTTTATGATTAACTGTACTAAAATTTTGCCCTTGTAAAAGGTCTATTCGCAATAAAACATCTCTGGAATAAACTACTAGACCTACTAATACCTAGGCGCGTATGACATCTAAATTTGATGGGGATTAGCTCCATGCAAGGAAGTAGTCGTCCTTACCATTTGAATTGCATTGAATGTGCATGTAAATTCCGCAAAATAAAAATAGACAGCAAATGGACATTAATCTTAGGATGTTTTAAAATTTAATGATAGTTATATGAAAGTGTGAATTCATAACTCTATAAAATGAAAAAGATATTTAGTTTCGGGTCCTTTATCAGATGATTCAAATGACTTCATGCTTTTGCACTAAGGGAACTATTCCGTAAAATGCACGTGAATGAGACAGACATTTCTCACACGTTAATGTACCACGCTAGAGAGAAGGTAATATTCATAGTTGAAAATACCTTGGAGGGGTAATATATTCTTTGCCTTGCGAATGAAGTACAGCGTAACTGTCAGCTCTCATATGTTTGAATACCTTTGTCCTCAAACAATATCTGGCATCAAGCAATCATTAATACCTTACGCTAGAAAAAGATATCGTCTTTTGTTTATCTTTCCATTTTTTTACTACATGACCTACATTTCACCAACTCAAATCTACATTTTTTCCAAGATAAATGATTCTCAACGTGGAAGGTACGCCGCCGAACGCTCATCACATCTAGTTACCACGAAGCTATTATAATTGATCGTCCAATTATTAGGTATGGATTTCCGGAGGATGCAGGTTATTTTTACCCGTTATACGCAAGTAATAAGACCACCATAGCAATTACCACTCTCAATGATATGATTAAAACTCGGTGACTATAGGCCTCAGACCTCCAGAATTTCCCCCACTGTTCTTGTCTCTAGGCTCTGAGAAACATTTAGCAGCAAAATGAATCAAACCCTCAGCGTTGACATGAATAAAGAAAGATAAAGGGACTTAGAACGGTGAATAATCCATGGCTGCAAAAGGTCTTTGAGCCGCGGGTGCATATTTCCTCGGCCAATTGCTTTTCATTCTATTATGTGTCAAACATTTACACTGATTTCACTGCCCCTCTCCATAAACCCACCAACTCTCTTCATCCACCTTTCTGTTCATGCTTGGATTACCTAATCACCGCAAGATTGATCAAATATATCTCTTATTATACTCAACCTTTTTCTTCAATCAATACGTTCAACTTTAAGTACTTATTTTCTATCCCATTCATATAATTCTACATCGAATTTCATCACCAATACTTGACGTATCATCTAAGAAATTAGAATTCAGACGCTGTTTCTGCAACAATTCCCAGTAGTAATGAAGCCGATTTCGAGTCCATCTCAATCGCCCAGATTTATGCAGAATCTCTTGGACCGTTCACATGATGTGCTTGACCACAGCCTGTGAGATGCTGCTTGAGCTATGTGTTAGCAATGAAAATAATTCCTTTGGTCTTACGCAGTTTTAGCCTTAGTCATCACCACTATGCAATTTCCTCACCGAAATCATCCTTCGTGCCCAAGCCATGCCCTTTACAACACCCCAATCTCATCATCCCACCGACGGGTTTCGTATCACGATGTGTCAGCATTTTGCAGAAATTATATCAGCATTTTATTGCACATATTATATAATCTAGAGCTTTTCAACAAAACAAGAAAAATGAATACGTGTTGGTAAAGAATATAACTCAGATGAAAAAGGTCTTTTGGTCACTGCTGGTCGAGATTTATAAAACAAATTGCGTTTATCTGAGGAACAAGTGTCACAAAATAGCGCAGTGACGAACACCTACCTCTTCATGATCCACACATAATGCGGCCAGTGCAATAGTGATGCGGCCTGACGGCAATTTTGCGGTTATTCCACCTTGTCTAATGTAAGGTGAACGTCGGACTAATACCACTCCTTACGTATATCAGACAACGGTTATTGTCCACTAGGTGGACTTCAATCCAAACCCTGAAGAGGCACATTGACTGAAATGGAGTCCAGGTTTTGTATTGTTAGTTGTTATACGTATTTTTTGTAATGCATATCAATGTAGTAGTAGCAATTAAGTAAAAGTTATTTGAAATTGGACAGAATCGACCACAAAAATCACATTGCCGTCCTATCTTGCTTCTGAGAAATAAATATTTCAAAGGAATAGACAATACTATTATTTCACTTAAGCCTTTTCCTAAGAGGTTACTCCTGCGTGCCCCTAACCCAAGGTTGAAGATTCCGGATGGTGATCAGCGACTGAGGTCACATGCACCGGTACGACTATGACGTGCCCGGTGCACGTGACCCAACAGTCGACTGTGACGGTTGAGAGGGAAGAAGTGCATAGGGTAGAAGTAATGACGGCGGTGATAAATGGGCCAATCGGCACAAGCCTAAAAGGAAGGAGCCTTCGGGATCTCTATTTAACGGCCGACCTGACGGAAAGAGACCTCCATTTGAAATCCTCTCCATACAGATCTCAAACAATGATCTGGACTGCAGTTATAAATTTGGCCACTGCCAGAATTCAAACCCGAGCCAATATATTGCGAAGCTGAACTTTGTCCCTTATATTATCCCCCAATTAGAGCAGATCACTTGAATTCAGTTATAAATATTGAAATAAAAAAGAAAGATATGCAATAAAAACAGTTACTTGACATTCGAGTGATACTTCATTAGGATGGCAGTCGGTAAAAAAACTTAGTAGCGGCATTTTCAACCCGAGGAATGACTGCTAACTTTTGTTATTTGACATTGAATTACATGCCAATCCCGGAAAAGTAAGCTCTGCGTTTTGTTTATCCAGAAGACAGGGAGTAGTATAATGCAAACTTTGATGAGGACAAGTACATGAACCCGTAAGAAAAATGATTGAATCACATTCACAGCCAAATATAACACGAAATTTCAGAGGGAATCGCTTAACTTAAAGTAATTTAAGAAAATTTTTGACAGCGACGCCTATGAAAACAAAGGTACGTTCACGAAGAGACTAGAGCTTAGGGTATATTTTTGATTATTTGTCCAACAGCACTACGATATAAATATTTTTTACGCCTATTTCTTTATGTTTATTGTGTAATAGCAATGTGCTGAATGCGAATATTTCAGATATTTTATTTTAGTATTTTTTTAAATATCGATATTTTTCCATATTTTGACACAATGATTTTTTTAGACCAAATTTAAAGATTAGTAATTGAGGAATGCGGTAATCATTTTCACTCTAACATGAACCACGAGGAAAAATGAATCAGGGGCATTGGGACAGTGCTTTGATAGGGGACTATATGCGAGAAAAAAAGGTCAAAAGAATATCAGAGAGAAAACCGATCAGATAGATCTTTGAATGAATGGTGATGCATGACAAATTATTATTCTTCATTATTTTTGCACTTATCGCAATCAATTTTTGAAGCACCGAATGGTAGATTTTTCTATGTGCCCCTACTTTCTCTGGGCATGTGATACAAGTTGCCTTCAAGAAATTTAAATAGTTGATAATCACATCCAAATTATTGATCATAAAGAAATTCCACTTTTATATACACAATCAGCATCAACAAATCAAGAAATAAACAAAAAAATAATATAAACAAAAACTCAAATTTTGGGACTCACTGAAATCATAAAAACCTCGGGCAGAGAGTTTGAGAGTAAGGCAATGAGAAAAATTTTAATATTTAGTACATCTGAGGGCATGGTTTATCTTCCCAATTTTTTTACGGCTTAAATTCTAATAAATGTTTATATCATCAGGCTAATTGGATTCTTGGGCTAAAACTTACCTAGTCTGCGTCACATTCATTTATTATCTCAGCTAAGCTCTGATTATATTCATAAATTTCTATCGCCCCTGCTATACTGTACTTGGAGCCACAGTGCTCCACCAACCTTGTATCTCCTCAAGTCTCAAGATAAAAGCTTCTTGACTTGACCCAGATGCAATGTTTTCGCTCTCCCCTTTGAATATAGCTCTTTGTACCTCGAGTACAGCCTCCCAGTTCTCCTTATCTCAGTAATTTCCATTTTATGGCTGCATTGCTCATTCTACCACATTGCCATCTTCCAATTGTATTTTCATCAATACCAAATCCTTAGTTATCAAAATATAAACTTAAAGAGAAGATACTAAAATTAAGAATATCTAGAACGAAGATTAAAAATAAGATTAAGAATATCCATAAAGAAGGATTAAAAATATCCAGTTACGATAAGGCAATGTTATCAAGTATAAAAATATGATAAAGTAAGCTGCATAAGTTCATTATAACAGAGATACTACTAAATGCTTACGGTCGTATTCATATATTTCGGATAAATCATGAGAGTACGGCGACTAACTTAGTCGGCTGCGAATAGCCGTTAGTCGTATAAATTTACAATTGATATGTTATATATTAATGAATTTTTTATAAAAATGGTGTTCGTGGATTCTTTTCAGCAAGGCACCAGGGGATAGTAACTTAAAATACTACAATTGTCACCATCATAACGGAGTAAATAACTGTTGGTAGCGGCTGCCCATAACACAAAGAAGCAATGCTTGGCAACACTGCTGGAAATAGAAGCAACTAGCTTCTAAGGACGTGAAGTCATACATTAATCATGTTTGATTAAATACTTCAACAAATGCAAATTAAGGTAATAAATGAAATCTTTATCCATATACAGCAAGTATTAATATATACCTATTTATTCCATATCCTAAGAAAATCTTCGCGGCCATTTACCTTTGAAGTGTATTTTGAATCTTATGTTAAAGCATAAACCAACGAATTTAACACTTTTAGCTGTCCATATCGTTTAACTTATAAATCACTTTGAAATATAAATCACTATTCCTACATAAGGAGTAAAAATCCAATCGACATTTTTTGGATACGTCAGAGCAATATCTAGTTTCTTTGATTATACTTTTTTCTATGATATCCCGAAGAAAGCTTCTTTCCTTTGTACTTTTTTATTCGATTCATAAATGTATAATGAATCAGTTAATTGATAACGGACGACCAAAAAACAGTACCAATATCGTGAATTTAAAAAGTAATGTTCATTCTACAGAGGTGTTCCAGTAAAATACTCGAATTATAACGTTCTCATCTTTAATCGCCTATTGTTATTGAAGAAAAAATCAAGAATAATACACTATTCATCAACTTCATTCTTGCCGTATACAGTAATACAAACCACAAACTTGCACATATACTTATCAAAATGACTAATTTCAATTGGTCGCACATTAGCTTAACTGCATAAAACTATAACTAACTGCAAATAATTGCACAAAATAAATGTATCTATAACATTCAAGCACATCATACATGTATACAATAAACATAATTTTGATTATGGACTACACGCAGCATATCCCGAAGCAAATTTTTAAAGATACCGACAGAGATTTTGCTCAAAGGTAATCACCGTCCTGTCACCCAAAAATAAACAACCATAATATTAGCCACGAGAAAATGGCTAATAACAACCATTTTCACTGAAAATGGAACAGATTTCACATTATCAGATTTAGCCTTCCCCTTGAATATGATTACTGCACGCGGTACAGCAGACAGTGTCAAAATTTTATCCGAGATATTTTTCCATTCACGAGTCATATTTCAGCATTAAAAAAGCGCAACTGGTTTCATACCCCCGTTATAGAGCACGTAATACAAAAGAAGATGCTATAAACTGCTGAAGTGCTGAAAGCAACGCCTTTATTTAAAAAAATATAATCCATAAAACGCTCCAAAACCACAGGGAAGACAAAATCGAAAGGAAACATGAATATACGAAATTATAAAAACATATTTTCCATTATTATTATTACACGCACAAATTGCCTACAATTCGTAAAGGAAACAATTATATGTATTTGCATCGATAAAAGATATATATTTTGAACGACACCACAAGAATTATTTGCTCGGGTGAATTACTCTAAACCACCTCACTTGTCGCAAGCTACGACAACTAGTAGGTACTGGGGCTTAAATCCGTCAGCTGGGGCCACAGAAAACTTTACCTTCTCTCGAGTTCCCGGGGAAGGGTTGACTCTCATTTAGCTGGAACCGAACTCGGAATCCGAGCCTCAGCGTCGACCCCTCACCGCGGGCAGGTTATGGCACCAATTAACCAGCCGCTCTATGGTTTATAACATTTAAAAGTTAACACAAAAACCAAACATTATGCTCGTACTTTTATTTCACTAAACACGCTGACGAAAATGGTATTTTAACCGCTGTTTTACAATTGATATTAACTATTTTACTTGCTCTAAAAAATGCCGCATAAATGTACGTAACCACGTAACTGAATTGCGTATTCTAGCCATTCTTTGGTAAGAAAAACCGGCTATAACTTCCACGGTTTTCATCAGAGCCATGCAGCAAATATGAACAACTTTCGTGCATATAACATAAAATAGTTATCTTCCTTAACTGTTACCGGCAATCAGCGACAGATATAAGACGTCCGTGTTTTTCTGCGTAATATTAAAAATGATCGGTTTTATACAGCTGCAAGGATATGGCACTAGGGAGCGGACATAACTTAAACATTGATTGAATAAATTTAATATCCATTTTATGTGATTTTTTAAAAAGATATTGATTTGATGATATTGGATTTTAACCATAGAACAGGGTTGAAAACATTGAACGATATCCGACCCCTTGGTGGTCGGATGGGTCGGTCGGAGTGGAGAGAACTCGGGCGGTTCTAGTGTTAAACCTTACGCAACACTTTAGAACTTACCAATTTAACCCTAAGCAGAGCGGAGAGGAGACACGACCAGAAGAAAACTATAATCTAACTAGTAGGGACAGCCACGTCTACAACTTTGACCAAGTATGCTTCTTCCAATCCTGCGAAGCAGATTTCCATTCAGTTCAGGAGAAATATCAATCTTTGATGCGTTACGGACAGCTTGTCCTTCAACAAAGTATCGCATTCAAAAATTTTAGCCACGTTTTTTCTCTTAGTGAAAATAAACTGCATTCATTATGGGTGTATTCAGTTGATATGCCAAGTGGAAATAAACGCGAATCCTAGGTTACTTTAGCGGTTCAATTGGAAGTAGTTTGATGCTCGACACCGTTAATGGCAGCAAACTTTTGGTGTTTATTCAATTTCCCTTCTCGTATGTTCGCGGCTAGTACGATAAAACGAATAGAGGACTTAGTAGTCAATAATAATGAGCTCAATTTGTTTAAGGAGCATGGAAGACGGAATTGAAATGCAATACAGCGTTCTTCTGGATGAGCCACAGAATGGACTCAACAGTTCGTTTACAGCAAGTGGGACATCAAACGTTGACGGAAATCGCAGGCATCGGATGCCAGGAAAAATGTTTTCCCGCCGCCATCCAGCCAGAAAACAAGTTCATCGGGTGCAATGGATTTCATGGCCACTGACTTTAATATCACGCATGCGGATCCCAGCCGGTGTATTTTATTTCTTAAACATTACCGCAAAACTTTAGTGATTTAAAGGAGAATAAAACCTAATCATGACCTTAAGAAAGGGCGTTTTACTAATCATTTTGTAATTATTTCAACTTTTTGTACATCCTTTAGGAGTAAGTTGCTTCAATAATCTCGGGAGAGTCCGAATGCAGAGGTCAAGTACAACAAGGAGGCCTAGTCAGTAAGAAGGGTGTTACTGTGGAAACGGCGAAAAGGGAGGAAAACCCTGAAGTTGGAATTAAATAACTAAATATTCCAGGGGTTCACGATTTAATATCCCATCCAACGTCCGCTTTCGACTTCGACCCCAACTTTAGACGAGAAACCTAAGAACACCTAAAATATGTCATTTAATAATTGGAATTAAATTAAAGATGATTATTGTGCGATGGTATTAAGCATAAAATGATTAAAGTCACCGTAAACAGTTTAAAAATTGTGCATGAGGCAATTTTATTATAAGAAAAACGAGATACCGATTAGACTCGATACATACAGCTCAAAATTATACATGTTAAAAATAAAAAATTAAGTTTTACCACAAATAAAGTTGTAAAAAAGTTTTTAAAAATGCCATTGATGTGATAAAGCATTTGCTACTATACCCGCCACCGAAGGGGGACAGAGCCAAGGAATAGCAGCATTTGTAGAATTGCGCTCCCGTTGAGCTTAAATTCTATCTTACACACCATACACTTAACTTTGCCTTTCAGTTCTATTAAGTATTCCCACGCACCACCGTTTCAATACATTTCCGGTGTCACATACCACACTATAGGAAACAAACCACGCACCGGCGTCAAAACTCAAAAATGAGCCTACATTTGCCATCGGCATTCTTTCTCGCTCTATATATTAAGTCGATTAATAAAAATATTTAAATAGTTGATAAATGATAAATGATTGATAAAAATATTTAAATTATCTGTCTTCATCTACAAAATATTATCAACTAAAACCCCGGATTACCTGTGTAGTCATATTATTAGAAACCAGAGTGATCCAGGCAGACAATTAAGAAAAAGAAGACGATTTAAAATTCCAAGGTGTAGAACTAATGTGTGCCAGTTATTCATAATACATTCTGGCCTAATAATATGGAATGATATTCCTGACAATATAATTAAATCAAACAATGTACATAAATTTAAATCGGAAATGTTATCTTTCTTGCATAAAAAATATTATTGTAGCGCAGTGTGAATTTCATATAATACTTCATTTTTTTTGTTAATTTCTATAATTATCCCTCTCGACCATACTAATTGTTTATATATTTTATTATCTTGCACTATAATAATTGTAAATATTTTTGTATTAATGAATGTATGAACGTTCATATATTTGGGTACACTTGTTCTATATGCTTATTGAATGTTAATATTTGTTAACTGTAGTGTCCTGATGAATACTATTTTTGCCACAGAGTTTCTTCTGATAAACTGTACTTTGTTCCAAAGGATATGAAATCCTTGAACAATAAATATTATTATTATTGATACGTATTATGGCCGTTCATGTATAGAAAGCAAGCCTTATGCCTCCGTCCCACTCATTTTGCTCGCCTTCTCCTCGACATTGAAAAACAAGCTCAGTATACAATAAAAATAAAGTCATTCATACGATTCTCAAACATTAGCTAGTCTTTCAGTCGCAATAAGCATCCACCCGGCCGCTACGCCAAGTTGGCGCCAGTACCAATGTGTAAGTAAGGCCTGAATGGCCATATTCACCTGTTTTCTTTATTAAAGGAGAGAGGAGCGTCCATAGATTTGAAAAAAAGTATGGGATATAGCAGTGCTGAGGTTATATGACTGAACCTTTTTGTACCGTGTACGGAACCTTTTACTACCGCGTAATGTTAGGGGAGGTGGAGGGACAGTGGGGACTAATGGAGGGATAGTCGCAGGGTAATATATATGTAGGTATGGGAGTCAATGTAGGGTAGCTATAGTATTGAACGATAACATTACAAAAAAACAGGGGGCATAAGGAAGTATTCGGATTTTTCAACCGCTTGCTAATGGAGGCATCAAGTCTACGAAATACAATGCTGATAACCTTGACCAATCTTCTTGTTTATTGTATGAGTTCCTGAGGAATGTATTTCTAAAATTTAAAAAATAGCGCCACTTTCACTCATTCTGACGACTTGCATGCTTCTGGAAAATTATAGTTTTATGTGACGTGCTTTAAGTTTTCTACAACCAATGCTTCTGGTGATAAGCAGTATCGATAAATATTCAACTACAGTCGACTTAGAGTTTTCAATCCCTTGGAATACATACTAAAACCACTTTAAATCAACGTAAAAAACTGCATCCAATGAAAACCAAATGGATTTTCATCATAAATCTGCGGTTTTTTCTTCGGGTAATTAAAGCGAAAGGTCCGACCAGTAATTAAAGAGGATGATGAGCTTAGAAATCATAGGAGGAAACTAGTGACATTCAGTTAAAATCTCATTTTCACTATGATGTATGTTACATTAAAATGTTAAAACAACGCTATTATGACCACGTAAATACGCTTACTTTTCCTCGGACAACGACCTTAACGTAGTAAAATAGCTTGCGCCCCAATCACCCCACGAGCTGGACCGGAAAGGCCGACTAGGATTACTCCCGGTATGACCACCCATGACAAATAGGTCGAAGAGTACGAACCAGACGAAAGGTAGTCTCGTGATGGTGTCACGTCAGAAACTTTGTTCGGAATGTGGTGGGAGTCCCTCTCACTATCAAATACCCAGAATATGAAAGTTATTCAAAGAGTAATAAACCCTAGCAACTACGGGAGGCCACCTAACGGGGCGAGTGCCGTACCTGGCAGCATCGGTTGAGGCAAGGCCCCCACGGCCGTCAACAAACGAAATCCTTGCACAACTCACCCATCACAGGATACAAGGACCTCGAGATATAGAAAGAAAGAGAAGAA
Organism: Ceriagrion tenellum; assembly: GCA_963169105.1. NCBI lineage: Eukaryota > Metazoa > Arthropoda > Insecta > Odonata > Coenagrionidae > Ceriagrion > Ceriagrion tenellum. The sequence continues at coordinate 115,852,202 of OY720638.1, read as the reverse complement.
GATAAGGGGGAAATGACCCATAAAAGAGGAACTTGGAACACTAGGACAATGATGAGGACTGGAATGCCAGGAAATATTAAACATGAAATGGAGAAAGGGAATATAGATGCCTCGGGGCAATATTAGGTGAGATGGAGGGACAGCGGGGACTAATGGAGTGATAGTCATAGGGTAATCTATATAGTTGGGGATGAGAGTCAATGTGTGGTAGCTATGGTATTGAACGCAAACTTGGGGATGAAGGTTGAAAACATTGAACAGGTAAGCACAGGAAACTTGAGGAAGAAAGAAAAGCATGCCCAACAAATTACTTATTGGTCCAGGAGTACATGTACAGAAGTAATCATAGGGGGGAAGAGGTGGATGGCGTGTGTGACCAGCTATAGGAGACAATTAGAGAAATACCACGAAAAGAAAAACTTGATGGTAAAGGGTGACTGGAATGCAGGGGTGGGGGAAGGGAGGTATGGAATGAAGTGGGAGGGTATGGATTATAAACGAGAAATGATCGCGGGCGAGAAAGTAGTTGATTTTTTTAGGAGAAATAAATTAGAGGTAACAAAAGCATGGTTTACACATCACCTCGGGCGCATATACACGTGAACCATCGGGGAAACATGGGGAAATATGAAATTGATTACATCATGATTAGGCAAAGATTGAGAAACAGTGTCACAATCTCGTCAGCTTCCCCGGGGCTGATGCAGATTTAGATCATGATTGAGTTATGATAAAATGTGTTGTGAGATTCAACAGGCTTAATTGAAGCAGCAGGATAAACAGACGTAACTTGGAATCGTTGAAAGGAGAAAAATGAGGGAATATCTGGAGAAAGTGGGAAGGAATATATATGAAGCAAAGAAAATAGGAACGATCGAGAAAAAGTGGCAGAATATAAAAAGAGGCAAAGTATTTACGGCGGAAGAATCAATAGGAACTGCGGAAAAGACGGGGGTAAGGAGGCAGTGGGTTACGGAAGAAATGACAAGGAATAAAGAGGAGAGAAGAAAGAGGAAAAATGTCAACTAACAACTGTCAACAAGTGGAACCGACCAAGGCAGGAGGAAGTACAAGGAATTTACTAATATACTCCAACGCGTAGCCCATTGGGCGAAGAAAAACTGTTGGAAAAGGGAAATCAAGGAAATGGAAAAGCTGCAGAAAGAAATGGATGCGAGTGCATTATACGCTAAATTAAAATTGCTCTCAGGTGGTTAGAGGCGGCAAGAGGTACCTAATATTAAAGACAAAACAGGTAGAATTTTATTGGAGCTAGAGGATACTAAAGATTGGTGAAGAGAATACGTGGAAGAACAATCAGAAGAGAGTGTAGACCAATTAACCTAGATGTTGAGAATGAGGAAACAATTGCACATTGAGGGTGAGTCAAACATTGCAGATTGGTATAGTTGTTAGCCACCTCGCACTGTCATTGGTGAGGTTGCTAAAAGTTATAAGCCAAGTTATTTTTGCTCTCTGAAAAGAAATAAGTCATTTTTAGTCCCAAAAATAATTGCATCTGCAGCTTTGATCATACGTCGTCATATTACTTCAACCAGTTCTTGATTGCAAGCATGAGCAATGATCTCTTCATCATCTTGCTCCACCGAATTTTCTTTGAGTAAAAGCTCAAACGATTTCGTACTGCCCACTAATTTTTATTTCACCTCTTCCTACACGTGTTTCGACTGACTAGCAGTCATCCTCAGGCAAGAATAATACAACATAAACAGATATGAGCTTATATAATACGTGAAACACCATGTTTACGTCACACTGAGAAAGGAAAGAAGGACAAGTGGGAGAAAATGGAAAAGGGGGGGGTGGTGTGAGGAGAGAGGGTGGTTTGTTGGAGGAGGTAAAGTTAATTAACAATGGAGTCAAAAATAGGAGAATGACAAACAAATTCATTCTCATTTAATAAGTTCATTTTCTTTCGTTTCCTTTTAACTATTTCCCACTGTTCCGAAACATCTAGACGGTGTCCTTTCTCCAGGGAATGGAGGATTTACACATTAAATGTGGAGTGGTGAGATTCTTCCATTAGATCAAATCAAAATTACTTTTTATTTAATGGTAACTTTTATCGGCAGGAAGAAGGTCTTGCCATGGGATCACCTTTGTCTCCATTGTTAGCAGACATTTTTATGGATCACTTAGAGAAGAAACTTTTCAATTCAAATGTTAACCTTTTATCTAATGTGTTTTATTGGTTTAGATACGTGGATGATATTTTATGTTGTTGGACAGGTAGTCATAGGCAAGCCACCAAATTTTTAACCGTTTTAAATTCCTTACACCCACGTATCAACTTTACCATGGAATCTGAATCAAACGGTAATATAAATTTTCTTGACTTAAGTATCTCAACTTCAAATAATCTCCACCAATTTGCAATATACCGCAAACTAACTTATGCTGACCACGTTATACCGTTTGATTCGGGCCACCCGTGGTCTCATAAAACTGCAGCGTTCAACCATATGATCCAGCGAGCTTTAAATATCCCTCTTTCTGGGGATAATTTTGAAAAAGAATTAAATATAATTAGACAAATAGATAAATATAATGGTTATGACGGAAATTTTGTAAATAAAATATTAAAGAAGAAATTAGAGAATAGGGCATTAAAAGACATTTCATTATTGCAACCAGTCAAAGATAAAAAACTTAAATGGGTAAAGCTGCCTTACTTGGGAAAAATGTCTTACGATGCAGTTAAATCATTCCCTAAAGACAAATACAGAGTGAGTTTTTACATTCCAAGAATTCTGGGAACAATATTCAATAATGCCAAAGATCCTTTTGACCCCCTGCTAAAATCGGGGGTTTATGAACTTAAGTGTGACACATGTGGTAGTGTTTATGTCCGTCAAACTGGGAGAAATTTTTTAACCAGGGTGTCGGAACACAAAAGGTGTTTGGTGAACAGAGACCCTAAGTCTTATTTCGCCAAACATCTAATGGAAGAATCTCACCACTCCACATTTAATGTGAAAATCCTCCGTTCTCTGGAGAAAGGACACCGTCTAGATGTTTCGGAGCAGTGGGAAATAGTTAAAAGGAAACGAAAGAAAATAAACTTATTAAATGAGAATGAATTTGTTTGTCATTCTCCTATTTTTGACTCCATTGTTAATTAACTTTACCTCCTCCAACAAACCACCCTCTCTCCTCACACCACCCCCCCCTTTTCCATTTTCTCCCACTTGTCCTTCTTTCCTTTCTCAGTGTGACGTAAACATGGTGTTTCACGTATTATATACGCTCATATCTGTTTATGTTGTATTAGTCTTGTCTGAGGATGACTGCTAGTCAGTCGAAACACGTGTAGCAAGAGGTGAAATAAAAATTAGTAGACAGTACGAAATTGTTTGCGCTTTTACTCATCATGCTGTTCTACGATATCTCGCCTGAGAAAGTGGAGAATTTTCTTTGGATTATTTGATAAAATCTTCCTTGTTCAATTATATCTGCAAGAGTTTCTTTGATAAATTTGTTACATAGGAAAATGCCATCATCTTTGGTTTTTGGAAGAAGTATACATTGTGACGTTTGTCCCGAATACTTTATGAAAGAGTTTCTGACACTTTAAATATTTAAGCACTGAGTCTGGTCTGGTAAGCTCACAGCATATGTTACATCATGAACTATCCATCATTTTCCACGTATCTCTGCTCAAACAGATTCCCTCTGTTTGATATTCTTTTCATTTAATCTATTTTTAGTGCGAATAGTTCTTCGTATTGTTTTTCTTTCTTCTCCTAATATTCTTTTCCCCTCAGCCATGAGTTTATTTTCAGGTATCACCAGCTATTTGTGACATTAAATGGCTATTTTTTCAATTCCTGATCCTTTCCTTCGCAACGAATAGTTTTAGGCCACACTTCTTTGCTTATTTTCTAATGCAAACAGTACAAACAGTCTTTCTGAGATTAATCAATAAAGGTTGGAAAGTACGGCAAAGTATTATTTTGGCTATGACCACTTTGGATTCAGGTAGGAAAGGTCAATTCAAGATTCGATTGCGGTGATGAGAACACTCATAGAAAGAAACTCAGAGTATTCCCAGGATGTGTTTGCTTGCTTTGTGGACTCCGAAAAGACTTTTTGTAGGATGAATTGGGAAAAAATAATTCTGATACTCGGTAGAATGGGGAATGACTGGCGAGACAGGAGACTAATCCTACACTTATATATGGCCCAAAGGGCACAAGAGAGGAGGTGACCGACGGTGAATGAGGATGGGCAGCTATAGATCGTGGGTTAAGGCAGAGGTTCCGTTGTCGCCTTTGCTTTATAATATTTATGCCGAGGAAATGGTAACAGACGCATAGGAAGAACTAGATGTAAATCAAGGTGGGAGTGAAGCTGATAAAGTCGGTTAGATTCGTGGACGACCAGGCAGTGAATAGTCGATCTTCGAAGGGATCGCAGCCTTTAGGTTGATGCTTCAGAATTTTAGACTGGCAAATACTGAATGAAGTAAAATTATGCGAAACCAAGGGCAATGAGAATCTCAAGGACAAGAAAGCGATGTAGGTAATAAAAGTGGGAGGACACAAATTAGAGAAACTAGAAAATTTTTATTACTTGGGTGGCAAGCTGGAAGATATGGGTATAGTAGCACAGCCATTAGGAAGAGAATAGCGTTAGCCAAGGAAGCATTATGTAATAGAAGGGAGCTGATGCCGGGGACCTTTATGCCAAGGAGGTTCTCCTATTTACCGAAAAGAAAGCCTCAAGGAATATCATCAACATTAAACTTCATGAACTCTTTCCAGATAGAACGATTGAGGGTGTCAGGGGAATTAGGAGTAGACCTAGTTATAAAGATCTGGTGGAGGCCACCTCCAATGCTTCAGAGGAGCCTACAACAAGACAGAACTCGGATGAAGGTGTAACAGAAGGAGGATCAACTGGAAAACCCTCTAAAGCATATACGGCTATCGAAGAATATTTCCTTAAATTGGAGAACCTCCCGATTAGTGATTACGACGCCAAATTTTTAAACACCCTATGTACAAAACTACCTAAATTAAGTATTGAAGAAGTGATCACTGATATGGCAATTTATTTAAACAGGATTTTTCATGGCATCAAGTGCGGATAAGAAGACATTTAAGGGTCCAAAGAACCAACAGGAGAACAAGCATCAAAGAAGACGACGAGAGTTTGCAATTGTCCAAAACCTATGGAAGAAATACAGGTCTAAGTGCTGGAAAATGATCGAGAGTGGGACAATTTTAGAATCTCCCAGTATTGAAATGGATAGAATGGTCCCATATTGGAAGGAGATAATGAGGGGTAAAAATGAAACGCTACCCTTGACCCCCCCGCAGGAGATAGAACCCGAAAGGGTAGAAATTTGGAAACCCATTACGGAAGAAGAAGTCAGGAAGGCATTCCTTGAACTCAAAACAGCGCCAGGACCAGATAAAATTTCAGCAAGACAACTGAGGGCGGTGCCAATGGGGATTTTAGCGCGCATCTTTAACATATTCCTATACTGCAATAGAGTACCAACGACTTCTTTAAAATCGCGGACTGTGATGATTCCTAAAAAAAAAGAATGCTCACGAGCCCGGTGAATTTCGGCCAATTTCAATCTCATCGGTAATTGTTCGTACGTTCCATAAAATATTGGCCGAAAGATTAAAGCAAATCCCATTGGATGACAGACAAAGGGCCTTCATCAATGCAAATGGATGTAGCGAAAACACTTTTCTCTTAGACTTCATCCTAAGATGGAGAAAGCAGAAACACCTCCCATTATACCTCGCATCCATTGACATGTCAAAAGCGTTTGACTCACTCTCTCATAACTCAATAATAGAAACTTTAATGGCCAGGGGAGCTCCCGAAGCATTATGTAACTACATGAACAGTGTTGTGAAAATAGAACACGGAGGTTGGACTTCAGAGTGCATTAGGCCGACAAGAGGAGTAAAGAAAGGGGACCGTCTTTCCCCTATGCTTTTTAACCTGACGATTGATGAAATGCTAAAAAGTATTCCCGAAAATTTGGGAATCCACTTAGGTGAATACTCAGCGAGTATTTTAGCTTTCGCAGACGACTTAGTTCTCCTCACCGAATCCAAAGTGGGATTACAGAAACTTTTAGATATTTCTACTCAATATTTATCCCAACGTGGGCTCATTTTAAATGAAGGAAAGTGCCCCACCATAGCCTTAAAGACTATTCCAAAGGAGAATAAATCGGCGGTCGACCCAAGAACTACGTTCACCGCTCAGGGAAAAATATTACCTGCGCTAAATAGGATCGAAAAGTGGAACTACCTGGGGATTACATTCACGGCGGAGGGAGGAACTACTATCGAGCCACGGAAGTTACTAAATGAGAAGATCGAAAAACTTACCAGGGCTCCTTTAAAACCCCAACAGAGAATATGGGCCTTGAGAAACCTAGTAATACCCTCGCTACAGTACCAGATGGTCGCCGGAAATGTCCATATCGGTATTTTAAGAGCACTAGACTGTGCGACAAGGAAGGCCCTCCGAGAATGGCTATTACTTCCCAAGGATGCGCCTAACGCATTCTTTCTACCGACCCTAAGGATGGCGGATTAGGAATCCCCTCGCTCAGATGAAATATCCCGCTTCTGAGATTAAATAGAATTAATAACCTAATGAAATCATCGTTTGTAAAACATAGGACTCCAAATGCATTTCTCGTAACATAACAGGAAAACGAAAAACGCAGGTTGCTATTAGAAGGAGGCAGACAGTTGAGTAGGAGTGACGAAATTAAGAAATGGTGGGCCGGTATGCTCTACAAATCGGTGGATGGTATAGCTCTTAAGTATTCAAGGCAAACCCCCTCACAAAATCAATGGATCACCGACGGCACCCGTTTCCTAAACGGGAGAGATTTTATAAATTCTTGTAAAATAAAAATCAACGCGCTCCCCATAAAGTCAAGAACATCAAGAGGACGTATGGACAACCGATTCTGTAGGGCCGGGTGCAACGCGATGGAAACGATGAACCATATTTTACAAAACTGCCACCGCACACAAGGAATGCGAATTAAGAGGCATGATGCTGTTATGGCTTATATTAAGCGGGGACTTGAAAACAAAGGTTTCACAACGGAAAAAGAGAAGGCGTACCTGACTCAAACCGTGAAATTCGTTCCAGACCTGGTCGCCTACAAGAAGAAAGTAGGATACATCATCGATGCCCAGGTGGTGGGCGACCAGATCAACCCGGACAAGGCTAACCATGTGAAGGTTAAAAAGTACGGTGACAACGAAGACCTGAAGAACAAGATACGGGAAGAGAAGCAGCTGGAAGAGCTCCGGACACTTGCGGCCACCGTCACCTGCAGAGGTATTTAGAGCGGAAAGTCAGCGAGGGAACTCCTCAAGGAAAAGATCCTAAATATGAATGACCTGAAAGTTATCTCGTGCCGTGTAATCATCGGGGGAATCGCGGAGTGGTGGTACTTCAACAGGTCAACCGTGGGATGGAGGTGGCGCACCAAGACCGGCGTCGGATGAAGCAGCAGAGGGTGTCCGATTGGAAGGAGGTTGCCGCCGTCACACGGTGAAATAAAGAGGAAGGGGGGTTTTAGTGGGTATTCCCTTACGGGGGCGAGTCCAACAGTACCTGGCCAATCCATCTAGGCCGGGTCTGCGTAAATGCATTTCCCTCACCCTCTCCAAAAAAAATAAGGATGTGAAGAAGAGGCTGGTGAAGAGATGGAGCGTAGCGTGCATGGAACCGAAACGTGGACCATGAACGTAGAGAGGAGGAGGTGAATATGCTGCAGGAGTTTGAGATGTGGGCGTGGAGAGGGATAAAGAAGAGGAAGAAAGAGAGCAAAAGGTGGACGGAAAGAAAGATGGAAAGGAAGACGGACGGACTAAGAAGAGAAAGTTCTAAGCATGGTGGGCAAGGAAAGGAAACTTTAGAATGAAATCCGGGAGATGCAGGGTAGGTGGCAGGAGGAAGGAATAAGGGGCAATGGGTTACTCATGACTATGATATAGGAAAAGATGTTTGGCAAGCGGGGAAGAGGAAGAGAATAGGTTTTATTGATGGGATGAAGAAGGGTATATCGTATGCAGAGACAAAAAAGAAATACTAGAGATAGATGAACCTCGAAAGTGTAAAAACCAACAGGATATTCTCTAACTTTCAACAAAACCTACCTTTTATTAGTAGAATACTAAAACATACGCCTCATGCCTTCTTACAACATTTTAATACCGTATTTAATGACACAAGTTGGTGAAATCTACCTATTTAGCGAAGAAAGTGATAAAAAAATGAACAATCAGGTCACGTCCATAAGATATAACCAAACACAACCATCTTCGCATCGTCGGTAACGGGATTCGCTTTCCCAGTTAGCAGTGAATGTTATTACAGATTGTCTACGTTTCTTACTTCGAGATGCACTATCAAAATGAGCGATGAGGCGACCAGCCCAGAGGCGAATGAGCAAGAGAGCGAGCACTATCAAAATGACCCTTTTCTCTCATTGCATGCCTTTCCTCTCATTTCCTTACTACAGCATTGTCGCACATCGATCAATTCAATGACTTCTTAAGAAGGTTTTTTTGCATTGATTACCCGTCTAAGCTTAGTTTTTTTTAAATTCTAGTTTAAGGCATTTCCATCTATCATAAAAATTTTCACCAAGCTTCAACACCAATAAATGCTGGTTTAGGTTTCCATCCGAGCCTGAGAAATTAGAATGCAGACATCGTTCCGGAAGCTATGACCAGCAGTCACAAAACGGACATGAGATATATCGCTATCTATTAGTATTCAGCAAAATGATGTGCATCGTGTTCATATTATACGTGAGCAACGTATGAGTAATTAAATTCATTTCCACCATAGTACGCAATTTCCTATCCTTAATCATCATTCTTTGCCACAATCATATGCACTATGCAATTCCTACACCAAAATTATCTATTATCCTTGAATCTAGCCCTGAATTATCCCCTGTACTAAAATGCCTACCCCATCCTTCATAATGACGCGTTTCGTTTCCCGATCACAGGGTGAAATTTATTCACCAGGAAATAGTTAAGTATTTTTTGCTATACTAGTATACTCGACTGCTTTCACTAAATAAATAAGTTATGCATATTTTTACTGATTAATTGAACGTACAAACGTTTTTATCACATAGAAGACATGATTACATATGAGTTAAAACTGGTCGCAATTATTAAATAGTATATATCATACTTTATTTAGTTTGTCACGATGAAATTTACCCACGCTAGACCAAGAACAGCCAATCTAGTGTGCTTCCCCATTATTCGCTTTTTTAGTTGTATGTAGTTACATCTTCTCACTAAATTGTTTTGTCCTCTTATTTTAGAAATAAATTTTCGGTCTATTTCCACGCATAATAAGATCAATGTGATGATGTTCAATGGAAGCAGATAGAGAAGTAAACAGATATAAGTGTCCTGGTCAAGTGGCATTTTGAGAAGGCTGAATATTTCGTAAAGGGGTACCTGGAGAGTATTATGGAAGAGAATGGCATAGGCAGTAGGATGGACATTTGACGATGGAATGCATTATAGAAGGAAAATTTAAATCAGGGAAAATTAGAGCAGTATAGGAAAGAAAGCAGCCGAAGAATTATACCATTGACGTGGAGGAAGGGCTTGCGTGTTCCAATGACCCCTCAGGCTGGACAGGCAGAGGCTATCACTTCTGGTAGAGCCACCCATGCCAGACAGGTCGAAGGGTTGGAGTCTTACGGAAGCTAATCCACGTGATGGTTTTACGTTACAAATACTGTTAGCAGAGCAAAGGAAAGCTCACCTGACGATATTTTCCCTAAGAAATGTCAGTCAATGGAAGTCAATCAAAGATAATTGAATCCTGGCAACTATAGTACTCTACGCACAAGAGCGGGTGTCATGCCCGGCAGTGGCATAGACTTCCGTGATCGTTATCACCAGGAATCTTTGTGCGACAACGTCATCACAGGATACACGGACTACGAGAATAAGAAAACGAGGAACAAAAAAGAACCGATAACAATGGGAACATGAAACGTTAAGTCAATAACGAGGGCAGGGAAGCTATAAAATATTAAACAGTGCATGGAGAAAGGAGACATAGATGCCTTGGGGCTATGTTAGGTAAAATAGAGGGACAGCGGAGACTATTGGGGTGATATTTACATGGTAATCCACAGGGGGGGATGACAGTCAACGCAGAGAAGTAATGGAATTGAATGCAAAATTGGAGATGAGGGTGGTGAAAGCTGTACAGTTGAGCGACAGAATAGTAGTGGAAGAAATCAAAGCACGCGCGACGAATTCCGTTTTGCCCCAGGTAAACATTTGTAGAAAGAGATTGATCGTCTTTTAAATTACCAAAATAGATAATTAGAGAAGTCCAGGGCATGAAAAATCTGACTGTAAAAGGCGATTGGAAAGCAAAGGTCTGGGGAGGGACACTTGTATATAAAGTCGGCGATTATGGGTACAGAACAAGAAATGACCAAGGTAAGAAGGCAGTTAATTTTTGTGGGATAATAAATTAGTAGTAGCTAACACTTGGTTTAAACATCACCTAAAGCGGAGGTACACAGAGAAAATGCCGAAGGACATATGCTGAGGAAGACATCAAATACATCATTGTGAGGCAGAGATTCAAATATAGAGTTAAAAACTCGCGGCGCTATTCGGGGGAGGATGAGGACTCGGATCATAATTTAGTGATAATGTGAGATGTTATATTAAAAAGGCTGGGTAAAAGTAAGGAATATCAGGAGCTAGTGGAAATGGATATTGGAGAAACAAACAAAATGGGAATACTCGAGGAAAAATAGGCTAGTATAAAAAATACGCACTGTAAAAGCAGCTGAGAAAATCATAGGCTCAGTGGAAACGAGGAAGTTAAAGAAACAGTAGGTCGCAGAAGATGTGATATGACTGAAGTGAGGAGGGAAGGAAGAGGAAACTACCTTCTCTGGACTTCGGTGGGAGGAGGTCGTTTATCATTGGTCATTCAATCCTAAAATTAGTCGACTGCAGCCCTCCACCCTTCACATTTAATGCTAGTCTCCTTATTTCCTGATAGCTCTCCTAATATACTTACCTCTTTATTCGGTCAATGAACTTATTCCTGGGACTTTCTCTGAGGAAATTTTCCGCTATTTTTCCTTCAATTTTTCTTTTCTCACACCCATTGTGCCTCAGGGTGTGTCCAATCCAAGCGGTTCTCCTTTTATGAATAGGTGAGGAGTTATTTGGAACTAAATGACTTTGGCCATTAACCAGTCGGATGAAGGAAGACTGATGGAGAGGGCAATTCGGAAAATTGTAAAAGCTGGAAGAAGATGGGAAGTGGGTGCGCTGTACGCCAAAGTGAAAGTTTTATCGGACGATAATATAGAGCAAACAATTCTGAAGGGCGAAACAAGGCAGATATTACAGGACAATGTCCATATTAAATGGAAATAATATGTGGAAGAGCTATATCACAACAGTAATAGCCCTGTGAACTTGGGTTCAGAGGATGGGAGAACATTACATAAGGATAACCATGAATCAGAGATATTCAAGATATTTAAGTCCTCGCCTGCTAACCCGAGGGTCGCGGGTTCGAGTCACGCCTGGGTAGAATATTATCTGCCCAGGACATGGGTGTTTGTGTCTCGTCCGTTTTTATTGTTATCCACCCGATGTAAATTGGCCCATTATGCTGTATTCGGGATAGTGAAGATAAATAAAATTTAAAAAATAAATACCTTCGAAGTTACTTAAGAATTTAGAATACTTATGAATTCAGTCACTCAGATATTCGCACAAGCTTTCATATTACTCGCCACTTGACGGGATACGATTATTCTCATGAGAGTACATGCATTTGCTAATACAAGAAAATGCAACGAGTAAAGAGGCCTTTACTTGGCGCAGAATGCAATAAATGCGGTGAAACTACTTCCAGAGTTCTTTTGATGCATACAGGGACCAGCGGGAGATTTTGGTCCACGTATGAGGGAGACTGAGTTGAATGGATCATGAAAGGTCAATGTAACTGTATTGTGCGCAAAATCACATGGATGACAACTGCACACTATTATATAACTACTCTACATTTTTTTGGTAATGGAATGAATCGTCTTTTTCTCCCACACGATTCACACTTCGCTTCCATATAAAACGTCGCTCCATATTAGGCCGTTAAAAAAACTCTTCTTCATGCCCTCGGCACCTGTTATCATGTCTCGCCTGTCAGTAAACTATCCACAGTTGAAGGAAAAATTAAGTAACAAATACCTTCCGTCGAGAACTATTTCTAGGATATTCAAAGTACGGAAAACGCTTCGCGATAATTATTACCCTCTCTGTCTACCATTCACGGCCTCCAGAAAGATTCACAACCTACCGGAACTCTGTCCTCTCCAAGTAGAATCTTCGAATTCCAAAATCGGAAAATATTTGGCCAAAGACACGCGTTTCGCTGATGAAGCCTATTTCTTGGCAAATGGTTAGTTGAAAATCCATGGAATAGGTTGAAAACAAAAAATGCTATTGTTACCGTTGTACAAGCACGGGATTAGCAATCTCACGCTGTTTCCGAAATATGTTCGATCGATAAAAATGCCAAATGAGAAGGCTTCGAATCCATTCCATCAATAAGCACATCAAGGTCGTTATGGCAAGCAACGCCGTGACAACTTCGGCCACGGCAATTTTCATCAGAGTTAGCGTGATGCTAAGTACCACAATGGGACGCAATTGTACAATGGTAATTTTTTCGCAAACCCGAGTCAATGGGAGAGAAAGTAATGGCAGTTTTCTTGCATTATTTGTCAAGTTTATTCTAACGCATTTTAATCCACAATCATTCTCCATAAGGTTTTTCTTATACTTCTTACTAGTTCCAATAATTTTTCTGGTGCGTAATCATTTTCCCACAATAGTTATTTGTAGACATGTATACTTGAACCACAAAAAGTAAGCGGGGTGTTGTTTTAGTTCAATTGATAGTATCTAATCGCTCATCGCTGTTTTCCATTCTCTTCACCGGCTTTTGCCTATTCTCCAACTATTACTTCTCATTAACTCTCCTCTCACCCAAAAAAAATAACGCAATTGCTGTAACTCGAATAGTCCTCGCTATCCTTACATCACATCTCGCACCACTCTTCCCTTTTTCTACCTGTTGTTCAATATTTCCTTGCTTCCTTGTTCTCATCATAGTCATCATAGTCGTAACATTGCAATACCTATTTTACTTCGTCTTTATTCCTCATATTTTGCATGGTCCGGTCCTTTGTCGCAGCCTCAGTTCTAGCCGTGGTTGATACTACCTAAGGATTTTGTGTGATGGCAACTGAGGAGGTCCCCCCCTCTCACGGCCGCGTACGATACTTATCCAAGCTGGTCCGCTCCCTCAGTGTCCAGGCTTGAAATACTCTTCAATTAACTTAAATGTAATCCAAGGAAACGGTCTGAAAGTTTAGGAGCGAGTCCCGCTGCCACTTACCAATGTCGTCTTTTACATGACCACGTCACGTGGTCTACCTTTCGCCTGGCTCCTTCCTTCCAACATATCTGTCGTAGGTGGACCTACCAAGAGCAATTACTATTACCCCCACCATTCCAGTTCTTTGAAAGGTTTGGGTAAGCGCTAACCCTTCCACTGCCTCAACTTTGCAGTCAGAGAGTAGGGAATTGCAAAATAAAGAACGTTGAAAAGAAAAGACAAAATGAAATACTTCGTCTAATTTTGCGGAAGATGACGTGAAAAGTTGTTTTGGGATGCTGGAACCAACGTGGGCTTTCTGTGGCATTGAATGCGGGTAGAAAATATCATGTCCTTTGATATTTAACTGTAGAAATAGTTGATTCTTGAAGATAAATAAGAGGTTGAGTGGTAAAGGAAGAGAGAGATATTCCCAAAGTCGGGGTTTACTCTCTCTTCCTCTACAATAACATTTATTTTCCAATCTTGAATTCGCTTCTAGCTTTTGTTATTTCCTATCGTCATTTCAGGCCGTTAAGTATTCCCATTCTCCCTCCGACCCTCCGACCTCTCTTCAACCTCAACTACTTACTCACGCTCTTTCCCTCCTTCGACTCCATCCCTTTGTTTTATTTTCAACCCAATTCCAGGCTTTCCATCACCCTCCACATCTACATCTCAAAATTCCATCTTCTTTTTTATCCTCCTCCCGCAAGAACCTAGTTTCTGAGCCATAAAACTCAACGCATCCATTGATAGTCATCTGATTTTTCTGTTTTTATTAGGTAATCCTTCGGTGGGTGTAGATTCAAGTGAAAGTAAAAAAAAATCCCAGGTTTTGTTTACAAATGGAGGACTCTTTTAACCCATGTTTATGTCTTCATATTAGCGTAAGTCTAGCCCTTCTGCATCTCGTCCACAAAAGCTATTCTCTTTCTTTCTTTGCCCCGCTTTCTCCAGTGTCCTTCCCGCGTTAAGAGAGTTAGGGAACCCTTCTCTATCCATCACCATTTGCAACCACCAACTTTGCCTCCCCCTAATTTCATCCAGAAGTTTTCTTTCCTCACCAACCATGCGAAGTACTTCCACGTTATTCTCCCTTTCCGTCCACCGCACTTTCTCCGTCCTCCTCCAAAACCTCATCTCGGAAGCCTGTAACCAATTCTAGTCTTCTTGTCTCGAAGTCTACTTTTTATTTCCTGTATGGCACTGCATTCAGTATCAAACTCTTCACAAGCCTTTTCTTCATATGTAATAATATATCCGTACCAAAGGCCCCCATAATCAGCTTCGTGCTATTGCTGAACGCTTATTTCACTAGCGCGCTATATAATCTAAGTTTCTTTCTGCACGTGTTTTCACAACCGTAATCGCGTCCTTAGTTGCCTTCCTCTTGAGAAACCCAATTTGGTCATCGTCTAAGTAGAGATTTGAGGGGCCATTAGACACAAATGGACCCTCTTACACGATTAAAAACCCAGAAGTTACTGAGAAGCTCATACACTAGAAAAACATCAATTCTACAGTAATTGGATATATTTTCCAACTTTCTATTTATTATTTTCACGGAGACTTCCCAAGACTGATATTGAGCACGTTGCCGACACAATTATTTCCTGAACCTAAAAAGAGCATGGAGTCAAACTGCCACGGTTTTCTCCCCTAAAGCCTAGGTTCGTGAAAAAATTATAATTTTTTATTAATCCTTCCCGTATGATTCACTGATATGGTCAAACCAACGAAGGACACTCTTTTCATTGACAAAACAGATGTATTTGAGTGAAATGAATGGTGCGAGAGGTAGGGGTAGGCCGAGAAAGTTGCGGTTGAGGAAATTCTTAGGAGGAGGAATATTAGGAGTCTTAAAACATGAGGGCGTGTATGAAGCAGTGTATGGGGGTAAATGAGGCAAAGGAGGTTTGCAAGGATAGGTCAGTATGTAGGAAATTATTGAAGTAGAGTTAGGTGTACAAATATGTATTTGTGAGTGAAACTTTGTGACTGTGCCTACCCCGGAAGGGAACGGCGTGATTGGCATGTATGTATTCCGTTTTGATACTTAGTATCATGCCACCTCTTTTGAAAATCGCCGAGGCTGAGGACGTTACGGTATTACATGCTAGCATGCGCTTGTTGATGGCAAGGCACCTTCTGAACTTTTTTTCGGTCGAACATTCTTCGAAGACAACGCACAAAAGACATTTTAGACATAGAGAGGGATCGAAAATAAGTTAAAGAGAATAGGGTAGGGGCAAGGAATGGCCGCAGCGTGAAGAGAATTGATCTTTGCAGGAGACATAAATGAGTAGCAATTAACACCTGTTTTAAAATCTCCTTAATGGTATTGAGCGCTAATCTCAAAAGATTGTTTCACGGTATTTGGGAATGTTTCCGGTGATTCACAGATGCGGTGATGCGCTTAAATAAATGACATTTCTGTTGTCAATTTAAGGCATTCAACACGGTGGATCGCCAGAAACCTTCCCAAATATCACTATGAAACACCGCGGAAGTTTTTATCAGAAGATTGTTTCATGGCCAAACGAAGGTTCAGGGAGTGTTAAAAATGACGTAAATTACCAGGTGCAGATTCAAACTCGAGATGTAATTAATAGTTGATAAAAGACGATGAATGTTTCAAAGACTAATTTCAGATTAGAGGGTTAACATGCTAGACTAAGAAGCATTAAATGGGGTGAAAAAAGAGAATACCAGGAGCTGGTGGACGTTAACATGAGTAGAGATAAAGTAACAGGAACGATTTAGAAAAGAAGGTTGTGCATATATAAGGGAAGACTAAGAGATACGTAGGCATAGTTAGAATTAATGTAAATATAAAGGGTGAAGAAGCAATAAACTATGGAATTTTCTGGGAAAGTAGAGGATAAAATTAAGAGAAAACACATCAACACAGAACTAGAAATGAGTGTGTAAAAGGGTGTAAATAAGAAATTCTAGTAAGTAACCGACCTGATAAAGAACAACTGGAAGAAAGGGTAATGCAACAAAATGGAAAGGCAGCTTGAAAAGCGGGAAATGGGGATCAATGCTAAGGTGAAAATGCTACTGGGCGCTAAGAGAGGGCGAATCAAAAGCCAACTGGAAGAAACTAATTTAACGGGAGGATATCCAGCAAAAGAGGAAGTTATACATGAAAGAGCTATATAAAAAAGGTAAGAGAACTGATGACAGAGATATAGAGATGGAACCACAGCAGATATGGAGAGCCTCTGACCGGAGTTACCTGAGATCAAAACAGAGGGATGAACTACGGGAGATGAAAGTCAGATAAATCAAGAATAAATATGATCCCCTCGCAGTTGCTTAAGGGTTTAAAAGCTATGGAAACCGCAAATTTGTAAAACCAATTCTCGAGATTTGAAGGAGAGGATACGACCAGAAAACTTCGTTAAAAGTTTTGACTCCCATCATGATAAAAAAAGGAGGGCTTTATATGCGAAGACTATTGAACAATGAATTAAATTTCACAAGCAGCACAAGTTGTTGTCAGGATTTTAACGGATCGTTGGGTAATAGATCAAACGGTTAAAAAATCGGTTACCAATCCCTGTTAAGGAAACTTCAGGCAATTTTAGCTGTAAATGTGGAGAGATGAGAATCTAACATCAAGCACTATTAGTAGCAGTCAAAGTTAGTCGCCTTAGAACCTATGAATGCGACAGAAACTTCATTTTTCCGTAGTTACTTGTGCAGTGGAGTATTAACGCCGTTATTGTGATATTTTTTGTGCCCTGAGAGCTCATACACGAATAAGTGTTTACAAAATTCCATGGACAATTCGGAGAATCAAGAGGGCTTTTGTGGATCCGGAGTAATACAAGCAAAATCAACAGGCCACTTGCAAAATTGTGCGACTGCTGTCGATGATACCTATTTAATCAGCCAAAAATTTTTCCATCGGTGTACCTTTTATCTACTCATTTCTTCAAGATAGGTAGTCACTATGTTGGTACTAATTCACTATTATCTTTCTCCAGACGCAACTCCTGTCCAAGTTTACTGAAATCAGTCCATGGTAGAGGTGTTTGCGTACTGTCGACTATGATGAACAGCAGTTAGCATCAATCCATTAAAATGAGTACACTTTTTAGGGAATACCAAGGGGAGTTTCTTTAATATACCTCACAGTCAGTTCAACCGATTTGAGAATATGAGGGAGTTATTATGGGCTCATCCGAATAATGGCCTCTTTTACACGCCGGCTGAGTTTTTCCGTCATTATCCGTACAAGAAGCTCGCATAAATGCGATTTTTTATATTATTTCCATCTACAGAGCAGTGAGTAATCCGTTTTTGAGGTAATTCGGCAAAGGTTATCCGTTACATTCCAATTTCTATCCTGCACTCTACGTTAAATATATTTTCTGCTTCTCCTATGTGTAATTAGACTTCCAATTACAAAATAATATACATAAATGAAACAATAAAAATTTAACTGACTATAATTTTTGCGCTAAAATAAATTTTCACCATCAGAGATCAATCTGTGCAGAAGCTGTCCACTCAGCTCTCTTCTCCACTAATCGCTTTAATCACACATAATGACGCATACCATCAAATTTGTTGATTTACTGTTTTATTCCATCTTTGATAAATTATTTAGTTGATGCAATTGAATTTACCTTCCGAGTCGTGTGTAAACTGCCCCGAGTACAATGAAGGCCACGGCAATTGATTCAGCAGTGGATGAGGAAATAATGCTTGTTGGCTGAAGGTAAAGAAAGCCGGTGTTATTGCAGTATTACAATAGGACCGCACCAGCGGAAGCACCTTTCAGCCACGATTATTGAAAACATCTTCTAAATTTAACAAACAATATATAAAAGTAGATAAAAAAATTAATAACATCAGAATTAATAAACAATTTATACAAACATAAAGTGGCTTCAAACTTCTAGCTAACTGCTCAATTTTATCAACAAACAAACACTGCAGTCCTTTGCTACGTCCCTCGAAATAAAAACGATATTAATTTCGAGGGGATTCTTTTTTCAATCCGGGACCACTGTGCGCTGTCGGCATGTATGGAATTGTCAAACCACTAGAGCTTCAAATCTTCTTAAAAAATCCTCCTTAGGAGGTGGGGGATGGGGAGAAGGAGAGGAAGATGAGGAATGATGCAGATTTGGGTGGCACAGGAGGGTTGGGGGGGACGTCATCGCTGGGAAGGGTGGGGCCATCGGCGGTCCACCGTATCGCGGGGCTACGCCTCCTCGCCGGCCGACCGCAGCGGAGAGCCGTGGACCACCGCACGAGACCCGTCCGGCAAGGGAGAGGCCCGGAAGGGGGCACACGGAGTGTGGCAGCGGGGTGCGGAGGAAAGGGAGTGTCGCGGGGGTGGAGGGAGGAAGAGGAGGAGAACAAGAGCCTCGCGGATTAGGGAGCCAAAGCTCCTTAGCTACGATCCTTATAAACTGTTTGGAAGGGAATTCGGGGCAGTTTGAGCCGCGAGCCGTGGACCGCAAGCGAGTTTTCACAACGGTATAAATCGGCAAAAGAGCATGGAAATATTGAACGAGGAAGGAAGACCTACAAAAGAGGCTTTCTTTATCCAGCGCATACTTTACATCTCTTTACCGAATTTTAAGTCGGTGTGCTAATGGGTTTATCCCCACCTAAGAGTAGAAAGAGGATTTCGTTTACATATTAGGCATAAAACTGAAACAATATATTTCCAGTTATATGAGGGAGATACTTGTGCCGAGCAAAAGAAAACACGGTTACATTAATAGCTCCGGAGACTCGAGCAAAAGCAGTAAAACAACAGTGACCATCTTTAACGAGTTTTCGTGGTTCAATGAAGACTTTTAATTGACGGCCTTCAAAATAATTGACTCCCCTTTCTTAAACAGCTTAATAAACTCTTCGGGTGGGCATGGATCCCTCGGTGATTTTAAGGGGGAGGAGCTACGGGATGAAGGAGGGAATCATAAAAGAATTGAGGTTGTGAAGGCATCATCAGGCCTTATCGCACTCTAGTGGTCACTGTTCGTGATGAAGCTTTTATGTTAAACTACGAGGTGAATCGATATTGTAGCTTGCTTTTCAGAAATTGGGTCCTATGTCAGTACAACATCTAATTGTTTAAAAGATCTTGCAAAATGGACCCATTAATCAGGATAAGTTAATTTCAGGTAGTCTGGAGGAAAGAGTTGTACATTGCTTTAAATAACTCGTTGTTAACAATTGCTTGAGTTCCTAGTGGTAAACCTAGTAAGGCTTCCCATTACGCTCAGTTAGCAAACGTCCCTACGGCATTATTTGGGTGGCCTATTTTGTGTCAAAAACACATAATTTTTATATAAATATTTATCACTGCTCTCGAATGAAAATTATGCGAACATTCATCCGTAATTTTACTAAAATAGGGCAACGAGAGATACACTTCCGCAGGATTTTCAATAATAGCATAAATATACTTGCCGGCGCATTAAAAGCTACCCCAGCGATACAAATGTCGTTATCACGGGTATTTTTGCAAAAGTCGTACGCCATTGCATCGCTACATTTCCGTCCACTCATTTTCGGGTAATCCCTGACCGTTCGCTCCGAAAATTATCCTCTTTCCCAGCACTAAATCCCTCTTAAGCCCCCCACATCTTCTGCCTCTCTTCATGCCGTCCAAAATTCCTATTCTTTCTCATCCTCTTCTAAGCTCACCCCGCAGTCCTACCCCGCCCCCTCCCCTCCCAACTCGCCTCCCCAACACGCTGCCACCTCTCGCCGTAAGTAGAAAGGCATGCCCGACGTCCCCTCGAGCTGCATCCTTCGAATGACCGCCGACAATGCCGGCTCCGCCTCACACCCTCTTTCCACACGCGCTATGTTTCACGAACAGTCAACATATAAGAAGTTATGAAATCCACTATATAGTTGTTTCTCATGGTAAACATATGATGAGTGTGTGCTTGTGAGGCGATTTTTTCCGAAAGCTGTTTGCGCTCGACTAGTAATATGTAAATATAAAATCCGAAACGGAAAACATGAACATGGAGCTGCAAAATAAATACTTCCCAGAAAAAATAGCCATATTTATTCCATAAATTTATAATTATTATATTTATTTATATTAACGGTACCGATGGTCTCAATGTAAGCAGAATATGTTGACACGTAACAACAGTTGCCAGAAAAAAACCACAGAGGTTGATCTCCCGTCATCTGCGCTTGCGAGGAGTAGAAGCTTAAAACAACGTATTGGACGATATTTTTATAATATGACATCAGAGTTATGCATTTACAAACTGTGACAGTTAATTTTTCTGGCATTTGTCTACTTCCCTGTTTGATCAAATATTCATTTCCTCATAATCAATTGAAATCATCAAAACGATGGTTAGCGTGCAGCAGGTGTGCACTCCATACCAGCACTGTTGAAGAAAGTAACTTATAATATAGATCAGAACAACCTCTGTAAAGAGAAATACACCACAATTTTTTCTATATTAATAATATCAAGATTTATTCCAGAAGTGCCTTCTACGATATGCAAGTCCCATTTGAAAAGAATTTCTAAAGATAAAACAATGGATAAGTAATAAAAACTTTTATTAAAACCGCAGATATAAAAATTAAAATAACAATTTTAAAAATCGTAATTTAAAAGCACGACTCGGGTTTCGGCGCTGAGTACCATCATCAGACCTGAAGATGGTGCTCAGCGCCGAAATCCGGGTCGTGCTTTTAAATTACGATTTTTAAAATTGTTATTTTAGTTTTCGTATCTGTGGTTTTAGTAAAAGCTTTTATTACTTACCCAATGTTTTATTAAATATGGGATACCACAAAGTAACCAAAGACAACATTTTATTTCTTTCTAAAGAGGTCAAATATCAAGCACGTCTAAAGCTCTCAGCAGCGAAGGTGGAATAGAGTCCTTCTCAGGACCAAAGCGCGGTTAGGATATCAATGGGACCAACACCCCCTAACCCTCCTTCCGCTGACTCAAAGGCAAATAAACAATTTGTAGTAAGTATCCCAATAGGAGCGAAGAGTTTAATAGCAATATTTAAAATTCATACATTCATTTGTGGTTCCATCCTAAGATAGGTTGACTGGAGCCCTTCATCCTTCCCTATCTAATGCCAGTTCTCTTACTCCCTGAAACCTGTTCATATTTACTTTCTTCTCTATTTAGTCCATTTATTTATCCCTTGGCTGTCCTTTTGGGACTTTTCTCTCAATTTTATTTGCTATATTATTCTCAAATATTCATCACAAACCCATTTTACTTCAGGGTGTATCTAATTTCTTCTGCTTCATGTAGTCCTCTCTTCTCGTCATCTGTAAACTTCCTCGTTTCTTAAAATTCTTCGATCACATTAATGTATCACTGATTTATATCTCATCAGTTATTGGAGGGCCTGTTATCTAGAGTGGCGACGCCACTACTCGTGAACATCCACATTGTAATGCGTTCAATATCAGAGCGGCTGTTTCCTAAAGAGAGGGAATTACGAAATAGAATCTTTACGTATAAAAAATGTCATTGGTATAATTTTGACCTTCCTAAAGTTGATTGAGCAGGCAGGGCTTGCCTCTTGTTGCAAAAATAAGGAATTATAGCCAAAAACAAAGGATAAAAGGAAGAGATGGCAATGCTTAACAATAGAATAGTGGGCGCTGTCAAGTCAACTTGGAATTAATTTCGCTATCAAGGATATAGCATTTGCCTTCCTACGTTCGCTGTTTCTCAACAGAAAAAGTATGGGATTTTTCTTGTGGCAATATTGAATACATACTCATTTATCATGGTTACGGTGTTCAGGTAAATTTTACGTTATGACTATTTTTAAGCACTCTCCGGAATAGAAAATTCAGCCAAGAAGTATTAAAATATCTTGAGGCACGAGAAAAATTACTGAAATTACTTCCAGTGAGAAAGACAGTTTTATCGGTTCGCTCAACTAACTTCCTAAACCAGTATTTTAGCGTGTGTTAGTACTCCTTAGAAAATATACTATTACTTCTCTGTCAACGGTGATAATTTTTGTTAGAGTAGAAATGTTTTCATCATAAATCTGTCCACAAAACTGCGTTCAAGAAATGTTATGTCGCAGGAACCAAGCATACCCCTTAGCATTAATTTGGACTCCCATCGTTCGACAGACACGCAGATAGTACCAGAGTAAAATCCGGGCAAGTGACCTACAGACTATTATTGGATATTTCGGGCATATTTTTATCTAAGGCGTCCCGGTGTGACAGAACATCCTATATACCTCCTAATGGAAGGTCGCGAGCAAAGGTATGTGGGCACTCAAGGTAATCCCTCCTGAAGGGATCTTTGCTCGAGAAGAAGCGTGAAAACGGGTCTAGGGCATTACAAGGCTTAAGTTTCTCTCGTGGCGTACTAGGGAAAATGTGCCAAAACTGAACGATAACCCCGTAGCCATGAGCAGGGAAAGCTGTGCGTGGTGCGGGTCTTATGACGGCTGGTAACCTTGCATACTCCACTAAAAATTACTGCTCTGTCTTCTAAAGTACTCAAGAATAGCCTTGAACGGCCGAAGCAACGACGGATGGCGAAAGCTTTACGAGATTGGCCCATTAACCGGTCGGGTCGTTTCCGACAGATTCAGAAAAAATATCGGTAGCTGACAAATGTGTCACGACGGAACAATTTGGTTAGATGGATAATGTTGCAGAAAGCTTTGTTAAGGAATTCGTATGCGTGGATCATATGCATTTCCAATAGTCTCTGGTGTGGACAATCACATTCAGGATGGAAAATGAGCGATGTTTTCGTCACGCTAAATTAAAAGTAGCGTAATACGTGACATTACTCGTGCAATATTTTCACGTCAAGTGTCGCTAATATATGAGGGTATACATGTATGAAATTTAATCGTAATATTTTTATATGCGGCATAGTTACTGCTTTTGATACAAATAGTGGGTCGGTAACGACCCTTTCCGCAGAAATTCGCGTTGTGCAATTTTTGATGTTTTTGTAGCTCGTAGCCCCCAACGGACTAGTAATATCCAATAACGCATGTTTAAAAGCTTTCTTTGATTGTTTTCAGTTCGATCATATTACGATGCACTTTCACTCAAGTTAGTATTTTCACACCAACACCCACCGTTTGCTTTTATTTGCATTTCTAATCATCTGAAGTCTCAAGCACGTGTTATGAGTTCGATCTATACTGAATTTGTTTTTTTCATTAGATTTGTCTGGTTAAGATGTTTTTTCAGTGCTCCAGACGACGATTGAGAGGTGACTGATGTAGACTCAGAGGATGAAGAATGCAATATCCCTCGCAGTTTCAATCGGCGCCAACTCCAGGCACAAGCGGAGCTGTTTATTGTAGACATTGATAATGGAGTTACCTGCGATTGAAATGGAGAAGATAACAACGAAAGCCGTGAGTCTATTTCGACAACGAGATGCAGCAGAAAATCTAAACCAGCAGTAAGGAAATGGAAATCTGGTTACCTGTGCTCTCATACTTGTCCAAATGCTCATATTTGCCACAAAAATTCTGTCACTTTCTCTAAGATGGATCATCTGCTCGATTCTTTCAAAGTTTTTTAAAGAGGGATTTTGGATATAAACGTTAACTTTACTGTCAACTGCGCTGTACATGAGAAAAATGATCCAATAAAGTTCTCACGAGACGAAATTCATGCCTTCATCTGGATTCGGTTCCTCAGAGATAATTTCCCATTCCCGCCTGTGTTCTACTGACATTAAAAGTGTACATCACCTGTGTTCTCCCAAATCATTCGGTGATATATACTATTAATGGTCTCTAAATCCATGCGTAGGGATCGATCTGAAATGCTCCGCATCTATATTATCCAGACGTCACCCTCTGGCAGCAAAGCATCAAACCATAAATGCCTGCTCCAGCGCATCTCACCATAATCCCAGAATTCCTGCTGAGTCCGAAGAAGAAGACAAGAAGGAAGAAAAAAAGAATAAATAAAAGCCCCCTATTCCCCAATGACACATTCCAATGACCACATAGAGATATTCATTCGACAGGGCGTATTCATAGACTTATAAAAACTTGACCTAACCTAAATAGACCTAAATAGAATCTATCCATTGTCAACTTAATTAATTTACTTAATTGTTAATTGTTTTCCACACCTGTATTGTTCTGTTAAGTTTGGTGGTCTGACAGTGGTTACACGGATTTTCCACCGTCCTTGGGCGAATGCCCGGCCAATACCTCTCCCGTACCAGAGAAACATATACCCAGCGGTGTATGATTCCCTGAAGAGGCATTGAATTTCATTTATGATTCATTGCAAAAATATTTTTAGGTACAAATTCAAGCTTTTTCCGACGATAATGGCTTTATTAATTCACATAAGAATATAAATTATCTAAAAACACTAATAAAAGAAGATCTAACAACTTTGGAAAGTTGATGTGATACAAATAAGATGCACGTAAACATAGCAAAAACAAAATACATTAACTTTGATTTTAGAGGTTTTGATTTTCCATCTTCAATTATTTACCATTCCTAAAATCATAACCCATCAAACTCTCAATGTGAGAAAATTAAAAAAAATCATGAATGTTAATATTTAGGAGTTACTTTTGATGAAAAAATGGACCTAGGGAAAATATATCCAGTTGTTGCATTCTAAAATAAGGCAGTCTTAAGAAAATGTTATATTTTAATAATTTTTTTACAAATAAATCTGTTGAGATCTCTATATTTTGCTTGGGTACACTCACGTTTACAGTATGGTTTAGTTTGCTGGGGAGGCACATTTTAAATATGAATACACAAACTGAGAACTACCCAAAATCATTTTTTGAGAATAACATTACACAAGCCCATTAGGGAAAGTTCTTTCCCATTATATGTTTAATTACAAATTCAACGTTTCCAAAATCTTTTAGTTTTTTTAAGTGTTATGGTTGTTCCATATGAAAAGCGGGAATAGTAGAACTGAATATTTATGTTATACAACAAGAAGTAAAGCTAAGTTACATTTCATAAATCCTAAGTCAATATTTAAGAACTCTTTATTTTATGAGGACCGATGACCTTCAATAAATTACCAACTGAAATTAAAAAATTAATATCAATTAACTCGTTTAATAATGCAATAAAATTTTGTTATCTCAAATAAGAGATGTAACTACTTTGCGTGATATTTAGAATAACGGTTTTGATAAAATGCTGTAATCAATGTAATACTTTGATTAATAATGTTTTTTATAAAGCTATTTATGTAAACAATTGTCATAATTATTAAAAGTTAAAATTTAAAGTTCGAAAACGCTGCAGGAAGTGGCATGAGCTACGTAAAGAAGACTGAACTCATTTGTATTTTTTTTTCTTTTCATTTTCTGTAATGACCTCATTTTTGTCTGATGAAAATTTTCTATTGTACACTGACATCACTGGAAAACGTGTCAGTAAATTTGCAAGTCTATTTTATATTGTAGCCATATTCATAAAAGGTCGAAAAGGCTAAGATAATTGGAATATAGTTATCAATTGAATGCACTGAGGACGGGGGAAGCCCATTGTAATGATTCTTATAGAGGAAGTATACTCATGGGGAAGTATACTTCTACTTTGTAGGCATTGTAATTTGTTTAAATTCTATTCAAAATGATTCAAAACAAGTGCAATCATTCAAAATTAGGCTCATTGCGCATACGTTGAAGAGAAACAAGAGAGAAATATGCCGTCCGTCTAACCAGAGCGTAACGATCGATGGCCTGCTGTACGACCGCTCATTTAAACCTGCACGTTGTTTATAAGTCGAACGCAGAGAACTCGATCGAAGGAGAACTGATCCCTAAAGTTCGAATATATGCCAAGCTATTAAATGGGGCCAAGTGAGTTCCGAGGAAGAGAAGTGCACGTAAGCAAATGAGAGTAAAATTGATGAAGTTGTCAAACAACGAGGAGAAGGTTAGGTAAAAATGCATTTTTCAGGGTATACTACAACCTTCCACACAAAGACATTGGAACGTATGTATCGGTCATGGGATGTAAATGATACGCGAGTGAGTGTTACAGTGATAATTGTAGAATGCGGAAAAAAGTACGAGAAAAAGGAGTGGTAGGGAATATGAAATGCGATGCATGGCAGGATGAAGAAGTGAAAAATGCAAAGAGTGAAAAAACCGGGTCCCATAGAGATTAATTGCAGCAAAATTTGACGAAAAAAGGGTTGAATACACAGAAAAAAGGAATGCAAAATCTCCATAAAAATAGCAAAAATAATGAGTGCGGATGAGACTGGCTAAATGCCGATTATTTGAAGACATTTGCAGTATTGTTGGAAATGGTTGGAAACGGTAAATATCTATGAGGGTCGGGGAATGGGGGAACAAAGGACAAAAGGGGTAAAGTTGAGTGGGATGAAAGCAACGTAGGAAATTGGGGAGAATTGTTTGAAGAACTACACAACAGTGGAGTAAGCGAAGTGAATAAGCCTCACTAATAAGAATTAGAGAATATCTGAATGGAAAAGGCAGTCGATTGGTGATGATGATGTGGTAACGGCAGTGAAAATGAATAAAAATTGGAAGCCTGCAGGAATAGACGGGATGTCCACAGAAATAAGTGTTGGTATAAACTACTCATATATTTGTAGTCATCATTTCACAGTATACCTTTGAATGTTTCTGAGTTTCCGACGAATAGGATTAACTTTATACTAGTTTCATTGTACAATGGGGAAGGTGGAAGAATGGAATGGAAAATATATATAGCAATTAGTTTTTGAGTGTTGTGGAACAAAGTTCAGTAAAATAATAATTGAAAGCGTGAGGAAGATTACCATCGACAGAATCTGGAGTGTACAGTGTAGGTTTATGACTGCGTTGAATGCTGTGATCAGCTGCGTTGAATGTTGTGATCAGCCGCTAGTACTAGTGAAATGCAAAAATAAAAGTATGGACGTAATGTAAAGGATGTGAATGTTTGTCATGCAAATGGACAGTTTTAAGAGTCTCCCCAAAGTATAAATTGTAGAAATGTATGTGTACTTAACTGGATATTGTGTAATCGCGTAAGACAAAATTATCTCTAGCGCATTTTTCGTCATTTGAAGAACGGGAATCACACACGAATACGCCGACTGCAGAGGTGAATAGGATACATGATGTGACATCCCTACAAAATAGCTGGTGTTCTAAAAAAAACTGGTGACGATAACAACATCACCTTAAACGTGGACTTGCATATGAAGGCCCCTTTCTTGTTCTGCTATCTGATCACCAACTGCTGAACCGGAGTGCGTGTTCGGCTTTCGGAGAGGACGGACGTCTTTCCACGCCTTCTTCATGGTCATGTCATGTTGTTCACAGAGCCTCAAGTCTACTTATATTGACTATACAAAGATTTCACTGGTTTTTAGGGAACACACTGTGCATTTGGAGGGGTGCAAGTATGAGAAATCACTATTTTGCATGACGGAAATCCACGAGGAATAATATTTTCATTGGGTCTACCGAGTGCAACAAGTTCTTCCACAGACATCGCCTACCTTCCACGGAAATTCGTAGTTGAGAAAAGAGTTTACCGCACTTTATAATCGCTCTGACGACCTTGCGCAACATTCTCTTTCTTCCAACATGAAAGGTCACTGTGTTCCCTTCGACTAGTCAGAAAGCTACGTGCCGTCATCAGTTAATTTAGACTTCAGTTTGGAGTTGCCCTGAGTGAGGAATCTCAGCCTAAGCCAAATGTACTTCCGCGGGCCATACACGTAAGATTTGTAAATCAACCCACGAAGGAAAATCTTCTTCCCAAGCATCGAGTCAAGAGGAATTTCTTCCTGAATTTATACCCTGAGTTGGCATCTGACAGTCCCAATCACATAAGCGAGACTTTATGTCCTGGCAGGCGTAGATATCTCAATGCTGTGAAAGATATATATCAGACTAAGAAATACACTTACCTTCGGATACGCGGAGGTAGGGTGTACACGCAAACATCTGGAAAAGAGCCTATTTTTGTTTTAACGCAAATGAATGAATTAACATTATTGTCAAATAAATTATGACGTCATATGCTACAGTTATTTTAAAAGATGGAGATTCAGCATTCTTAATCCATCAAAATATTCGCAATTTACGTTGCAATTTTGATTTCTTCATGGAACATATTAGCCAGGAGGAATTTGAACCGATTATTATTAAACTATCTAAAATTTGGATAGATGAACATGAAGTTGATTTCTATAAAATAGATAGCAACAAGCTGTTTGTTAAATACTGTCAAAACACCGAGAAAGAGGTTTAATAGTTTACGCAGATAATAGTCATCAGTGTACATCAAAATCAGTCATGAGCTGCACTTAAGAATATGTATATTTAACAATGAGAACCCATGTAAATTCAACAGATAGAGGCAAGATATCGTGGACGTTCGTCATATTAACAAAGAAATAACAATTGCACTTTTCCACAGGATATTTTAATGAGTACGACGCGTTTCAGCTCACAGAGCCATCATCAGGTACAAGCTTCGTGTGCTTGAGGATGGCTCTGTGAGCTGAAACGCGTCGTACTCATTAAAATACCCCGCGAAAAAGTGTAATTGTCGTTTCTGTTATAAGGAGACGAATGTGTCTGAAATTGGTTCTATTAGTATTTATAGTGACCAGAATTTCCCCGAAGCTGAATTTTTACAGGAGCTGGAACCAATTTTGTACAACGGTAGAAAAAATATGCTAATGGTTGGTGATATGAATATAAATTTGCTGGTTGAAAATAATTATTCTGATTGTTATTGTAAATTGATGCACACATAAGATCTGTCAAGTTTGACAGTTCAACCGACTTGAGTCAATACATTACCATCAACGTGCATCGATCATGTGATTGTCAGATTTTATAGTGCATTTCGATATCAAATGCTGGTAGGAGTTTCCCACTTAGGTACAACCGAGTATTCTATGTTCACTTTTAATCTTTCAAGAAAAATAGAAAATTCTTCCTCTAGTTCAATTCTTTCCAACGTAAAAATTGCCGGGATACGATGGCTATAGTGCCAATATCCTCCAACGGGTAATTGACATTATAGCTCCCGGGCTGGTATACGTGTGCAATATGGGTATATCGACAGGAGAGTTTCTTTCAGCTCTTAACCCTTAACTACAATCGTGACTTTTGGTCACGCACACATAACTCTTGGGTCTTTTTTGACCCGATTTTTAGAATTTCTCGTAAACAACAACCACCACCTACACTCTCTCAAGTTCAACTTGCTCGCTCCCCCATCTCCCCTTATTTTACATTGTAGCCAAGGTTGCTGCGAGTGGCCGTTTTACCACCACAAAAAAAGAACTAATTACGTCGGGTTAAAAAAGAGCCGACGATGCAGTTAGGGGTTAAAAAAGCGGTCATCACTCCTCTTTCCAAGAAAAGAGGTCGTATGATTGAGGAAAATTATCGATTGTCGACTTTCGATTGTCGATAAAATTGTCGACTATGCCCAATATCAATATTTTCAAAAATTTTGGACAAACTAATCAAAAGGCTTGTAAACTTTTTCCAGAAAATTCAGTTAATTATCCCCAAACAGTTTGAATATTGGAGTAACTTGGGAACAGAATACACACAAATTTATCATTTTCAGGGTGTTTCACATGCATTAAATCTTAAACAGCGTACGCCAACCCTATTCCTTGACATTAAAAAGGCATTTGATACTCTCAAACACGATATCGAACTAGAATTAGGGGTAAGCTTCTGAATTGGTTTTAAAGCTATTTATTTGTTGCGTTCTCAAAGTGTTAGAATGAGTAACTGCAACAGTGAACGTAAAATTGTTAAGACAGGTGTTCCGCAAAGTTCGGTCCTGAAAGCTATTCCTGCTATATACCAACGATTTTTAATCATCAAAAATTTGATGGGAATGTTACAGCTTATGCAACTGGCACAACTTTAAATTAACATGGTAAGTCTAAGAAAATTGTTAACGAAAAATGAGAAAAGATCTGGTATTTTTCAGGATTTGGTTCAAATTGAATAGACTATCTCTAAGTACAAAATCTAAATACATGATATACGACTACTGCAGTAGAAACAAAGAAAATGGAAAATGAAAAAACAAACTGGAATGTTGAATATAATTTCTTTGAATGTTTCAGGGATAATTGTTCAAACTTGTTGAAGATTTCCATATTAACCTTTAAATTCTTCTTATTTCTTTTTGCACTATACATACATAGTACTCTATTTTTTTTCATTGCTACTCAACACACTCCCTTAACGCAAGTCCCACATACCCAAGTCTTTAATAAACTTTAGAAATTGATTCTATTGTAGAGGTTTTGTAAGTACAGTGGCGGAAGAAATTAACGCAAAATTTTTCGCGCGCCAGAATGCGGCATTTTTGGGAACTTCTAGGAGCAGTACACACTCGAAAGACTGGCAACACTGAGGAAAACATCGTCTACCGCAAATATTTGAAATCCGCAATGGAACTCACATTTGCTGGAGCGTGAAACTTAGTCATCAATCGCCTCATTTTCGAACTTTCTTCTCATATTATTCGCACATTCAGTCACGGTGTATCGCTGTGTTTATTTCAGCATAGTTCTTACGTCGAATGATATCATTTATACAGAAAGACTGATCATAAAAAAATATTCACTATCCCACCCAATTCGGTATATATGCTGAAATCTTCATCTTCTACCACCAAGGGATATTTATTGTGGTCGACTTTCCGAGGATCTTTTTGAATGACGTGTACTGTGTCTTTTTCACCGAAATGATATAAATCGAGATTTATCCGCACCAAATGTCGAATCAAAAAAGATTTAATTAAAATTAGTATAGTCTACGTGATGAAATTTTTCACGATTTTCCATTTGTAGATTGACGAAGTTCCTTAGACGGATATTAATTAATGAATCGTTCTTGACCCAATATAAATCCGTTTTTAGTTCGTCAGAATGGGATTAAACTATGAAAACACACGTAAATATATATAACTCAAAAAATAAAAATAAATGTGCTCGCATCGATACCGAATAATCTAGGCATATCTTCCCGATATTTCTTTCATTTTATCACAGGAAGCTTGGTGACGAGCTGTCCTCTGTTAAGCTTTATCTAGTAAGTGCAGGATATACGAATAAACATTCCGAAAAGTTTACCGAAATTAGGTGCAGTTATGGATAAACAACTCTATTACGTCTGACTGCATAATATCTTACACGCTTAGCTATAAATTCGCCGCACATTTAAAATTAACAGAAAAGCCTTTTAAAAGACTTCAGTTTGAAGTAAAATGTCATTAATGAAATAAATTAATAGGTAACGGTTAATGTTGTAGCTGTAAGATGTATTTGGCTAGCTAAAGAGTGGTCCGTGTTCGATTTTTAATGAACACAAATGAGTTTTTATATACATTTTCTCATATTGGCGATATGACTGAATGTAATGTGTAGCTGCAATGACTGGCAGATAATATGATTTTTTTAAATACAAAAGAGATAAAATTTGCCTAATAAAAATCAATTTACTTGACCAGAAATTGAATGAAAAACTCAACAATGTCTCGACCAGGGGTGGGGTCACGGTTTTTTTCTTTTTATGGTCGTTATCGTCATCCAAAAGGCAAGCCGCATTGGTAGGGCAATGCTCAACGTCCTTGGAGCGCACTCCACTGCTATGTAGCACCCAATCTTTCTTGATGACGATCACGTTTTCGAAATCATGAGCGTACTCGAAAAATATTATCATGAAGAACCATGATAGTGATTCAGGTTTGCAACCCAGTAACAACTACTGAACTTTCTTATGTCAAGGTGAATTTAAGATGATATTCCGTATCCTTGCGGTGAATTTATTTGCGTCCGTATGCGTATACTGTGAACTAAGTTACTTTTGAAATGAGTGGTGGTATTGTATACGAACGTTTAAAATAACTATAAGGATAGGAAAAAGCATACTAATCTCCCGGGAATACAAACAGAAAGAAGTAGTTCTCGGATTACACCTCATCAGCCCAGACCATTCCAATCAAACGCCATAAGTTCCCCTCATGCATTGGTTTGGAGGCCAACTACCATAAGTCTGAGTTAAAGCAAAGAGCAATCTTGGAGGACTTTTGAGGATCCCTAGAGGTTCCCCTGCGTCGATACAAAGCTCCACCAATACTAATGCATTCAAAATTGGAATGTATGAAGGCCGTATTATATTGATTTGGGAAATAGTATGCCTTTAATAAGAGTTTACTTTCCCCTTGTGTTGCGGGCGATACCTTTTCTGCCATAGATAATGTTTCGGACGCCAGTCGTTTAACTCACAGGAAAGAAGTGGTATTTGACTTCTCTTACGCCCTTTACAATATTTGACGGGTGCTTCCGATTTTTTCGAAGCGCGACGAGCCTTTTCTTTCTGGTGCAGCGAGAATTTGAAACCTGTGCTTTATTCACAATAACAAACCACCCCGACCATCACCACCCGGAACTTGGCTAAGGTTTACTGATTACTGTTTCATGGAGATGAGCGTCGATAGACGAACAAGCAGAGCGGACAGCGCAAGCAGAGATATTGTTCAAAGTTTTAGCGGCCTCTCCCAAAATTCGTGGGGTAAAAAAGATCTTATTAGCCTTTAAGTATGCCTCATTTTTCTCCCAGGTGGAGGAATCGGATAGTAGGTTTGTAAAAGGCAAAAACATCCGTCAAAAAATTACCCGAAGAGGTGTTGCGCCTTCGACTTTCACCCACTGAACTTTTATTTGGTGTTTAAAAGTAAAAAAACCTATTTCTCAATACTATCAAACGAAAATCATTAAATTTATGTCCGCTATAATAATAACTATGTTTATTCAAATGTTTATCAATATTCATTTTTCGTCCGCAACTAGGAATACTTGCGAGTTCACAAATGTCAAAATTTTAGGAGATGGTTCAAAACAAATCATGTAACATAGATGGAGCGGGCTGCACGGAGCGCAGCGTTTATTATGAGGATAATGCGAGAAACAAACGTTTTTCGACCCCCTCAAACGAAACAACCCAAAATTAAGATGCAATGAGGAAAATCGTGGAGGAAGAATGGGAAATGAAGCCAGTAAGAGGATACCAAAATGTGGACAACTCCATGTCACAAAGACTTGGTCAGGAAATCGAGAATGGAGGGGGATGGATTGATTATAAGGCTAATAAACATCCACATTCTTTATGTAAATACCAGCATATTTCTTGATGATCAATTGCTGTGATCATGTGCACACATAACTCAAATTTAGAGAATTACACATACATTTTACCCTTTTCCACTCGTTGCATTATAGTGTCCCTTTTCAACATCCGTTAAAATACATTACTACTAAGAGATGAAATTTATGACCCTGTAAAAAGTCTTTTAATATCTTCATGTGGCGGTAATCACAACTTTAACTTCCATTGAAGCAGTAATATTACGACACATTTGAAGAGAAATTGATTCTTTAGGGACGTAGCAATCGTATAATTTTTGATGGTGCACATTCCTAATTTGTACTCCATTGACTACTCTGCGGATTTATGAGGAGTATACAAATGACCATAGGGAAAATATATAATTACTGCTTAGTCGCTACATGGAAAAAGATTATTTTTAGTATTTTATCACTTTCATAGGGGGAAATACGCGATGCATTTTTGTCGGAGTATTACTTACGCGTGGGTATAAAAATGCTCCTCATAAAATTTAACTGCGTAATTTTAGCCAAACATTTTCCACTGCGAATATGTCAAAAGGTATATAAGTGATTCATTAATTTAACTTATCCTCTAAGTATTATCCTCCATCCTATAAGTTGAACTGTTGAACTACACGGCTAATATATTGTTCATAGCAAACCTAGAAAACAATGCTGGGAAAGCTTCAAAAACCGTTTTAAAGATATTTTGAAGAGAATTCCACACTTGTTTGGTCTCTCACTCAAATAATTAATCGGTATTTACAAGTTCGGCAGTTAGAAACAAACTCTAATTCCTAATAAAAATAATTGCCCTCTTTACTAAATCATTTCAAAGTAATTTAAAGGTGAATGTAGCATCAGGTAAGATCACTAAATCGAGTAATTGACACAATCAGAGATCCGGTCTGTTCCCTCCTTCATGAATAGCTTTTCATTGAGTGGTAAATTGGGAAATGAGTGGATATGAGCACCATACGACAGGCAGGACGTAGAAATCAAGTGGGGTCGAGTACCCGAGAATGGGAAGTAAACTTCTCATTCGACGCCCAAGGAGACCGCTCTGATTCTTTTACAAGCCCGAATATGCGTAAAATCACACACTCATGGTTGAGGTCAATATCCATTCCCTGGGCCTTCCGCGGATTCCTGCGAAGTTTCGGCTGCAATAAAGTCAAATCACGTAGATTAATTATAAAGGCACTACAAGAGGCCACGCCAGGATTTGAACCCCAGGCATTCTTAACCGCAGACGAACGCTCTCCCTCTAGGCTACTTCATCGATCAAGAGAAAACAGCGGCCAGTGGTTCTTACTATACAACGTAAAATGGGAACTCCAATGTTTCCTTAAAAACTGGACCAAATAAAATGCTCTGGATTTAAAAAAGTAGTTTTCAGAAAGTAAATACTATTACGTTTGGAGGAATTAAGAAATTTAAGTGTTTGGGATGACCTGAATGCACAAGGGCGGAAACTTACGTAGGGTTTTAAGGTATTGGAAATGCTTGTAAAGAAAACTTTTCTCCTCATGGAAACCATTCTATTCTACCAGATTTCCCATACTTTAACTTGAAATTCATAGGATATTACGCCAAAATGTTAATTGTAATGCATCATATTTCTCGGAAGTAGTTTGAGGCCTATTAAAACGATGTTCATCCACAGCTATTCCCTGCACGCGGAAATAAATTTTATTGTTAGAGAATTTGATCTGGAGGAAAAAAGTTTTTGTCCCAATAAATTATGCTTTCATCGTATTGTTTCTTAAGTTTCAACCAAGAAATTTGTTTAAACGGTAAAAATATGGTAAGCATTTCTATATAATCAACTATGAATTCGGAACCTCGACTGGGTGCGGGTCGAAGCAAGCTCATCACGTTTATAACTCCCAGACGATCTCGCGAACGTAAATCTTATTAGTATGACTATTTACATGACGGGTAAAATCGATATAAATTCATAGAGAGTTTGAATATTCCCGGTTTCCATATGCTGACTCAAT
The DNA here is from genome assembly GCA_963169105.1 of Ceriagrion tenellum. Lineage (NCBI taxonomy): Eukaryota > Metazoa > Arthropoda > Insecta > Odonata > Coenagrionidae > Ceriagrion > Ceriagrion tenellum. Next base: position 115,816,560 of record OY720638.1, on the reverse strand, counting down.
GTTGTCAAGTTGTCGAAGGAAAAGCGATTTCAATTAGTTCCCGTGTACGCCGCATTCAGACGCGAATGAGTTTTGCGTTAATTTTTTCCGCCACTGTACATTACCCAACTGTTGTAAATTACCAAGTACAAAGACACTTAGTATGGATACACTCTACATTACTTACAACTTCTTCTATTTTCTGAATTACAAAATTAAACTTAATGCCCATGTATTTCATTCTCTCTTGGCCTGGATTTTTTATAGTTTTCAAAGTAATCGTGTTACCTTAATAAATAATTATATTTTGAACCCCTACATTCAATTCTGACAAAATTTTTACAAGCTAACATTCCTCTACTGCTGCTTTGCACAAGGAAACTAATTCAGCCTCGTTACTAGAAAGTGCAACAGTAGTTTATTTTTTAGATCTCCATATTATAGTATTATTATACAATTCAAATATATACTCACTGGTTATTTTCAGTCATTGCCTCTAGCCCAATCAGCATCAGCATAACCAATTACTGGTGATAACATGCTAGAATTATTTTTAGAATACATCAAAGTAATATTAATTGTCTGATTGACATCTCTCAGAATGCACTTAAAAGCTTTCCTCAAATCCTCACTTGGTTTTGATTGATATCTACTTAATTCACGTACAGCAGTGGCTAAATCTGGTCTCGAACCAACGGTGGCATACAAGAGAGACCCTATTAATGACCCTCACTGCATTTGATAACTCAGATCTGCTGTTGTTTTTTCATCTAACTTAAAGTTAATACCTCTAGGTATATTGCTACCCTTCCAATTTTTCAGACTGTAACCTTTTGAAACCCTTTGCAACTATTTTCTTTTATTAATAAAGATATATCCTTTCTATTTAGTGATTAAAATTCCTAAATATGTTACCTCCTCATTACCCATGCCCTTCATCATAAATTTTCATGACAAAACCATTGACTTTCTCAATCTCTAGTGATTCACTTCCGAGTATCAGCATATCGTCTTCATACAATAATAAGTACACATTCCCCATAATATACAAAAAGTAGACATTTTCGGATCTTTTTAATCCATATTCCGTTACTTTTTCATTAAACTTTTCATACCAATACTTTGGTGACTTCTTCAGTCCATCTAATGATTTTGTCAATTTTAAAACTTGTCCATCTGGTATTTTTAATCCTTCTGGTGGCTTTAACTACACACATTCATTTATTTCTTCATATGAAAAGGCTCCCTTCACGTCGAGCTGTTGAATTTGGTAATTCCTATTAGCAGCAATGGATAACAATATTCTTAAATCCTGTAACTTCAACACATGAGAGTAATTATATCTCAAACCTTTTTTTGTTGAAAATCACGTACTAAAAGTCTTGCTTTAAATATTTCCCTCTCTCCTATACATAGTTCTTTGTAAAAACCCACATCTTATCCAGCAGTTTTTCTTTCTCTGGTTTTGTTACAATCTTCCAAGTCAGACTTTCTTCTAAAACTCGTAATTCTTCATTTACACAACTTTGAAATCTTGGTTGTCTTCTCTTTCTTCTATCTGTCGATACCTTGATGGTATATCATCATCTTCAGTCATTTTTTAAAAGTATTCTACCGGTTAAGGTAGGTTTTGCTGAATGTCAGATAATCTCCTCCAGATCATCTACCCATTCAGTGGCTCCTCCCCTTCCAGTATATCATTTTTTGCCTCAGCATACCTTTCTTCATTCCGTACATGAAACCTATTCTCTTTCTTCCCCTTCGCCGCTTTCCCAACATCCTTCCCTCTATCACACCCTTCAGCAACAAAACGCCCTTTATAACACCCTTCAGCCATCTACCCTGCCTATCCCGGGTTTCATTTAGAAGTTTCCTTTCGTCACCCACCATCTCAAGCACTTCCTCCTTAGTCTTCCTTTCCATCTACCTAACCTTCTCTATCCTTCTCCAAACCGATATCTCAAATGCCTAAAGCCTATTCTCGTCCTTTCTCAGGGTCCACGTTTCTGTCCTATACAACGCTACGCCCCTTATCAAGCTCTTCACCAGCATCTTTCATATCCTTACCCAATGTCCCAGTCATCAGCTCCCTTTTATTACTAAATGCCTCCTTAGCTTGCGCTATTCTCTTACGTATGTCTTTGCTACTATGCCCGTTTTCCTCTAGCGTACTACCTAAGTAATTAAATTGCTCTACTTTTTCGAGTTCTTGTCCTCCAACTTTAGTCAAAAGCCTCGCTTTCTTTGTCCTAGAGAATCTCGTTACTTTTGTTGTCTCATGATTTATCTTCATTCCGAATATCACGCACTGCATTTCTAATGCATCTACCAAAGCTTGCATTTCCTTCGATGATCCACTGACCAACGCCTGATCGTCCGCGAATCTAAAATATTTTATCAGATGCCCTCCCACTTTGATTCCAGCCTAAATGTCTTTCCACGCCTGTCTTACCGTTTCCTGAGCATTAATTTTGAAAAGCAATGGCGACAACGGGCACCCTTGCCTTACCCCACGATCTATACTTGCCCACCCTGGTTCACCATCAGCCACCCTTACCTGCGCCCTTTGCATCAAATATAAGTTCGGAATATTCTCCTGTCTCACCAATCTATTCCCATTTTCCCGAGTATTTCCATTAGTTTATTCCAATCTACCGTGTCAAAAGTTTTTCAAAATCAATAAAGCAAGCAAAACTGTCCTCATTATACTCTATATTTCTTTCTATAAGTGTCCTCATCACCACAATCGCATCCCGAGTTGCCCCTTCCTTCCGCGACCCAAACTGGTCATCGCCCAAGTAGTTATTAGCCTTACACTCCGACCTTCTATTGATCATTTGAAGTAAAACTTTGGCTACGTGTGAAATTAAAGTGATTGTTCCATAGCGCTTGCAATCTGAAGAATTATTCTTTTTTGAGATAGGAATCAAGACATTTTTCACGAAGTCCTCCGGCCATACTCCTCCCTCGTAGATCCTAAGTATAATTTCGAAAAAAGTTTACCTGCCTCATTTCTTTAACTCTATAGCAGCTCCAAAGGTATGCTATCTACTTGAACTGGTTTCTTGCCTCCATATCTTTCAATATTTTCTGTATTTCACTGCTGAGTATCATTGGCCCGAGGTAATCTTCATCTAGGCTTCCCTCCCCCTCTATATCTAAATGAGTTTGTTTACTATTGCTCTCATATAGCTCCTCCACATATTCACTCCATCTTTCTTGAATATCTTCCTGCTCGATTAATATTTTACCTCTCTTGTCCTAAATCTTTGGTATCATTTACTCTAGCTTACCTCCAGATAGTAATTTTACCCTAGCGTATAACACACCCATTTCCCCTTCTTTTTGCTTTGCAGTTTCTCCATTTCCTCGCATTGCCTTTACCACCAATTTTCCGTCGCCCTATTGGTTATTCGCCGCAGTTGATTATTTAGCACCTAGAATTTTGCCTTACCTATGTCGGTGCTGACGTTATTCCAATTTCTTCAATCCTCTATTTTCCTAATCATTTATTCTTTAACCCACTGCTTCTTTACCCTCCTCATTTCCGCTGCTCCTATTGTTTTCTCAGCTGCTCTTACAATGCCTGTTTTAATGTTCTCCCATTTTTTCTCCATTGCATCTATTTCCTTGGCTTGGACTATGTTTCTTTCCACTAGCTCTTGGCATTCCCTCCTTTTTCCCCTTTCATTGCTTTAAGGTTCCACCTCTTCATCCCACTACTCTTGTCAGGCTTTTTGAACCTGAATATTTGCCTAACTATGATGTAATCAATTTGATATCTTCCAGTATTTCCCGGCCGTGTCTATGTGTACCTCCTCCTACGATGGTGTTTAAACCAATTGTTTGTTATTACGTATTTATTCCTCCTAAAAAATTCTACTACCTTCTCTCCGCGATCATTTCTCTTTCCTAACCAATTCTTATGCTTTACTTGCCCTGTATTCTGTCCTTTAAAAAGATCATCTTGTCATCTTTCCCAATAAACACAGTTCTCACAGTGTACTCTCTAATTTATAATTTTTTATATCATTAAAGCCGTTCACTAAGTTATTTTTAACTAAAATATTTATATTCCTCATGCCTAAATGACCAAAACATCTGTGCCACAATTTAGCCACACCATTAAAATCTTTTGCCACAGAATAGCAACAACTTTGACCATCAATTTTATTTTCAATCGTATATAAGTTACCATTTGAGTTTCCAATCATAAAAATTTGGTAATTCTTAAACATTCTGACTTTTCCATTGTAAAATGTAACGTTCAAACCAATGGATTCCATTTTTGATACAGACAATAAATTCTATCTAAGTTTTGGCACGTAATACACTTCCTTGATAGTATACAAGAAATGGCTTTATGTTCTACAAAACATTCAAATTTAATATTACCAACTCCAATTGCTTTAAATTCACTTCATCTTTAGCGACGACAATAACTTGAGGTACTTTAAGATCTATATAGTCTATAAACACCACCTTATCGTTTACTAAATTTTCACAGCACCCAGAGTCTACGCATCACACTAGAGTTCTTGTTTAATTCATTTATTTCATCATTACTTTTTTCACATTCAAATGCTAGATCTTGTGATTCATGACCCTTCGCAGCATTTGACAACCTTCCTCGCCCTCGTCCGGAACTCTCGTCTCCGCGTCCTCGATCGTGATGATTTTCATGCTCCCTGGCGCTGTTATATCCACGTCCCCTGGTGCTGTTGTATCCACGTCCTCTCTTTCTGCTGTATCCACATCCTCTACTATGGTACTTCTTGTGCCCGGGTTCGCCGCAAATGAAGCACGAAAAAGCATTGGTCCCTCGCATGCTTCCTGCCTCCAAATTTCTTCTCCAAGTAGTCGGTTTTTACAAAATCTAATTTCAATGTTTCCATTGTTTCTAACGCTGTGATAATACCTTCGTACGACTAAAGCATTGATAACAATACGTAATTAATATTTTCTTCTTCACTCAAGTGTACATCAGCTTCTTTTAAGTCCATAAAAATTTCTTCCATTTTTGTTAAGTGTTCACTAAGTGGATAATTTTTTGCGCATTGCATTTCTGATAGTTTTCACCGCAGGAACAACTTTGATCGTACTCCTTTTTCATGGTTATTTTCCAAGTCATTAAACATCAAAAAGGCGGATTCGTGCTTCAAATATTCAATATGACTATCCGCAACTCCAGCTATACGTATCGCCTGTGCTTCCGCCTCGCTCGCCGAGTTCTTGTTCTCATCTTTGCAAAAATCTTTATTTTCAATCACCTTCAACACTTTGCTTTCTTTTAGTCTTTCTTTCGGTTTGTATTCTGAATTTCCAGACGCTAAAGTTGTTTTCGGCGAATGGCACAATCGGGAATCTTTCTCTACGACTCGTCATTATTCTTTTTCTCGTCGACCTAAACCTCGCAAAACCACGGAACCGCGCTCTACTACCAATTTAGAAGGTCTTTTATTTTTACCTTTTCATCCTCTTTAGTTATTTTTTCTCTTTTTCAACAATACATAACATACATACATAAATCTCTTTGTTTATGTTTGCGTTGCTACTCAACATAAATGCGTTCCGATATAAGGTGTATCAGAGTTAAATACTTACGGCCGTATTCATAGATTTCAACTAAAAGGCGCTAGTAGACGACTAACTTAGTCAGCTACTAAGATCACTTAGTCGCATACTAAAAAATGATATTCATAGATCCTTTCCAATGAGCTACTCGGAGCTACTAAGCTACTATGCTACTATCGCCACTATCGTAGCGGAGTACATAACTGTAGGTAGCGACTGCCCTAGAAACGATGAAGCAACGCTTGGCAACGCTGCCAATGGCTTCATTGTACGTGAATTCGTATGTCATGCATCAATATTCCTACAATGAGGACATCGTTAAATACTCTAATTTCCCCATATTTTAGCATTACCATCATAATTCCGACAAATCTTCCATAAAATTTGATTTTTATTGTATAGAAAAATCGGGAATACATGCTTTTCATAAACTTTATTTTTTTGCCACACGTAGTAATACACCACAAACTTGCACAGATCGTTCACAAAATCATTTGGACACTCTGGAGCTTCACAACATCTAAGTTGAACTAACTGCATACAATCGTGCCAAATTAAGGTATCAGTTATATTCAATCAAACACAGGACTTTCTTGAGGTATCCACCGTTTCATCAATATAAAAACATTCAAAAAAGAAAATGTTTGCCTTTAGTTAATGGAAAATAACTGGTATTTACATAGAAAATGTAACAATACTCACATTCACACACCATCATTTTGCTTACAAAAAGCGAAAATGCACACGGTACAGCGGAAATTGTCACTACCTATTTAATCTGAATACCTATTCGTCCCTTCACGAATCCTTTATGAGCATTAAATAAAACGAAACTGATTTCACTTATCCACTTAAAAGATAAAACATAAAATATGATGCGATAAACTGCTGAAGCACTGACAGAAGTTTCTATCACTCTGTGAACCATAACAACGTTCTGCTACCAAAACAAAAACGAAACGAAATAGAAATTGTAAACAGACCAGCCCTATGATGTAAACAGACTCACAATTACAATTATCACCTGTGCGAAATCATAATAATTCATTAAGATAACAATTGTACGTCTTTATATCCATGTAAGACATATTTCTACGACAACACATCCGTAATATGCTCGAGTTAATTATTCTGAAGTACCTCACTCGATGTAGTAGTCACGAAAACTAATATGCACTTGTAAATTGTTGACGAGGCTTCCTCCTGCACACATTCTTTAAAATGGGCTGTATTCTCGTAGAGTAATCATCTAAAACGACAAATGAACAGTACTAAGGCCAGAAGAATTTAAAAATGCAATTGTTACCCTCAAAAACAGTAAATATACACACAATGCACTTTATAAAGCTGTGAGGCGTAGCACTGATGAATAGAGATGAAGAAGAGATGATAACCACCTTACGACGCTCAAAACCACAGTAATTATGTCACTAACTCTTCCTTTTTCGTTGAATAAAACACTCATGAAGCACTACGGAGTACCACAATACGGTGTCGTAGACTAAGAACAAATAATAATAATGCTCGGCCTGATGCTACAACAGTACTACACGTCGCATCCGCCAGCCTTGAGAAAAGCAATTCCACCAGTATCTTTGGTATTTTCGCCTAAAATCTCCGTTGTGGCTTCAGGTTATCACCCGAGGTGAGCCACTTGTGACAGACCGCCATATTAAGTAGCACCTCTAAACAAGGCGAGAGAGTGTTTAAGAATCAGCTACTATAATAGTGGCTCACTTGGCGCTGCTGAGATTAGTAGCAGTCTATGAATACGATTTTGTTAGTTGGCGACTGGTTAGTGCGCTACTTAGCCGATAGTAGCTCACTAAGGAATCAATTAATACGGCCGTTAGGGTTAATTATTGATGATATATTAAAATGGGCCCAACATGTCAACAATCTCACATTTATATTACGAAACTATCTTTCAAAATTATATTTTATGCATAATAAATGACATCTTCCTTATCTTAAGATTGTTTATTCAGGCCTTTTAGAATCAAAATTATCTTGCGGCATACAATATTGAGGAAGAGCATATAAAAATACAATTAACCCATTACTGTACTTACAATAGCCATTTTGCGAACTATCAAGCAGAAAAAAAATTCTGCTTCAATTCCCCATTGTGTATTGAATTCATCATACTAATAGTCAGTTATCTATATGTTTCGATGTTGTCAAAACTTTTACTTAAGAAGTGGCAATAAAGCAAGCTTACTTCCAAAGAATCATTCCTTTGATTTACGAGTAAAATTAATTGAATTACTGCTACTCAAGCCAAATATAACGCTACTTCAAAGATGTTCTCTCGGCATAGAAAAAATATTTAATTTTCTCCCCGATTGCATCAAAAAGAAAAGAACTCCAAAAATTCTTGCAGGAGGTAAGAATTTGGTTATTAGGAGTAAGTGACTAGAAACTTTTATTTAGTAACCTGCACGTCATTCGTCATATGTTGAACAGAAATTGCAATACATGCATTCATATCCATTCAGTTATTTAGATGTATTCAATGCATGTTAGTCGGTATAAGTGATATTGAACACATATTTAGTAATCTGTGAGAAATTTATCTCATGTTATACAGAAATTGTTTTTTGTGAAATCAGATTTTTTGAAATACTTAATAAGATGCCCAACAACAGCCAAAATGTAAAGATCGTAAGTAAATATTGCAAGGTTTAACTGATGGTAGCCCCAAAACCGATAAACCCTAGGAGCTACCTAAATGCTTAATTCTCTGTTAAGTATTTTCCATCTTTGTAAAGAAAATTGTTATGGGATCAATTAACTTTATTATAATTACTATTTTGAATTAATATTATGATATGTTATGTTTAAGAGCGTAAATATAATAAAGATTCCAGAATGGCTAAGTGATGTTAATGCAAGTCCTATTCTCAGTTATGTGTGAATGAATTATGAATTTTTGGTGTTACTCTGCATGGTTATTTTATAACTAAATATAAATATATAAACAAATAAATCGGAAAAAATGACTCACTACTTCATACATTCGAAAATTCTACAATGAAAACCAAAATAATTCTCAAGATCGGAAAACGTTTATTGTCTTCGACTGAAGCGGAAATTTTGACTGAATTTAAAGCTGAAAAACTGAATTTTTTAAAAGTTACATTTTAGGATCGATCGGCAGATTAAATTAAAATTTGACGTCGAAATCACAATTTGTGTTCGCGGCTTGTGTGAAGCATCGGTATCATAGGCATTCAAAAAGGGCGCTCACCACACTGGGGAATAGCCGTCCTCATGCAGGGTCACAGAGTCATCTGTGTAGCGATTACGGAAGCATGCATGCCTCTCCTCCGTCGCCGCGACCGTAGTGGCATCTTCAGTGAGAAATGGGATCTATTTGTGCGGCAACAAGCGCTCTTCGAATTTCAGTCCTCGCTTTTACCACGTATTCGTTACGAGTTTATCAATCATATAATGCTCCTAAATGAAAAGCATCGCGATTTTTCATGGGAGCTTCAGAGTGTATTCGGTGTCTGGGCTCTTTTTTCGATGGCTTAGGATTCATTGGAATAGTGATATCCGTCTAAATAAGTTTATTTTTGCGCCAGTAATCACATCCGTTTGTAGCGGTAAACTTGATGCTTACAGACCCATGACCAGATTTCGTTAATGACCCATCGAGTTCATGACAGGAGGACCACATCATTTTTCACCATGCCTACATTATCTCTAAATATATCCCCGCTGATTCGCATGCAGCACCAGAGTCTAAAAATCATAAACGTCAAAAGAAAATTAGCTAGACTGTCTTACATGATTAACAAAGTATCCTGAAGAGGCCCAAAATCTTCCTTCGTTATCCTTCCATTTGGATTAAATATTTTTAAGTAAATGGTTCGCGAACAAGTTCGCGGTTTTTTAAGTAAATATATGAGATTCAGGTACACGGCAGTCTTAAGCACCACTCAGACGACTGCTGGGGAATCAGAATGAAAGTTTATTCCACGGAAATAATTTCATGCCACAGGGAACGAATGAGAATAGTTTCAAAAGAACAAGTCGTCGTCACCTATAGAATTTCATTGGAAAGAGTGGCAGTAGATATTCTGAGTACGGGGTTGACTGACTCTCCAGTGACATTGATTTCTAGCGAGACGGGGACGTATTGACAAGAGCGAGGACAAAACCAGAACTCCTCCCCTCAAATGGTAATTGCCATCCCATCCCGCCGTTTTAATCTAAGGGTGCATCGCTGAAAATGAACGCGAACAGTAAAATCGAAGCCCTACAACAGAAATAATCGATTCGACTGCCGGACCCCGGTAGCGCTCCCAAATTCACCCCTTTATGTATGCGTCCCCTTGCTCGGCATAACCCCCGCCCTCCGCAAATCACACCCCTTTTGCCCGATCGCATGTCCGTCTTGCATTAAAGCACCCCTCATGGCTCCAAATAATATATCTGTAATCCCTCGATCCGAATTTATCCCTTTGGCGGAAAAAAAAGAAAATGATTCATCATATTTACCGAGTTTCATAAGTCTCCCTCCGCATCGTCGAGAAACGGAAGAAAAAGCAATGGGATTGGTTTCCATTCCATCGTGTCCATATGCGTACGTGCCCCTCACATCGACAAAAGTGCCGATTCGAGGGTCGGTTGGCTCCGTCATTTCAATTGACTCCACTTTTCCGCATCCTTCCACACATTTTTCGCTGGTCTTGAAGAGTTTTCGTTGAGTAGAATCAATAGAGCCTTCGCTAAAGCACGACATAACTGCCATAACTATAGTGGAGTATTCAGAATCACCAAAATAAGTTGAAAACTTGTCCGATTTCTCGTTCGTTCTCGTTTGATGGATTAATTAAATATTCCTTCAATACCACTATAGTTTTTAAAACATTATAAAACGTCAATCCAATTATCAAGAGAGTTTTCAATTCAGTGATATATAGTATGAATATGGCATTACGACTTTCTTTAGTGATATTTAATGCATTATAAAATTTAAAAACATGAATACCTGGGATTTATAGTAGAAAACAAGCACAAACGTAGTACCGAAAATCCTATCACTCTCATCGCCGTAAACTTCCCACCACCATTCTCTGGGTGACTGAAATAAGATTAGGTTTAACTTAGTGGAATTCCATTGCTAGTTTATACTATACACAATAGTTAAAAAATGTAAATGCTCCATCGGATTTCGATGCTATTTCATCATTATCGGGTGCTTCAGCGAGAAAGACAAAAATCTATGTTTCTAGAGTTGCGGAAAAGGGGGGTGATTGGAAGGCTATAAGTAGGAAGTTTGAAGGTGAGAGGGCGGAATTTTCAAAGATATGACCCAAAATTATTGTTTCATATACCTACTACCTCCAGATACTGATTAATTTTTCTAGTAAAGTAACTTACAAGTAAATGGGAGCCTGCATTATGCAAGCAGAAATGTTTAAAAGCCTCATCATGCATTGCGTATTACAAAAGGCAAAGACTACATGATAAAAATCCATAAACACCCGCGTTCTAAAATTACATGCTCTTGAATATAAATTGAATAGCCAGCAGTGTGTATCGTCAATCAGGGTAATTATGGAACACTCCCATGGCAACGAAAGTAAAGAGACCTAGAAAAATGCACATATTTTTTGCCTGAATTTCACTTTTTCAAATTATTGAGACCCATGGGTAAAACGAGTAAATGAATTAAAATATGTTACATACTCGATTTTCAATTAGATGCTGACTCACCAGGCATTCAAAAATCTCCCACGAAAATTTCAATTCTCTAGCCGTATAAAAACACAATTGAAAATGGTATCGATGGGAGAGAGCAGTCAATCGAGTCAGTTTCGTAGTTTTAACATAGAAAAACATATTCTGACATTCCGATCCTCCTAATGCACCTGGATTTCTACCGGGAAACGTCGAATCTCTCATTTAAAAGTTCGGCCTTCCAGTGCAGATTTTTTCCTATCGCAGCAAGCGACTAGCTTAAAGGGGTGAGGATAGGCGATCGTCGTGCACCGCAGCCAAAAGTTGTACTATTGATTTATTTCTTGACAGGCAGAGAGGGTAGATTTGTCTGGATGTTACCCAATGAACTTCCCCATAAAACCCAAACCTAATAAATTCATGCAATGTCATGTCCAAAGATATTGTACCAGCTCGGAGGAAATATTTTTGACAGAGAGGCAGGGGCAGTTATTGGAGAAGGTAACAGACAAAGAAAGTCACTCGAGTCATTAAGGTTTGGCGAATATACAGGTATAGTATTATTAGACTCCACAGATTCGTGTCTCGTTCAGCGCACAGAACTTGAAGTGTATAGCGCATCGCCCGCAAAGTACTCTCAGAATGCCACAGGATGAACTCCGTCACTTCACTGAACGAATGCCCTTGGGATAGTAAGCCGATACTCCAGTCACCCAACGGTGTGTGTGGGATGGTATTAGCGGTATTGGTTATCAGATTAGCGTCATTCCAGGAGGCTATGTGCTGATGGAATATTAAGGTGAAGGTTTTTAGCGCCCGAGGCAAGGTTTTCAAAAATGAAGAGTACGTTTACATTGGTGACTACTGCTGCGTTAGAGACATTACGCTAATATCAAGGTTACTTCTAATGGAAACTCATCTATTTAACGATAGAAAGTAGCTCAAGGTTAATCCAGAGCTAAATGCATACTGGTACACAAAATATTTAAAAATACACACTGAACTTTGTATAAATTTTCTCAAAGAATAATGGGAGAATCCTAAAAATAAATATCACTGGATAAAGCCAAAAGTAGCACTTTACATGACCTATGTGGGTACCTGTTCATGTGAGTCAGCATTCGATTATGAATATTTCATCACCCGAAAAACACCAACGAAAGCGTTTTCACTTACTCAGTTAAAATACGAGGATCCGCCAGAGGAAATTCTACCACCCAAAATCGTTTTAGGCATAAAAAATATCTCCAGTAACACTCTTTGGTCCACGACAATGGATAATTACTCTTCACTCGTCGTACAAACACTAGAGAGCTTCACAGACGTGAAACATATTAAGGACTTATACCATTATGGAGAAGGACTTACACACAAGTTACTCAACTGATTATAAGGAAAAAATAAATGCTGTAAACGATTTCTTACCCACTGATAGTCAAAGAAGACCTAGGTTCTAATCATACGAAATTTAAATTAGATAGAGCTCTGTGGAAAAGATGTATAGCCGAGAACAAAATTTCACTAACTGTATCTCTTATATAATGACTATTGCAGTCAATAAATGTACGCAACTGATGCCATCAAAAACAAGTACGAGAAAAATCAAGAAATGCACTCTGATGATCTAGCAGTGATGCTTAGCATACATGGATTACACTAGAAATGAAAAGGTGTAAGGGTAGACATTAAGGTGTGTATCGTTGGCCTTCATTATCGATATGAAATGACTTATCTTTTACAATATTAACTATGCAGATTTTTTCCGTAGTTCTAAGGTCGCTTGCAGCTCTTCCAAAAATACCATTTACCCACAGAAAATAAGTCCACTAGAACAATAGCAGCTTAGGTTAACTTATGGGAGTTTGAGTTGCATTACGTAAGAAACTTCAAGAAAAATCTTAAGTAAGAAAGTTTTCACGTTGCCGCAAAGCTCCAATTCTACTCGATGGTTCCCTTGGCATTGAGTTTCAACCAAAGGCGCGTTCAGACTTAAAGGAATTCGGCGCGATCCTCACTGAAAGGAACTCATTTACGACCAGCCTAGGGTTTTTATTACCTTCAAGATATACTATCAGCTGCTGTGGGGAGACAATTCCATTTTATCTCATTTGCGTGGAATCGGAAATGATGAGGAAGTTTGCATCAGAGATAACTATCACCGTGAGAGACAACTCTATCCCTCTAGGGAATTACAATCGTCGGAAAGAGGCAAAATAATCTCAAAAACCGATGGTTCATCGCGAGAGTGAAATCCGCGCAGATTTATTATTTGTAAAACGAACTTTCCGGAAAAGGAGTCCATTTTTTTAACCCGGAAGAGAGGTGAGTAAGGATCGGAGCAATTCCTGCAAATGCTTCACTTTTCGAGCGAATTCCTATTTTGTATTCCGCCCCGCCGTGATGATCCCATTCAAAAGGGTGGGGGGTGCGGCGGGAGGGGTGGAGGCGTGCGGGGGGGAGGGGTGCGGGTGTGTAGCGGCGTGCCGCACCCCGCAACCCCATCGCCATTTCCAACGCCGCCCGCAGATCCCACACCCACCCCCGCAGAAAGGGACCGAGCGCGGGGGCGGGGGACGGGCGACACCCCCACCGCCCCGTCCCGTCCCCCCTCCGGGATGGCTGAGAGCGACGCTCGAAATAGAGAATCCTCACGGACAATTGAACCGCCTGATAGAATCGGCTTCGGCGATACGTCAGGAGGACTCTGGTGAACCAAAACGGCCCGGATCCAGATTTGATGGCAGGATGGAACGGCTTATCAAATACATTAATCTTTCCCTGGTTCTTCCGAAAAGAGGACTCTTTGCCACCGCCGCATCCCCGCCCCCGCCCCCTTTCGGCCGCATTTTCCACTCGAGGCCCCATTCCACGCCGCCTCGCTCGCTCCCACCGCCCGCAAAAGCCATGCACCAAGCGGCAGCCGACCACCCCGCCCCCGAGCCCCCACCGACCCCTCCCCCCCGAGGACCCCCCCCCAGACCCAAAGATCGGGAATACAATGGGGCAGATGTGCCGGTCCTTTTTTCACGGGGATGGAAGAGAGGTTGAGGATGGGGCGTTATGGGATTGGGTTTGGGGGGGGGGGGGGCGGTGCGAGGCAAACAGAGTGAGGTTACTTCCGTGGGAATGGTATGGAGGGGCGGGGGGCGGTGAGCCAGTGTCTGGCGGGGGCGGGAGAGATTGCCAGTGCCGATTTATACGGTGGCAGTTGAATGCCTTCCCAATTGGCAGCAGCGTCGGTAAGGAAAGATTCCGGCCAGGATATCCAGTTACGCGAAGAGCCGAGCGAAGTCTTGAGGAGGACGGAGGAAGAGGCGGGGGAAGTGGGAGGCTGTCGGGAGGAAGAGATGAAGGCGCCGGGCGGAATCAGGACGCGCCTTAGCCGCGTCGCCTCCTCGAGAGCTTCCGGACACTGAAACGTCCCCGCCCTTCTACAGATGCCACATCTCCACCGTCTTCTTTCCATTTGATATAATGTAGTCGACCAGACCAAGGGAAATTGCATTCAAAATCAACGAGTCACGAAGGAATAGGAAGTTTATAAGTAAACGTCTCTTCTCTTCGGGTTCTAGACATATCCTGGATAGAGATGTCGCGCCTCGATAAATATTCCATCGATTGCAATCCAAGGTAGTCCGAGCGAAATATCATTTTACTTAGAAATCAATGAGTTTGCTCTCGTTTTAAAAAAAAACATCTCAAATATCCAGTGACACCACAAATTCAACTCCTTACCGCATTACTTCCGGAGATATTTGCCAAAAAACACCAGCCACTTTACATGGGAAATGGTACGTGCACGCACTCCAGAGGGACATTATTTACAAAATGAAGTATTTTTAACACTTAGATGTCGTAAAAAAAACTAACAGTGTGTAGTTTGTATGTTTTATCAATTATACTTGAAAATGAATTATACTGTCACTGCAGTAGGCTCTTGGGTATCACAAAAAACCTTCAGTTTTGAAGCAGTTTCAAACGCACCGCGCGAAAAATATGTGTCAAGTTAATAACTTATTTAGATATTTTCATTTAATTACTCACAATTTCTGTCAAATAAAACTATATTATTGCACCATTAATAATGCAATATTTAATTGATGTGTCCTAAAGCTGGTGAAATTAAAACGTATAATTCGAATATGGTCTCTATTATGACTAAGGAACTATTTCGCTCGGACTACCTTAATAACCAGCAATCTCAGTGACTTACAAGATTGTACCATTATTGGCTCCCGAAATGTAAAATCATAACTTTTTATTTTTTTAATGTGGTTCCACTGGAACAACTCACGGCTTGAGCCACCGTGAAATCGTTAGCACTACCGAGAACGTATCGCAGTGGAAAATTAGCATAGGAGTAGGACAATTTTAATTATACCTAAACAAGTTATTTATAATTATTAATGTACAGAGTCACTCAAACGAGAACCTGATTTATTTTATTTCCGGAGAATTTGCTGATTCTGTTAACTATAAATTGAAGATAAATTCGAGAGGCCTGTATTGTCCAGGAATACCTGTATTGTCCAGGATTCGAGGAATGTGGCGACCAATGCCAAACCTCATCCTCTGGGCTTCAACGATGTTATGAGTTGTATTCTTAGCTACTTATAACTCTGAACTATACTTAAAGCACTTCAAAATAGTTTAAGATGCTAGCAATAAATTTCTTCACCTTTTTACAACGTATTTCAGATTAAATGTAGGACTAGTTCCATTAGCAAACCTAGAGACCACGATTCATTCTCAATGATTGAATTCTCTAAGCCGTTTTGATGGTGATGATAAGCTACGCCTCTATTTCTTAAACAAAATGTCCTCACTCACAACTTCCACCATTTCTCACGTGATGACGCAACTCTCCTCCAAGTAAAATAAATGCATATAATTTTTTTACTGTATTTTAGGGAAACTCTCCAATCCACACTGTTAATGAAATTTTTAAGCAAATTGGTTAACATTTCCATCTCGGAAATGTACTGGTTCCTCGTAGCCACTAATGAGACAACTAATTTCGGGTAATTAATGCGATACAAAATTATCTACCACAAATATCAGAAATATAACATTTATGAAATAACATTTCTCCAAAAATACTTTCAAAGAAATTTCATCAAAGGTACAATGCCTTTTCACATTTAAAAAATGTCTGCACCATTACTTTCACATTGTTCCAGAATACTCAAAGTGCACAAAGAGTAAAATTAATTTTCCTCCCCGAGACAATATTGAATAAGGTTTACGGAAAGAATAAGACAAACCAGATTGTAAACGCTAACATTTAACTCAGAAAACTCCTGGGATCGGGAAATTTTAAAAAATATTAATTTTGCTATATTACAGGATAACGTGTTTTTTATGATCAACAATTCCTGGAATGCAATGGAATACAATCCATTCAACCGTAACTTCAAACTGTAAAAAAGTATCCCGACTGCCATTGCTAAGAATTTCAAAGGAATTGCAATATATATGGAAGCTGAAATAATGCGCTGAAGAAAGTACGAAGAACTGAATCATATTAATTTTTATAGTTGTAACAAGCATTTTTAAACTTACAAATATAATAAACTATTTTGGCAACTAGTATTGGTCATAATTATGAATAACGATAACACTAATTTTACTTTAAAGTACAATTCTTGCTAAATCTAATCCATCGAGGTTCACCCAATTCAATAGTAGGACTTTAGCTATGATTTGAGCTCATAACTAAAAATTAGCAAGGATGTGCTATCAAGATTCAAAAATTACCGGAGGAAGCCTTAAACAAACCGTTTCAATTGTTTTTCAAATTTTGAATCAGCTCATCTAGGTGATTGAGTATCAATCTTTATTCTGAGTATTCTTTAGTATCAATCACATATTTATCTCAAAAGTGTTCTGCTTACTTTGGTATGATTTTCTTTTGTTGTGAAAACGTTCAGCTTAAATATTTGCCTTTTGAAAAAGCTTATTGAATAACATATATACAACTTTACTTCATGCTCAAGAACAAGGTTTCGCTCAAGAACAAGGTGAAATATTTTACGTTACTAGGTCCCTCTTTTTGTAAAAACAAAAGGAATTTTTACTAAATTCCACTAAAACCTACCCTAACCGGTAGGTTACTCAATAGCAAACGCAGACCGGAGACTGGAGAGAACGTCCGATCTAGGAATGCGAAGCATTTTTAAGTAAGACACTGAACAAACAAATGAGAACTCAAAGGATGGTAATCACAATAGCCACGGTAATATTTGTGGTGACACTTCTTCAGCGTCTCACCAAAGAAAACATTGACGCAACAATGGATATTAAATGCATTTAGAATCAGAATTTAAATTAGATATCCATCCACTCTCGTGCCAGAGTTCGGTGCCACACTAAAGAGTGCCAGGGTGAATGCGGATCGCGCAAAGGCAGCGGTCGCGCCCAAGTGCCCCATTTTTCGCACTCAGGCTGACTACTGTGCCATGTCTACCTCTATACTTGCCGAATACTCGGCATTTTCTCGCTTGACAACGTGAGGAAAAAAAATTATGAATTCCTTATTTGAACATCCCTTCCCCGAGTTAGTCAACGGCACTGAAGAAAAATAATAAATTGCCAGACTGATTTTACCTTGGGACGAACATAAATCTTAAGCGGTGTTTTCTGCCCATAAATGGTAGCAAGAAAATTAAACACCTGCGCCCAAGGAAATTTAATTTTAATGGAAAGAAAATTTTATTTGTTTACCAGCTAATTTGTACAAATTAAACACAATTGAAAAAGGATAAATGATCCTTCCCCAGATTCAACAAAGAAACTCGAATAAAATTCTCCCTCAATTTTTACATGCTTCCTCTCTGGCAGGAGGAATACTGCCATAGGACCCGCTTCTATTTCCAGTCGGCGCGGCACGTCTCTCTATCCTACAGCGAAGTAGTCCGGGACTTTACCTTTCCAAGTTGATGTAAAACCTCCCCATTCCGATAGTGACAGGTCTAATATATATTCCCTAATGCCATTTCATGCATTCAATTCATCACATTCAATTTCATTATATTACGAATTCCTTTTGGGTCAATCTCAGTTTCGCCTCCTATCACAGACATTACAAGCTCTTCGGACCTCACCGCCCAGTCCTTTCATTCTCCCCAATGTGTCTCATTTTCTCTCTTTCTGAAATTTCTCCACCATCAATCGATCGATATTATCGACCAGTTCTGTCCACTATATTGCCTTTCCATTTGTGTTTTTCACATATTTTCTTCTCGCATTCACTGTACACTTTTAGGAATATATTTTTTTATTTGTTATGAACTTCCAAACGCTTTAGGGCGAAAGTTCTCCCTACTCCATGCAGAGCAAAATAAAACTTAGTGTGCTCAATGACTTACAGCCTGAAAATTGTGAATATTGTAACAACTTAAATATTGTTTCTTTGTGTTCCTCTTTTTGTTTTGTAATATAGCCATTATATTTTTTTCGTTTTCATGTATTGCTCTTTTTTTACTGAGCCAAGTTCTTTTTTGTAATTGTTTATGCTCCAAGGGTGATGCCCAGAGCATAATATATATATATATATATTCTATTCTATTCAAGGAGTCACTATATCATGCCAAATTTCAGAAAAACAAATGCATACCTTACCCTGCCTAAGTGCGATTGCGAATTGGTCGAAAACCAGGTGTACACCGAAAATAATCTCCTATAAAACCAATTGACCGAGTTTAAATACGCAACAGGGTAGGAAATGATCACCATTTTAATCAGTATCTACTAAATAATTAATTAAATATATTAATCTAAATATATTAATTTGCTGCACAAAAAAATCCTGCCGCCACGAATGTTCAACTACTCCGTCACTACCAGCCCACTGCAACTGCCCTATACCGGCCATGCAAAACAATGTCACCGTTAATGTCACTTTACCAAGGTTTCTACCACAGGTGGCAGCACATTTATTCGCCCTAGCGTAATTTTTGTGCGTAACTGAAAAATTGTAATTCTAAAAGTTATTGAATCTCAATCATCGATCTGCGGCTATTTTCACACTAACTTCATCAAAATCATTCTTAACTGTTGGGTTGCTCTCAATGACAGATATTTCCCCAATCCTCTTCTTAATGGCCAAAGGAGATATGCAACGCTCTTTTGGTGGATTTCTTTTATTTTTGGGACTCGCAGATAAATATTTCGGGCAGTTTGGAAACTGCGACGGCACAGCAGACTCCAAGTTGTGGTCGTTTGTGCATTTGCTAAAGATTATGACCATATCAAGGTTGAGTGCTCACAAGGTAAAACGGAGGAAATGATTTAAATTCAAAGTTAGGATTAACAGTTACACCTATATTAAACCTAAGACAGAAAAGACCATTTCCGACATTACTTATAAACCCGTAACCATTTAAAGGCTTCACGCGTTGTATGCATATAACCTCTGATATAAATTTTCTGTTCCGGTCGTACAGTGGTTTTTCCAAATTATTTCTGATGGCAAAAAATGTTTCTCACATACCCATCGCCCAGGTTTCATGTGGAAGTCCTGGCTGGGTATAGCGGTAGTCCATTTTTGAAGGGTTGCAAGATCGCTGGGCACCAAAAAAAATGAACCTTTTCCTTGCTGCTGTCGTAGCCGGTGACGCAACCAGGAGTGATACAACGATGCCCAGGAATTTCTAGTTAATGTGCAAATCTATCTCTAAAAAGTTAAACACTCAGAAAGAGCTTGCTTCGAAATTATTCAAAATCTCTCCCACTCTTCATGTGTATTCACCTTAGATATTTACAGCTTCTAAGGGCGAGTAATTGAGCTGCTATCTCTACGTAGTTTCCTCGCGGCGACATTAGCGGTGACATCGTAGACCGGTAGTGTTCTGTCCTGTAATATCCAAGTCCGTGGTCACTACCGAGCGACACAATGTAACCCGCACGACACGCAGTATTTCAGGTGGGGGAAAAGTATAGATGCGGGTATAAGTGGGGGTCATTCCGAGTTATATCCGTATAAATCTTAGTGCCCAATATATTGGAAGCTAAAATACCCTAACCTTTTGGAGAGAACAGAGAAAATGGATGAGAGATATGAGCAAGTAGTGGAAATATTAAAGGGTGTATGGCCTGCATTTCACTCCCCTCTCAGATAGCCTGAACGGAATGAAGAGTTACACAAATCTAAACCTAGTAATAAATAATGCTTATGAGGATTGATTGCATCCTTGAAAAAATAATTCTTTCGTAAGCTTCAGGACACACTTGAATCAGCAATCAAGA
Source organism: Ceriagrion tenellum (assembly GCA_963169105.1). NCBI lineage: Eukaryota > Metazoa > Arthropoda > Insecta > Odonata > Coenagrionidae > Ceriagrion > Ceriagrion tenellum. Next base: position 115,796,070 of record OY720638.1, on the reverse strand, counting down.
CACTCGGCGCCTTTTATCGGATCGTACCCCGAATGAACAATAGCGCTCACAAGTAATCTGTATGATTCCACAACCCGAGTCATCAACTCGTTCAAAGTTAAGGATGGTATTTTGATGCTCTCCACACAATTGAAAAATATTATTGAGAGAGAACTCCGGCCTGGAAACGAACCTTTCATGTCCGGAAATGTTTGTATTATAAGTCTGTAACTCATTTACTCCCAACCCAACCTCTTACAATCCCAAGCCTTCCCCCCACCCACCCACCACCTATGAATATACTTACCTGAGAGCTCTGTACAATATACCTGAAGATGTCGAGTATTCAACAAAACTAGTCGTCCAATAATAATTTTGCGTAAAAATTACTAGATTTTTGTTCTTTCCTAAGCATTGTTACCTAGTTGCTCGCCTTCAAATTTCGCGCACTAACGACCCTCCCTCCTGAGGAAAGTAAACGCGGATTAGGATTTGGGTCATCATAAATTTATTCTTCAGGCTTAAAAGCAGAGGCACTAATTTTTTATGAGAAAATAGCAAACAAAGAAAGAATTTAAGGGATTCGCGTTTTGGCTTCTCATTTAAAGGAGAGGACAAGATGATGAAGTCGATTGGATCTTCATTCTTCTTTTGTAAAGCCACACTACCAAAGCCTGAAAAATTCTCTACTCACTTACTGCCATCGTCCGGCAGCATAAATCACTTTTTTGCAAGTTTATGGAATCATATGCAATATTAAAATATGCAATATTATGCAATCATGTTTATGGAATGATATTGCTCAATTCTACTAAAGCCATTTGATTTCGTCCAAAATTGCTATTCCATCGTCTTACTGGTTTGATCCAAATTCTCCCCTCTTAAGCCCGTTTTACATGGGGCACGAACTTCACAATGTTAAGCCGCATTTTTTCTCAATCTGGCGTGCAATAACAGTAGAATTTAAGTAGGGGCCATTTTGCCATCTCGCGTCCTTGCATTTGCGCATGCATTAACCGCCTCACACGATAGTAAATTTTCAATTTGAAATGCATGACGTAATTTGAAATGCACGCTCGGACATTAATCAAACTGTTCAAGTTTGTGCCCCGTGTAAAACTGGCTTTACCCTCCGCGAGTGCCCCTGCCCTCTCTACACTTTCGTCATCAGTGTGTGCTCCAACCTCAGCTGGCAGCTCCCTTTATTCTCTCAACCACTCCAACACTTCCACACCCTTCCTCACTTGTTTTTCTAACAGCTCAGCGTACATTCTCCGTTCTTCTCACCACCTACGTCCAAATGTTTTGCGCTCTGCGAAAACTTTTTCTCGGTAGGTAAATTATTAATGTTATAGTTTTCACATTATGTTTTGAAGTCACATTCCCATATTAATCTATAATTTCCAAACAGCACAATAAATTATCTCAGTTGTGAGTCACCTTCTTTTGCCACGACGAGTATGCGCTTCGAGATGTCAACCTGAACCTATAGACAGAGGTGAGAATAGGAGGGTATGTCGCAAAGTTTGTCTGCAGTCGACTATAAGTCTCCATGTTGTCTTGGTGGAAAGCGTCTATCCGTCGAAAGAAACGGCATAGATTTGGCGGCGCAGTGAATGGAGTTCCCTCGCAACAAACACGCGAACAGTCCCACGATTGAGAAACTTTTCGCTTGTGCCTGCTGAAAAATACATTGCTGCTGGTTTCATGCCTCAATCACAGGAAAAGGAAAAGCACTAAATATGCAAATTGTCGATGAATAAATTTCTATATTATACTTCATCCTTCCCGAGAGGCAAATAGCTTCAAATTTAGAATTGAGTTAACGTATTATGATAGGAATCTCGCTAGTATTTCAGAGACTATGAAGATTTTGGCCAATATTTTATAAAAATTTGATTTCCTGGAAATAATTCCTTCTCACAGCAATTTTTGCAAAAACAACTACAGTTTTTAAAAAGATTATACACATTTTAATATACTCTTATTCATCCATTCTCACCTACGAGGTAATATTATTTCAAGTTTATGTTAAGAAAAAGTACACGGAAACGAGGACTAATCATACTTCTGTCGTAAAGAGAGGTGTTCTTTTTACTTCAAGTTGCTCGAATATATAAAGTAAGACAGTAAAATCATTTCATGGTGCATCCTTAAAAGCGGAGTGCGGGGGAAAGCGGGGGGAGAAAGGGGTGCCGAAGCATAACTCGGCCATGTGGCCTTAAGGTAGTTAGAGCGAAATATCATTTTCCTTGAAGTCAATGAATTTGGTCTCATTTTAAATAAAAATACATCACCCTTCCATTGACATGAAAAATTCAACCCCTACTTCATTACTTTCCGAAATATTTTCCACAAAATACTAGCCCTTGTACATTGGAAATGGTACGAGCATGCACTCCAGAGAGACCTTATATTAAAAATAAAGCATTCTCAACATTTAGATATCGTCAAAAAATCAATAGTGTGAAGTTTGTGTGTTTTTTCAACTATTTTGGAAAATTTATCATATTGTCACTGCAGTAAATTCTTTGGGATCACAATAAGCCTTCCGTTTTCATGGAGTTTCAAAGGTGCTGAGTGAAAAAAATTGTTCAAGTTAAAGATATATTTAGATATTTTCATTTGATTACTTACAATTTCTGTCTTGTAAAACTATTTTAGTGCATCATTAATAATGCAATATTTTATTTGTGCGTCTCAAAGTTGGTGAAATTAAAACTTATGTATCGAATATGGTCTCTATTATGACTAGGGAACTATCTCGCACGCACTACCTTAAAGGGCCCGTCGCGACGCCCGCGACCGCCGTCGCATCGAAAGAGGAGGAGGAGGAAGACGGGGGAGTTGAGGAAGATAGAAGAGGGGGATGGGGATGATGGGGGGTGGCGAGAGCCCCCGCGGGGCCCCCCAAGATGGATGGATGCCTCCCAGGCTCCAAGGGTGGGCCACAAAGGAAGATTAACGCCAGAGCGGATGGTCCACGCCCCCGCTATCACTCCCTCGCGTCGCCTCTTCCCCTTCGGCGGATAAATATATGTCTCCCACGCACTCCCCGGATCGGAAAACGAGTAGACAGGAGGAGAGAGAACACCTTGAGAACATGGACGGTTCAGAGGGTGCTCGCATACCGTACGCTCTCCGCATACCGGTGGAACGCCAAATAAAACTATCCCATCACAAATAATGCGAAATTCCATACTACAGCCCTGAACGCCTCACGCTGCGATCGGTGATGCGCCATGGAATGAGCAATGCTCCTGATTAGGCATCATGAAGGAAGCGGTCATAAACGCATTTCGGCGAAGAAGAAAATGTTGAATCCTAAGTGCACTCACAAGGTACGTTTTCGCATTTTCCTCTCCGCTGATTTAGGGAATATAAGATGTGACCGATTTTGGTTTTCGATTACGATTTGAATTTCGGCAGTTTTGTTTTTAAACGGCGACATCCAACATAAGGTGGAGACTACACCTGATTATGGCGCTCGGACACAAGGTCAGTAAAGTACTGAATAATAATGGGGCACTGAGTCGGTCGAAATTGCTGCGTTTGAAACGGTGTGCGATGCCTGTGTCTGAAGTGAATGAGGTCTAAGAACGTGGCATTGTGATGAGCAAGGCCTGGAGGCGATATAAACAATTTAATTATGCTCATAATGCATTATCTGTTCTGGTCTTCACCGCAAACAACCGTCCCAGAACTTTCACGACTATATCCGTCCGGGGAAAGATAAGTACGAGCACCATCCCGCGTCAAGCGATCAAACATCTGCTTAAATTCCAGCTCAATGGAACGTTTAATTGACTGTAGTCGGCTACAGATTCGAAGTTGTTTGTTTAGAAATATTTATTTAGGTACACAAGCTTATGAATTAACATTTTGCAGGTAACGTATTATTAAGTGATACTACCAATTAAATATCAGCACGCATTGCATTCTTCTTGAATTTTTCCCAAACTGAATCAATTTTTTTAATCTTAAAAGGAGAAATTTGCTCAGTATGAAAATAGATAATCTATTTTTACGGATGACTGTAGTAAGCCTCAGAGCTGACCGCTGGCGGATGAGTCGGAGAGCAGCATAGTGGACATTAAGTCGCACCCACGTACGTCTAACGTCGGGGCGGGAGCAATTGTGGACTCCTCGGAGTAAGAGGGTATTCGTGACTCTGTAAAAATGGCTGGGTGACACTACAAGGTCCTTCACCTCCCCAGCGAAAAAATAAAGGATGTGAAAAGATGACTGAGTGCAGCTAGTTTTGGTGTCCTCGGGGTGGGACACAGCCGGGTGGTCAGGTAGTTGGAGGATACTATAGTACTGGGAAATGTACCTCTCGTTACCTTAGGTGCTATCGAGGATCCAATTGGTCTATCCATATCCCTGCCGTGAGGAAAGCGTGCCACCAATGCCCTGCGAGCAGACGAGGTGCATATGACAGTCCACACGTAAGGATGACGGTGGCTCTAACATACAGTTGATGACAAAAAATTAATATGGTTTGCTGGTTCTTTCAGGATATATCTTATTTAGACAACTGATAAATTTTAATTCATCACTATGGAACTGTTCAACCACACCCGCCACGAGACCTCATGATTTATCAAAAGTAAATGACGAGTCATATCTTTCTGCATATTTGCAGGGACAATTAAATTAATTGTTCATGAGAGAAAGTCAAAAAACATTGATCATTGCCGGTAAAAGAGAAGTGAAAATAAAATGAAGCATTTTAATGCATGAAAATGAGTACCTGAAATATAAATAATGGAAATAACATTTTCGTAACAACGCCAAGTATCGTAAACGAGAGAGTCATTGCCACGCAGAGGCCCGTCTATTCTCGGCTTGTACTTCATATTTTTAATATGAGAACAGCTGCTCGGAAAACTATTCATGTAACACATTTAGTAGTTCAATTTATTACAATATTAAGCTTTAGAGTGCATTTAAATTTGCGTGTACTATCACATAAATGTTACCTTTTGATGTTGATCTCTATGAAAGACCAGCCGGCGGTACTTTTTAGTAAATTTAAATTTCTCCTCAGCCAGTTTCATATCACACGGTATTGTAAAATAGGATTGGGTATTCCTAAAATGGTATGTTTTCTGGGCATGGACGAAATATTTTCCATTTGATGTCCGGTGTGAATTAGCTTCCGTAGCAACAAGACGACCCAGATTTGGATTGATCATTCTTGCCTATAATTGGTGGATGTGCGCAACATATCCCGACAATATCGGTCATTTTCCAAGATCTCAGTCCAACATAACTGGCGACAGATTTATAATAAGATGGAGATCAGATTACCAGATCCAAATATTAATCAAGGAAATATTATATATATGAGGAGGACTATCGGTGGGATTAGGTGGTTTCATTGCCAAAATCTTCAGTAAATCAATTATTTGCATCAGTTTTCCAAACACAGGGCCAGCAACACAGGACAACGGTCAGTCAAGAAGGGAACATCCGGCGCCGCGGAGCAGGAGCCGGCTCCCGCGCCGTCACCGAAGTGGAGCACCCTTGGGGTTGCAGCGAGGAAAGGTTCTCCGCTTCGCCCGAATGCCGTACACCGACAAATAGTAGTTGTGAAATGATCTCAGCCACTGAAGCACTTTAAGCTACAGCTCTGAGCCCTCGGACCAGCGGTGTGTAAGAAGTGAAGTGTATTGCTTTACATTTCTATGCAAACGAGCATTAAGCTCTATTAAATTTGTACATATATCAAAATAAAAAGTTGATACCTATCTAAAATGATATTAACATTCACTAATATCTCAGTTTTCATCAGCAAAAGATTTTCACTGAATGAATGAATTTCTTTAATGATTTATAGGAAGATAATGAGAGTAATGCTGCGATGAAGAAATTGGGACTGGAATAGTATCAATATAAAAGAGAACAATTATAATATCGCCCAAAGATAGCGTCATTTACAGTGGCAATTAGTAATGTATCCTTAGCTAACGATTCAACAGAAAAAAAGAATCTCCATATTCTCTTCAAACAAACTTGAAAACTTATCTTTAATAATTGTTGGAAATAAACGTAAAATTTCTTCAAAGCATATTTGGTCAGCACAGCTAATTTCACTGCATTCCTAGGTATCTCTTAAGCTGTTGAGAGATTGCAGTAAAAATAAGTAGCAGAATAATGTATTTACTCCCACAAATAATCCAAATATCACATCAATTTGCGTATCTTCGGATGATGAGCGACAAATTATATACAAAAATTTCCACATTGGAATTTTACTGGAGTTTTTTTTGGGAAATGCATATTTCAATTAACAGCAAAACAAACCTATAATAGAAATCGGAAAACAAAAAGGTCAGGGTAGGATAGAAAGGTATATATCAGCGGGCACTCATAGACGATACATGGTGACACCGGTGTCCACTGCTTAGGGGAGCTTTCGGGTGAGAACCCTTCTTCGGCGGGAGAGGATCACTACTCCATATATATATTTATTTATTTAACATATATTTATATTGCATACTATGCTCAGAAATTATTACCTCGTAATAAGTATAATAAAACTGCAAGACTAGTATCCAATTAGATAACAGCACCGTGGTCATGCATAACTTTTCTCCGGTCCACTTCTAGTGTTGTATGTGGCAGATGGAAAGTGTAGATAAGTAAGTCTTATACTAGCTCATTACAGCAACTGGGTTTATTGTACACGCTTGAACATAAAACGGAGTTACACTATGAGGACGGAATTGGAAGCTGATGGAGACGTCGCAATATTGATGCCTCGACGATACCGATTACAAAATATGTACTGAGAAAGAGCTTTTTTACACAAAGACACCTATTTAAGAATCATCAGAAACTATCGGCAACGATACTTGACCTTTCTTTCACTATTTGTAGAAAATAAACAAATTTATTTGACTGCGTTCAAACGTTTGATGGTAAGGGCAATAGTAAATAAATATTTACCTTAATAAACCTATACTTTACATTTCTACGTCATTGGATTTCGCATTCTTCCCTATACACTTGGCATCGGACCCCAGCCGCAACGAAATCTCGTTTCTAATAGAATTGGCAAATGGACACAAGCCAAAGACGAAAATCGAAGAGGGGATCAAGGATCTTCCTTGCTATCGGATACCACTCATGTCTCAAGTAGATGTATTTCGACCTGCGATATAAGGAGCATTTTCTGACGACCAACATAAGCAAGGAGGACAGAAGCAACAGGCTTCAACATACCACTTAGCATTTGCGGCAATCACTGTGGGATGGACCTATAGCATCAAACCACCAAAATATTAACTCAGCAATGCCAAACTATTTTTCGGGTTAAATTAAATATTAAAATTAAAATAAATAATAAAATTATGTCTTCTAGTTTCCATATAACACTGCCCTTGATTAGACTTACCTCCCTCCTCCTTTAATTCGAGCTAGCTATATTGCCACCTCCTGGTCTTCCTTCTATACGTGTGTTCTTCATATTTCCCTGGACGATCCATTGACAACCATCTATCATGCTGTTTCATCTGTAATGAGAACATTCAGTGCAAAATTAAGAGATTTTCCTTTAACTCTCCGTCCCAAAGTTGACATTAAGTAGTCATATCAGTCTCCCGTGGACCCTTCTTTCGTATGCAACCCTGATGTATAGTATATCCTGATAAAAGTCGAAAGGGGTAAGATATAACTCGTCGTCGCAAGAATGACTTCATTAGCGGAAAACTATCAACAGTATTGGTAGTAGTATTCAAAAATATGGGGTAAAATAACAGATTTTGAAATCAGCACTTGAATAGAATTGAAAATTTGCTATTTTCATCAGAACCAAGAGTACCAAAGTAGATAATAAGGCCATGCAACGAGGAGCAAAACGTTTCAATCTCTAATGAATACGAGATAAGGAACTGAGAGCCATTCATTTGTTGAATTGACTGCACCATTTTTAATTCTACTTCCTTCCTATACTCACTCTTTGCCATGCCTCAATATTAAATATTAAATCCAGCTTGTAAAAACATATGGGTAATGTCGAGCAAATCTGATAAATCATGTATCCATAACTATGTATCTTGAGTAGCCATTCTCTACCTCTAATCATGCTATCCAATTTAGAAATATCTATTCAGTCTTCTGCATATGACATCCGAAGCACTATGTATCTTTATTGACCCGACTCAAGTAGACAAATGCCTTCGTATGACCATACATGAAGCTAAGAAACTCTGTTTCCCACTAGTTTTTAATTATTCTTTCATCGTTTCTACAGTGTTGCGCTTTTCTTTTATGTCCCTAAACTCGAAACTCCCAATGTCTAGGCATGTGTTGCTTTCTTTCAATTAGTAAATTCATAATTTATAGAGTAATAATTGCCACATGAGAGGCTAGTCTCATGGCGCTGCGATCGCTATAGTCTCACTTTACTCATTTTTAAACGGGAATCAATTTTAATTAAGTCATAGAATCAAAATCATATCTCATGTATTTCACAACCAAGCCCCGAAATTCCTCAAATTTGCAATTCATATTTTCTTGAACTATTTTGTGACAATATTATCTATTGCCAAGGCATATCTCGAACTACTTTTCAGTGGAAAGTTTTCCATTCAAATACCGTTTAATTCAGACTTACCTAATTTGGTCACTATCAAACATCTTAATGGCCCAGTACAAAGGCCCAACGGTGCAGGTCCTACTCTATTTACGATCATCTATATGCTTTGTTCATATATTTAAAATTTTTCCAAGCTCGTCCAACTCAGGCTCATCATACTTCCTGACTTCCAATTGTTGTCCAAAACTACTACTCTCTCCGCATCTCACCCAGTGTTCTTGTTTCTACTTCCCTCTGCAACATACAATTCCTTCTTCACACGTTATGCATCCATTTTTGCTGTCTCTCCTGTACCTGTGCCAGCAAATTCCTATCCTTAGATTTTATCTCAAACAATTCTTCGAATGCCTTTTTCTCAACCAAGCTTACACCTTGCATTCTTCTCCAAGTCCATATTTTAAAAGCTTCCAGTCAACACACATCCTCTTCCCGCAATGACAAAGTTTCTTAAGCATGTATCGCAACAATCCATTTTAAAAATTCCACTAGTCCTCATTTGTGTAATTACACGAGGTCCCATCGTTAATTCCTTTCTTCCAGGAAGTTAATCCTAATCTAACGAATTTCGTTTTCTATGTCCTTACTACTAAACCTATTCTCGCATAAAAAAGTATCAATCTATGTGAACTCACTAACCTAATTTATTACCAGCTCTCCCACGTTTGTATTTATCCTCGACTTTCTAATAGAACCTCTCATTACTTTCAACTTCTCGTGGCTGATATTCATGATAAATCTTTCTTGCTTCCTACCTAAATCCTCGAGTACTATTCCACGGCCAATTACTTCCTAATGCTTTGTCATCCATGAAACTACTAGACTTCAGAATCTCACCTTTGGAAATACTCAATTCCATCTCTCCCAACGCTTCTAAAATTACTTAGTGCAAGTACACTATAACTAGCGACGGTCTTAAAGAACAACCATGCCACACCCACCGCCTTTTTGCTGTCAATTTACTTCTCCATCCGCCACCCTCACTTGAGCCGTTTTGCTCACATAGATATTTCTATCGCCTGTACCAGCGACCATACCAATCTTCTCTAAAATTCTAGGGTACACTTGAGGATTTCGTACAGTCCATTTCATCAGGTACCTTATCCTACTCTATACAGAAAGATAATATGCTTTTGTCACATTCAAATTTCTTCCTATTAGCGTCCTCATTATTCCTATTGAGTCATGCATTTTGATCTCTATCCTGGGTCAAAATTGGCCATCTCCCCGATTGTACGTACCTTATTATCTAGCTTTTTTAATTATTACTCTGGGATATATTCCTCACGCAGGCGAAATGAAACATGAATTTCAATAATTTCATTCATCCCCTTACCACTATTTTCAAGTATGGGAATTACAGTCTATTTTACAAAATTCCACGGTCACATTTCTTCTAAGTGCAGCACATGAATAAGCCTAAAAGTTTATCTTCTTTCGTTGTTCCTTAATTTCCTAACATTTCCCCGTACGTATATTGTTAATTCTCACAAATTATCTTCGTTATTTATGAGATCCCAATATAGTTTTATTATTTACCTGTGTCATGTATTTCCTTATCTCTCTCTTCGAAAAATTAATAAGGCAAAAATCTGTTCTCCCCGATATTCCTTCCATACCCTAATTTATTTTCATCATGGTCCTTATATTTCTCGCATACATTTATGTATGTATATACTTTTGACTCATTAATTCCTTGATATTCTTTCGAATTTCACGAAATGCAACTCACCGTTCACACAACATTACAACTCGTATCTACATCTGCCCCTGTAATCTATGTATGAATGTAACTCTTCCTAAAGCTTTCAAATCATACTTGTAAATACTCATAATGCGCCGGCCGGTTCATATCCCACGTCGAGCATCGTAATCATGCTTGTCACAAACCCCCTCTCAACAGAGTACTATAAAATCATCGCACAAAATCAGATCTATAACCAACACTTCCATCTTCCCTCACACAGATCTCGCGCGTCTAAATCTTTCAATTGTTTAACAAACTATTAACTCGAGGCTAGACTTCCGCTACCGAGTGAGCCCATCGGAATGCAGATGGTGGTTAAACCGTTAGATACGGAGTTTAGGGTGGACCAAAATTTCCAAATGTGGAAAATGTAGTCTTGCAACTTAAAAACTTTCCTTTTGATACCACAGTAACATATATGAATTTTGGACACGTAAACCTCTGGAAACCCGTACCGCAGGGGAGCCAAAGTTGCAACTTTTTTGCGTGAAAAGTTGTTTTTCCTTTATTACTCGGTACATATTGCATATATGGATACAATTTTCTCAAAGATGATAAACCATTCTATTATACAAATTTTTTGCATTTAAATATTACTGTATTGGTGTTATAATAGCAAAAATAATGGTTTTAAAAAGCGTTACGAATCCTGATTGTTAGGCAACACACCATACACACTTTTCTTGTTCTTTGGCGTCCCGAGCTTTTTCCCGATTTACTCCACATTTTTCGGGTTTCCCAGGTTTGAAATAAACAAAACAACAAAAGGAAGTTTGTTATTTGATATTATCAAAATATCTTCAGCATTATTAATGGGATTAGCACTGCAAAGGTCAACCAAGTGACAGTTATAAAAATCAATATTGCGATTTCCCCTTAGAATGGTTTGCACCGATAATTTTTCTTTATTCATTGATACACTCAAACACTATTGCCTTTTTTGCACATATTTTGCGGTTCTTAAACCGCTGAACAGGGGGTCGTCTGGTCCTGAGGAAGATCCCACTTCTGCATGATATGCCGCTCTGAGGACAAGTTCATATATATGTTTGCCGCATGCGATGGCCACTCCATTCTCCAACAAAACGCAGACACCGTGAAAACAATCGAGAATGTAGTATAGTCAAAAATATATAATGATTATGTATGCATTACAGCGATAAAGTCGAGAAAACTCACATGACATCATCATATTGTAAGATTTGAGGCTTTTCCGGCGAATGTAAAGCTCTCAGGTTTCCAACCGGGTGATGGTGGTTTGTGGCACCGACGTTTCGGTGTAGTCTGCCATCGTCCTCAGGGTGATAATTTTTAAACAAAAAAAACATATTTATTACAAATTACCTGTATTAGTAGAGGTAGTATCGGTGCACGCGGCTTTTATTAGATGGCTTACGTCAAAGTCCTTCAACAAAGTTGACACAGCAAATTTAACTCAGCTAAAAAAATGAAACAGCCATTGATAAGCCCGTTCCTGATTTCAGAGAGAAAGTTTCTAAAAGCTGTCGAATATTTAAGCCCACTTCTGTGTCAATTATTTGAGAGGACAACCCTATTTCTGGCATGTCCTCGAGGAGTACTACAAAGCATGTCCAGTATTCAAAACTCTTACCGTTGTCAATGACGCAGTTAAAAGAGCAGTCACCATGCTTCCCACTAAATAAACAAATAAACAAAATATATGCAAAAAAGGCAATTGTGTTGGAGAGTATCGATGAATGAAGAAAAAATCTAGGTGGAAACAATTCTAAGGGGAAATCTCCATATTGATTTTTTATTGTCACTTGGTTGGCCTTTGCAGTGCTAATGCCATTAATAATGTTAAATATATTTTGATAAAATCAATTAACAAACTTCCTTTTGTTGTTTTGTTTATTTCAAACCTGAGAAACCCGAAAAATGTGGAGTAATTCGGGAAAAAGCTCGGGACGTCAACGAAAAAAAGTGCGTCTGGTGTGTTGCCTAGCAATCAGGTGTCGTCACGCTTTTTAACCTATAACCGGTGACGTGCGGTCTGACAGACCACTGCAATTTTTAAATTTTGAATATTTTCAAACAGCTATTTTCTATACATCTGTAGTTCTTGTTATTTTTGTATTTTGGTCTACTAAGGATGTTTCATCCTCAAAATTTTATAAATTTATCCTGCATTTCTCTAAAATGGCATTTGAATTTAACGAGCGGTCTGTGAGACCTCACGTCACTAAATTGGAAAATCACTAGTCCATATACTAGCGGATATGATTCCGAAAGAGGCTATAAAAGCAAACCTATGCGATTGTAAAATTATAAGAATAAAGATCTCCTTGTTTGTACCATTTGATAGTCACGGTATGTGCATTGTTAATTTATAGATTTTTGGAAAATAATTTGGTAAGATAGAATGGTTACTCTAAACGAAGCTGCTGACGCTCGCAAAATAAATAAAAACCCTGCTTTTTGGTTTTTCAAAATTTTCATAGTCATAGCAAAAATTTCACGCTCCTATGAATGTGAAACATGTTAGATATTTTGTTAACAATTATAATCAAACCGCGGTTAAATGCCTCTTGTTGTGTCATAAACAATACGCAGGTCACGTATGTTGAGAGAATGACTTTAAATCCCAAAATAGCGCGCGCCCACGCCTCGCTTGTGATATTCATTTGTGCCTTTCTTTGGGTAATTGACCTCTTTTTTAGTCTTTGGGATATGTGCATCAAACAACAAATTTACAGTTGGAATAAATGGAAAGGTGCCAGGAAAAAACGGGAGTAAAACGTTGCACTACAAGTGCCGTTACGTCCAAGTTCGTAAGAAAGATATTTTTCGACTATCTTCATCTACTGGTTTCAGGCTACAATAGCTTGGAAAACCATTCAGTTCGGAGTTTTGCTTGTGATTGGAAAACCTGGATTACTGGCCTCTGTTTATTGTCCATGCCCGTGAAATGTAAACGCCCGGTCCTCCTGCCTGGTGGTCGTCTCACATTAGGACACACGCCGGACGTGTATGGAGGGGAATTTGCACGGAGGGTAGAAAATCCTCCGCTCTTTTCACGAGTCTCCGTTTTGATAATCATGCGAAAAGAATGGCACGATACAAAACTGACCCGGTTGCTCCGATTTCCGATTTTTTTGCTCTCAAAGACATAGTAAAAAGTAAATCTGGTTTTCAATGCGATCTGAATTTCAACGTAGAGTTGTATTACGGTAGTAGTCTACTTTTACGGCACGGCTCGCAGAATCACACATTTGCATTGATTTTCAAGGACTCTACGTTGAAAATCAGCGCGCTTAGGTATAGATAGGAGGCAGCGCTGGCGGCATCTAGCGGTAAGAATGGGGAAATCCATTTTCCTGTCTGATTAGAGCGGTTTCCGATTTCACATTATCTGGTTAGCGTGGTTCGCCATCGGAGTTTGTGTGACCGTACCATCATTCGCCATGGTCGCCTATTCGTGACAATACGAAGAAGTTTGTGGGGTAGATATTCTAGGTTTTTTAGTTTGAACCACGTGTACCTGAGTGGAGGCATTCTCGTGCTGGACGCTGAGACATTCTTGGTATTTCTGCGAACGATGTGGGGTATGGTTTGCTAATTGATTTAAAAATGGAGAGGTGTGTTTTGCCCAAACGTTATCGTGAATAACTAAGAGCAGCTAATTAATCATCTCCAGCAGTTTCACGCAAACACTCCCAACCTCGTTTTAAAGTGCAACATGCCAGGCTGTCCCAAAACATTTACTAAGTTTTCCAGCATAAGAGCACATATTATTAAAAACCATCGTTTGCGAGAGCGAGAACAGGTTGGCGGTGAGCATGTTGACAATGTTGTGGAGGAAATAGTGCATAATGAAGGACCTGTTGATGCACGTGAGGGTTTAGTGGAGCAGGATGAACAAGACGATTTGCAGAAACAGACTGAAGTGCAATTTTTGCTAGCACTCCGTGCGCAAAATGCTACTGCTCCAATTATCAAATGTATCATTGACAATTGTTAAACACTTGTGGATGCTAGTTTGAGAAAATTTTGTGAAAGAGCTGAGAGAGCCCTAGGGAACCATGGTATTGCACTGAGTGATTCCTTTGATATTGAGCCTAACTTATCAGACTGTTCTAACGTATTTGCTGGGGTAGAAACAACTTTCAGGTTAAATGCTTGTTATCGAAGTAAATGTCGTACGACTTTCCCAATAGAGTATAACTTGGCTGACATTGTGGCGCGTGAGAGACGGAGGAACATTTTGGAAAACAGGGATGCTGGAATTAAGTCAGAGAAATTTTATTATGTTCCCATTTTGAAAATTATTGAAAAACTTTTGGCTCATACTGACTACCCAAAACTTACCGAGAAAAATATCAAGCCTAATACAGAACTGAAGCAGTCTTACACTGAGAGTCTATATTTTTCATAACCTTTTTAAATTTTGACCTGATGCTCTCAAAAAGCTTCTATACTTTGATGAAGCTAATATTGTCGATACAGCCTCAACTCGTCCAGTGAGCATGGGATATTTATATTTCACTTTGGGGAACATTCATCCTCGATTTAGATCAAAACTAATTATATCAATTAATTAATCTAGTTATAGCTGTTGAAGCTGATTACTTGAAATGTAAAATGAACTCTGTTTTTGAGCCTCTTGTTGCAGATTTGAAATATCTTGAAGAAGGTGTGGTCTTGAATGGATCTGTGGTTTATGGTGCTACTGTAGCTTTCTTTGGAGACAACAAAGCTCAGCATGTAGTTGGTGGCTTCAAAGAGGGTTTTTTGCTACTCATCCTTGTCATTACTGCATTGCTACTTTAGATCAAGTGAGGCACATGATAAATGAGGACTGGAGATTACTTAGAACTCGTGTCCAATACAGTGACCAAGTGAAAAGATTAAAAAATACAGAGGGTGATGCTGCATAATTCCAGGAATTAAGGGAGGCTTTTAGAATCAATAGACCCTTGATTTTAAATACTTTAAATTATTTTAATGTGATTGGACGACTTGTGCTTGAGCCTTTCCATGACCATATTCATCTTCAAATAGGTAGGTACTCAAGTACAATTGCTGTTACGTCATTTTCCAGTGGGTCGATCCAAAATTATGTCACATGATGATTTCAATGGTCATTCGTTGGAGTATGACTATGGTTTTAATGAAACTAAACCATTAAAAATATTACAATTTCACTTAATGTTCTAATTTGCTCATCGGTTCTAATTTGCATCAAACAGGAGCTCAAACGTTAAGCTTAGCAGGGGCTTTGCCATTTATTTTGGGCCCACAGATTGATTATATGGATGAATATTGGAGTAATTATTTAGACTTACTTCAGATTGCTTCACTTGTTTTGGCCATTGAGTTTTCAGATGGAATTATAGATCATCTGACTTATTTAATTGAGCACTATTAATTAAAAATTTTGGAGCTGTATTATGGCAAGCACTTTCTTCCCCGACAACATTATTTGCTCCATTACCCTAGGTTAATGGAAAAGTTGGGACCACTCTATCAGTTTATAACTTTTCGATTTGAAGCAAAACATCAATGGTTTAAGGAATTGTTTAAAAAATTTAATGTTACAAAAATCCAGGTTATACTTCAGCAGATCAACATGAATTCAGACAGGCTAACCTCTTCAGTGGGTCACTCATAAAGCCAAATGAGTGAGGTCCCTCAAAACCAAGTCATGGTTTGGTGTTGAATATTCTGACCTCCTCTCTACTGATGAAAATGTTATTAATACTGTACCTTGGATTACAATTTCTGATTCAATGTACATATCAAATCAATGTTTTGTGTTGATAGATTGTGAAAATGATATTCCTAAGTTTGGTTTTGTGATAGATATAATTTATGTTCAGGATAAGCCATAATTTATATGTCGAACTGTACATACCGTTGGGAAGGATATTCATTTTTGTACCTATAAGATAGTAATTGGCAATAATGTGATTCTTGTCGACTGTGATCAGTTTTATGTCTGAATTACTTTTTGTCTCGCACAATAGGGAACAGATATTACTTACCCATGAGGAGGAGTGTTACAGACCTATTGTGAAACTGGGCAATATGTGGTGGATTTTGTGTGTGTGTATTTCTGGACGCTATGAAATTTTCATGCTAGAAAATATGTCTAAATGATGGTTCAGCTAACCCCCTCCACGAGGTGTTGTGTCGAGAACTGGAGAAGCCATTTGATCCTGACAGCATGGATATTATCACTGGGAAAGATTTTAGAGGAGTCAAGCGAAGAGCTTGCATCGGTGGAGATTATGGAGGGTGTGGGTAGTGTTGTTACAAGCAGGGTCAAATTTTCAGTGTTCTGTGAGGCTGCCTCCCAGCAAAGCATATAAAATTAATGGTAAGGCATTCACCATCACTCAATGGGGAGGCATTCAATGTACAGATATCACTTATATTTTTTCAGTGTAGGAATATTTCTGCTATTCTTGTCCATTACAGGAGATGCTGCCCAAAGGGACACAAGTCTTGGAGAGACCCATGAGAGCCAGGCGGGCAGTGAATTGACCTTGACCATCAGCATTCTGTCTGAGTATGATAAGTCACTGAGTAGTTTCTTGGCATGGTGGTTATTAGTTGTTGAATGGGATGCAAACTAGCCCCATATTTTTGATTAATGTGCCACTCCTTTCAATTCACAGATGACAATGAGAGTTGTGGCTAATGGACTACTGGTGTTATCACCAGGAAAGGATGATTCAACGAAATCGCCGGATAATATTTATGTTGAGTCTCCACCAGCTGTAAAGCTTTATTCCCCTGTGGTGGATGAAACTCCGGTACAAATAAAGGACAAAATGGTCCGAAAATTACTAGACTCGGAGCCAGTTGCAATCACTTGAACGCCCTGCACGATTTTGTACTAGGCGGCAAATTATCTCCAATTATTCCATTATAACTACAATGTTTATGTTCACATACTCATTTTATCTTTTCACATTTCAGGGGAAAAATTGCAACGAGCACTCCACAGCAGACCTCCCTTTTGCACTTTAGAATCAAGCCCAACGGAGAGCAAGTTCCTTGAAATAACGGGACGGATGCCTAGAGCGAGTTTGTCAGCATTCCTGCTTTGAAACTATTAATAGCATTTAATTCTGTTACTCTGTGCTTTAATTTTTAATTTGCAGACAGAGCTGTATGAGTTTAGTGTGCCTTCCCGCCTCCCTTATGACACCATGAGGAGAATCGAAGAGAAGAACTCCATGACTAGCCATGACCGACAATTCATTCTCAGATGGATTTTGTGGAGCATGGTCAACTTGAATCTTTTTTCTGACATGGATTACAGGAAAGTAGCAATAAGGGCTCTAGCACGGTATCCACCACTCCAATTTTCACAGAGAAAAGGCGTGGTGAGTTGTTTTTTCCCTTTCCTTTTTACAAATTTAATTGGAAAAGTATTAATTTCGCTTCTTTACTTCTGTAACATTCCATGATTTTTGATATGTTGAACCACAGGAGTTAATAATTTTATCTTCCCACTTGTAGAAAGGCCTCGTAAAATCTCTGGTGGAGATTAGGCGCAACCATACTTATTATGCTAAAAAGAAGCAGAGAGAGGAAGGATGTACTAATGAAGGGAGCCAAACCACAACATAAGAAACAATTTGAGAGCTGGAAAGCTCAAATTAGTTCTGCTATGATTGAAACAACCCCTTCGATGACCAACCTTAAGGCATGCCGACCTCATCGGGTCAAGCTTGCTAGGAAGCAAAATTATGCCAGTCATTTAAAAGACTTTTCGTGCCTCAAAATCAATGACTTGGTAAGTTCTTGGATTCTTTCTTTCCCTATTGATCTGGTCCTTTTAAGGTGGCATATACATTTTTCTATGCAGTGTGGGCTTGTATCTTTTTATTCTAAATTTCTGAGCACTAGAAAGCACCTAAAGGGGTGTCAGCTGCACCTGTATTTAGACTAATTTTCAAGAATTTGTTTTCATTTTGAAATTTCAAATACACCTCCGCAAGTGGGGCTGCAACAAGCTATGAAATATTTAGTCAAAATAATAATATTTTTCGTACTACAGGCCACCTTTTTTGTCTCATGCTCAACAGGTTAGTTTTCATCCAAAAATTGCAATTAAGTTAAAAAGGAAATAGCTGAACCCTGGAAACAAAATTTTTGCATAAAAAAGAGACCCATTTTTAGATATTTTTCAATATCAATGCAAACTGTCGCTGAATACAATCATGTTTAGCACTCACCTCGCCCTACGAGACAAAATATACCCACAATAACGTCACTGACTAAATTTTTCATTGCTTGTCGCAGTTCCTTCCCTGGAGGCATTAGAAGTCCTTCATAGTGAGAAATGATCTTAAAACGTAGCCTAAATGAAGGTGCAGGCACCTCTTTAATAAGTCCTTTCTCGGGCTCAGGAGTTTAGGGTATAAGCATGTATGCACACACAGCATCCAAAGTTGTATGAGCCACCTCAAAAAATTATGTTATTTAATAGTCAGGAGTAGTGTAGTACACTAACTTATTTACTTTTTTATAGTTGCTGTGGAGATTCATACAGAAGGAGAAAATGCAGTGCTCCATGTCTGATCTTGAGATGAGATGGCTTAATGCTCTACCTTTGATGTGTAGATATTTTACGACTAAAGCAAGAGCTATTCCGATAACCCTCAGTAATGGTACTTATCGACCTCCTTTTAACTAAATGTATAACTTGTTCTTTTGAAGTTAACTTTTAACATCCGGTTCATTTATATTTTTAGAACAAGCCACTATGGAGGTGTTGACATGCCTTTAGCTCCTGCATTTTTTGGGACAAGGAAGCCTGTGGAGAAGCATGAGAGATGCAGCTACGTCCTGGAAGTATTTCAAGTAAGTAACACAATGGTCTAGATTTCAGTGATAAATGTGCGATATCACTTATCAGCTTGTACACTAAATAATGGAAATTGGTAAAATCAATATAGTGATTATCTATTATATTATAGCAACATAAAAGTAGGAATATAGGTACTAACAAAGATGAACATTTTCTATAATTTCATTTCACCATGAGTTTTTCCATACTTTTGCATCTATCTGTCAATTCATTTTATAACTTTCTCTTTGTAGGAGAACACTCTGCTCAAAAAGTCTGTGCCAAAGACATCAGACTCTCCCAGGCTTATTGCCATTGGTCATGCCTCCATAGGGAACTTACAGGCTATCATATATGTAGATGGAACTCCTGTTTTTTTTTCTGGCAGCATAGTACAATGTCTTCTACCGATAGTGACATTGTACTATGTCTTTGATTTTCAGCCTGCAGCGGATGCAAGGGAATCATTTTGCGTTCATTTTTGGCGTAGTAATGCAAGAAGCTGCTCAAAAAGAATATGTGAAGTATAAGTCCATTTTAAAAGCTGTAGAATTTATTTCAAAATGCACATCCTGATGACGTATTAGTTGTAAGCAAAAGTTGTAAAATATTGGCTAAGATTATCACAGATGTAATAAATTTGTCAAAAATCTTTCTTTAGAAAATGATCTCATTTTATTTACTTTGTTGTTTCATTAACTTTAGTGGAATATAATATAGTGCATTCCAGGAAAAATCACCCCCTGCCATACACCCTTGAGATTGCTTGCCGGGTAATATGTAGATGATTGTATAATTTTGCTTCCCCCTACCCTTTCTACCTCAATGTAGGCTTGAATTTCAAACAACATAGCACTTGCATTCCAGAAGCAAACCGCATTACTGTCAAACCGGGGCTGTCTTAAATTCAACATGGATCTATCTTAGTATCACATCAGGGCTATCTTAAGTTAGTATAGGTCTACCTTACAGCCAGTAGCACTTAGTTTGACATTCAGCTCTTAATCTACCTTATTCTTAGACTAGGAAATGGCTGTTAAATTCAACTGACTCTGCCTTAAAAATGTTGCCTCTGAAAATCAGTCCTCTTTTCTGTCTTAAAATCAGATCGACTTTTTATTGTGTAAAGATCTCCCAACGCTGCTATTCATTGGGCACTACAACTTGCACTGTAGAGGCCGGGACCGTTGCCACTTCAAAATGTATATCCCTAGCAAGCCAGCCTAGTACCGTTTGCAAATAATGGGCTTGAATGACACTGAAAACTGTTGTTTGCACAGTGCGTATTTATAGGCGGGACAAGACTGATGGATTAGGTTTGTCAGAGAAAGACCCAAAGTTGTCGAAACCCACTCAATCTGTTCTTCGTCTCTCAGAGATAATCTTGGGGTCCCATAGAAACATCAAAACGGATAATTGGTTCACATCTATTGAGCAGATATAAAAGTTGAAAGGACTGTCGTACGTTGCCACAATTATAAATAATAAAAGGGAATTACCAAGTGAGTTCGGGCCATCTAAAGGGCGTATAGTGGGCTCTTCACCGTACAGTTTTTTTCGTTTAACTAGACACTAGTTTCCCATATTCCGAAGAGAAATGGGGCTTTTTTTGGTTTCGTCAATGTATCACAGAGATAACGACGATATTGAGTCAGGGAAACCAGAAACGATAGCATTTTATAAGGCAACCAAGGGTGGCGTAGATACTTTGGATAAAATGTGTTGAGCTACTCATCCAGCCGAAGGACAAGGAGGTGGCCAATGGCAGTGTTTTTCGGACCATTAAATATTTCCTTTGTGGACTTCTTTGTGCTTTGTCAGTCTGCGAAAAAAAAAGATATGACCAGTTATGATTCTATAAAATCGGTAGCTGCAGAACTAGTAAGGCCCCACGTGAAAACGAGAATGTCTAATCCTAGACTTCCAAGACAGTTACGAATAACTATAGGATGGATTCTCCACTCAACGTTGAAATAGAGAAAGGTGACGGGAGCAACCACATTATTATCCTGAGTACCATCTTTTCAACTTACTCAGTAATATTTTTTATTGTGAAGTACGTGATAAAAATCTCTCGAATAATATATTCCGGAAGTAAACTAGGTCTCAATCGAATCCCTTGACGAGACCTACTCTAGGGGGGTCATCAGTAAAGAATTGTGTGTAGCATTTCTGGATAGATAGTTGGTAGGTAAGATCACTTCAAAATTAAGGGTGACTCGAATTCGTGATAATAGAGATAAGAAGAATGGCTATGGATGCATTTGGAGTCAGCAAAATGAAATGGTCTGAAGAAGAGGGCTTCCGGAGAGGCGGCTACAAGATAATTCAATCGGAATCAACAAATGGAAATGCAAACATAGAGAATTTTTCGGTTTTCGATTGAAAAGCCATTTTCAATACAGTGAAAGAAAAATTATGGAAAGATGAGTCACACCACCTTAGGACACTGTGATGACACTAGTGAGCACGTACACATCAGGTTTCAATGGTGATGTAGAAGAAGAAATGTACGTTGGAATGGAGTAAGTGATCATGAATATCAAACGGGATCAAGATTTAACTATTCCTGGATACAGGAATGCGGTTGTCGGGAAAGGCTAAGAATGAAAGAGAGAAGGAAAGTATGGGTTAGGAAAATGTAGCATTCAGGGAAAATATGAGTCCTGCAAACAAAATGGCCTCGTCGTTATAAGCACATTGTTTGGTACGACTCGCGAGAAAGATCCACGGGGAAAAAATGCCCAGAGGGCAGACGGCGATTTCAAGTTGATCGCCTGGATTCATAAAGCAAGTAAAATACTGCAAGGCCTGCCCTGGTGAGGATATCAACAGTGAGCACAATTTATTTCCGACTAAATATCACCTTAAAATTAAAATAATATTAAAATCAACGAAGAATGGCTGGCGGATGGATTTGAAGAGAGATGGCAAGACATTAAAAAAAAGAGATTTTTAACGAAGATGAGGAGAAAGAAGGAAGAAAATAACAGAGTATAAGAATCCATGGACTACACTTCAAGTTCTAGATCTAATTAATGCATGGAAGAAAGTAAAACAACTTGAAAAAAGACATCAGAAATATTAAATAATAAGAAACACGATAGGCTGCAAAGCAAGAAAGGTATGAGAAGAGTGAATGAAAATCTTATGAAAAACAGTGGTGGGCAATTTCTCCCAGGAAAGAGTTGAAATTTTTCTATGAACTGTAAGAAATTAATTTAAATAGCATTAAACTAAGGTAAGGGCATTCGGAATTGACCCAATTAAATTCTCATTGACACTGAGGAAAAAGTAAGGGGATGGAAATAGCACCTAGAGAAACTTTACTGCAGCAAAGCATTGAATATCTGGAAAGTAGAGGATAGATACGTTGTGGATAAGGATAAAACAGGAGAACAAACGAAAAGAGGCAATAAATACAAGCACTTTAAAACCCCTAGCCTTACCACTTATGCATCAAGTATTCTGACCAAAGCCATCCACAGATGGATGCAACAGGAGATGTAAGAATTCCTGGATGAAGACCTATACGGTTTCAGGGAAAGTAGAGGAACGGGAGAAGTTAATTCAAGCTCCGAGACTTATTATTAGGGAGAGGTATCAAAATGATAAGCCCACATATATTTGCTTCCTTGACCTAGAGAAAATGTTTAGCGATGTGGATTGGAGTAGAATACTGACTGCGCTAAGGAGCGTTTAACGAGAGGAGAGCAGTATAGAGGCGCTGTGAGGAACGGCAAACTGTGGCAGTGATGCGGAGGAAAAGGGAGTGATGAATGGAGTACAAGGATGCACGTTGTCACCGATTGACGATCAAAATATACATTGAAAAAGCCATAAAGGAAGTACAAAAAATGCTAAAAACAGGATTGCGCTTAACAAATTACATAAACATTCATTCATATACAGAAAAAGAAAAAATTTTTACGTTGTACAGTTAGCAATAATTTTTTCTTACAAACGAGACAAATATTTTCGATAATAGTTAACGGCATTTTATATAATGATTGAAGTCTATGATTTGAAAAAAAACTAAAAACATCCCCAAATATTATATCAAATGACTTAGCCTTACTAAATTAGCAATTGCCTCCTAAGCGAGCCAAATATACAGCTTAAAACAACCGCTTCGATTTTACAGCTGCAACTTGAGTAATAATTTTTTTAAATGATGACATAACACTCCAATAACTTTTTTATTATATCGCTCACTGCTATACCTAACCACTGAAGTATCAGGGTAAACTTTCAACCGCCTAGGTTTTCATTGAAAGAGACGTCATTAAAAAAAATTATTCAAAAAATACAAACCAATTGAACTTGTTCGACTAGCATTTACTTGGTGACATTATTTCTTTTGAAAATATTTTAACTATCATAAGAAGTATTTAATCCGCAGTCAAATGACTGCATGATGATCGATTCAAGCAAATCATCAACCCAGCATTTGATAAGAAACGTCGAGCAATAGATGGAAAGTGAGATTGAAATTCCCCTTCATTTTTGGTTCTTCAATGGTTGAGTGAACGGAATTTTCGGTGGAATAATTGTTAACAGTTATACTAATGTATTATTCAACAAAACGCTCTTTGTCTTCCACGTTACTAACATGGGATATTCTCAGGTGGCACAGGAAATCTTCTTTGTTTCCCTTTGGCTGTGTATGCATCTACCTCGCTGAGGTTCTGGATACGTAGATTTGATGAGGAAGTAATGATGCACAAGCCAGTGAAAGAAAACGTCTAACTAAGCGACTGTTGCATGGATATCTTCATTCCTGTTATTTAAATGGACTTGTCGTTTTCAAAAGATTTCAAAACTCCCCGAATTCCCGTGAGAAGAACAAGAGAAAGAATGAGATCTTAGTGACTTTGGTCAGAACAAGGGGGGAATCCTTGGGAAGTAGGGGTGGGGGGAATTCATAAGTTCTGCACGAGTGTGTGGGTGAGTGGTTGCTTATGGATCGTGCGTCATATATTTTATATTTAATCATAATTACGTCTACATATTTTTAGCAAGCCAATTGACAATTTATTAAACACAATTAATTATGGGTTCCTTGGCACCCCTTCGTTCATTCTTTCAGCGAACGGGTGATGTCGTATTTGGCCTAGGGAACGCCGGAATGAAAAGGAAGCATCATTCAATGAATTATATGTTCGCGTACGCCTCTCTTGATTCTCTCCAACCCGTCACCTAAATGTGCACACGCCAATTCATAAATAACCTTCTAAACCTCTGTCTCTCTTATTTTGAACTCGTAACGAGCAACTGATTGTTATTTATACTGATTTAGATATATTTATACTGATATAGATGAGCAACATTGTTATGCACTTCGTTACACTTACCTCGGAAAATGAGCTAAGTTCAACGTAACGAACCGAGTGCACGACCACCGATTCAATAGCGGCCGAAGTATGAAGCTGAAGTTAGAGGTATCTCACACCAGATCAAGGAAAGACTACATTTTATGGTGTTGTTAAAAAGAGTATAATTTGGATGTACTTTGAAATCATGTAGGTCTGTTCAAATCCAAGATGGAATGTCTCACCCTATTTCACTAGAAAACCAAATGTTTAATAGTTGAATAACGAGTGAACTTCACAGGAAAAACGCATTCTGGTGAAGCAGTAAGTAGTCACTATTCTACATCTACACACTACCCTCCGAGCCGCCTCATGGACGTGTGGCAGGGGGTGCAAGAACATTATGGGAGTGTGTATTATGGGGACGAGTATTTATTGGAGCTCAGTTTTTATTGTGGTCTATTATTGTGCGCGGAAAAAACAAGTTTTTGTACCTATCTGTCCGGCAATGTATCTCTCTTATTTTATCGCTTCTGTCAGATCTAGAGATGTAGTAAGGCGTCAATTTAATATTCTATTTGTCGCTCTAAAACACACCAGTTCTGAATTTCTCAAGTAGACTAAGCCAAGCGTATAGCCTCCGAGTCTCTAGATGCTCTCAGCTAAATCCTTCTAAAAGTTGTGAAACACTATATGTTCGCTCGTAGCAGTTTTTAATGAAGCGTGCAACTTTTTTATGTATTTGGTAAATTTTTTTAATTAATATTAGGACATTTAAATTAAATTCATTTTCTGTGAACGAAACACTTCTTGAAGGTTTTGAAAGTGTGTTGGAGAGGTGAAATAATAGACAAGTGAAAGAGACTAGCTTAGCAAACTTACAAGAAATCACACCAACTAAAATTAAAGGCATCTAAACGAAAAAGTAGGTCTCACAAAAGTTGACGACTTTTGATCTCCGGAGTACATAAATACTAGTCGACGCTTCAAGTATGCACACCATGGGCAAAATCGTTATTCAGCATAGATTTGAGATACAAATCATTGAAGGCAAGCTGAATAGGATTTTGCGAATACAACTAGTTTAATTTCAATCCTTAAGTAGCTGAACCGCTTATTGTAGAAAATTTTTTGCAAACTGCTTCCAAAAGCGTGATGCCTTCGATTTAGTGCTCAGTATAAATGTCATGCATGACATTTCCCGTGAGTACTGAGAACTTATTGGAAAAAACCTGAATGCAAAGGCATTGATACAGTGGGCTCTGGCGGATTAATACGACCTAGACACAGGTGTCATAGATATCTTGTGAAACCTCTTTGTCCCCTCACTTAATGAGGGATCAGAAAAAAAAGAAGCAAATCAACCAGGAATTATGAGACTAAGTAGTTCGCACATATATCAAACGTAAAAAATAACCTTAACAACGGCGAGGTTTCCAGTGGCTCAAGTTTCAAAGTGCGAGACAAACTTTGAGATTCGTAAAGATAGAGACCGCTACAACAGCATATTTGCCATTTCAATATCTCTTACTCTTTTTTTTTCAGCTCTAAATCAGCCCCCTGAATTCAAATGTGACATGAGACGTGTTATCACTCGCCGATATAAATCTATTATCCCGCAAGCATAGGATGCCTCCAAACTTTGAGATAAAAGGCAAACATACCGATAAATAATATATTAATGGCTCCCTTGGAATAAGAACGAAAAATGAAATATAACCCGAATCGAAACGGCATGTGTTTCAAGGGAAATGCGTTATGTATTCATAATTTAATAATACGCATGTAATAGCAATATTTATTGTTAACGCGAAATAATAATAGAAACCGTTGCTTTTTATTCCTAACGAGCAGAAAAGCTCAATTTTTAATGCTCCCATATTCAATATTCCCAAAACTATTGGGCATAGCCAACAATGAAGGAAAACGAAATACATCCAGCGATTATAGTCAAAATTATAAAGGTCAAGGTATATTTCGAAATTTTTTGTTTCATTTTATTAAGAATAACCCAAGGAGAAATAAGAAACTACCAAGAAAGTATTTCTTTCTTGGACTCGGACTGAACCGACGTACTAGCTGTGAATATTAATATGTTCTAACTCGATCAAGTTCACAAATTCCAAGAACACATTGACGATTACGTGAATTAAGGTCTATAAAACTATTGATGATTTCTCGGTTAAGTAAACGGGTGAACTATAGTAAAAATGGGGATCATAAGAATAGAATTAGGCTGTTTTCGGATGGCATACGGAAGAAATTCTGTTAAACATTTCAATCCGTTAAATTATTTCATTGATTCTGGTTAATATTTCGACAACAAGCGTATTCCAAGAGTTGTTCACTTGTTTATGTCAATCCGAAGTTAAAAACTGTATTTTTGCTGGGTAAAACTAAATTTTAGAGAGCATACCAAAACTCAATATTATTTGTTAATTTTTTACTGCCAAAATAATAGATAGAATAAGTAGATGTTTTTCTAATTACAGTTACCAAGTCGGATTATATGACCGTTAAATCCTTAAGTAAAGCATGAAAACAAATTATGATCCATTTTCTTGAAAGCCTTGACGATGATTACTAATAATGAAAAAGATGCACATGCACTGGAGATTTTTTCATTTAATAATAGCATATAATATTATAAATCATTTGAGGGTTAAATTTTCACTAATTCACGGCTTTTTAGAGCTATGAGGGATATCTTAAGGAGGAAAAATGGCAAAGGGAAACATTGTACGTTAATATGATGTAGTTATTCACTGAGCTATTTTAAAAGCTAGAGAAATCCCCTGGCATCAAGCACTGGCATCATGCACTGGCATCAAGCATGGCGGAAATCGATTTAACAAACAGAGACATACCTTTCATTACGTTATCGCTGTATTATTAGGTGCAAACTTCATATATTTCTTGATGTGTGACTTTTTGACAGTAATACTTAAGCATGGAAAGATATAAAATTTCCTTGAGTTGAAAATGTTATCATATCATCCGAATTTCCTCATCAGACATAATTCCATGAATCCGATTTTCTTCGACTCGTATGAACGTCAAAGACCTAATGGCTCGAATTTCCTGTATTGTTGTCTGTGACTCCACATGGGATACTCTATACCAAAAAATATCCTCTATCTGCTCGTCTGGTAATCTTTCATCAAACTAACTTCAAAGTCTCCATCCAAGAAGCGTGCTTTAATCAAAACCCCTCCCCCTCTAGCATAACGGAATTTGCTTTAATGTGTGGACAGATGCCTATATTTGGAAGAAGGGCAAAATTTGTAAGCTACGTAATTTGTGATTCTTGGAAAATTATATTTTAGATAGGAAATTCCCTTGATTGTAAACTATTTTTATAATATCGAGTATACGTTTCGGATATATTCCTAGAAATCTAAATTCCAACGACTCGGACATATGACGTAAACTTGATGACCTGAATTCCCCATTTATCACTTTATGTAAGTGTTTAAGTGGAGTAATAAATAATTTCAAGCCTATAATGTACTCTCTCGAGTCATCATAAACTTCCTCTAAGACTCCCTAAACCCACCAAATCCCAACTCTTAACTGCTCGTTTGATAATCTTCCATCCTACTTAGTACTATGTCTCCATCTAGGAAGTGTATTATTCTCAAAAATACTTACCTATTGATTTCCAATCCTTCCCAATTGATTTCTTGATTGGGACCTTAGTTTCCTTTCGTATTCATATGAGACTCGGCTTCAGCGATACTGTTGGTCTTCAAGGGGACGGTTCACGAAAAACACCTAACTTTGAGCAATTCTACAAATTGTTTTTTTTTCTCGAAATTTCACACATTCGAATGGAAAACAAAATTCGCCTGAGCGAACAAGAATCTTTTTTTTATTTCCTTTCGTTTGTCTTTAGCTTTAGCTTTGTACGCTCAGTATTTTTTAAATTCAAAATCCGCAAAAGAATAATGACTGAAAGCGAATTAAAAGAACTCAATACATGTATTTCCTAATGAGAAAAGAATTTTCGGACAGAGAAACTTTTCTTCCTATGTTAATTTTATGAATGAAAACCTACCGCACGTCATACAGGTACTAGAATATTATCAAATTAGTCATCGTTATGCAGAGATGCGAGACTTTAGTGCT
The DNA here is from genome assembly GCA_963169105.1 of Ceriagrion tenellum. Taxonomy (NCBI): domain Eukaryota; kingdom Metazoa; phylum Arthropoda; class Insecta; order Odonata; family Coenagrionidae; genus Ceriagrion; species Ceriagrion tenellum. The sequence continues at coordinate 115,767,478 of OY720638.1, read as the reverse complement.
ACAGCCGTGAGGAGACGTATCGAATCCATTAGAAGTGGTATCATAAATCAATATGCCCAGGCTCTTGATCACAATGCCAAGCGACAGAGTTACTCCGGCAAACTACGGAGAAATAGGAATCCAATAGTTGGCGCCCAAAGCGTGCAGCCGAAGGATACGTCAGCGAGGCAAAACAATGTGACACATTCGAGGACCACGACTGATTCGACGCAGGGCTAAGAGCAAATGAGACCGCGTTGGCACCCAAACCGTTAACGCGAGCAAATGTAAGGCGTAATTTTCCGGGTATTAACCCGCGCCAACTATACGTGAGAGACGTGGGCTCTTACTTCTTAAGAGGTCAGGGGCGGCCGTTTGAAACACGGTGACCGACACACGCCTTGTCGTCAGGGGCCCCTAACTCTTCAGGAGATTTAGGAAGCAGCTGTTTATTTTTTTTTGTTGCAAATATTTTATTCTAGAATCGAAGCGCAAATGTTTCATTATATTCAAGAATCGATCCCCAGGCATTGCGCTAGAGAACATTTTTGAGTCCCAGGTATTATCTCAATAGGTTTTAATAGACGTATGCCGCTGTCCCGAGATGTCTCTTGCATATATGAATGCGAATATTAGAAGTTCTTCTCTTAAAATTCACCAATAAGGATTTCTAATCTTTCCATGCTCCATAGGATATTTTATAATGTTGTCTAACAGTGTCACTCACCAACAAGCGGAACGCGTTCAAAATTTACGCCTCTTGAATATTCCTTTTGGCATACGGTGTCTGGCATTCATTTATAAGTCTAGTACTAAATGCAGCATATTTTGCCTCGAGAGTCTCACTGCTGGGATGCGATCAGCCGAAATCTCGAACAACCATGTTCTATCCCGAGCGATTTCCCTTGGTGTGGTTGATTCTGGAGTGTATGACTGTGACTGTAAAAGAGGATGTGGAGTCGATGAACAATAATATTTCGCGCCGGTTCTCAAAGGCCTGTTAACCATGATTGTATGACCATGACTGGATAATGATAAACGCATCAATGGGAGTACATGTGTTTTTCAAGGTGACCATAAAAAAAACAAGATTTGAAAAATAAGAACAATACCAATACAAAAAGACCATTAGCATGTGAAAATCACACAGTAATAATGGGTACCACTTACTTTCCCTTTGCCGTTTGTGGTTTTCCGAACGATCGGGTACAAAAACGATCACTCAGCTTATGCTTTGGTTAGAATGTTCAGAGACATCACCTGTCATTGAACCGGATATCGTTTTGTTCACAACCAAGCGCTATACCCACTGGACAACCATACCGCCGAGAAGAATGCCCATCATAAAAAATTAAGAGCCTAAGGTTAAGGGGAATATAAAGATACAGCGCGAAAACTAGTCGTGGATCAAATGACCCGCAGCCGTCATTCTAGGTATAACCTCTTGTAAAAGATAACTAAAAAATATTATAGTGTTATTCATGTCAATTAATCGAATTTCAGATAAAAATGAAGAAAGTAAAAAAGGTTCAAAAATTTCAAAATATTTTATAAAAGAGAAAAATTAATTTGAATTCGGAAAATGGATCAAATGATTCCTCCGTCCTTCTATTGTTAAAGTTACTAGAAGAGAAGCAATGAGGAATTGTACAGACTTAATTTAAGGTTACAGATCAGAGGACAAGGAAATTTTATGTGAAAGGAGAGCCATGTATGATAATAAATTTCTCAGGAATACCTAAAGACTCTCCCAATGCGCTCCCAATTTCCATTGGGATGCTATTGACATAATGGTATGCTCTAAAAAAACAAATTATCTTCTTCAATTAAATCTAGTCCGAAGAGTTGATAAAAAGTTGTTACTTTTCTACATATACTTTCCCAGTTAAGTTATAAAAATCAATGAATGTACACAAACACTGAGTACAAGAAATTCAACTAGAATTAATTTTACCGGATATACCTGACGTAAATAAAAATATGATGCTACATTTAAAGACCAAGTTATTGAAAGGATTAGATGCATTTTATGAAAGAAGAGTCTTGGGAAAAATCGCCAGTCACATTTTAACAAGAATCATCCTAAAACAATTCTCATATTAATATGATATTCATAGGAAAGTCAAAAAGCACGACTCATCAGGAAATATAATTGTTTGTTATGATAATCCTCGGCACAAAGTAAATTTTTGCCTCTGACCACTCTCATATCTGCGCAGCAGGAAACACGCTTCTATCCATCTCCGGAGGACTTACCCAAGGCATTTGAGGTGGAGGCTCACGGAGTCACTTGATTGCGCCAAGAGAGACGCCCGTGCATTTCCATCACGATGAAACGTGGAATAAGATGAGGGCTTGCCTGCTCCCATTCAAAGGATTACTATAAAAAAATCGGAAAAGGGCAAAAATGAAAATCCGTGCACAACAAAGGAATTTCCATAAACATGAGCATGGGGTGGGGGGGGAGCATTCACGGCGAAAGGGTTAAGCGACAAGGAGCAATCTATTGAACGATAGCCATCGGAGAGGCACGAGGCTTCAAGGGATGGATGGGGTGCCGGAGGGAGCGGGGCGGAGATCCTCATTTGTCTAATGACCCCCTGATGGCGTCGTCGCGGGGGCGTGGAGGCAGCGGGGGGAGCCGTGAGCGTGCCCCTTCTCAACAATAACGCCGACCGGCATTGTTGCGGGGCAGCGGCCCGGAAGGAGGACGCGGGGAGCCGCGCACAAAAGCATCGGGAGCAGCAGCGGGCACTTCCAATCAGGCGGGTACCCACCCCCACCGCCGCGCCCGCCCCGCGCCCCCCGCTGCCGCGCCGGCTGCGGCGGAGGCACGGCGCCCCCCCAAACGCCTCCCCCCCCTACCCGAGTGCATATCCGCACCCGCGGCGCCCAGGTGCACGAGGAGAAGCGGACAAACGAGGCTTAATTACGCAAGAGGGCGGCGGGAGAGTTCGGCGGGGCGGAATGGGGGCGGGGGAGGTGCGGGGGGGGGAGGAAGATGGGAAAGGCGCATTGACCGGGATTGCCAGCCCGGCAAAAAAACTGGGAACGGTGGCACACGATGAGTTACACACCGTCAGTCGGATGTTTCGAGGCCGGTCTGCCGGCCGACCCACGACGGCGCGCACCACTCCCCGAGATGACAATTGGAATAATATCCGAGAGGGATTGAAATTCGCGGGAGTGGGGGGGGGGCGGCGATCCGGGGAGGGTGGGGAATTGCGATGGGGGTCGAGGGGGCGGCGGGGAGGGGAGGGAGCGTACGTGAACACAGGGAGAGGAAGGAGTGACGACTGGCCTGCGTTCTTGCGGAGAAGGAGAGGGGTGGGCAGGGGGGGGGGCGGAAAGAGGGGGGCGGGGGAGGATGGGTGGAAGGCGCCAGTACGTGGTCCCCCCTTTCCCCTTGTGGCCCATTGTCCGGCGGCGCCGGCGACGAAGTCCCGGACCCCCCAGAAAAGGCCGCGGAGGAAGTGGAAATGTGAACGGGACGAGGGACGGATGACGCGATGGAATTATCAACGCCATACGAGTAGTCTTGGGTACTGAAGGACTTCCGGAGTCTCCCGTCTTCTAGTGACGAGAGTTACCGTATTTACCTGAATATAAACCACCTCCACTACTTATAAGACCCCCCCCCACTTTTGAGGCTCAAATTCCATGAAATATATAAAATAGGTGGGAGAGCCCTCCAGTAAGTACCCAATAAGTACCCAGCCAGTTTTGAAAGAATGTGTGATGCTTTGCATGTTTTGTAAGTGCAAACTCAATATGAAGTTCAAATTTGTTTCGCGATGAGTTTGAACGCGCTTAGAATTTCGAATAGTCGTGTTACAGAACTTTAAATATCAGTACGTGTACCCCCTCTGGCTTATCCTCCCCGTAGAAGACCCCCCCCCCTCACTTTGGAAACATATTTTTCGGAGAAAAAGGGGGGGTCTTATATTCAGGTAAATACGGTACTTTCCCTCTCCCGGAAATAAACTCGGATCAAAGATCGGGTTCCATCTCAAATCTCGTGAAGGCGGGCTCAGCTGCCAAAATATATTTCTCCGCTAATTTCTAGTCGTAATTGGCGCTTACTGGCGGGAGAAATAGTATTCGCATTATCCTCATCTGATCTCATTCCTCACCTGATATCATTATAAGTGCAATTCTGGCAATCAATCGAGACATGAGAAATTTTATGGCGTTTTATTTCACAGCTAATATATTTATATATAAATATACAAGTGACTTCAGCTGGTAAAAATCCAAATGAATGAAATGATTGGTTTACATAACCTAAACAGATATTTCTGCTTTATCTAACACCGCGATGAGAGAGGGCATATATACCTTAAAACTGTACGCGAAAATTATTAAAATGACTTCGGTGACAATTTTTAAGCATTTAAGTTTTTAAGAAAACTAAGATGGCTTTGAACGGGATGTCAATAGGAGTGTATAATTCGATTGTAATTTAAAACAGAGTATGTTCATATATTATTTAGAACTGGGCACAAATTCGTGAAGAAACCGGTATCTCTCTCGACTTCACCATATATCGCCTAAGTTTCAAATGTTGACCTAATTTGCAATAATTTCTCCACTCAAAGCTTATTGAATCAGGTGATATCTTGTGGAAATTGGTAATAGATATCATTATCTCAAAAAAAGAACTTTGTTATATTTCCACATAATTTATTCTCACTCACCGACCCAGATTTTTACAATGTTCATGACATAAGAATAATTACCTTGATAATGACATTAGGATTGTAGATGCCTAAGTCAGTGTGTGAGAATTAATTGTGTGGAAATATAAAAGTTCTTTTTTGAGATCATGATATCTATTTCTCCACGGTTGAAGCAGTTGCTTTATTTCATAAATTAAACAAATCCAAGATATAAGAGAGAGCAGGAAAAATCTGTTACACAGGAGCCTAAAAAAATTAACAGCCCTGAAAGATGATTAATTTCAGCAATAGAGTTCAATATAAATGCCCTAAATGAGGATTTTTATCACAACTTTCGCATTACAAGGTAACATTGTAAAGGATATGGTGTACAACACTCATTTACACATACAAAATGAACGGAGAAAAATGAGAAAGTCGATCATGAGGTGGAATTATTTTTCTTAGCCAGCAGTCATCAAACCTAAGATTGGTTTGCTGTAAATCTCCATTCCATTCAAAATTCTCAGCTCACCTTTACATTCCCACATCTACCTTCACTTCGACACCCTTTATTCAATTTGCTATATGTATTCCCACCTTGGAATTCTTCAATAGGCAAGTATCTACCGAATCAGTCATTTTTTATTTCTTCTCAGTCCAACTCTTTGCAAGACTTCTTTATTGGTGTTTCACAACATCCATTTTATCCCCACATTCGATCATAACGCCACATTTCCGTTTCTTCCGATCTCTCGTGTTCTTCCACTACTGTTATCCAGCCTCCATTGCCATGTTAGAGCATACTCAACGTATGAGTCATAAATGAGAGTCTCTTAGTATCAAAGATAATTTTATAGGCTGAATATGCTCACCTTCTGACAGATTTTTTCTTTGGCGTCCACTTCCCTGCTCACTATATCTTTTTTTCTTCATCCTTCAACGGTGATCCTTCTACTCAGGAAGCAAAATTCTTCCAAACACTGTTGCGTTTTAGTTCCAAGTTTCATCGTGACTTTATCTCCTGGATTTCTCCCATAAACCTGTTTTTCGATTTCCTTTCACTTGACCTTCAAGTATAATTTCATGGTTTTCATTTGACTTTTCCAAGGCAGTTCAGCAGCCTCCTTTATTCTCTGCCATAATTGCTAATCCATCTTCCAAGCGGAACACGCAATTGTCTCACACATGGATCTTCTTTCAAAACTTTCCTTGATTTCATATATTGCTTTTGAAATTTAAATATTCGTATTCACTACCGATGTAACGCACATTTGCCACAATCCTTTCCTCACTCTCTCCTCCTTCGGGCATCAATGTCGTGCATACTTGTACAATACTCTTTTCGTAGCCACCGCTTTGTTATCGACATTAAACGCTCTTAAATTTAGGGAGCGTTTTCAATTTATAATGCAAAATGTTTTCTCCGAGTAGATAGAGTTTATATAAGTGGACGGGTCTTCTTGCATCCTCTTCTCTACGAGAAGTCTAAAGGTAAAATATCTTCTTCCGTCCTTCTTCTCCTGAGACGACATTGGTATTCAACCAGTAAATTTTCCACCTTCGGTGCCATCCTGCTTTAGATGATTCTCGCCCGAACTTACGATGCAATGAGGCTGCAGTAAAGATGCAGATATCAAATCTCTGCATCTCTTGGCGTCTCTTATTTCATCATTATATACAGTGCCCTCATCCTCTAATACACTTCAATTTCATAATATCCAAAGTAAATATTCTCTAAATCCTCTTTCCATCTGTTCGATTTTTACTACCTTTCCATGAGAATTTAAATCTCTTCACTCCTATTGACATTACAGTCGATAAAATATATGGTTTCTATATAGCGATTTCTAACAGTCTGCGGGAAGCCTAAACTTTCTCCTAAGGAACATTATCTTTCGTCTTTTCACAGAAGTTTTCATTCACAAATTAGTTTGTAATACTAACGGCACACTAGCAAACAAAGCATTTGCAGGTGTGAGGATTAATATTATTATATTATATATTATTATATTATTATTATTATAGGTATTAATAGCCCTTCAAATAGGTCAAGTAAAGAAGACGTATTAGTAATTAAAAAATATAGATATCTGAGATAGTTGCCATTGATAGAGTTCATCATAGTTTCTAGCGAAACATACATAGCGTCCCTTTTTTCAGGTCGAGCGAAAATTATACTATGATAGAGGGTAAGGAAACGTCTGAGAGGCAGAAATACGTCAAAATTAACGTCTGACGGTGTACCAATTTTAATTAGATTAGTAATCCAAATGCGAAAGATTGATCATAGTAGCACCACTCAATTCTTTATAACACATTTGATAAAAAGTTTTCCATTCATAATTCACCCAAATTTTAGTTATGGGACAACGAATCAAAGAAGGGTAATTAACTTCAACAGTTTAAAATTGAAACCCAGCCATCTGTTTATCCTTTTCCGCGAAAATATCTTTGACATAGCCAAGAAATTACATGCCAAAAGACAATTCTCTCATATGTCGTTACAAGAAACAAAGAAATAAAAACTTTCACAGCGAATGATGGCCTATGGAGTTTGACAAGCTTTCTTTCGTTTTCTTAATATATATATATATATACATAATACTCCAGATAACATTCTAATAAAGTAAGCTAAATAATAAAAACTGTAGAAACAAAAAGGAAGTAAACTCTCTCCGATATTTTCTATTCAAAAAAAAAATAAGAATTAGCACTGAAGTAAAAGCTCGATTGCCAAGTTAACAGCGAGATTAATTTGTTTCATTCGTTTGAGTGCCCTAAGTATGTTTTCGGACAGTCTTATAATTCCCAATTCTGGTAATAAAGCTCACTTAGCCTCCCATAAATGTTTCACCGTCAGAGCCCTCAAAATGTCCTCATGCTATATGCCTTTTCTCATTTCAACCATAATTTCCTATCCTCATCCTACCTCTGCCAAGCTTACACAATGGTCTCTCCTCTATTGCTCTCAGTCAACAACCTCTCCCAGTTCATTATTTTACTGTCCTCAATAGTGCGTCTGATCTTCCCTCTTTCAGACATCTGTAGGAAGAGTTGATCTGTTTTCTCCACCATACCTCTCTCGTTTCCTTCATTTTTCTTGTTAGCCTGAGGTTAAGTTCCCAGTATATTCTGTTACCTAGATCTTAGTGTATGCTCGGCCATTTCCATATCTCTTGCATCTCCGTTATCACCTACTTCCTGATTCAAGCATTTCAAGGTTGGATTAATCATATAACAGAAAGTCCTCATCAATTCTTCTAGGGAGGTAGTCAGAACAGAACTCTCATTACTAATCAGACTAACAAAAAGGCAAAATGAAATCGATCAAATTTTGGAAGTAGAGGAACATCAGGAAAAAAAACACAGAAAACCTGTACAAAAAAATCAAAACTTTACCAATAGAGTACCATCCCCAAAGAACTGATTCAGAAATTAAAATTGAAAACTGGTGCTAAATAATCAAGACGGAGAACTTGCTAACTATTTCGACAAACTTCTTCCCAAAGCGTAAAGAACGATTCCCACCGAGAAATTCAATCAAAAACAACCCAAAATTAATAGCATCCGATTAAGAAGAAATTATTAGAGAAAAAATGCTAAAAAAAACTAAGCATCTGGTGAAGATGGAATCGGATCAGACCTTTTGAAAGCAGCCTGCCCAAAAACCACAGCAGAAATCACACAAATGATATAAAAATTTTGGCGAACTGAACAAATCCCAGGTGACAGGAAAATTGCCGACATTCATCCATGATATAAAATAAAAAGTAGAACCAATGCAAGCAATTACAGAGGTATTTCTTTCCATCCTGTCACTTAAAACATTCTCTCACATGCCTGAAACAAATGGTATATTAATTACACAGGCCTACGAGAAAAAATATTTGTGTGCCTAGGATTTTAGAACTGATTTTAGTTATATTTGGGGCGATGAATCCAAATGTGAAGTCATTTTTTCTCTACCAGCTCTACTTTTTTTTAGTTACATCCACTTATCTATCAATGTTTTACTCCATTCAAGAATGGGTGATTTAATCCTACTAAAGGAAATGTCTGGAATTCAACGTACCGATGGTTTGGTGAGAACTCAAAAACCACTTCGATGACCGTTATATATGCCTAGTAAATATCAATGGAATCAATCTAAACAACCGTATCAAGTGGACCTGTCCTGATTTATTCTATGTAAGACTCTCACTCAGAGGAAGTGCCGATTTCAACGTCCATTCCTCATTGTTTCAACCAAGATGAACTAAATGACCTCACCAAAGATCTCAGCCTGTCAAAAGAGCCTTCTGAATTACTTGCTTCCAGGTTGAAATACAAAACTTTATTGGAACAAGGAACTGGAATCACTTTTTATCGTACAAGAGAAAAAGATCTGTTACTCTTCTTCTCTCAAGAAGACAATCTTGTATTTTGTCTCCATCTTAGAGGACTCCTGGAAAAAATGCGTCTTCCTGAATATTTTCTCGATGATTGGCGCTAATTTATTAACAGCTCGTAGCGAAGTTTAAAATGTGTCCTTCTACACAATGGTAAAAAAATACCTATGGTTAAATACCAATTGCTCACTCAACAAAAATAAAAAAATAATATGACACCATAGCTTTAGTCTTGGAGAATATAAAGTGTTATGAATATCAATAGGTGATTTGTGTGGACTTAAAAATGATAAACTTTCTCCTTCGACAGCAAAGTGGCTACGCCAAATATCCATGCTTCATTTGCCTCAGGGACAGCAGAGACAAAACACAACTTGGTTTAGAAAAGAGTTGCCTGAGGGAGAAAACATGGACATTATGGAAAGGAATGTCATTAACGACCCCTTAGTTGGACGAGAGAAAATCATCTTTCCTCCACTGCATATCAAGCTGGGCCAAACGAAGCAGGTTGTAAAGGCTCTTGATAACAACGGATAATGTTTTGCATATATAGGGGAAAAGTTCACAACGGAAAAATTTAATACAGGAATATTTGATGGTCCACAGATAAGAGATATACTCATTAAAGATCCTGCCTTTGTAAATTCCATGTATGAGGCTGAGCAAAAAGCCTGGATTTCATTTTTTGCAGTGGTCGAAAATTTTCTGAGCAAACGCAAAGCTAAAAACTGTTCCGAACTGGTAAACGAGATACTAAACAGTTTCAGATCCCTTGGGTGTAACGTGAGCACTAAGGTGCACTATTTACAAAGCCACTTAGATCGTTTTCCTGCTAATTTAGGAGACACCAGTGAGGAACAAGGTGAAAGATTTCACCAGGATATTAAAGCTATGGAGGTCCGCTACTAAAGAAGATGGGATACACATGGGATGGTGGCAGAATACTACTGGATTTTAAAAGGGATTGTTCCAAAATATATTCAAGAATGTCACGGAAAACAGGTTTCCGAAATGTTCAGCGACTAGTTGGTTTCATCGACGATTTTTTATTCTTTCTTGCTCTTTGTTATTAGATAAATACTACTGAAATATTCTCTATATTTTCATGTTCCTTTAACATTTTTTAAAAATATGCTAATAAAAAATTCTGTTTAGTTTTTCAATTGATCCATGGATTTAACTAAAAATAGTGTAACACATATTTTATCTAAACGCTTTATATTTGAAATTTGAGCTTCTAGGTAAAAAATAATGCATATTTAAATACAGGACATCAAATTCGTATAAAATCACCTCCAAATACCACAGCACCCAAACTACAGCTGGTTTGTGCTATTATACACCAAAAGACATACAGCAAAAAATCATCTGCACCATCCTTGACTTCAAAAATGTTATGAGTCAGTTGATTGTGAATTCTTTCACCAAATGTTGAAAGGAAAAAGGGCCCCATCATAGAACAGTTATAATTATTAGACAGACGTTTACTGATACAAAATTTAGAGAAAAATTTGTGGGCGAAATTTTGAAATCCTTTGAAATCAAAATAGGAGTAAGGAAATGAGTTGGACTACATTAATCTTCAATTGTGTCCAAGAAAATGTCATTCAAGACTGGCGAAAATAAAAATAGAATCTCAAAATTGTTCAAAAAATTAAATTATAAAGAGCTTATGTCACAATGCTCGGCCGACCCTTGCAGTCAACCATTAAAAATAACGGAATATATGACCTGAAATTGAATAGCTCAAAAGTTTTTAGAAACCAAAAATGGCAACATCAAAATAGTTTCCATAGTTCAATATTTAGGCGAAACAATATAGGAATCTGAGCAATAGAAGGCTGCCAATGCAATTTGTTGCCAAAAATGGAAACCACCGTAAGACTCATGCAAAACACTAACCATAAAAATGTATTTCTAAATATACCAAATTACGAAACTATGAAACAGAGTGAAACTAGAATGACACTTTGAAGCACAAATACTTATTTTTAATAGATGGAAAGATATCGAGGAAATCCGAAATAAGATGGGAATAATTACTAGAAAAATTGTAGGTCCAAAACGTAATGACCATCAACCATACAAATGAAGAGGTGATAGAGATATTAAAGAATAAACTGACCTACATTCCGATATGAGAAAACGCACTCTGAAATTTTTAGGAACAATAAAAAGAATGAAAACTACGAGATTAACAAGACAAACTATGGAAAATGAAAAAATTAAGTAAGGCTAAATGTGATACAGTCAAATACATTGCTACAATTTAAGATGACCTGAAGTAAGCAGGGATAGTAGAACAGGAAAATCCGAAGAGAAAAATTTTCACAAAATAATAAGCGATTGGGTGGTCTTTGAACCGGAAATATGCAAGAAGATCGAAAGCACTTGGTTCAATGAAAGAAAGTTACCTCTTTTAGAAAGAAGTAAAGAAATATGGGCACAAGGAAAGGCGGAAACAATAATTTTGCACTCTAAGTTCGCACTTCGCGTAGACCAACAGGGCCTGGGCGATTATTTTTAACTTTCCTTTGCAATAAATTTTCTTTTCATATATATATACTTTCAAGCTCTTTCCTTAATGGCAACTCGTTTAAAAAAAAAAGAGAGAAAGTTTCGGCAAATCTTCGACCTTTCCTGGAAATATGCGGCATATTACTATACAAAAAACTGATTAAAGTTATCTCATGCAATGGACACGGTGGCATAACAAGGAGAAAGTCACCATGCATCGGTGCATACAATAATACAGTGGATGATTTTTATGCTCATTTGGATTCCCTGCGTCTTCAATTGAAACTCCGCAAGGGGTCATCCCTTGACCCCTTGACGTGACGTTGTGACTTATACATGGACTGGGGTTGATATTTCCTCCTTTCCATCAGTTTCGCCATCCCCGCGGTGGCGAGACTGCCACCATTGCTTGGCGTGCTCATGCCTGAATAAACGAGTCTTCCATGGCTTGAGCTCTTGGGACCGCGGGAATGTGGAATAAGTGAGCAGACTGCCCACGGAGCGGTTAGCGGTGTTAAGATCCGGCGACGCTCAATCTTCAAATATTCTCTTTCATGCGGACCAATTCATGCTACGCGAGCATTTTGGTCTTAGAGGCTGGGCCCTATTGCGTGTAGTTCGGAACATTACACCAACGATTTAAATTATATGGAAGTTCCTGATGTATTCATACGTAATTTTTCATACTTTATTGACAGACAGTTGCAAAACTGAAGATGGATGCCCAATAATCTCCAAATGTTTGCCATCACTATGCATCATAAGCTTTTCAATAAAATCTGTTTTCGTTTGTCTCATCGGGTTTCGGTCATTTGCCATGACATAGTCATAGAAAACTACCGTTCATGAGCGCTTTGAAGTCTTTCGAATCCAAGCCAATGTGAAAAATAATTTCTAATTATTAATAGTACTGAAATTGCAGCTAAGTTCAATCTCCTTCCAAAATATCCTCCAACAATACAATACCATCAACACAGCCAGAACGACCAAATAACAAATAACCTAAATACGGTTAACACACATACACACCAAAGAGAGTGAAACTTGACATGAAACAAACAATATCATTTGACCTCGTCATGCCTCGAACCCTGAGCTTGATAGAATGAATGAAAATTAATTAATTGATCTATGACGTAATGGCCTCTTAGATAAGGGAACAAATTGCATAATAAGTGAATCAAGAGTACAGGAATATACACACTTAATTGTTGTGAGGGATCACCAAATGAACACAAAGAAGTCGATTCCCGTTGATTACATAATTAAGTTGACAATGCTACAAACATTTTATCAAAGAACTATGAAACGAATACAAAGATATTGAAAACAAATACAAAAAAGAACAAAAAAATATGAAGACCATAAAAACGATCAGTATGAAGGCAGTGATAAAAAATATTAGCTAAAATATAGGAGATAGAAAAATAAATAAAGAAAGATACATTTGATAAAGTGGCACATAAATTATGAGGCATTTAGTATAAAGCTACAGATCTTTGACTGAAATTTTTTTTAACGTGCGAGCTATTTTCACCTCATCATTGAGGAAATTCCAGGAGTAGGTTGATTTACGGAAACAGTTTGTCCGATGAGATGAATAGTAAAGGAACTTTGCATCACTTCTTTTAGTTATATTGCTGGTTTTAGGCATTTCTTAAGGAAATTATACAAATATTCAGGCTTTATAAAAAGAAATAATTAATTGAGGAATGGGGCTAGGAAACATGTCCGTCGGTTTTTAGTGGTCAGCTATCCGATTTCCTTAAGGTATGGCGATCTGTAATCATGGCTTCGGAGGCTGAACACAAATCTTGCGCATAAAAGTCAATGCTGAAGTTTTAAATTGAGAACACCAGGGATATCACTGTAAACTAAGCAACAGTAATCGTTTCGTGGAAAAACATGGAGGTTATTAACAGTTTCTTTGTTAGAAAAGACAGTAGCCCTTTGTTTACTTTTAGTAGGAACTCAGTTTCGCTGCCTGTATTCCAAATCTCATTATCTTGATTTTGCCAAGAGAGAATATATGTCGTTGTTTCCTTAAGATTCACTGTGGTCAAGGGAACATAAATCGTTCCCTACACTTGGTACAACATCAAGGTTAATCAAGTTTACGAGTTTTGAGGAGCCAATGATAATTGCTTTAGTTTTAATAGTTTAACGCGAGGTTATGATTTTCGACCTAATCAGATATTGAGGCAATATCTTTTTTTTCAGTGGAGTTCCAAGATCTTGAGGGAGACAGTGTCGATAAATTTGCAAGTCGTCCGCTTTAAGCATATATTTAGAGTACTTCATAGTCTTCAGAAGATCAAGTAGGTATATTGAGAATACCAAAGGTCCGAGTACCGAACCTTGAGATACTCCAAGGGTGACAGCAATCCATTTCGAAATGTTTCCGCTTGGGTCTTAGAAAGCATTGCGGCGCACAACGAAACATTAGTGAAACCAACTCAGGAACGAGCAGGAAAAAATTTTGATTTTTCATTTTCGGCTGCAGCCTTGAGAGACTGACCCGTTCAAATGCGTTACCAAAATCAAATAATACTAGTACGGTGAACAATTTCTGATCAATGGCATACCTCATCATGAATGACTGATAAAAAGGCGGATTGAGTGCTATAATCCTGCCGAAAACCAGAATGAAATGAGCCCATAATCTCATTAGCAGACAAATAATTTTATGTTTGCTGGTAAACAATTTGCTCAAGGACCTCCGAGGGAAATGTTTTCTTTTAACTTTATTGATTAGTGATTATCGAAACTAAAGCAGTTTTCTGACACAAGGAACATGTGGGGGAGGAGAATAAGTAATTAATTATATCTAGGGTGGTGGGCACGGTTATAGTTTAAGATTGTTCATTTGGTCAATAGGTCGCGGTACCCGTGTCTTTGAATTTGGATCATGCAAGGAATTAAGCATGGCTTCATGCACAACCTGGTCAAGATATACGTTTGCGTCATTGTATGTGACGTGAGGATCTGCAGGATGAACATTTGAAGGGTTGGAGGAGAAAACTGAGCAGAAGTAATCATTAAGTTCGTCCAGTGAAAGGTCTATAAGCATTGAATGTTGCTGGTAGGGGATAATTCCACGTTGATGTAGCTGGTTCCAGACTTGATTTAAGTCAGCCAGGTGGGAAAAACAACAGGAATGATAGCAACGCTTCGCTAGGGTTGTTTAAGGTTTAATTTTATCTATCTCTAAGAGTTTTAAATTTTTCCTGATATTCAACATGTCCCGAGCGAAAGAAGGCCACCATAAGACGATTTCTTTCCTAGATATTTTCCAAATGTCATTGGTAAGCCATGATGATGGATGGTGCATGAGGTTGAGTGCCCTAACAGTGCTTTGTGTAGTAACACTTGCGAGAAAGTTTGCGTAGAATTCCTGAAATTTTAGATCGATGGTTTCCGACTTGAAAAGGAGATTCCATTCTCGAGCCTATAAATCGACAACAAATTGCTCGGCATCAACTTTTTTTAAATCACAATTTGTGAATAGGAGGGGGGAAGGACGGAGAGTTTTGAGTTTGTAATGTATGGAAATGAGGTAATGGGAGGAAAGGAAAGGAATGTGAGATTGAGCATCATAGATAATTTTGTTTGAATTATCGATGAAACAAAGACCCAATAGCGTTTGACTTCTGGCTATCTGATGAGTGGGTTCTAAAGGTACGATGTATAGATTATTGGAATAGGCCATATTCCCAATGTACCACCCATTATAGAGCTATCAATACACATATCAGAGTTAAAGTCTCCCATTACAACTATATTTTTGAAAGTAGGGAGAAATCTAATGAGACCGTTTTCAAAACCAGAAATGAATTCTAAGAATTCCAAAAATACTCATTACGAGATTTGCTGCTGTGGACTTCTCAAAGCATACTCTGACGTACGAGATGATTGGGAAAATAGCATGCATAATTTCATTAAAATCAATAGAGTAATAACAATAATCAATAAACTACGTTACAACTTTAATGCAAGATTAACTCCTAATTTTACACAGCAAATATTTTCCATTTTAGGTCATTCACAGTCTGAAACAAGGAAAACCCTTTTCTAGGTTTTCTACGTTTTCCATCAAAAAGTTAGGTATGACGAGGAAGGGAATTTAGCGTCAAGTGGGCTCAAGGTGAGCATGTATGCTTCGAGAAAAACTAAATCGAGATCATTAATAGACTACAATCAAAATCAACCCCAAGTGTTATAGTCAAATGCATTTTACTCCATTGGGTTTTTGCCCCTTAGATGCCAATAATCAAACAGAGCTGGGGCCTCTAAGAATATCAACACCTTATAATGGGAATTGTCGTTGCTAACGACTCCTTTTTCAAAGCATCACCCTAGCAGACGACAATAAGTTTTTGTGGACCAATTTGACATTACAGAACAGCTTAGAGAAAAGATTCCTATAAGTCTCTCAAAATTGTTTTTACGATACCTATGGTCACCGGGGAAGAGACAAACAGCTCAAAAACATCTGAAAATTTGAATTTAGCCAATTGTACTTCATCTAGCAGCAGGGTACGAAATCACTTCCAGATTCTTTCGCTGTTTATTTTTTTTACCAAGTCGTTGCACTAAATTCTTATCTAGAGAGTCACTTTGATTAAAGGAGAGGATAAGCTTCGCCAATGTACAACTTCCTGTCACGCAGAGGTTCCATCCGAGGTCTACCTCGAGAAATATAATGAGTGAATATGATGTGCCCGGTATTTCCGTTCTTTTTAAATAATTAAACATTGATTTTATTTTACAAATGAGCGATCAATCAAATAGTTGAATCTTTCAAGAGACAAATGGAGCTAGAGAGTTATGGCATACGAGGAATACTGTGTGATAGCTTACGCTAAGGCTATGTCAGGGAGTTAAAAGAATGATGCATGCAGAGCAGGAGCATGAAAGTAAACATACAAATAATTTATGAAGAGTAGTTGATAATTATAGTTCACGAGAGTTATGCAGGGTGGTAAATTTCACATTCATTAGTAACAGAGTAGGCGGGAGTGAGAATATTTGAGCGCACTGTAAAACAATCGGTCTGAGATACCTTTGTCCATATGGTCAAAGCATTGGGGACGAAGTCGGATGGGGATTAGCGCCCAGCGCTGAGTTATATTTGATCAGGAGGGCGGGGGAAAGCAAAGGATCGAAGCTTTCAAAGAGAAAGAGAGCAGTTACGAGATGACATGGATTAGTATGTACGAGGGTCGTCCAGAAAGTAACCTCCGTTTTTAAATGAAAATTCAGCAAGTGTAAATACAATTATTGTATTATACCTATACAGCTTAAAATTGCCCATTTTCATTACTTTTTCACGTAGTTTTCAAACAAATTTAAGCACTTGCCATAACGTTTCACCATAATTGAAATACCCTCGACATAAAAATCTGCCGCCTGGGAATGTAGCCAAACTGTCACGGCGTTTTGAAGCTCTTCATCGTCAGCAAAGCGCTGGGGTGCAAGCCAAATTTTCATGTCAGGGAAGAGATGAAAGTCCTTAGAAGCCAAGTGCGGGCTGTATGGGGGGTGGTCAAAAATTTCCCTTTTGAATTGGACCAATAGGACATTTGTTTTTCGAGCTGTGTGAGGGCGAGCGTTGTCATGCACAAACAGAACATCAGATGTCAGAAGTCCACGACGCTTGTTTTGGATTGATTTTCTTAGGGCCAGTTTATCCATCTCCGGGTAAACTTCCCGGTAACTATCCGCCGGATATTGCTACCCGCCGGATAAATCTTATATACCGTTTATCACTCATATTTTATCCACCGGATAGTTACCCGATAGAAAGATGTGGCAACTTTGGTATTGTCAACTCAGAATGAACGTGAATTTTGAAGCGACCGTTGTGACCACTGAATACTCTGAACAAAAGAATTCCAATATTCGCAAGGCTCGGCACGAGCTCGTTATGGATATGAATACGTATTTTAATTTGGTATATTTTGCTGCTGTTTAACAAAGAACTATTTTACGGTCGTATCTTAAGCATTTGTTTGGCGAAGATTGTCTCAAGCGCGAGGTTAATATCAGATTCTTGTTTCATAGTCGTTAAACGTATGACTGTACATGGTGACTTTATTAAGGGTTGTTCAACGTTAGTGTAAGAAAGATACGATATCATTTCATGCCGAAGACTCAGTGGCTTTTGTGTCTGTTTCTTTCTGCTAAAAGTTGGTGTCTACTCTTCCACTCGTGAAAATTAAAATGAAACGATAAAGATATGTGAAAATCTGTGAATCCAAAAAGAATTTAAGTCCTTGAATTTACCTCTCTACGGAGCTTCTGAGTATGTTGAAATAACATGTACCATTGGGATGTAAATAAAAATGGTAGAAATGAGCCTTCTGAGGCTATCGTTAAACTGTTATTACTCTTTTGCTTTACATACTGAGTGGATATTTTTAATTTGACCACTAGTTGACTAACATGTTTATTGGAAATAAAACTACTTAAAAATATTATTCTAGCAACGCCAGGGCACGATGAAAGGATTGAGGATAGGGCACCATGAAGGAAATTAATCATAGGTTTGAATAGGTTTGAAACCTAGTTTGATAGAGAAAGCAACAATAAATAAGTTCTCTCTTTTTGCCCACTTCAAGTGAGAATGGCGTGATGGATATTTAAGTATGCATTATAACAACAAAATTTTGATACGAAATAGAAATTACATTGAAGTGTAGTCAATAATGACCAGTTCGTGTAATGTCAAGCAGTATCAATGCAGTGGCGAAGAGAGAACCCATATTTTAAATGTAAAACTCGAATTCATCTAAAATCAACCACTGCTTTTATAATTTGCATATTTTTACCGTAGTTATGCAAATTCCACATGAAGAATTCCTATGAATCTTTCTTAGTATTTAAAAAGTCATTCACAATTCGTAAACTTTGTAGAAATGGATGGGACATTATGTTTCTTTCATATTATATGGATAAATTTCTAGTTTTACTCAATTTTCTGTAAAAATAGTGAACATCCACCGCCTAAATGAAAAATGACATTGGTATGTATTCAGGTAGCAGCAGTTTGGTGACAGTCATTTTTCTTCATATGTATTCATAAAGATTTCTTAAAATAGTTCAGCTTATTCCATAACTATCATAATCACTATTGGTGACAACCTAGACCAATCATTACACACATTTGTGTGGACTATTAATTAGGATAATCTTTTTCCAACAAATAATGCAAAAGGATGGAACTTACTCTGTATAGGCTTTTATTTTTTAATTTTCAGGGACATCAAGGAGCAAAATAAATTCCAGAGTATGAGACGGTATTAGCCTCAAATGTGTGATCCCAATATTAGTGTCTGTTGTCCTTTATTATTTTGCACAATCGATCCACAGTTGATTATGTTGCTTTCTCAAGACCCTTCTACTCATTTTTTCTTTTGCAACTTCTATGTGTCAAGGCGGTGGTCACAATAAATTCTTAATATGTTGAAAGTCTAATTGAAATTGTCATGAACATTGACAATATTCATCCATCATCGCAATATTAATGAACACATCAGTACAGGGCAACACTCTTCAAGATAAATACCGGGTTTGTAGAATTAAATTAGTGCAATGTACCACTAATACCTCAAGAATCAACTAATACACATATATATAATAATAATAACCAATACATACGTTATTTGTCGGAGTTTGATTTGGCAGTAATAGACATTATGACTTCCAGGTCTGTTAACATTCACTTTTTAGCTTTTTCACAAATCTTAAGCACTCTTAAGGACTGTTCGTTGTTAACTAAAATTAATGAATACCTATGCGGTGGTCTGAATATAAAATCTTTTGCCACAAAAGTTCTCCGCGTCGCTTTGTTTGTTGACATATCTGACTGCCGAGCATTTGTGAGCAAAATTCGTAGTTGTTGAGGGATTGTTTAATTTGAATCATGAAGCTGGAAAGTTACATCCCTTCACGTAGCGATTTGATTACGCTTAACTAATAAACTAAAGACTTTAAATATTTAATAAGCCAAAATAGTGCTATAGAATACCATAAAGTGAATGTATTCATTCCGTAAGACGGTGACCATGAAATACCGTCACTATCGCGCATTCCCAAATTTTTCAGGGGCTTCACGATGATTTCGGCCAATTAAATCATCTTAAATCGACTTAAAAATGAACTTCGCTGCTTCAAATTTATTTAAACGAAAGGCATCATGTACATTCCATTCATTAAATATTCAAATTCCTTTTCATTTCGTAGTATTGTAAACAGGAGACATGAGAAATTTGAAAGGCTATATAATTTAAAAAATTACGGCGATTGATGCCACGAATTTCTCTCAAAGCAGTCACACCACCAATAACTAGGAATACTGAAAAAGAATTACACGAGTAAATATAGATTTGCGTCCAAAATAACAGTTTAAACATGCCAGGTGATTGCGACAGTCATCTTGAAAATGGGTTTATCCTCCGGATAAAAATTTATCCCGAGGAAGAAGTAGCGGGTAAATTTATTCGGTGGATAATGCTTAAACGACGGTGGATAAACGCTTTACTTAGGTTTATCCGGAGGATAAGCTATCCGCCGGATAAAATCGCGTTACTCGGAGATGGATAAACCGGCCCTTAATCTTACAACTTTTACAATTCACGATGAATTTCGGCTGCAGAGTGACTTTTCACTCAAAGAAATCTTATAACTATATTATAAATATATTGGATCCAATCCCAGGGATTCTACTGCTGGAGAGTTGACCGTACTTAATTCAGAGGTAGCCCTTCAAAAATTAACATTTCTAAGGCAAAAGGAGTTAACTTTAACGAGGCAGTCTTCAAACTATTTTCAGAATAGAAATAGAAACTCATACGCTGACGGGCGTTGTTAAATTGCTAAAAATCTTATTATCGGCCCACTCCATTGCAACATGACAACAAATAACGGTGGCATTTGAATAATAATGATTCAGTGAAATTTCACAAAGTTATTTTATCCACGACCCGGAGTTTTAAAAACTAGTGTCATCTTCAGATAAATATGATCTCTATGCTGATGGGATACAGGTTACATGGATTCAAAAAGAACACCCAAAATTATCATTTTTGAAATTCAACATTGCGACAAATATCGCTTTCCTTCAAAATATAGAATTTCCTGAAACCCATCATTTAACACAGTAAACATTGCGAAGGCTTTCACTTATCAACGCTATTATCTTATTCGGAGTCATCGTTCATTTCCATCACTTCTCAAGATACATCCATTTCCGACTAGGGTAAATTGATAGATAGATATTTATTGCATCCAACAATGGTACAAAAATATTGGCAACAACATGCATTTGGATTCTTAGGTAACCTTAAAAAGTTATTACCTGTTTAAATATTACCATCTTAAACAAACAAAAACACACATTGTTCTCGAAAAGAGTAGATCTAAAAATATACATCGGTCAAAGAAACCTTGAAACCCCGAATAACAAACAAGTGAAGTCAACAATAACCTTGGAAGTGTTATATATGGACATAAAAACAATCAATCCAATGAAAAATTAAAACGAGTACGGCAACCTTTCATACTTTGTTTATAAAGAAGTTTTCAATATTGTGCTGAGTGAATAACCATGATTTCACAGAACACAGAAATTTTCGGGAATTACTCTCCATTTTTATATTTTCTGGCAAAACATTGAATACCTTAGGCCCCATGTACAGAAATGATCTTTTAAATGTAGTTAAATTTGGTTTACAAAAATATGCATAACATTTGCTCCTCATATCATACGAGTGCCTTTCTGGAGTAGACAATGGTGAATAACCACTTCGACCATAGAAAGATCTTAAAACTTTGTAAACATACAAGTGTCTAACTGGCAACACTTTTAAATCTAAAAACAAGGAAAAAGAGCGTTCTGATGAGCAAGGAGCGAAATCCTTTGCTGGGATAAGCGCAAGACGGAGCAACCGTATCGGTAGATCCGACGAGAAGAAAGTTCTCATCCGCAGCCAATTATGCCCCCGGGCGCTGACCACGGTGGCGTGGGCGGATAAACTAAGGACGTGGGAAACGACACGGTTCTGGGGTCGGTTAGCACAATATGCCTCTCCGCCACGTACACACGAAGGGATATAGGCAGGATTGAAGAGGCGGAGAATATCAGCGATGGTAGCGGGAGCCAAATCCCACCATTAACCGCGCTGTTAAAGGTTTTCTGCAGGCACTCACGCGCCGTCACTCGACGGCTCGCGGTGCCGAAGTTCCCGGCGCCCTCCGCGTGCCCGCACACCTTCGTCAAACTCACATCGCTCCGCCCCTCGGCACCACATCACCCCCCTCCACACGACGATCGATATCGCATGTGATTGGCCCCGTACCCCACACCACTACCTCCCCCCCGCACCCACTCTCGCACCCCCCCGGCACCCCCCCTCCAAGCCACCTCCCGCTGCACACAATCCACACCACTCCCTCGACTCCCGACCGTGCGCCAATATTTAGACCAGCGAAACAATCTCGATAATTTCATTCACGCAACACGACAGACGGCCCACGCGGAATGAACCCTTCACACCCCTTTGCGATTGATACACTTGAATTCCATAGAGCGTTAATTATTGTTCGTTCTCCTGGAGTTCGAAATATTTGCATTTTTTGCAGACATCGGAGCTTTGCGTATAAAGATCGTGATCGGGATTAATTAGGTTTTATAGAGCACCTAAGAAGGCTTAAATGAAGAGAAATATATGCAAAAATAAGCATATGTCAAATAATGGCATAATTTCCATCTCATCAAATATGATTGTAATCAATCTTTTTGCTATAGTTCCTGACAGCAATCAGAGTGAAATAAAATATTCAAAATACGCTCGCAACATGCACACTAATTAACGATTCCCGATCACGATCTATATACGCAAAGCTCCGATGTCTGCAAAAAATGCAAATATTTCGAACTCCAGGAGAACGAACAATAATTAACGCTCTATGGAATTCAAGTGTATAAATCGCAAAATAATGGCATAATTTCCATCTCATCAAATGTGATTGTAATCAATCTTTTTGCTATAGTTCCTGACAGCAATCAGAGTGAAATAAAATATTCAAAATACGCTCGCAACATGCACACTTATTAACCATAGAGCACCTAGCTTACTCTGTACCGAGAATAACATATTAGGCTAATTTATTTTTGCATGGTTATGGTTCTCACAATAATATACAAATCCACCATTTCTTGGATCTTTCACTCGTGATTTGAAACTTTAAGGTTCCCCTAAGTACGAAAGGCTTTTATTTACAGAATGAAAGAAGACACAGCGGTGAAAATGGCATGGTATGAGTTGCCGTGGGGCATGAGATTCCTGGGACGCCTCAGAAGGCGATGGAGAGACAATCTACAGAGATTAAGAAGACACAGACAAGATATCTAAAAGAAGGAGGGAGCAAGAATTTTAGAAATAATTCTTCCAAATATTTTATCCCATGCTCTAACGATAATATACGCGTGTGTTTCTAAAAGAAAAGCAGCCCGAGGAAATAGCATGTGATATGCGGGAGGATTAGGGAAAATCAAATAAAATTTGCAAATACCGAATATTGCATTTTTTTCATATGTATCAGGTAATTTTCCAACTGTACAAGTACTGGAATGTGCCAATGCTTGTGGAGACTGACAATAGTCCTAGTAATATTTTGAACTAATTTGGAATATATTTAACAATGATTCTACTCAGTAAACTGTTGTGTTATGACGGTAACTGACAACATAAAAATGACGTCAACGTGTTACCGTTATTAACAAAGTAAAAAGTCTCTGAATATATGAGCAACTTTATAACCTACCTGAGACGTGTAGTATACACACACACAACATTATTACAAAAGAACTCAAATACATACTACTCCACAACCTGAGCAATAATGAAAAATAGTAACTGGCATAACAGCCATGGGTAACCGACGAAACCTCTTCTAACCATTTAAATACTGCATACTACATATAATTTAGATATTCTATATGATTTATCTCCTATTGGCAGGAGTGGAGATAAATGTGTTTGAATGTTAGGTAGATAATGACTACCAGTTAAAAACGCCATTATCTTTTTCTCATGAAGAAATTTATGCATTGAATTTTTTATGTCCTATTTCCTATGGAATTGCCCTATTCATGCCTTTTGAACTTCACCTGGTTCTTTTCTTTTTCTGCCTCCCCCCGCAATACTTATTGCTGCACTTCATTCTCCTCCCTCATCCTCCCTATCCTTTTTTTCCTCGTAGCTCGAGGGTGCATAAGAAGTTGGGTCTTTTCGTATGTACCTTGATAATGACACTAAGTGTTGAAAGCATAGTTCAAATTGGTAACCTCTCCTCAAGAGAGTAGTGCTAATTTTAACGACTACTTGTATGATCATCAATTTTCTTATCCATACTGCCATAAAGGCTAGTATTTTCGTCGTCGACGATCGAACAAATATCTACCTGTAAAAAATGTCACTTTTCTAATAGTTTCATGGACATCGTAAGACAGTAGACATTATTAGGAAAACTTTCTACTGGCCACACTATGGCGACCTATTCTACAAACTCGGTACCGCAGGGAATGCATGCATATATACATACCAATCACGCCGTTCCCTTCCCGGGTAGGCAGAGTCATTAAGTTTTACTTATACATACATATTTGTACACCTAACTCTCCTTCAATAATTTCCTCCATACTGACCTATCCTTGCAAACTTCTTTTGCCTCATTTACCCCCATACATTGCTTCATACGCGCCCTCCTGTTTTTAAGACTTCTAATATTCCTCCTCCTAAGAATTTCCTCAACCACATTCAACCACAACTTTCTCGGCTTTCCTCTACCTCTCGCACCATACATTTCACTCTTATATATCTGTTTCGTTATTCGACTCTGATTCATTCTCTCAACATGGCCAAACCAACGAAGCACACTCCTTTCATATATGTTCATTAGTGGAGCATCTAACCCACACATATTTATTACCCACTCATTCCTGACCCTATCCATCCAACTTTTGCCACAAACACTCCTCAGATAACTCATACCCACGGCGTTTAGTCTACTCTTAATTCTATCCTGACATACCCATGTTTCACTACCATACAACAAAGTGGGGAGAAGTACACTTTTGTACACGGCGATTTTCGCTTCTTTAGACTGGCACTCATTCCTTGACATGCTCCACATGCTACCTACCACATTCCTTCCAGCATTCGCACGTCTCTTTATCTCCTCATCAAGGTCCTTATACCCAAGGTTATAAGGACCTTGCTCCTCATCTATCCTTCCATCTTTCGCAAACATCTTATCTAAGTACACAAAATCATCCACTTGTTCAATTACTTCACCATTCGCCCTCATCACACAGTTATTCTCCACATTCTCCTAATCAAAAACTACTACTTTAGTCTTGCTCGCATTTACCCTCAATTCCATTCTCTCTGTTGATTCACAAAACTTATTCAGGAGCTTCTGTAATCCCTCTTGGATCTCTGAAATCAAAACAGATTCATCCGCAATTAGTAGAACTCGCACGTTTACATTTCCAGGGAATAGTATAGATAAAGGAGGAAAGAGTTGGAACGGATTCTAAATCAAGAATCAATTTCAATGTCCTCACTGGTTAGCCGGTCAAGGTGTTGAAATGAAAGCGGAGGGTAAGCTGTGCTCCCAGTATGGCAAACAAGAGTGTTCGAGAGGCTAGCGGGGGATAGGAAGGAGGGACGGAGATTCGGTGGCGGGAGGAAAAGTGGATGGGGGACACATTGAAGAGTAATGGGGTGTTGGAGGGGGTGGGAGTGTGGGGTGTGGGGAGATGTGAAAGGCCGGGAAGCGTGAAGGGCTGAAATGTGACGAGCCCGACGAGGCCGTTCCGTAAAGGGAGTTGAGAAATTCCCCATTGGTAGTATACTTTTGGGGAGGGACAATTCATTAGCAATCAGTCAATTGGCTGAATATCAAATTAATTATGAATGAAAACAATGGGGAAAAACATTCAACGTCTACGTCAAAATTGGCGCTACCCTTGCGAGCCTCCACAAAGGCATATAGCAGAGGGAATCAGACCAACGAAGAGGGGGGAGGAAATGGGACGGAAATTGTTGAAATGCATCAGTTCCTCGAACTATTTTTGCTGGACTCATTAATTATTCAAGGAAAGAAGGGAATGTTGCACATACATTGTTTCTTATTGTGTCTCTTATTGGACCATATTCTCTCACATCACATACAAATTTTGTAGTTTGCTAGTTGTTAACAAAAATAGAGAACATTTCCATTAAAAAAGAATTGGTATGCTACGCTTCACTGAGGTATTTAACAGATTCTACAGTCTCTAATTGGGCATGTATTATAGTATTGAGTGATTAGAGTCTCGGCGGAGGTGGAAACTTTAAGCAGGAATTGCTATCCTTTATAAGGTTCTACGGAGAATATCTTCAAGTACACAAATACGTCCGTCGTACGTCCGAACTTCTTGGTAATATAGTTAAACGTGATTGACGTCTAGGTAGTGTAGTTAAACGTGATTGATACCTCAAAGCCATTTCTCACAATAAAATTGTGCCACTTACTAGCAGATACGATATAACCGGTATCGAATATTACAAAATATACCTTTTCAGAAAAGAGTATGGACTGTTTTTATCTTCTGAAGGGGAAATTTTACCCAATACATTGCTACTTGAAGAAACTGTCTTGTCCGAAAGACAATTGATTGCTACTATTTGATACAGTGAAACTTATTTAAATAGGGCATTTGAACAAATCCCTTTGCATGATACTTCGATGAAAACCTGTAGTTACCTAGATGTCAAAGAGCCTTGGAAATTATGGCAAAGATCTCGAATCGAATTATTTCCAGCGCTCTTTTATTCGGAAAAAAGGTAAAACTGTCTCCCTAGGAACCCTTACCTTACGCACTCTGAAGCATTACTGCTACTCAACGGAAAGGTTGAATATGCAAAACATAATTGAACTTTCATCACATATAGATTGGCAACCACGAAGAAAGCTTTCGGAGTGTGGTCTACTTCACCGATGAATCTAGATGCATGACATTCACGTCACGGGCAGCATCCGGGTACATACTTACGTTTATTCTCGGAGTGCCGATGCGGAATATTAGAAACAAGCCAATGGCTTTCGCTGGCAATTATAGCCGCTTGACACTGGTAGTGGCAGTTTATAGTTTGGCGCAAACAAGAAATTAAATATTCAGGCGTGGACGCCGCTCTGGACGCGGCAATAATTCCGCACGGGCGATGAGCAGGGGGGTAAGGGGGTCGACGAGCGGGGGCGGCCGCCGTTTCCGCGATGACACCTTCGACTCGACTTCACCTTGCCGCTCAATTATGTAATGTCGTCCCTTTGAGAGACATATCCACGACGCGGCTCATCCATAATGGAGCGTCTCTCCGTGGCGGCGCCCTCGATATCGACGCTCGCGCACGTCAACACTCCGAGAGCCGGTCTGCTTACGTCGGGCCGAGTGGGGGGGGGGGGGCGGGGCAAGGGGGCATCGGATGGGCGAGGAGACGCGGAAAGGTGTCCGGGGGCCAACCTGTGCGATCCAAATATTTTAATCCTCGATGATCAAGGCGTAAATCCCCCGAGGGATTCGGAGAAAAATACGGGGAGGCGGGGGGGGGAGGAGGGCGTGCGGCGATTCAATCGAGCGCCCATCGTCACCCCCTGCCGCCCGCCACCGGGGACTCCTCGTCCTGTCGGTGGCGCCCTCGTGGGGTTCGCGGGTGGCGCGGCGTCCGGGTCGAAGGGCGAGGGAAGCGCCGTTTGCCATTCACAAACGACGGGCGGGTGACGGAGGGGCGAAGGATGCGTTTAAAAAAGGAGCCGGTGGCGCCACCCCGTCACGGTTGGGCGAAACAAGTGAAATGCGATTCCGCGAGGCCGGCAGGACACGCCATCGACGGTCGGGGAGAGGAAGGGTCATAACAACGGAGGGAGAAAAGGGCCCCGAATCATTCCGAGGCAGGAGCAGTTATTGACTCTGGCACAATAAATGAAAGGAGACAAGAGATTTCCCTGCATCATCATATCTTCACCCATCAGCTGGGATCGATCCAAATTTGGGCCTCTCCTTTCTACTAAACTCGCTTCTTAAATGTTTATCTTAACGTCTCTCGCAATTTTCTCGATAAAGTGCTGATTTCGATGATTCTCTGTATCTATTTGGTCTTCGTCGCATGTGTTTCTTTAACACCACAATGCACTAGCTTCCAATCATCTCTCACACGCGGCCAATATTATCCACGCTTTTGAGAGAAATCTGTGAATGCTTTACAGACGAGTTTGATTGAACGTTCCCTAGCTTCCTAGGTATTGAATAGATTTGCTTTTTAAATTAGTCCCATGACAGAGAGTATCTTTCATTAGAATGTTTATTAGATGCAACTTTTGAAAATTGATCAAGAAGACGAGTCACCCAATTTGGGATTTGAATATAAGAAATTAAGGATTGAGAAAACCATGCACAGATCACCGCAATATCCAAGGTTCAAATCCAACCCGGAAGAATATGTCCAGCGAACGTTTACGACACAGTCTTCGTCTTTCACCGCAGCAAAATAGGTACCTTAACTGGACTTATGCATAAAAAACTGTCCACGCAAGAAACATTCGAGTCTGACACGTTAAGTCCTGATTGTACTTGAACTGGTTGCGACATTATAAAGTTAAAACTGATGGTAACTTCCCTCTTTGGTCCAATGTCTGCATAGATAACTTTGATGGAGCAACACAATTATTATAACACGCTTTGATTGTGAAAACAATCGCAAGGTTTTTGCTGTCGAAGACACGGTAGCACCAATATGAACGCTGATAACAAGACAATCACACATCATACGAGCATGAGCTTGGAACACATAATGATACATACATTTTTATTAAGTTTATTATAGCAAAACATCGCGAAAGTAAAATAAAAGCCGGTGAGATTTTATTCCCTCTTCTAGTTATCATGATTTCCAGCGTAGTCAACATGCAAACGAAAACATCATATTTTCCGCATGTATATCTCTTCACGAAGAGCATAAAATCTTTGAGAAGTTAGAGACATTATATACGAAAATTATGGGTTCAAAGAAATGGATAAGAAAGGATGGCTGCGGATTGTTGAATGTGTCGGGAAAGCAAAGGGATGGATCATATACCTCGCCAAAGAACAAAATTGAAAAATTCCCAATATCCCCCATCATCAATCCTCCGCATTCTTGCTGGGTATATATGTCACATACTTGCTAGAGATTTTTTTTAACTTTAAGATGACACACATGCGATGAAAGGCTGCTTTGTTTCATAGGAAACTAATAAAAACCTTAAATGGCTCAAGTGATACAAATCAAAATGCCATAATCCGTCTTAAATACATTACCCGA
The DNA here is from genome assembly GCA_963169105.1 of Ceriagrion tenellum. NCBI lineage: Eukaryota > Metazoa > Arthropoda > Insecta > Odonata > Coenagrionidae > Ceriagrion > Ceriagrion tenellum. Next base: position 115,738,525 of record OY720638.1, on the reverse strand, counting down.
TCCCAATGCAAAGTGTGTTTACGATTAATCCGACCAGATTTGTGGTAACACTGTGCAATCAATTAATACAATATGATTGAACTCAGTTAACAAACCGATCCCCATAAGACTATGTTACTAACGCCTTCGTATGTAAGAAAATAATGCTATTTTAAATCACTCAATAATCATGTAGGCACTTATCCATTAGTAAATTTATACCCTTCAAAATAAAACCTTGAAAACAGTATATTTTAACAATTATTATGCATACAACTGCAATGCTGGCGTTATTGCGCTTTTAACGATATAAGAAAAACCTAAACCGCGTCACTAGTATCGAAATTAGCGCAGATTTAAAACATTTAAAATAGCTCGGGTAAAATCCGATATGAAAGCAATCTTTTCTTTTACTATAATAAGAATATGTTTGGCTAACTTCCATTAGAACCGAGAATGGCGATAACATAATAATAACTTTGCCCATCGGATTCTAAGCCCAAAAAAGTGTATTTTTTTCAAATAAAATATCGTAAAAGTACAGATATGGAAAGGAAAAAATTCTAGGTACACCAACGAACGTAGTAATGATTAAAATTAATCACAAGGTTTTTATTTCGTTAAAATCAGTCGACTCTACTGGAAGATATAGCATCCTATACTCGATGGACTCGTCTTTTTTAATGGGCAGTGGTCTAAATTTTCAATAGGCAAGGTCATTTTAGAAGGTAGGTAAAACTAGTGGTATTTTTATATATATTCAGCTTTAGAAGCACCCATGGCATTTTCATTGACTCAGATGGGCTCCGCATTGACTATAGTCAAAACGTAAAAAAAAATTGCCGAGTGTTGTATCATTTTCACGACAATAATTTGAGTAGATTACTACGAAAGAATGAATTAAAACATGTCTGACTCCATATAATAAGTTATCACATTTCTCCTGTCCCTATAACCCTCCGTCCCCCTCGTGGGGTCTCGGTGGACCCCAGACGCACTATTTTTCTACTGTGCAGGCGCCATCTTGCATCCCATTGCCTCTGGCCGTGAGTATCTTCCCTTTAAGTTGTGCTCAAGATGTTAGCAATAGCGCATCTGTTTCTGAGATATGTAACCCCTCCTTTTATCAGTATTTTTGTTGAAAAACGTGAATGGGGTCCGGGTCGACCCCACGTGGGGGTGCGTGTGACAAAAAAGAGACACATTAGGAAACTTTTTCGATTTTCAATAATTTGAGCTTCGTAAAGGTATTATTTATTTATATTTAGGTTAAAATAACGTTACTTCTCCCATCTGAGTCATAGAGAGAACTGGACATAAAGAAAACAAGTTTCTGCTTCATTTTTATTGCTACACATTCTTTTTACTACAAATGTAGAGAACATTTTGTCCTTTCAGGTTCCCTCTTTTGCAAAAATGTCAGATCCTTGGAGAGGCTCTTATTTCATCGGTGAGGAGCGGACTAGAGCAGAGTTGGAGAGGCAAGAGAGATAAGAACCAATCGAAGGCGGAATTACTGAACAAGAAGTAGACAGTGAAGACGATGATGCATCTTTGTCGAACGACGATACAGATAGTGACGAGTTCTCCTTCCATGAAGAAGATGATTAAGATATAGGGAATCCCTTACAACTTCATTTCATCTAGATTCAGACTATGAACACCAAGATAGAGACTCAGTTTTGGGGAAGGATGGAGAGATCATTTGGACGGCATCGACTTTGAGAAAGAGAAAAATCAAAACTCCACAAAGAAACATCATAACACATTTTCTAGGTGCAAAAGGGGCTGCCTGAACATGTGAAACTGCGCTCTCTTTCTCTGATCTATTTATGAGTGAAGACATTATTCAGAAGATTGTAGTTGGCACTAATGAAGAAATTAGAAGAAGGCAGGACTTGGCGCCAAGTGCAGAGAGGCACTGGGCTCACTGATGACGCAGAGATAAATGCACTCATCGGATTTTTCTTACTTTGTGGAGTTCCCAAGAACTCTGCGTTGAACCTCACTGAACTATTTTCCCGAAAATTCGGCCGTCCATTTTTCAGATGCGTGATGTCCCGTGTCGTGTTGTTCAAACTTACCATCATCTTGCTTTAAAGGTTTCCTGGGGTGACTTGGAATGCTTTTTTCGTGTATGATCTGTGCTGCAAGCAGCAATTTTGCCTCCACTGACTTTAAATTCGAAATTCTTCGTCTTCGATTGAGCGTGGGGTCCGCACGGACCCTACGTAGGGAACGGTGTCCCTTGGTCCCCACGTCGTCCCCACGTGGGGGACGGAGGGTTAAGGAAGAAGTGAAATTCTTACTGCTTAATGATTAAAAAAGCAAATATTTTCAGTCATAAACGCAGAAGATAGTATAAAAATGAGCACATAATTCAATTGATAATCGCGCAATGGCCATTCGACCGTCAAAAATATTCAAAAGTACCGGAAAATACATGCTGAATCGTTTCAATTCCTTTAATTTTCCACAAATAAGAACCTATTTACACTAATTAAGTTAAACACGGCATATCTTTGCAGAGAAAAATAGAATATTTTCACAATTACTTAGCACAAAAATCTTCAATTATTGCATATTTTGATTCGAAAACATGGTAAAAAACAAAGGAAAGTATTCAAATTCAATTTTAGCACTCATTAACACGTTTTATGGTAGTAAAGGTGGGAATTAGACGGGAAGGGAATCATCGAAAAATAATGCCAAAGCACATACAATTCAGCCCGCATAGGTAAGAAGGAGCTGTTAAAGAGTGACCAGTGAGTGCTCCCGCCAGTTGTAATTGATTCCTGTTTAAACATTGGCGCGCCAAATACTAAAGTTCAATTTGTATAAAGTAGTACGCAAATAACACGGTGGAAGTATAAAGCACAACGATAACCACCTTTCAGTGGCGGGGCTGCTCTCATAGATATAAAGATTCGAGACTAATGAATTTAGACCAATGAATGGTAAAGTGAAATAAACAATGAGCACACGGGAATATATTTCTGCCTATAGAATGTCTCAATCAAAATTTTTATAAGTGATTAACAAAGGTGGGAAGATGATAGTGTACAGTTGTTACGATGAAAAGTAACGGAAAAAAGATATCTCCACTTTTACTTTTCTCTTCTTATCTTCCAACTGACAACTTAACACCATCGGCTACAAGCCCCAGTACTATTTTTTAATATGCTAGTTGTTTTCATGATAGGTTTACTTGAAATTTCGACTCATGGAACATGTCAGAGTTTTCTGAAGCTCGATGTAAAATGATCAGCAGCAATACACGCCGTTCATGTGAACATCCGTTTTGAATTTTCGCGCGCAAGACATGGCAACGCAGCAATCGTTCACTCTGGCATGTTTCCAGAATGCCCTAATATTATTTTTATGACGCATAAATTGAAAACTGTATCAATCACAAATCTGTTTCTACGCTTCATTGACAAATTACAAACGTATTTTTAAAAGTAGCTAGAGCTTTGCATTTCTGATTCGGGGGAAATTTTTGGATTAGATAATGTTTAAATGTTTTCATTGATGAAAAACATAGTAAGCGTTTAAAATATGTGACTTTATGCTTATATGCATCTTTATAAATTCTCAAAGCTTTGCCACAATTTTAACGCAGTAGATTTTGTACTTTTCCCTTGGACGAATTACTAAGTTCATGAAGATGTTATAACAATTTATTTTAAGGTGCACAGTTAATTATTGCACTAGCTCACAGTGGGCTGAAATCGAAAATATCTGGCCAAGTCCTCAATTTTCGATTTTTTATGTCGATCCGGGAGTGAGAAAACCATATTTTAGAATACCCTGGTGATATAAAACTGCAGCTTTTTCATTATAATCTTTATAGAATTCATACAACTCGTCAGATTTTAAAAATGTACATGAAACCTGGAATGTGCATTTTTTACGAAATGTAGCAAAGTTTGATCAACTGATGACGAAATCCAGTACAAAATTTGATATATTTAATAATATTTCTTTATTTTATCATCCTTCTAAATGATGAGGAGGTAAATTTTACATTATAACTACAACAGTAATTGGGTCGAAGTCTATATTATGTGGTGGAAGAGAAAAATCTTGCACTCACTCTCATCCTTTCCTTTTTTGCTCGGTAGCGAAACACAAAAAGAGTGCCTCTCGTCGTTGCTCAACGTGACACACACGATAGCAAACTTGGAATCTTTCCGTTTCTGTTAGAGAACCTGGAATTTCCCCAGCTGCCATGCACATTTTGTTTCCAGCTCATTGTTTCCATAGCCTTCTTTGGAAGAATCCTCCTCTCGTGATTTAACGCATAGATCTAATCGTAGTGGCCCGATCTAGTCCATGGCCCGAGATAATCAAACAGCAATTCACCAAACGGTACGTGGGTTCCCCATGAACCCTCTACGGAGGCTACTCCCTGCACCAGGTTTTGTTTTCCCACTAGGAAAACGTGCAAAGAACATCTGCGATAAAACTATACATTAGGTTTTCCAAAAAATACCACCCAAGAGCTGATGGTTCGACCTTTACCGTTCATTTGTGGCTGGTGTCGGGCATCAGTATCATTTGTTGCCTGACGTTAGTGTCGATGGGCATTGTCTGTTTAAGCCCAGATATAGATACGACGAAAGGGTTCCGCCAATATTTACATAGTGCGCTCTTGGAAAGAAGATGAGTAAACTGACTAAACGATACCGCTCATTTTACAGTTTTTCCACGAAAAATCAACTTGGAAGGAGCCGAAAAATATAAAATTTTGCATGCGGCAAAGTATGTAAGTAACACTATGCGTCATAATTGCAATCACCTTACATAACCTTAGGTAACTTCCTGTTCGAAGCATTGTTGAGGAATCCATTGCCCACTTTTCAATGATTTTGAAAGGTTTGTCAAGTGAGCTCACAATCAATGCTGAGGTTTTCTCAAAATATTCCCGAGATACAGCTAAATTGTATGAGTATCCGAGGTGTACAAGCTAGCAACTGGGTATAAAGTATTGATTAAGGGTGCAAACATAGTCAAATATGCAATTCTTGCATTTGGTCAGCTCTTCGAGGCTCGGAATGAGAATAAAAGAAAATATCGAGAACAAAAAGCGAGGTGAACATCTAGGTTGGCTACTAATCACGAACTTTTCCATCGATTACTCCAAACATAACTCCCCCTTTTCCTGTTCATCGTAAGTTCCTCGTAAAGCGAACAGGATTATATCAGAGAGCGCCAAAAATCTTCTTTCGTCAGAGCAGAAGAGTAAGGGAGACGACGAAATGACGTTCTCAGTAGATTTATCACCCCAGAAAGTTTGGTAAATGAAATATTATAGCGTTAGAGTGACAAATGATTAAAGCCTTTTCGGCAACAATGTGTCTCACCATTGATAGTCTAAAATTATATAAATATTTACGTTTTTAGATCCCTAAACCATTGTCAAATCTTTAAATTTTTACTTATAATCGTTCTTTATAGAAAATATTTGAATCAATCTGCGTAATTGTTTCTTTCCACTAATATCACGACTTTAAATAGGTTCTTGCGTGCCCCTGGTCACATACGACCCGCATGACGGTACTTCCTTTCCCTCTCGTTGCCCTCATTTACTGCCTTATGCTCCTAATCACCCTAAACAGATTTAATGGCGTCTCAACAATAGGTTATCCCTAAAAAATTGGCAATAGTTTACCGATGAAGGCAGCTGCCGAGGGTCTTGGCCAGCTCTTTTCGATTTCAGCCCACTGTATATCGTGTCTATTTTTTATTCTGTCACAAAACAAAACAGTATGTCTGCAATTGTACATCGTAAAGCGCATTATTTTAGGATGCACACAGACCAAGATATAAATTTAAATAATATAATAAATTTAATAAAAAAGCAGAATAATAATAGTCTAGCAGTATTTAGATATTAAACTGTTAGTTCGATGTGTTTTGTTTTTACTATACAAGGTTTTCGAAAATTGCGCGAATGAAATTCAACAAGTTAGTTATTTTTACACTGACACTGATCGTAAGGAAGGAAATCGTCTCTCCCTTTTGAGCCCTTTAATTTATCTCCTCGATTTCAGCGTAGTCTGAGCTGCTTATGCAGATCTCATATTTGAGACACACAAATCTACAATTTAGCAAAACTCTGAAAAAGTTAAGCAGCAGTTCAAAGAGAAAGCTACGATATAAATTTTGCTTTTTGAATAAAAACCTACTAGAAGGGTAATTAATTGCGTAACTGATAAAATCCTTAATCAATATTTCTCAATCGGTAAAAAGTTTTTATTAGAAATAGCACCTAAGGAACTGTACGAACTAAATAAACTCAAGGATTCGGCAGCTGAAGTGTGCTTCACTTCAATCGAAGGATAACTTACGGCTGAGATGCCGCTGGACACGCAGATGCCTTTGAAATCAAGAACACTTTTAGCACCAGCTTAGAAAATATACGTTCAGTTTCAACTTTGAATGAGAGCAATAGATGCTGTCGTTTTTTATTAAGATGTCGAGAATGCATGCTTTAAAGTATTAATTACCATAGTGATGGTTGGAGATAAGTTAAAACTCAATATCAACCCACCTGGCATAATACCTTACGTACCATTAACATTTGGCTATGCTATGAATGACAATGGAATTAAGTTAAGGACGTGAATTAAGATGAGATGAGATGTGCGAGATTATGAAATGAGAAATAAAATTGGTAAAAGTCTGTGAAGCATGAAGAGTTTTCATCTTCAAGGAAAAAAAAACTACCCAGAATATGTTGCCTTGAGGAAGCAATAACTTTGTTGATGAATCCAGGTAAGAGTTTTTACAGGGATAGAGAGGCACAGCTCATTTAAATGTCAATATTCCGAATATAATAATTTAATCATAAGAAACTAAGATAAATGGTTTTGAGTGAATAAGCTTATACTGAGTAAAATTATTAAGGTTTCCCATGGAATGGATAAGTCTTTCAAGCACTCAATAACGAACTTCGATCTTCTCCAACAACACCTTTCCTTCTAAAGGATAAGCTTTTCATGAAAGATTGACGCAATCAAGGTGTTCGCTGGAGATGAGTTTTGGGGCTGCCGAGGGCCCGACGTCCAAACGGCAAACCATTTCTTATTCCGGATGTTTGAGCGCTGGCGTCCCACGTGGCGAAAGATGGGCTTGAGGGCGAGTTGGCGCACCCAAATGCGGTGTCCGAATGGGTTGCACGAAGTCCGAGGAAGGGAGCCACCCGATCACATTTCCTGCGCCAAGGTGGTGTCATTTCCTGAAGGACTCGGCCCGAGGCGCCGAGGAAGGCTCTCCCGCCCTCCAAAACACCCCCTGCCACACATCAAAGGGCAATTGCCATCCACGTCCATTAAGCTGGCAGTGAGAGGCGGGCAATTCGCTCGAGGCAGCCTCCCCCCTCACACCACGGCGGCTAATGCCTCCGCCACTGCCCCCTTTGACGACACCCCCGGCCCAACCCCTCACACGGCCGATACGCTCCACGGATCACCAACCCCCCTCTCACTTCCCTCCCTCCAAACACGGATCGCCCATCCCATTCCCTTGCCTTCCCCCAACACGGACCGCCCCCGCTGCCCCCGCCAACGATGCAATACACCCACGCCCCATCATTTACCTCGCTGGAAAATAAAAAAAAGAGACAGGAGGAAAAAAATGCGCTAGCCCCATTCGATTCCGGTTTCTCTACCCGCCCGACCAATTAGACCTACAACGGGAACGTGGAATGGTAATTACTGTCTCTCGCGTTTGACACGTGGAAACATGTTTGAAGCTCAAAACGATTGGCCGCCATTATTCTTCCCGAGAGGCGAGGCATTTCGCTCCGGCCGCTCTGTTCCGGTCCGGCGGGGTTATTTGGGGAGGAAATAGGAGGCGGAGCCAGGGGTCAGGGACGCCGGTGACTCCTGCCCCCGGGCAGAGGAGGAAGCAGGAATTGAAAGACAAGACAATGACAGAACCAGCCGAGGTGCGGCTGGAGTAATATAAGCCTTTAGAGGAACAGCAGCCGCAAACACGTGGTTGCAGTAGTCCTCCACAAGGCATCTACGAAAACCACCAATTCGATTTCTTTCAGGGACCGACGTGCGAAATTTACGATGAAAAAGGCACTTGGACAAGCTAAAAATCGAGCGCATATTCGTGTAGCTCCCGCCACGAGCTTACAACCGATCGAGTATCCCTGACGACCTCTCCACAACAAATTTCAGGTATCTTCCATGTCACTTAATGATCTCACGGTACATCAGAGAAAAACCAGACATCAACTAATTAGCTGTAGCTAGGATTAAATTATTTTAGTGATTAAAGAAATATTTAACACTGGGTACCAAATAAGAGAATGGCGGGACCAGCACTATTAACTTCAAATGTAGTAAACCGCTCAGACTATCCTTGAATATGTGAATTCCACAGTGAAAATGAAACGTGACGATCTGATTTCTGATCCGAGCTCAAGGCGATCGCTTTCAATAAGAATTTTGTACTTTTGATTCACCTCAGCTCGTAACGACCACAAAAGTTACTGTCGTAGCATATCCCACAATTAGATTATGTTCAATTCACTCCCTCCATCGATACCAGAACAGCCAATTCTCCCCGCCGAAGATCAACGCGCACATCAAAGGATGCTTACCAAGATGTAAAGTTCTTGATTCGTCAGGAGCTGAAGCTTTGAAGTACGTGCACAAACATCGATTGATACAATACTATCACACAGTACGGCAGTACAGTTGGACACCTAATATTTTTTCTTAATGCGTAAATGTTTGTGTTACAAATATTTGTAATTTAGCTCAAAGGTACTCCATATTTGAATGGAATACCCTCTGCAGACCGAAAATGAAATGGTGAGTCTAAGGTATGGTATTGTTTAAAAAGTATTCTACCGGTAAATGTAGGTATAGTTGAATGTCAGAGAATCTCCTCACAGTTTTCTATACTTTCAGGGGCCTATCTACCTCAAGTATTTCATTTTTCGCCTCAGCATACAATCTACCCTTCTTCATCCCGTCCATGAAACCTTTCCTCTTTCTTCCCCTTACCCGCTTGCCCACATCCTTCCCTCTATCACATTCTTGAGCAACCCGTCGCCTCTTATTGCAATCTTCAGCCACCTACTCTGCCTATCCTGCATTTCATTCAGAAGTTTCCTTTCCTCGCCCACCATCTCAAGCACTTCCTCGTTAGTCATCCTTTCCATCCACTTCACATCCACATCTCAAATGCCTGCACACCATTCTCGTCCTCCTTTCCAAGGGTCCACGTTTCTGCTCCATACAACGCTACGCTTCATATCAAGCTCTTCGCCAGCTTTTTCTTTACATTCTTACCCAAGGTCCCAGGCATCAGTTCCCTTCTATTGCTAACGCTTCCTTTACTAACGCTACTCTCTTACGAATATATTCGCTACTAAGCCCGTTTTCTTCAAGCGTACCACCTAAGTAATTCAAATGCTCTAGTTGCTCGAGTTAGTGTACTCCAACTTTAATGACCAGCCTCGCTTTCTTTGTCCTAAAGAATCTCATTAAGTTTTTTTCTTATGATTTACCTTCATTTAATTTCCCGCACTATAAAGCGCCATATATAGTTTTGAATTACTCCCCTTTCTCGCCAATCTATTCTAATTTTCCCGAGTATCTCCGTTAGTTTATTCCAATTTACCCTGTCAAAAGATTTTTCAAAATCGATAAAGTATGCGAAAACGTCCTGTTTATACTCATGTTTCATTCTATAAGTGTTTTCATCGCCACAATCGCATGCCGAGTTGACCCTCCCTTTCGGATCCCAAACTGGTCATCACCTAAATAGTACTTAAGCCTTGCTCTTCAACCTTCGACTGATTGTTCGAAGTAAAGCTTTGGCTGCGTGTGAAATCAAACTGATGGTTCTATAGTCCTCGCATTCTGATGCATTCTTATTTTTGGGGATAGGTATCAGGACTGTTTTCACGACTGGACCCCTGGCCATACCCCATCCTCGTAGATCCAACGTATAGGCTCAAAAAAAAACTAGCCTACCTTTATTTCCTAAATTCTTAAGCAGCTCCTAAGGTATGCTATCTACTCCTACAGCTTTTCTTGTCTTCATATGTTTCCAAGCTTTCTGTATTTCACTGTCAAGTATCATTGGCCCGAGGTTATCCTCATCTAGTAATCTTTCATCCTCTATATCACAATTAGTTGGTCTACTATTGCAGTCATATAGCTCCTCCACGTATTCTCTTCACCTTTCTTGAATATATTCCTGCTCAATTTATACATAACCTCTACTTTCCTTAATATTTGTTGCCGTATACCCTCTCTTACCTACCGATAGCAATTTTACTTTAGCGTATAACGCACCAACTTCCCCTTCTTTATGCGTTTGATATTGGATGAAAAGCATTAACTTTACATCCCTTGATTCCTTGCATTGCACGTCGTCCTTCATTTGCAATTGTCACCCCTTATAATAATGTAATGTATAAATAAAAAAATCTTCGACGATTACCTTTTGAAATATGCGAGGTATTCCAACTCTGTCGGTATTGCGCGGCACTTAGCAAAATATAGCATATATAATAGTTCCCTTTCTGCCTATCCCCGATTTATGCACCAACGACGCAAGCAGGTGATGACTACTCGACGGTGTACGCATATTTGGAACACCACGATGCTATTCGCCCAGCTCATCTCAAGCCCTTTGTGAACGAGCTGCCGCGAAAATCCCCACATACCCTCCCCGCCCCTCCGGCTGAGGGCCGCATCATCCATTCAGCCCCCCCTACCCACTAAGGAGACCTCGCTCTACGCCACCACCTCTTGTTTTCTTCCACTTTGGGCTGAGAGGGTGTTTTTCAGCGATGGCTTATGGCCGAGAGCGTGTTTTTCAGGGATGGTTTAGAATTTCATTATTGTGCCGACGGACACTGGACAAAAGGGATTGTGAGTGTTCATTTTGAGATTCTGGTGTATAAAGGCTGCTTTAGACGGTGAATGACCACGCGAATGACGTCTATGTACCGTGTAGTACGGAAAAGTTAGGCGAATGAAAAAAATCATTTGAGCAAAATTAGAACTTGTTCTATTTTTGATCGCGTGAACCGTGCGCACGACGTTCATCTTGTTTGTTTTGGTTAATTGAACCACCGACATAAAATAGGAATGAGATTGTTTTGTAATTAGATGAGGGAAATTCAATTCATTTCGTTGATTTGATTCATACGATTTGGCAGTCATTGTCATCATATGATGATGTCAATTACTCTCTCTTTCAAATTAGTCCAATTATATTCGAATACGGCCATTATAAATGATATACGTAGAGAAAAGCAAGGGACAGGTCAATCAGAATGTATTGAATACTACAAGAGACAATTGTGTGTGATTCACTGCATTAAAACGAGAATCGGAAGGTATTATTATTACTTGAGACATTTGCAGCGGCTGCTCTCCTTTTACTCTTACTACATCCACAGTTTCAATTAACTTCAGTTTGTAACCTAAACTACCATGTAATGGGTAAAGTTGAAATTGACAAGTATACAACTTTTAAATAATCCGCTTTCATTTTCCGTTGTGTGCTTTACAGACTTCGAGAACAATGAGTCTGAAATTCGTTTTCGCGTGCTCTCATTCGTCGAGAGTCAGGTCTGCCATAATCATGCCGGGTGAGAATTAAGTTAGCATTGAATTGCTCCTCCGTCATTCTTATGCAGAGTATTAGTCCTCCATCGGAAGTTCAACTTAAAACAGCCTTAGTATCTCTCGACCTCTCTGTACCGGGTCTTGCCCAGCTTGCGCCACGACAATAATGGACATTTTTGTATTGGATGCTAAAATTACATCACTCCAGTCTATCACTAGCAGCTCAACTTCCCTCGGACAAATATACGTTTACGATGATAAAAGTTAATTTCCCGCAAAGATAGAAAGAGAGTTCCCGCAAAGACCTTACGGCGTAACCTGATGTGAACAAACTGTTCCGACCATCTTCCACCTATGATGGAAACAGAAGCGTTGGTAGGAAATTTCCCCTGAATCGATATGAACCATCGATAGGCATACTGCTGCGCATCCATCTCGGTGAATAAAATTCACGGAGTATAAGTCACTGTGTATAACCGGCTCTTTTCCATTTCCTAATTTAAATGCATTCGCGAATTAATTCTTAAATGATCATTCATCGTGTAAAGTGGCCATTAGAGACGCAGGGGCTGCAAAGGTAGGGCTGGTAGGGCTGACGCCGAGGGAGAGAAACTGACGTACATTGAAATACACATTCACTGATGAAAAAGCGCAATAATATTCTCATTGCTTAAATGATTCCCACAATTCAATAGTCATTCAATAAATTTCCATAATTATTTCACCGATGCGGTGAAATAAAATGCTTTACACACTATGTGAATCGATAAAAAGCACTAAAATATTGCTCTATGGTGGTGAAAACGTTTTAATCTCTTTCTATAATATTTTAAACTTAACCTACTTACATACTCGTCGGTGAGTAGAGCCCAGCAGTGACGATGGAAAGGTTATTGCTGTCGCTATCACACAGAAACTTTGCACAGAAGCAATGACCGTTTTAATAAAGACTGCGATAAAGGTGGAAGACGAAGAAAGCAACGAATTAACCCCTAAACCCCACATAATTATAGTTCCTGCATGAATTATTATCTCGTAATATTCACGAATAAATAATATTAGTAATACTAATCTGCAGTCTTAATCAATTTCCTGCACGTCAGCACATTCGCAATCGTAGTCCTATCCCAGTGCATAGTTCTCCCGACTGTATTTTGGTCTGCTCCTAGCGGCTCGGAGAACAAGTGGATTGTACAAGTAAACAGTACCCTTGGAATAGGACGGTAATTGAATCCCTGGCGTGGAATCACTCGGTACAATGGACCCTGGAGGAAGCTTGCACGGTATTAGTAGATGTAATGTAAATTCCATTTAAGCAATGTTGGTGATATTCACCACCTGAATGGAATTTTCAACATTATTCAAATACAGCTATACGCTAATGGAGGAAATGAGATTCAATGTGAGGTGGCTACGTTATAAAAAGCGATATTGTAGTAGAGAGTAGTGAATAGTTTACAGATAAGGTGTAGGATACTAGTGATTAAAATGAAAGCATCACCAGTTACTTATCGGTGGTTCAAGCATACATTCCCGCATGTGCCTCAGAGGCTATGTGCCTCAGCATAAAGTACTTGAATATTGGGTACACGAGCAAATCGATAAGGCACACGAGAGAAACGCCAGGATACACAGACTGGACAAAAGGATTATAACATTATCAGTCGAACGTTTAGGAACTACGTAAGAGAACTCGCGCAGCTTTCAGGTGGCCAATGTGGACTCAGGACATAATGTAGTGGTCATCAAACAAGACGCTATAATAAACAGGCGATGAAAGAGAATGAAGAGGTGGAAGGTTAGAGCTTTTAAAGGGGTGAAAAGGATTAATACGCTGAAGCAGGATGACAGGAGCGCACGTGAAGTAAAGAAAATTACCACTGTTGAGGAAAGAGGGGAGAGTTGATGAAAATGAATGTTAAGAAGGGAAGGGAAATTAATAGGATCAGTAGAAGCGATAGAAATTGAGAAGAATCGGTCACAGAAGAAATGTTCAGGGGAATGGAGAAGAGAAGGGAGCGGTAAAACGCCAAAAATGAACTATGAAGCAAGGGGTAAAAAAGGATACAATAATGAACTCTGGCGAGAAAATAACAGGTCTAAGGGATATTGGTGGAGCGGAATATGCACGGTTGTGGGAAATTAACGGAAACAATAGTACGCTCTACTCTTGGGAGAAATTTCTATCGGGTGGTGAAAGATAGGAAACGATATCTAAATAAGGGAACAAAGTAGTAAAGACATTATATATACTATCAGTCGTACATGCTAGGTTGAGGAAACTCATGTAAGAGCTATTTGACAAACGTAATAGAGCAGTGACCTTACATATAAAGAAGGAAAGAATGGTAGAAGATAACTCCGGACCAAGGATACTAAGCACCGTAATAGAGAAATTATTTAAGAGAGATGTCGGTCAAAAAATCAGAGGGATCACATAGCTTACGAATGGCAAATGGGATAACATTGCTTCAGAATGACAGAAATTCCTAACAAATAACGGAAGAAAATATATCACGAGCTAATATGTTACAGGGCACATGGCAAAATGACTTCGCGAACTGTTTTAGTACATATCCCAAAAAAATTAGAATGCGAGAACTACAGAACAAATGGAACATATTTTACCTTTAATTCCACGCGCGACATGAGAATAAAATCATCGATCATAGGCTAGAAAATAGAGCAAATATCTGCTTTAGTGTACGCCATTTTGGGCTTAGGATGTGGAAAACCCCTTCCCTTGTACAACAGCCTTGAGGCGGAGGAAAGTTCTACGCGTTCCAAAGACCTGGACTGGCAGGAGAAATTATGATTTGTACCGGTTGCCCAGCCCATGCCAGATAGGTCAAAGGGTAGGAGCAACACGAAAGGTATTTCAGGTGATGGTGTAATAATAATAATGCGTCTTTATTAGAGCGAGAACGAGACTAAGGCAGTCCCTTCTTCTATCTAACCCGTCGTCAGAAAAATACATGAAATAAGTGTGACGAAAGATACATACGTCCGTGGGAAAGACGAAAGGAAGTAAAGAAGTAATAACCTTGACGAAAAATCCACTGCAAGAAAACCCCCACGCATGAAAGTGAGTGTGAAAAACCTGTGAAAACCTACAGAAAGATTGAGCTAATGTACCATCAACAAAAAAAGCAATGCGTTATATACACATGAAATGATATTTACAATAAAAGGGTAATTTATGCATGATTGCAAAGTTAAAAATATCTAAATAAGTAATGAGAACAAAAATAAATAAATAACTTGAAAATAAAAATATATATAAATGAACAAATAAAATAAAGATCAATAAATGAATAAACAAAGATAACTCAAGAAAATAAAATAAAGATGAATAAATACCCAGCCGGCACATGACGAGACGTATCTCCAAATACGCGGATAATATCCATGGAAATCGTGACGAGCCTAACCCTACTCATATATTGGTTATCTCTTGTGTAAGGGTAAACATTGACGACTCCACGCTTATACGTGACGAAATGATAGATATTTAGGGATAAGCTCATCCCTAGGGACCTTATTGGCTGAATGGTGACCAATGAAAGGAGCTAACGCACGAATGATGGCTGGCGATTACAGCGCCCCAAGGTGAACATTCAATAAACTACGAGAGCAAAATTCCTTCCGTGCTTCCACCTTCTGGTCCTTTTACGAGCTATTACAATGGACATGCGAGAGCACAGGTTTGTACGATTTAGTTAAATATATGACTTTCTGGATGCTCATGAAATATCACCCCTTGCAGCCACCTACTCTGCCTACTCCTCATCTCAGCCATAAGCTTCCTATATTCCCCGACCAAGCAAAGTTTTTCCTCGGCTGTCTTCCTTTCCGTCCACCGAACCCTCTCCATCCTCCTTCAAGCCGACATCTCCAATGCCTGCAGTTTATTACCGTCGTTCTTTCACAAGGGCCCACATTTCCAACCCCATACAACGCTACACTCCATATCAAGCTCTTCACCAGTTTTTTCTTCTTTTCTTTTCCTTACATCCCTACCCAAGGTCCCAGGCATAAGTTCCCCTCTATTGCTAACGCTTCCTTTACTAACGCTATTCTCCTCCTAATATATTTGCCACTATTCCCATTTCCTTCTACGGTACAACCCAAGTAATTTAAACGCTCTACTTGCTCTTATTCGTGTCCTCCTAAATTCGTTACCAGCTTCGCTTCCTTTGTCCAAGAGAATCTCATACCTTTTATTTTCTTATGATTTACTTATCTTCATTCCGTCATTCCCGCGCTAAAACTTCTAATTATCACTAACAAATACTAATCAGCACCGGATCGTCGTCCACCAATCTAGTCGACTTTATCTCCTGCCATGATTCCCGCATCCAGTTCTTTCCATGTTTCTCTCATAATGTCCTCTGCATAAATTATAAAAAGCAAAGGCGACAACTACCACCCTTGCCATACCACGGAACCTGTAGCTGCCCATCACCATTCACCGACAGTCGCCTTCACCCTTCGGCCAAATATAAATTTCGGATTAATAACTTATCTCACCAATATACTCTCATGTTCCCAAGGAGCTCAACTAGTTTCTCCCAATTTATTGCCTCTAATGCCTTTTCAAAATTCACAATGCAAGCAAAATCATCCATATTATACTAGCTACAAAAACTCGTTCTTTCCGCGCATAATAAGTGACGGCAATAAAAACTGAGCTCCACTAAATACACTCCCATAATATATGTCAAAATTTCACACGGCTGGTGACCCTTCCACACGCCCATGCAGCGGCTCGTTGATTGATTGTAGATGTAGGCTCTATGTTTCTTTCCATAAATGTTCTCATCACCGCACTTTTATCCCGAGTCCAGCTTCCCTTCCAAAACTGTGAAATTCACTGTGGAAACTGTGAGACTGAGGTTCATGAGAGGAGAGTTGAGGCAATACTCGAGTTCGGAAAACGAGACTGACTTCAATTCTCGTTTCATTAGGGCTCTAGGTATTCTAGGTCGTAGTACTGAATAATTTTGGCAACGCAAAAGGACTAGAAGAAACAAACTTATTCTTCGGATTTTCGAGGAAGAAGAATGACCAGAGGACTTCGTAAAACAATCTTGATGCTTTTCACGAAGAAGAAGGAGTCGAATTGCGTGGAGTTAAGAACAATTATTTTTATTAGTTACTCGCGGCAAATTTTATCCTAAAATGATTGGTGAAATGGTGTGAGAGTTGAGCAAATTGCCACTTAGGAGATGAACAGTGAGTTCGGGAAGAGAGGGGTACTCAGGTTACATTTGCTGTGATGAGAATTCGTGTAGAAAGAAATCATGGGTAAAATCAGGATTTTTTTGTTTGCTTCGTGAATATATAAATTTTGCTTCCAGAGTTGACTTTTAGGAACTAAAGCAGATACGGATGAAAAGAAAAGTAGAAAGGCGGAATAGGAAACTTAGGCAAGTGACCAGAGGGCACAAGTGAGAGTGGCTGACGGAGAATCATGGTTGGCAGTTATAGTTTGTGTCATAATGGAAGGGTGCCCGTTGCAGTCCATATTTTTTTAACATTTAAGCTGAATAAATGGTTAGAGAGACATAGGAAGAGCTCTATGCGGGAGTAAGGTAAGGAGGCCAACTGATAACGTTAATTGGATTCACGGATTACAGGGCGTTGGTTAGTCATTCGTAGTTGAGATTGTAAGTTTGGATAATGGCTTTAGAAAATCAGTGTACGAAATGAAGAATGAATATTGATAGTAAAATAGCAAAAGTTGTGAGACTATCTATGAAAAAGAACGCAAGGCTATTGATAGAATTAGAGTGTCAACAACTGGAACTAGTAAAGCAGTTTAATTTATCGTGTGGCACACTATAAGAAAATTGGCGTAAGGGTAAATACCTGATGAGGAGAATTACGACAGCGGATGAAGTGGTTCAGTAATAGGACAGAGCTGAGGACGGCTGTAGGGCAAGGCTTTAAAAAAAAGATCGGTTAAAGGTTTAATATGAACTATAACGTTTTATAGGTCTTAAATAGGGACCTGAGAGAAAAGAGGACGAGAATAGGCTGCAGGTGTTTAAGATGTGGAGGAGATAGTAGGATGAGCAGTGGACGGAAATGAAGACGATCAAGGAAGTGCTTGGTGTGGTTCGTGAGGAGAGAAAACATTTAATTTCAGTTTAAAGGCGGCAAGTTGTGAGGTTGGTTGAAGTTATGAAGGTTAAATGATTGTGATGGAGGGACGAATGTTGGGTACGCGAGGAGGAAAAGAAAGGGAATAGCTTTATATCGTTGGGATTGAAAAGGGTTGGACGAACCCTGAGATAATGAATGAAATATAATGAGTAGATAGGTCCCATCACCTGTAAAATCTAGAGGATTTTTACATTCATCCACTGACAGCTGCCGCGAGAGGTAGGTTCTCATAATAATAACAAAAACCACCTCTTAGAATTTCTTCAGATGGCGCTATACTGGTAGCACGGCGCAATAATTTTCTATATTGCACTCTTTCAAATTTTTTTGTTTTATCTTACTGATATACTACATTAACTAATTTTTTACATCGCTAAAATCCTAAAAGGTTCATTATTGATGTTCTCTTCCTCAGATTTGTCAAAAATGATGAAGTAAACAGGTGGATCAGGGATATTTTGGGGCTTTAATGACTTATCTATTGCATCGTTTGCTATTCCAATAACGGAGTCAGTGGAAAAAAACAGTTTTTCATTTTCCATTGAAAATGCTTCGGCAGCTGATCGTATTCCTATGTACGTTCAAATTCAACGAAAGAACTGAAAAGTATATTTTATAAAGGAACTGATTTTGAATGTAATTTTACGTTTTCTTAGATGTTACTTGCATTGTTCCACTAAGCATATGACCTCCTTACAGTGTCATCTCCTCCAGACCTTGGCTACGGTATCAACCAAAACGACTCTCAGCGTTATGGGGATGAGAGGGATCACCAAGTACGAATGGAACGGCACTAAGCCCTGTGATTTTTTAGAAAAACTCCTGAGGTGCCCTGGATTGGGGAATGTGAAATTCATAGCATATGAAAAGGAAATTTTTTTGTGTGAATGATGGTGACTGTTGTGCTCTAATCCACGAAAAAACGCCAGTACTTCCCTGAAATTGACACCATGATGATCGCCTGGGATGGGACTGCTAGCATAAAATCACCAGTGATGTAAGTGACTTCATTCTCCGAACTATTGATGTTTTCATTTATGAGTACTCAACTGGACGGTGACTGATTTGTTTACGAGCCCTTAAGAAGGATTTAGTTCTAACCACTGAGAGATCTGTCCCTAAGTTACCTCTGACTGGGTTTTTATTGAAACGCATTTCGCGGGGAATACATGCATAAATAGTAATGGCGGCTTCCAGACACTCTCATTTCGGGAATTGAGGTCTCCAAAGAATAGGTCATGATTCTTGGGAGTGGGAAATCTCAAGATTTTTTCGGCTTTGGGTCAAATTTATATGTGAGTTTTTTGTGAGGAACCTTGTCAAATGCCTTCTTAAAATCAAGGAATATCGCGTCCACTTGCTTAATCGATTCACCTGATTTTAGAATATCATGAAGGAAGAGCGCAAGCTGTGTTACGCAGGACCTTCCCTTACGGAAGCCGTGCTGACTGCTATGTAAGAAGTTACGATTATCCAGGAATGTCATAATATTGTTAATGACAATGTTTTCGAGGATCTTGCCTAAAAATGATGTTAACAATACAGATTAACGATATAGATCGCAAAAGATAGGACTCTTGGCTTACGGATTGATATGAAACCTTTATGTCTCCCTGGAAAACCGTACAACCAGTCCTTCCCTGCATAAACATTTTCATCACACTGTATATGAATTAAATAGGTCTACAAAACACTGTGACTTAATATATTCCACATAAACCTACCAGCAAAAGTTATTAGCACTCAGAAAATGAATAAGCGTTGACGCTGACACAGCACATTTGACAATCCAACAAAGACATTCCGCAGGTTTACCGCATACCGCAGATCACGTGGTTTTCCCTGACAAAGTTAATGAGATTTACGTTCCGTTTGTGGCTTTTATGACGATCCAAAACCAACAAAAGGAGAGATGTATCATTAGGTTTAACAAAACTATAAAATGCTCAAATCACTTCGAAAAAATATTTTTTAATACCCAGCCAGATGAGCGGCAAAAGTCATCAAATATATGTGGAGCCACTTTCATCACTATTTCATTCATATTTTTCCTTGGAAAAATAATCACAGGTGACATAAATTCACCGCCAGCACTCATTCACGTTATAATGGTCGATACGACCCCTCTCAGCTGATGGCACAGCTCCAATCCGACGCTTTCATCTCATAGCAACACATGGGGTATTTTTATTTGAGCTACAGTCAAAGTCATACCGGTCTCGTCTACATTGTAAACACGAATTGCTTTGAAATGACACTAAGAAGATAACTCTTCCGGAAGGTCAAAGAAACTGTGTACTTCTTTCTTATTAAAGCTCCGAGCTCTGACCTGGAATCTAATTTTATTGCTTCTTCAATGACCGATGCTAGATCTAACGATGCAATTAATGCAGTAGAGTTTATGACAGATGAGAAAACAGAAGCACTAATTCTAAAACACAAAGCAACAGAAATAAATACCACTGATTCCTACAACAAAGCAGGTACAAATGGATGCAGTTTAGTTTTTACAAATGTAGCCTCTTTATTCAAAACCCCTGACTATGCTTTGCCGCACCATATTTAGCCTGCCTTCCCTGAAGACAAAGGTGTCAAACCGAGGACGACGACCAAGGACCGCAGCCATTACATCAGCCTCTCCATGCAAATCAAAGCTTCAAATTTCACTTATTCAAGCCAAACTGAATCGCAGAAAAAATCTACAGATTCTAAACTACAAGATATGGCGATAAAGTCCAAGACGTTTGCAAATCCCAGAAGAGGCCCAAACTGCCTTTCCGGAGAAACGTGAAGAAGCATTTCCTTCAAGAATATATCAGTGAGGGTTCTCAGTCATTTCACTCTGACAGATCTTCAGATTTGGATATTTTAGTAGGTCTCATCCACATAGCCAGCAGTGTAGATGCGGTATGCATTTTTTGTGAAGGCATATTTTCAGGAGATAATAGTGGTGAAGAGTGAATTCAGTTCAGCAATGTATAATATGAGGGCACACAATGAGTGCGCGGGAGTAGAAAAACTTGAACACGTGTGTGATTTTTGCAAGTAAATGTTTGTAATTGAATACATTTTTTGCTGTACAAGGAAAGAAAATTTTCAATAGTATTTTATTTTCTTAATCAATTTGTATTTTTTTCATTATGATATTGTTCATTGTGAAAATTGACACAAGTTTCATTTTTGGGCAAAAGGATAGGTATTCTACATTACCCCTCTGTTCCATTTTACCTGTCAAAATGATATTTTTTATTTTATATAAAATTTATGTTAATTATTTATTCAACTTTGTTGTTCGAATGCTATTAAAACTAATTAAACTTTCAATTGGTGACAAATTCAGGGAAATTGACTCGTTAATTACTTCAGAATGAAGCGAAAGAAAAGAGGTATTCCATAAACCCGAATTTCCGTGGTGAGGGGACCGCAAAGGCGGGTAACTTTG
Organism: Ceriagrion tenellum; assembly: GCA_963169105.1. Taxonomy (NCBI): domain Eukaryota; kingdom Metazoa; phylum Arthropoda; class Insecta; order Odonata; family Coenagrionidae; genus Ceriagrion; species Ceriagrion tenellum. Next base: position 115,717,324 of record OY720638.1, on the reverse strand, counting down.
CATGCCATATCCAAGCTTCCTGCTGAAAGACAAAGAATACCCTCGAATGGCCAAAGCCTCAATGTGCGACGGAAGCTTTGCTGGAGGATGAGGCCCATACTTTGTGGAAATCAATGAGCAAAGTGGAAAGCTTAAGTTTTTTGGTCCTACCTCACCCGAAGCCTTGTAAGTATGGCCCATCAAGAGAAGTGTGTTGCGAAATGAATTGGACAATTACTACTTGAAATGTGAGCAATGTCTGTTGAAATGAGAAAGAGGTGATGCGTGAAATGAAAATGAGACGAGTAGATGTTTTGTGTGTTTGTGAAAGGAAGCGCTAGAAGCTTGTATGGTGCAGATGTATTTTGAAGGCAATTAAAAGTTATTTTGGGAATTGTTATAAAGGGTAAAGCAAAATGAGTTCAATGAAGGACAAAAGTGGCGACATTGTATGGGATGAAAGAGACGTCGGGGACTGAATTAGGGATTATTTTAAACACTTATACTGCAATGTTGGTATTACTTGCAGCAAAAGTTTTGTTTAATAAATAAAAGGCTGGAAAGCTGGGAAAATTACTACTTGAGTTACCAGTTAGAATTCCCTATTGAAAGAACTGTGGAATTGGCCGCGTAGTAACTTAAACGGTGTTAACCACTGATGGTCCGACAATTGTGTGAAATTCACAGTGAAATAAGCATAAGCCTTCATGAAATTCACAGTGGGAGACGACGACTGGGTGGCTTAATTTATTGGAGCTCTCTGCACGAAATCAAGGGGTCTGGGTTCGATGCTCAATCTAGAAAAAATTATTTTTCCACAGTTACACAGGTTACTTAAAAAAAAAACTTAAGGCTTTAAAAAGAAAGAAGATAATGGCCAACTTCCGCTCCTCGACATCTTAATCCGCAGGAAAGAAGATGGGAGCCTAGGCCACAGCGTTTAACGGAAGCCTACCCATACTGACCTTTACCTCAACGGACGGAGCCACCATCATCCATCACAAAAAGGCGCAGTTTTATCTACGCTTATACATAGAGCCAAAACAATATCTGATAAAGGAAGCATTTTAGCTGAACTGCAGCACCTAGAAAGGACATTTCTCCAGAATGGCTATGGGAGACAACAATTTTTTAAAGCCTTAAGAAGATTCGGTGAAACCCAGGAGAGTGGCGCAGGAGAGCTACCTAAAAAACCTGTGGCCATAGCTTTGATCCCTTATGTCTCCACTATATCGGGAAAGATCCACCGCATTCTGCACCGTTTTAACATCAAAACGATCCATCTGCCACCATCTAAATTAAGGGACCAGTTGGTTAAGGCAAAAGATCCCACCGGCTTGAAGACACCAGGAGTATATCAGATGCCGTGTGAATGTGGCAAAATATATGTGGGGGAGACTGGTCGAACAATTGAAACCAGGCTTAAAAAACATCGTAGGCACTTTAGATTGGCGCAACCAGAGAAGTCGGCAGTGGCGGAACACAGCATCAACGAACACCATGCCAATAAATGGACCGATGCAAAAATCCTTTGCCGCGCACACCGTTACTGGGACCGCATTATCAAAGAGGCCATCGAGATACGATTTCACCCGCATAATTTTAATAGAGACACCGGATTCCAACTGAGTAATACCTGGTGGCCAGTGATCAAATGTATTAAAAAGACGAGAAAACGATTCAACGGCCAGCGGAACTCGTCAGCCAATCATAGGGATCGCAACCTTCATTGTTGGGTCATCACCATCTTTTTTAATTTTAGTGTTATAGTGGTCACGGCGGAAATAACACGTGCCTTGAAAATGGAAAATGACGTCGGCGGATTATGAAAACATTACCCGGTGGGAAGCCCGAGAAAGATATTAAAATGCAATGAATGTTCACAAAAATTGAAGTGAAGGAAGTGGATGACGAGTTTCATATTCTCTCCAGGAATATCGAAGAAGATGGATCAAAGGTCTGGCCAGAAGAGACAACGCTTCAAGGGACGAATTGTGGTCACTCTTAAATGTGAACACGTGCGGGAAGAAGGTCTATAATTTAAAGCGTCAACGGGAGAGGGGAAGAGGTTCTCTCCTAAAACGCTCGTCGAGAGGCAAACTCTTAAAAAAATTCGAGTAATAGAATTTGGAACTCTGGAACAAAACAAATATATCTCTACAAATTACAAACTTACAAGCCATGTATTCAATGGTCAGCAAATCTGTGTTCAGACTTCAGAACTCCAAATCAATCACAAATTTAACAAAGTGCCAAATGTCAAGTATTCTCTGTCAAAAATCAGCAGCGCATTGTGCACTCCACACCGTCTCAGGGTATAAGGGAGTGAGCGGTAAGGTGTGCCGGCGCAGAGGGAAGATTTCGGCAAGGTTGAAAGCGGAATGGGGTAAGGCATGGAATATAAGTGATTGGTGGAGTATAAGGGATTGGAGGAAAATAGTGGGATGAGAACATATATGAGGTGGAGATTTTCAATTGGAGCTTAGGATACTACTTTTCGTCTCCAACCACGGAATACAAGATTTTGCCCGTGAGTCATGGTTAAAACACTCAGGTCCCCTAGAAGTTCTCTAGCGCAAAATGCTATTTAATGGAGGCGGAACAGGGTGACGGGAAGGGCGCGGCAGCAAGATGGCGGAGGAAAAGGTCGCTGGCGGAAGGTGTTGGCAGGATTCGCTGCATTTAGGAGTCGTAGGCATTCACTGGCGTCGTTCGCTCGACTGTAATCCTTTGGCTAAGTCCGGAGGGTAAACAGTCCGCAGAGGGGAAACTGTTCAAAGAGGGAATGCTAGGTAAAAAATAGGGGGGAGGCTCAAATAGGCCACAAATCCGAGATAACATTAGTTTGGAAATACTCTTTTATACTCCAATAATATATACTCAATTTGGATTCACAAAAGTAGTGATAGAGGTATGATTATTAAATGAAAATCTTGAACTTAGTAATTCCACAATGTTTTATTTAAGAAAACACGACCTGGTGGCAATGCTTAACGTCATCCTCAGGTGAAAACCCGTACATGCATATTTCTTACATATATTTCTCATACGATTTCAGGGGGTAGATCGGGAAGTTATGATGGGATGGCGAATAGATGAAGTCTCCAAGTTAGGGGAAGATAGAAGCGGTGTGCGTAATACCGCGTCTACAACGAACACTTAAGTATTACCTTTAAATGCAGCTTTCACACCGAGTAAACACTTCACTAAAATACACGTAGTAGACACCCTCATATGAATATCGGGTCCACCTCCGCTAAAAACTAGAAACCCAAGTCCATGAACGTGAACTCAGGGATGCCGATTTAAGAGGACTTGAATGATACCGATAATGTTCCGTGGATGCTTCAGAGAGGCGATCGAGTCCTCGCCGTCGAGGGGGCAAGGAGTAACAATAATCCTCATCACACGTGCATTTACATCATTTGTATGAGGATTAAAGTAATTCTGCATGGGCTGTCCTGTTTTTAAGTTTGTTATTTCGGTTATACGTATACAAAAACTCCTTACTTCTTGGGCAGGAAATTTTTAGGCAATGAAAATCTTTTTCCATAAACAAAAAGTAGCGCTCCGGTATATTTTATTGAAGTGTATGGACGCCCGCCTGCATTTAAGTACATCCCACTGGAGTACACCTGTGGATTAAATAGTCGAAGCATAAGGATAGGGATAAGAGGAGGACCCGAAGGAGGTGTAACGGGCCCCTCGACGCCCGCCTCCCCCGACTAGCTCCAGGCGGGGTCGACGACGTGACACTTCCAACTAATCGACTTTATGAATATGGGCGCCAGTACAGGTCAAGGGGGGTATAGGGAAGATCCGCCTGTACTCGGATAGGGGAAGAAGGGAGGAGGGAAAGGTAAATCCTAATCGTAATTCTCTCAGTGACTTACACTCATAAAAAGGGCCGCGATTCACATCTCATCATCGGGAACTACGATAAGGAAGGGTGAGGTAAGAGGAAGGATGGTAAGGGAGTAAAAGAAAAGGATATGTGGAAAAGGTTTAAAATTTTAATTTTCGAAGGGATGGAAAAGTTCATTCCGCATAAGGTAAGGAAAAATAACCCTGATCCCGTATACTATAATAAGAGGATTAAATCTCTAAGAAGGAACTTAAGAAAACTTCACAAAAATAAATGCAGATCGAAATTTAGCCTAAACTTATACCAAACTTGTCGTAAAGAATTGGTGAAGGAAAAACGAATGGCATACGGTAATTATATTGATAATACACTAAAATCCGATGTTAATGAATTCTACAAACATATTAGGTCCTGCAAGGACCGTCGTAGAGACATCATGGAGGTCAAGAAAAGAAACGGGATCTCAACCAATGATGAAAAGGAAATAGCAAAGGAGTTTCACTGTGGGTTCTCAAGTGTTTATCACAAAGAAACCAATACCCTTGATGTAGAAAACAAAAAAATCAATTTGTCCAATTCAGTAGATAACATAAATAACGAAAACGTACAATTGTTCAAAGTCAACGACAAAAGCATCGCCGATAAAATTAAGAAACTTGGTAATCGTAAATCTAAAGGCTCTGAAAGCATCACAGGTGAGTTACTAAAACTTATTTCAGATGGAGTTGTACCATATCTCAGAGGGAATTGTCTACATTCACTAAGTCCCCGAAGGTCAGACAGCCAATCAACTTTATTACGTCGAGGTTCTGACTTCCCTTCGTGAACGAGTGAGGAGACGAAGACCCAATTTGTGGAAGAGCAATTCCCGGATGCGTCACCATGAAAATGCGCTAGCCCATTGCGCCTGGCCTGTGAAGGCTTTTTTTTGCAAAATACGGAATCGCCGTGTTGAACAACACACCGTACTTGCCCGGCCTGTTCTCCTGTGACTTTATTTTATTTCCTAAGGTCAAATCGGAGCATAAGAGAACAAGATTTGACAGAGTGGAAGCTGTGAAAGCAAAAGCGACGGAGGTTCTCTACAAGCTGACAGAAGCGGACTTTCAGCACTGCTTTGAAAAATAGAAAATTCGTATGGAGAGTTGTAGGGATCCTCAAGGGGAGTATATTGAAGACGATAAACTTTCTAATGTCATTAGTGATCAATAAAATGCTTTATAGCACCAGTCCGGTTATTTAATTGCCACACCTTCTATATAGGTATCGGATAATTGTCCTGTCTCGCTAATTTATTCCCATTTTCCCGAGTATCTCCGTTAGTATATTCCAATTTACCCAGTCAAAAGCTTTTTCAAAACCAATGAAGCATGCGAAAACATCCTGGTTAAACTTTATGTTTCTTTTGATAAGTGTTCTCATCTCTGCAATCGCATCCCGAGTTGACCTACCACTCAGGAATCCAAACTGGTCATTGCCCATGTAGTAATTGGTCTTACTCTCCAGCGTTTTGTTGATTATTCGAAGCAAAACTTAGCTGCGTGTGAAATCAAACTTATTGTTTCATAGTCCTCGCGTTTTGATGATTTCTTTTTCTTCGGGATAGGAGTCAAGACTGTTGTCATGAAGTCTTCCGGCCATACTCCTTCCTCGTAGATCCCTCAAATAAGTTTGAAAAAATTGTGTCTGCCTTTATTTCCTAAATTCTTAAGCAACTCCGAATGCATGTGATCCACTTCTACCGCTTTCTAGTATTCATCCCTTTCAATGCTTTCTCTATTTCACTGTCGACTATCATTACCAAGGTTATCTTCATCTGATGTTCCCTCATCCTCTCTATCTAAATTAGTTCGTCTACTATCGCTGTCTTATAGCTCCTCCACATATTTTCGCCTCCTCTCTTGAATATCTTCTTGCTCGATTAATATTCAGCCTGATTTATCCTTAATCTTTGGCACCGTTTGCCCTCTCTCACCTCCCGATTGCAATATTACCTTAGCATATAACACATTCACATCCCCTTCCTTATTCAGTTTTTCCATTTCCTCGCATTGCCTCTTCCAGCAGTTTTCCTTCACTCAATCGGTAATTTGCCGGAGTTGATTAATTAGATCCAAGTTTTTCGCCTTACCTGATCAGTGTTGACGTTATTTCACTTTCTTCTCAATTCCATTTTCCTATTCATATCTTCCGTAACCCACTGCTTCTTTACTTTCTTGGATTCCACTGATCCTGTTGTTTTCTCCGCCGCTCTCACGATGCCTGTTCGCTCCCATTCTCCCATTGTTCTTCTATTGTTCCAATTTCCTATGCTTTCCTATGCTGCTCCCTTCCACTAGCTCTTGGCACTTCCTCCTCTTGTCCCCTATCTACGCTTCCAAGTTCCACCTCTTAATCATTCCACTTTTATTAATCTTTTTTCATATAGCAACACAATTCATCAAAACTAAATAATGATCCGAGTCTGCATCGGCCCCCGGATAGCTCCGAGAGTTCTTGACACTGTTTCTGAATCTTGTTATATCCATGATATAGTCAATTTGATAGTGATTTTTCTTAGTGTCACCCTGCATTTTCCATGTGTACGTCTGCCTGTGATGGTGTTTTAGCCAAGTGCTTGTTACTACTAGTTTATTTCTCCCACAAAATTCAACTGCCCTCTCACTGAGGTAATTTCTCGTTCCTAATCCATACCTGCCCACTTCATACTCATCTCTCCCTTCCCCCACTACCGCGTTCTATTCGCCCACAACTATTAGGGTTTTTCTTGCCCGGGACTTCTCTGATTATCTCCTTTATCAGCTTATACACCCCATCTACTTCTTCCTCCCCATGATTGCTGGTGGGCATGTTCACCTGGACCAGGACGAAATTTGTTGGGCGTGCTTTTATTTCTACCACTATTCTGTCACTCACCTGTTCAATATTTACGGCTCTCGTCCAGGATTGGATTAGATATTAGGGGATGCGACCGGCAGCTATGGCCATTTACGCCATAGGGGACAGGTAAGGGAGGAAGAGTGGATAGAATCCCAGCGTCAGAATTAGCCTACACTCAACGAAAGGCACCAAGGGGACCGCGGCTTAACGTCTCATCCGACAGACGGATTACTGCACTTAAGCGCCTTCCACAAGAAACTCAAGTAGGAATTGAGTTTCCTCTGAAAAGCGTCCTCCTCAGCAAGGACATGTCCTTCCATCCTACCTCGCAAAACCCCACGGCATCCATGTTCCTTCTATCCATTTCCTATTTGATATTTTCCAGCTTCCCAGCCCTCATCATTTTCCTTTCGTTCAAATTCCCTATAATTATCGGTACATTCTTTCCTCCTCTTCACTTTCTTCTTATCTTCCGAGGTCCTTGTACCCTCTGATGAATCTGTTGTGCAAGAATTTCATGAGAAGACGACCTCGAGGGCCTTGCCTCCCCCGCTGCCGGGCCCGACACCCGCCCCAGTGGGCAACGTCCCGTAGTTGCAAAGATTCATTTATCTTAAAGTAAAGTTCATATTTATGGGTAGTAAATAGTTGGGAAGAGACTCCCACCCCCGCTTACCAACAGTTTGTTTTCTGTGACTCTATCACGGGACTACCTTTCTTCTGGCTCCCACCCTTCGACCTATCTGGGTGGCCCTACCGGGAGCAATATTTATTTCTTCCGCCAGTTCAGCTCTTGGGGTCATTGAAACGCGCTAGCCCTTCCACCACGTCAAGTTTGTAGTCTGCGGGAAGAGACCGATAATATGACCATGAGATTAATCAAGCCTAACAGTTATAAAGGTGGTCATGATGAGGCGGAAGCAACTGAAGGTCAAAGAATACGCGGTATAAGTCAAGGAAGCAGTCTTTGAGTGGAGTGCAAAATTGCTGAATTTAATTGACTTCAGCCATGAAATACCAGGTGGATTAAGAATAGAAGCCTCGACTCCTTATTCAGTGAAGGAAAAGGAAAACTTGTATAATCCGTTATAAAAATTTGTAATAGCTTTGCCGGCAAAGGATTCGACTTACAGTCATTTTTAAGGTCGATGACAAGGGCTATGAAAGTCGATACCTGGTCGGCAAAGTTAATTTTAAAAATTGTGGTGGATTACATAATATGGATTACATTTTTTCCTTTTCTTTCACTGTATCATGGAAAAGTACCACCAAGTGACGCTCGAAAAAATTATGCCGGCTTCCTATGCTGGAAAAGGAGAAAGCTAACACATGGAAATCGCTAAATCAAATGGAAAGAGAGGAGGAGCACAGAAATGCACTGACTTAATTCACGAGGAGTTGATCACGCCAACGAAGAGCAGAGAATCACAACGACCAGAGGACGCAATTAATAAATTTCTGACGTAATATGGGGAAATTGAAACGGGGAAAAACAAAGTAGATCCTTGGGGAAATGGTAAACGGTAAATGGAGACGGATGTTGGGCAAAAATCCCTATCCTTGTGCATGATGAGTAGTGTTGGCTAAGGACAAACCACGGGAGGCAGAACACACGTCCTAAGTTTGAAATATTAAGAAAGATGGAAAATTTTATCTATTGGAGTGTTACATATGTGTTTTTCAGCAGTGCCACCTAATTGAATCGTCAACGTCGCTGTCATGCAATATTTTCGAGCATACAACTGCTATTAATATCAGGACCACCCTGATAATCGAAATCACGGAGTAGGAAGAGTTGATCTTCCGAGACGCAGCTTGGACTCTTCCGCCATGATATTCTATAATCAGGTGAAGCAAAAAAGGAATACGAAGCATTATTCCTTGATTTCAGTTAAGCTTTGAAAAGATTCCTCCATATAACATTCAAATTAAAACACTGTGGCGAAAACGAAAAATAGTGAAGAGGATACACGATTTTCTGACTGATCAAAAGTAAGTACTTAGTTAATGAAGGTGTTCCAACCTGGTTAGTGACAATTCCAACCTGGGTTTTCCATTTCAACCTTATGGTAATCAAGTTGTTAGTGACATCCGACGTCCCACAAGTAAGCGTATTCGGTCCCCATTTATTCCTCCGTCACAAAAATGACATTAACTCAAGAAATTTTGGACTGCATGCAGACTATGACGTCATCAACCGAGAACATGTCACAAAGGCTGATTAAGAAGCTAGCTCATCGGACCTCAAGCATGTTTACTCGAGGTGTCTCGAGTGAAGGATCGGATCCAACCTCAACGAGTTGCAGTGATGTACACTTCCTATGAAGGAAATAACACCAACACCATATCTATGAAGTGAAGGAGGTAAATATAAGGAGTTTGATGAAGTCGTATACTCGGGAATCAATACAACTTTGACATAGAATGGGGGAAACACGTAAGAAGCATTTGTGGCGCTAAATCAAAGTAAACAGGATTAATCAATAGCTATAAGCGAATAGAAGGAAGGTTCTCCGATGAAAACATAAGAGCTTATGCTTCATATATAACATAACATATGCGTCATTGCTCGGGTTAGCCCACATCTCGATAAGCCGCGATCATTTTCGACCCCTTCACTGAAAGTTTAGCTTCGCCTACCATGACAGGCTATAAGAGTGGACAAAACCTTAGCAGACTATTGGTGAAAGATTATGGTATATCATGTGTGATTGCTATATTATATGGATGAGCAAAATGTAGCAGTTTAAAACGTTGGATGACCATTATGAGACGGCATTTCATAGCACTGCACAAGTTTTTAAAGAATTTATATCAGCACAGCAAGACCACAAACGACAAAATCCATCTAAGAAGCTCACTTAATAAGCCAAGAGTTGTCACGATACAACGCAGGTTAACCCCTTTCAGGGTGGACAGGTAGAGAAGGGGTCAATTGGATTTTCCTTCTGTAACCTCTGAAACCTGACTCTAGGTTTAAGGGTATGAATGGTTTAAATATTACAGTTCTGCGGCATTTTAGCATTCTCACCATCATTGGAGGTCTTCGAATCATTAAAAAGCCTAAAAATTTGAAATCGTGAAAAACCGTCATATTCCGAGAGAGAAAGTGTGAGTGTAAATGATGCAATTTAAAAGAAACACCCATAACCTTCGCCTCTGGATTTAGCATTAAAAGTGAAGTTGATCCCGCCGTTATGTTTGAGAGCGCTTAAAGGGTAAGAGCGATCCCTGAATTCCCATGAATTCGTTTCATCTCCGCGCGAACTTTACTGAGAGTCATAAACGATAGCCTGAGCCAATGCTTCCTCGTACTCGTCCCTGAAAATAGATTGCGTCGTGGGCGTGACATCACTTCTCCTTTGGAAATGAAAGTGCTCCGCACGATAAGCCTCGAAGTGTCCTCACGCCAACAACTTAACCTTTAAGACCTCAGCAGAAAAACTTCACATCAGGATAAATATGTTTCGTGACGCTTTAAACATTGCAGGGAGAAATGCAGCAAATTCATAGAAGAAGGAACTTATTATTTAAACGAAGAACTATTTTTGATTCACAATATATTCGTAAGGGGATAGATGCGTCTCAGATAGCCTCTCTATATTTAATGCCAACCTCACCTTCACGTGGTGCAACCCGTTTAAACTAACGAGGGAATGGCAACCTAGGGACTCGAGGAATAAGGAGTCACCCTCCACCAAGTGCCAACGGTTCATTGAAGCGGATGAGCGGGTGGAGGTCAGAGCATTCTCATGTCCTAGGGGGAGAAATCTCCCCTAAAGGCGGATGAACCGTTCAGTGGCCAACGGCATGGGGATGCGGCAGGCAATGGAAAATCACCGCATTAAAGATCCCTGGGGATATCCAAGACAAAAGTAGCTTGAGAGAAGCGAAGAAAGATGAAACATGGATTCTTTGAATAGAAAATTGTTCGGAATAGTCCCTCAATCGGATCTCTGGGAGGAACAATGTAGTACTTACAAAGCTTCCGTGCAATGATGTTGGGAGGAGAAAGAAGAATAGGATGAGGATAGGTATGTTAGAACCCTTCCACATGGAATGTAAGAACCCTTTCAAAACATGAAAAGTTAGAAAACTTGAAAAAAGAGATGCAGAAAAACAATATGGACGTTATTGGAGTAGTGAAGTAAGATGGGAAGGATACGGGCAAGAAGAATGTAGAGATGACACATTTTACTACAGCGGAAATAAAAGTGGAAGAAACGGAGTGGGATTCATGGTAAATAAAAAGACGAAGGCTTGTGTTAGTAAAGTATTTTATGAAAGTGATAGAGTAATAGGCAATAAGATAGATTCAGTCACCAAAAAACTACTAGTTATCCAAGAGTACATGCCAACCAGTGATAGTAGAGATGAAGAAGTGGTGGAAGTGTGCGACAAAATAGAAAGTTTATTAAAGAACGAAGGATAGGGATGTTGCAATATTGTGATGGGTGACTGGAATGCGAGTGTAGGAGAAGGAGTTGTTGACGGTATAGTTGGACAATATGGGCTTGGGAAAATTAATGTAATAGTTGAGCGATTAATAGACGTTTGTATAGAAAATAAACTTATAGTCACCAACACTATGTTTAAAACCCAAAGTGAAGGCTGTACACATGTCAAGTCCCAGGTGACTTATACAGAAAGCAGATAGATTTCAATATAGTAGAGAAACAGTACAGTAATGGAGTTAAACGTGCTTGCGGGCTTCCGGGTGCTGATATCTATAATGATCATGTGTTACTATTTGTGGAAGTTGAGATAAGCTTGAAAAGAATAAAGAGAGCAAATATAGTAAAGAAGTGAAACTTAGAAAAGTTAAAGGAAGTAGACAAAGAAGAGATTGGAAACAAGATGGGTAATGAAAGGAAGGATATGTTTGTTATCGCCACAACATAAAATGTAGAGGATCACTGGGAAAGAATGAAAAGGATCATGGAAAAAATAGGAAAATAAAACGCTGGATATCACAAAAGAAAACGGACAAAGAAACCGTGGGTAACATCAGAAATTATTGAAAAAATGGAAGAAAGAAAGAAATATGAAAACAGCAAAATTGAGGGAGGGAAGAAGATGTACAGGAAACTAAACAGTGAACTAAGAATAGAAACGGATAAGGCCAGGAAAGAGTGGTTAGAAAGGAAATGTAAAGAAATAGAGGAATTATAACACATGGGAAGACATGATTTTGTAAATAATAAAGAGAGAATATAACATGGGATGGTAAGAAAGCATCTGGATATAGTTCAACAGATATAGAGGTAGAAAATAAAGAAAGAAGAATCTTAAAAGATGAGAATAAAGTGCAGGAGAGATGAAAGAAGTATATGGAAGAGTTGTACGAGACGGATGCAAAACCAAGATATTTAAAAATTGAGGAAGAACATGAGGATAATATTGGGGATAAAATTGAGGAAGAACATGAGGATAATATTGGGGAAAACATTAGAAAGTGAAGTTAGAGCGGCACTGAGGGAGATGAAAAACGGTAAAGTAAAGTAAATTATCTGTCGAACTTATAAAATGCTTACATGAGGAGGGGTTAGGCGAACTAACATCGTTATGCAATAAAATATACGGTAGCGGAGAGTGGCCGTCAGATTTTCGGAAAATGAAAATGGTCCCTATACCCAAGAAGATGGAAGCACGGAAATATGAAGAGCACCGCACGATTAGCCTGATTGCACACGCAGAAAAAACCTTGCTACAAATTTTGAAAAAAAGGTTGAATATAACCATGTAGGAGAATACAGCGGAAGAACAGTTCGGGTTCAGAAAAGGAATGGGAACCAGAGATGCAATAGGAGTTGAGCGTACCATTGGAGAGAGATATGTATTTGGAAAAAGGAAAAGGATTATGTGTGTTTTGTCGATCTGAAAAAGGCGTTTGATTGTGTGAATTGGGAGAAACTTATAAAGATTTTCAGGAGAAAGGTGTAAACTGGAGAGAACGTACAATGATTGGAAACTTGTTTATGAAGCAGAAAGTGAGTATGAGAGTTGGAGACAAAATAAGAACAGAATGGTTTGATATTGGAATGGGAGTGAGGCAGGGATATTGTCTCTCTCCCACCCTTTTTAATATATGCGTCGAAGATATGGCACATATATGTTGGATGAATGATAAAATGGGGTTGCAATCAGAGGAAGGAAGACAGTGTGCATCAGGTTTGCGGACGACATGATATTTGCGGAAAGTGAAGAAGAGCTGAAGATCATGTTAGAACACTTCAATGACATGAAAGAAGAATATGGACTAACGGTGAATAAAAACAAGACCAAAGTGTTGAAAGAAGGTGCAGAAGAAGAGATAAGAGTTACCTTGGGAGGGGAAACACTGGGACAAGTGACAAGATAAAATTATCTAAGGACGTAAATTACACAAGACTGGAAATGTGACGAGGAGATTAAAGGTAGAATTGCAATGGCCAGAGACGCTTTTATCAAAAAGAAAAAGTTGTTGTGTAGCAAAATGGATATTGGGCTTAGGAAAAGGTTGGCAAAGTGTTACGTTTGGAGCGTCTTACTGTATGGCTGTGAGACATGGATGGCTTCGAAAAAGGATATAAAACGGATTGAGGTATTGGAAATGTGGATATGGAGAAGAATGTTGAATATTAGTTGGGCAGACCGAGTGAGAAATGAAGAGGTATTGACCATAGTCGTGGAAGATAGAGGACTGATAAGGACAATTAAAACAAGGAAGCAAAACTGGCTGGGACATATATTAAGAAGAGATTGTTGAATGATGGAGGTATTAGGGGATGGTGGAAGAAGAAAGAAAATGATGGATGATTTAGAAGAGGAGACCGGCTACGCGGGGATGAGGAGGAAGGCACAAGACAGACTTATCTGGAGGAGAGGCTACCGAGGACCTGCTAAACAGCAGACTACCTATGATGATGATATTCGTATATGAAGGCTCCATGGACTATTTTGAGGCTGGGACCTTTCGGTTAATCTCTTTCGACTGTCACGAACGTTACTTAAAACGCCACTTGAGTGTTAAACATGGAATATCCCACCGCCGCCCCTCCAGCAGTGCACTCTTTTATGTTTCTATCGGTGAGCCAACTTTCCCACTCTTACGACGACCATTGGGATCATTCGAAGCAGATTGAAAAGTCGCAGCGTTTTCTGGGATAAGAAAATATTTTGTATATCCGCAGGCGGAATTCATTCATTGAAATTAAGTCACTGAAAGAGATACCTGCCGACAAATGACCTGAATTAGGACTTCTGTACTTTTATTTAAGTATTCTGCCGGTAAAGGTAGTTTTTGTTGAATGTCAGAGAGTCTCCTCCCGGTTCTGCACACTTTCATGGGCCTATCTCGCAGACGTAGACGATTATGCGTATCTTGACCGAATGTTTGCCAATGATTGAAGGATTTAAAAAAAAAGTATTCTACTGGTTAAGGTAGAATTTCTTGACTATCAGAGAATCTCCTCCCATTTTTTACTTTTTCATGGGTGTATCTCGCTCCAGTATATCCTTTTTCGCCTCACCATACGATCTACCCGTCTTAGTCCTGTCCATAAAACCTATTCTCTTTCATCTCCTTCTCCGCTTACCCAAAATCATTCTCTCTATCGCATTCTTGAGCAATTCCTCGCTCCTTATTACACCCTCCAGCCACATTCTCTGCCGATCTCGAATTTCTTTAAGAGGTGTCCTTTCCTCGCCCACCATCTCAAGCACTTCCTAGTCAGTATTCCTTTCCACCCACCTCACCTTCTCCATCCTTCTCCATACCCACATCTCAAATTCCTGCAGCCATTTCCTTGGAAATTATTTTCCCAAATGCATTTTGATAACAGGAAAATACGGGAACTATATCACCGAGTGATAAAAATGGCCAATTGATAGTTTTTTTTTAATTTGTGGGCTTGCTTAAGAGTTTAATAATCTTACTAAAATAGAAACTTTTAAAAATTACAAATCATTCCTAAACAGTTGACATTTACCAAAAAATGTCGTTATATTCCCTTGTGTTTCTAAAGAAGTTCATCTTTTGCTACCCTCGGATAATCTTATACGGCGGGGGAGTGTTATACAGTGAAGCGCAAGCCCTCCCGAAATTCATGGATGTCACAACATGCTTTGGACAATACACGACTGATTTTGCAACATCGCTTGTTGTTCTGGAGTGGTTTTGAGGCATTTCTCATTTTCAAATGGCTGTCTGCTTTGTTGAAATAATCTTTGGCTGCTCGAAGGTACTTAACGGACCACAGCTCATGAGAAGTGGTAATTTTTTGAGCAGAGTTTGCCCTAATTCTTACCTCCAATTTACTTTACTTGAAAATTTAAGAAATATTATGGCTTGGTCACTGCCGCAAGACTAAAAAGAAAGTATGAATTTAACACAATGGATTCAAAAGTAATTGGCATAAGATTTTCCAATCAGATCGAACAACCCTTAGTGTTAGGAATCAGATCAGCTCTTTATACGAAACGACAAGATTCTCATCTGATGGCTCTCAAATTCGTTGGCCGAATTGAAAATACTCTCGCACTTTAGTTATTGAGTAACCACAATAAAACGGAGGGCATTCATCTAAAAAAGAAGGGCCTTCACGCAATTTATGATCACTCATGTATCCGAGATTTGAATGTCGCCGGTTCATTCCATCCTTCCACGCCTCCGACCAACTGGTCGCTCCGTCTCCCTTCCCAGAGGCCAACATGAGTGCACTTCGCTACCCCTTTGCCCCGAACGCACCTCACCCACAGCTCATTTCCGAGGCTATTAAGGACACGGGCGGGCCAACTGCTTTTGAGACATCTGGCAAACATGCCCATAACCACGGAGAGCGGTGACTTGACGCACTCTCCGCGGCCATAATCCAAAGGGACCGTTCGAGCACTTGACTTCGCCGAGCGAGACTCTGTTTTACGGTCGCGTTCGGCTAATTTGACGGAGCTCTCTGATCCAGGGGTCCTCCTCCGTGGAGAAGGGGGGGAAACTCACTCCCTCGCTTCACGCACTCCTCTCCTGCAAAATAATTTCCACGAGGGGTCCGAGGTTGGGACGGGAGGGGGCGCGAGGGGAAAGGGGCCCACAGCTGCCAGTAATTGCCGGGCGCTGGAAAAGTGTTTGGGGGTGGGAGACGGTTTTCTGTCGGGGGGGAGGGGAGAGGGACCGAGGTGTCATTGTCGTCTTGAGGGGAGTGGGGCGGGGCGGGACAGAGGGGTGGGGGATGGGGCAGGATGGGAGAAGCCGATGAATAGATGCATTAGGTCCCCTAGCCGAGGCTCTCCGGGGCTGCCCCTTCCCTCTGGGCCGCCAGCGGCCGACAATGGCGTCGGCCGCCAACAATGGGGACGAGGAGGGTCGGTTCAGAGAGGCTACGAGAGCGCCCAAAGGGGGAGCTGGGGGCGAGGCTGCCTGCTATTCGCCCCCTGAACGAGTGCCTTGCTCGCGCCCCCAGGTTAGAAGCGTGAGGTTCATGCACGCACTCGTTTCAACGACGGAGGACGCGAAGACAGTAAAGCAACCGCAAAAATTCCTCGCAGCTTGTACTGTTTCATCGTTGTTGATGCACGGAGGCGAAGTTTGCAGTGGCCCGACGTTGAAAAGGGGAAGCTGCCGCTGTCGGTGGTAAAACATTGCGGCGTATAAAACAAAACGAACTCAGAAATCAAGCTCAATCTAGCGAATCTATCCAACAGGGAAGAAAAATATCAATTACTGTTAATTTCAAAAAACATTTATTCAAAGTTGCAAGTTTGGATATCTAGCGTCAGCATAAAGTTTCTAAACCTGGGTGAATTCAATTAATTACATCATAATTGTAATTTATTTAATGATTATTACAGTAATTTCTGATTACATAAAATAATCGCTACATGTATTCACCCATAACTTCTACAACTGCACTTCCACTGCTGAGATCCAAGACAATTCGATTGGACGACCAATATCTTAAACGCTTTCCGCAGCGCTAATAGTGCGTACTTACAAAACGGTCAAACAAAGTGATGCCTGAAAAGAAGCAAACTAAATCTTTGCCGTCAAGTTTCCGACGTGGTAGTTTTACGTTTAATTCAAGCCGCTTCAACTTTGAGTGACTTGTCCCCTTTCGAGCAAACTCTGTTTCTGCAAATAGGCCACGGGCGATTTATCGCGAGTCGATTTGTAGCAGCGGAGACGCGACATCGCATTTCCAAGCGAGATGAACTTCCACCGTTCACGATGACCCCTCTAATTACGGCCCGGGATGTTTGGGATAAATCTCAGAGCGGCGATTGCTTTCATTGGCCGGCCTTTTGGAGCGCATGGAGCCGCGGGTGTGGGGGACGGATTGCAGAGGGGGTGGGGGCGGGGGCATCCGTCGTTATTCGAGCCGCGGGGGCCGCCGAACGAGAGAGGCATTTCCTTCGCAATCGATACACAGGAATCCGCGAGTGGGGGGCGGCGAAAAGACGACGACTCGGGATGACCCGCGGGAGCGATAGCGGAGAAGACGGCCCGCGGGCCGCGCCCCGTGGGCCGTCGCTCGCGCGTCGGTGCGTCCTCGGCTCCCCCCTCCCCTTCGCCTCCGCCCTCGCTGCACCCCCGCCACCCCTGCCATAAGCCCCCCAGGGGACCCTCTTTTCAACCGCTGGGCCGTGGGCGGGGGCAAGAGGGGGTCCGTGGCACCCGGCGGCCGCAACACGCGGCCGCCGCGGCTGTGGTCCGGTGGCCGGAACACGAAACCAACGCCACGGATTGGAGGAGGAAGGAGAGCGGGGTGTGAGGGGCAGTGGGGGGGGGAGGTTGGAGGGAAGAGGGGAGGTGGCAGGGGTGGCGGAGGTAAAGGAGGGGGAAAGAGAGCATCGGGGGGGGGGAGTGTGGCAGGGGAGGGGGGTGAGAGAGGCAGAGCAGCAGAAGGGGTCGGGCGGCGCACGCGAGTGTCACGCAGCAGGCATCGGCGGCGGTGGGGACGAGCGACGCCACCGGTGGGACTTGTCTCGCGCGCTCCGTCATTACCGCGGCTGCCCAACTCGCCTCATCATTAGTCAGCAGTCGGACGCGGTGGTGGCTTGGCTTTGGCTCGCTGATCGACTCGGCCGCGCTCGGCACCCCTTCGGCCTGCGTCGTGTCGTGGAGGGGAGCGCGGCGGCGCGGCACACACCCCCATCCGAAGGCGCCACGACACCACCACCGCTCCTCGGCGCCCGCCTCGCCGTCACGCGAGAGACCTGTCCGCCCGAGGCGCCGCCGGCCGCCGCCTCGCGCCCCGCGGCCGCGCATCCTCGATGCATCTACCCGCCGAGCTGACGGAGGCGCGCGGGGCGAGCAACACGAAGCCGCTGTCGCCGGTGAGCATGGCTGCGGCCGCCGCAGCCGCCGACTGGGACGCCGTGGGCGCGGGTGGTGGTGACGGAGGAGGCGGTGCGGCGGCCGCCGTGTCGCCCGGCAGCGGGGACGCCTCGCCGCCCGCTTCGAGCCCGGGGGCCGCGCCGGCGGTGCCCGGCGTCGGTGTGGCCGGCGTGCCCGGACTGCGGGAGGCGCTCGCCGAGCACCACGGCGAACTCGTGCAGACGGGCAGCCCTGGGTTCCTGTGCTCCGCCCTGCCCTCCCATTGGCGCTCCAATAAATCCCTCCCCGTGGCCTTCAAGGTGGTCGCTCTGGATGATGTGATGGACGGCACGCTGGTTACTGTCCGTGCCGGCAATGACGAGAACTATTGTGCGGAGTTGCGTAATTGCACGGCCGTCATGAAGAACCAAGTGGCCAAGTTCAACGACCTCCGGTTCGTGGGACGAAGTGGCAGAGGTGAGTGGATTTTCTCTCGCCTCGAAACTTGTAATCACTCTGGAAAACCTTCTGGTGTTCACTGAGGACCCTTCGTGGCATGTTGCAGCTTGTGGCACAATTTACTAATCAGAGCCTGTTATATATCATGCAATCACGTGCTTCTTATGTTGCGACCGCTGTTGTTTGGTCGACCGTAGGGTAAACCCTTTTGAACGGTACACCATTCAAAACGGTGCATCCTGTGCTCAAGGTGATCCGCCAGAGCACGGCATGCATCGGTGGTCGCTCTCATGTTGTCCGTCGTAAATACTAAAGTGTACGATGTGCAAATGCATAAGGAGCGACTGTTTTACAATGCCGTCCAATTTCTATTCCGTGCCACAACTGATTGGTGGTGATCTTATCAGCGCAATGGACTTTCTGGAACTGATAGAGGCGTTTAATATACGTTGAGGCATCGCTGTTAATCGTGTCAAGTGACTTGGGAAGTAGTTTCTTAAGTGTCTCTGGATTTGGTGAAATTGGAAAATGTATATGCCCGTATCTTTGCATCATAAAATTCGAATGCACGTCAATAGCTCCGCCAGCCATGAGAATACCTATGCTCTTTTCTCATTCTTAGTTCAAATCGATTCTGGTATATCCTAAGGCCAATTATTCAAGTATGTTTTTACATGATGTCCACAATTGAGTTTTAAAGTGGAATGAGGATTGTAAAGACTGGGCTGTTTTGTTGGTGAAGATAAAGCCAAATGTATTTTTCATAATTTGCGGCCGTTCATACTCTGAAGCAAAGATTTTCGCCGATTAATGTGAAGGCCTTATCTTTCTTTGGTTTATTCTCCTGTTGAAATGTCTTCAAAAGCTGCGGAACAATCGAGGTTGATTATCAAAATGATCTGCTCGTGGCTGCGACTCAATAAGAGCGCTGAGAAAATTTAATTACATGCCTCCGGGAAATATTTACGATAATTACCATGGAAAAATTCGTTAATGATAGCAAGAATGTGCCAATATCAATCCTAGAAATGCTACAATGACCAGAGAAGCAATTTTGATAAATTTAATTAATCTGAAAAACTGAAAGGCATAAAACCAACGATTATACTACATTCTTAATTTTCACCTTGTATCCCGTAGCATTAATATAACTGAAAATGGATGAGAGAGGCTGGTATTTCATTCATATTTTTCAGTTAAAAATGGACGTAGGTATAGTTTTTATTTCTTTTATTCCCTGGTAACCCAACGCAATTCTTAGAATGATTCTTTGATTGAAAGAGTAGTTCACCCAAGAATATCGTGAATGAAGTATATTCGTAGATATGAAAAAGTTACCCTGGTGCAAGAGTAATACTACCCCTCCAGGAATTATAGCTACAATATTAATGAATAATTTTGGACTACACGGAATGTCGAAAATGACGCGGTGGTCTTGGTGAAACTTACGGCAGAAATAAAAGTACCATCTCTTGAACCGTTTTCTTAGGCGATTATGGAAACTGCTTGTATAAAATAGCTTGAAAAATAAGTTTGTAAATTAGTAATCCGAGGAAAACAAATTCGGCAAACAAAGATTTTTTGTTTGCCGAAACACACCCTCATAGACACCTTAAGATTATCTACTCTTCCAAAATATATTTTAAGCCTCGGAGAGCGAGAAGCCAATTCAAATGATCTCGCAATTAGCGGCACCGAAAATATTTTTTAAATAATAATACTGAATCATTTGCCGTGCATTCTATAGCTTTGATAACTAGTAAACATCACGAATCAAATAATATTTTAAATCAAATTCAGTTATAATAAAAAAGTAATTAATATGCTCTCAAATACCTTGAAGTAAAGTATAAGTAAAAATGACACTATGCGTTTTGTTTTGCTCCCTTTTTAAAGTAATACTTTCTTAGTAGCGCGTGCAAATTGAAGGATTAATATTGACAGTTAGTAGTGAAATTACGTTCTCCAAAAATCACTCACATCAATGAATAACATTCAGATAATTTAAAAAATCTTTATGTGAACATTACTCCACAGTTATGTTTCGACTTAAAGCCAGAAATACTTTATCACATGAAGGTCAATTTATTTTCAGAATATTATCTGCTTATAGTAATTGAGCATCAGTTAAACTATGAAATGTTTTCGTTAAACATAATCCACAAAGTTGGAGTGTAATAATACGAGTGTGAACCTTAGGACTGCCATAATTCATATTCATGAGTGATAGAAAGCATTACAACAGTGAATAAACGCTGTAAATCTCCATTTTGTAAAAATCCACCAATTTCTGTAAACCCCAGTCTTATTGTCTATCAATTAAGACTGCACATTAGTTAATTAAAATTTCAAAGTCTTTTTTCACCGACACATTATGAAATAATTTCACAAAGCAGGGGCTTGATGGTGATTAAAAAGTACCTACTTCAGGACATTTGTACACCAGAGAGATGAATGAGACGATGACAATACCTGCAAGGGTGAGAAAATCACAAAACTATTCTTTTTCTTTACGAACATTTCCTCTCTCTAAATGTTATATTCTCGTTAACTTTAAACTGTAAAAAATGAAGTAGAGCGCCTGAATGTAAAGTATTAATGGATGGTAGGGAAGAAAGTAAAGCCAAGAACTATTACTCGTGCTCCCTATTAAAAGAGTTGAGGAGGAATCGAGGAAACAACTTTCACAACTACTTCTTCAATTTTTTTAACATCTAGTTTCACAAGCCCATGCACACACAATCAAGCAAATAATTTGATTTCATAAATAAATGCTGCTTAGCACTGTTATTTCTCCTGCTTTGTGGACTTATTAATACAGCATATCTAACACATCACATATAATAGCCAGTATTCCCCCGAGTATCGAAAGTGACAGTCACAAACTTTGAAAGACAGATAAAGTTGACTACCCAGATTACGACTCGATACGATGACGTTATACCACCAATGAGCGGCAAACATTCGAGATTCGATAAGTCGAATTACCACAGGAGCTGTAAAATGCTTCGGAGGGATCGGAATTCCAGTCAGGAGAGGCATATTTATATTTGGTGAATTAGGCACAGATCATGAAATACCGAGGGTATAATACATGTATAAATATGATGGGCATTAAAATAACGAGTCACGAAAAAGTAAAATGGTTAGAGAAGGTAGAGTAGGATGGAGAGTTGTAGAAAACCAGTTTTAGGATTCACGACTGCAAATGATGACACAAAGCATAGTCTAAGCATGCAAACTGAGCTCGCCCAATCAGTTTAGAAAATACCCACGTCTTCTTTTAAGGTCGACTAAGCCTGAGTTAGAGAATTATAACCGTAGCTAGTCAACGCAGCGCGAAAAAATATTGCAGCATCTAGTACATTAATCATTTCCAACTACTATCTACATCTACGATATACCGTGCAGGCCACCTCTAGGATGTGTGGCACGGGGTGATTCCATGCCAAGCATGCAGTACTCATCCCAGCTGAAATGAGAACCACCCACCCAGGTGCAGGTCAAAAACAGTGAGGATGACAGTACGCGGTCAGACCAGAAACTAGGAGAGTTCTACATAAACAAATATGCTACCATGAAGTACACTATTTACAACTACTGGTTAGTATTATTAATGCGATTAATGAATAGTAATACAAGGTACTAAATCAAGCAGGAGCTATATCTTGCCGGATATTTCATGCTGGGTTAGTAGCTAATAATGATGTTCATACATATGGCATAAGTGCAAAACCTAAATTCCACAGTGAGGGTCAAAGTTTCCCAGAAGTGATCTATCGCAACTATATTGGTCCTTCATTGTGCGTGGAACAATTGACATTTTAATGCATATAGGTTCTACTATCCATTTCCTTGATTTTATGGCTGTAATCATTTCCACGCTAACTTTGGCTATAGCAGAAAATGTTGAACATCAGGCGAAAAATAGTCAACATCAAACTTTCGTAAAAGATTAAATATATACTTTTCCCTTCGATCAGACTGAGGTTTCCAGCCTAAACCCCTCAACAATTCAGTAACACCACTATGCTTATCGTAACATTTTTTTACAAATCTTGCTACTCTCCTCTGTATTCGATCTATAATTGAAACTAGACCTACTTCATAAGGGTCCCATATGCTAGCGATGTGCTCCAAGTGAATGCCCTCATGTCCCAATCAAAGAATTTAAAATAATTTTGCCATAAAATTAACGTTAGTTGTACACATAGTTTTCAAGGAATCCTCTAAACTAAATTTTGTATTATAGGGATGTAAACATTTTCCATTTTTTTCGATCATATTAACCCGTAAGACAACCAATTAAGCACCCTTCTTTGGGCGATCGATAAACGTCCGAAGGGTGACACTCTCAAAGGACAGTTAACAATCAACCTCAATACTTCAGACAAAACAAAACGACATTAATACTTGAAAATACAAGCTGGAGTAAGTGAAGAAATGGGATACATCAAATTTTAATGAAACGGACGAGATACCTTTGTTAACTAAAGTTTTGCAAGCCAACGAAATATAAAGTAGTAACCTGGAGAGGCAAGATTTCATATTAGATTAAAACGACTATCGTTAGCACTGCGACTTCAAAAAAATCGCCTAAATGAGAATTTTCAGGTTTCCTAATTTAAAATTTGGTGAAATTAAATGGAAAATGAAATCAGTAGGACCCCAAAACGTTAAAATTAATGTAAATAACATTCAAATTGACTAGTTTATGACGCAAGTATGTGGTAATTTTATTTCTATATAGGTGATACGATTTCCACTTTGAAAGAACAATGTTTAACATTTAGGAATAGAGAGCCATTAATGTCAATGGTTTTCAAAATTAAGGGAGAAAGTTTGTCAAGACCTAATCATCGGAATGTATAAATTTTTCATCAAAACAAAATTGACACGACAAATACTAGTTAATTGATTATTTGCTTCTGGTGACTTCTGAAATTCCATAAGCAACATGTTCAGTCATGAGGTGATCCAATATCTGCCCTATATCATTTCTATTTGGTGCTTACGGTGAGGCCACTCTCCTCCTTAGTTTATTTTTCTCTCTCTGCTGTGATTTCGGTTTTTGGCGAAATACTTTTCAAAAGTGAGCGGTCAATAATTCAGTAAACTAATGGAAACTAACATTATTTCCGCTTCTCTTCACATTCAGTGACCGTATCTGCCATTTTTCGAGAGCTTATAATTTCTTCGGGGGCATGGCTAAAGGAAGTTAGCTTTAGAAGGGTTTACATGCTCTCTATGGGTGTATTGTTTTTTGGATGAAATGTGAAAGATTCATACGATTTAGAAAGTTTAATATTGGCATCAGCAGGACTTTATCATTTAACCTAATTCCGCCCTCACCCAAGCGTTACATTATCTTTAGGTTGTGAACATTTTTTCTGCTCCACATTTCCCACCTAGTTCCTGATATTCTAGGAACGGAAGCTTTCAAATAAACAGTATTCTAATTATGTGGAGCTGTCAAATATACGGTGACCATTTTTCCACGTTATTCATTTACATTTTATTTGAATAAATGAGCTACTATGACTACCCTAAAATGGGATCAAGACTCTCACCCATGGCTATTATGGCGGAGTGCAGTGAGGCAACTGATACATCACTCTCATAAAATTAGTTTTCATTAAGTTAGTTCTGGTGCTCATTTCAACGGGATACTATTTGGAGTACCTGGTACTCTCCCACTCCATGCTGAAACTGGATTCTTCACGGGCTATCATTTGATTTTAATATAGCAGGAAGAGGCACACCATAAATTAAATACACACGGTGTTAAATACCAAGAATCACAAGTCGCTGAAACTATTCTTGCTCCAGTCTCATGATATAACAAAGGGAAACAGGGACCTCGTCTCATCGAAAGCTCTTTTCGTGGTTTAAGATGCTGGGAACATGTCGCTATGTCCATAGTGCTTCTAGGATAACTTCTGCGAAGGCCAATATCTGTCAGCTGGCTTTTCACCGCGATTAAATACCTGTACAATAAATGTAAAATACAGATTCAGGTGTGATGCGGTGAAACCGTTTCATAATTATAGAAGCAAAATACTCGCAGGTTTTCACTAAGAAACTCCTAAAATCAATTTCATTGAGGAAGAAGTGCGAGTGTCTTGCCTCTGTCGTTGTGGGTAGGTAAATATATACGTGATCTAAATATAGGTCTTAGGCATGAAATCTCTGCCTGCTACCGACTAAGAGCTTTCATCACCAGTAGGAAAAACCATACAAACCATTTACAATTTTTCAACACCAATCATTACATTATTTTCTGATTCCTGTGAGAAAACAAGTTTCTTATGAGCAACAAAATCCTCGAAACATTTATTAAGTAAGTTCTTATTCTCAATTCGTCTTTTTGGAAATTTTCTAATCATTGGCTATCGTATTTACTTAGCTAGCTCCTTCAAGCAACTCACGACCACATTCTCGAAGTTCACAAGGCGTTTTTGCGCCATCTGCGTTATGTGGACACCCTTGGCTAGTCCTAAATAAATTCTCAGAGACATGTACCCAGTCGGAAATCCTTGGGATGCTACATATTGTGAAAATGAACACGAGCGGAGTCATGCACAGGTAAAATACTCTGATGGGATGGAATTGATCGATGACATATTTCCTATCGTCTCTGCGCCTAGCACAGTCCCCGCAAAGCTATCGCAAGATGGAAAACATTTCCGTAAGCAAGATAATTCGCGGGATCCCCGAGAGAGAGCGCCACTAGTGTAGCCAGGTATCAAAGTAGATATCCAGCGGGATCATTTTGTTCGTCGGGACCGTTCGGGGCTCGCTTCTCAAACATCGTGCAATCACCGCTCTTCGCGGCGAACATAACTACGACGGCGATTACACCTTAGTACACATGCGCAGCACTTTCGGCGTCTTACAATCGTGTGCTGACCTATCCCATTTAAGAAAGTTTAAACACAACCGTAACCGTCTGTTACGTAATTGGCATTGAATTTCAAATCCTTATTGATGCACAATGGTGTGATATTCTTCGCGACAGTGCGCTTAGGTGATAGCTGGAGGGTTTATTATCTATTACTATACAAGTTCATCCTTATAAACTTGTTTTTACCATAAGGTGCACTTTATTACCTGACTCTTTCTTTGAAAACTATAGTGAAAAACGGGGTAGTCAAATGGAACACAGATCTTCTGATTTAAAAAAATAGAACATTTACATGAGAAAGCCATGAAAATAGCAAAAGTTTTTACGAAATAACACCTGTTTACTGTTACCCCGGCTGCGATAATTTTTAGGAGAGAGAGAATCGAAAGAAAATAAGAAAACTAAGCAATTTATTAAATATAAATCTTAAAATAGCAAATTTTATTTTTCTCACCGATTACTAGTGTCACAAAAGACTCGGGATGTAATCACAATTAGTTCTTATAAATGTCGCGTCAACGTTTTCGCAATACTTTGAAACTAAGACGTCCCTGAGCTAAGAACTTGATTCTTTTAATCATTGAAACGTGGCTTTTACTCTAAAAGCTATAGCCTTTATACTTTAAATAAAATTTTTAAGTCCATTAATTAGATTTCCGACACCAGCCTACTTTCTCGTTACTTCATTTATTCTTTTTTTAAGCTGAGACGCCTATACGAAATAATCACATCACTCAAAAGTAAAATTTTTAGGATGATTGAGGGGTAAATGACCTTTCACCAAGCTCTTTCACCCACGTGTCTTTAACTCAAGTCACGAAGCAATGAAGGGGAAAATCTGAAAAAAATGTTCACAGTTGGTTTAGCTTTATCAATTTTTGACACAGTTCCTAAATTCCAAATAACCCCGTGTTTCGTGCACAAAAATATCAAACATTTAAGTTGAAAATTCCGTATGACTTGCTTTTACTTCGGATAAATTCATAAAGTCACAGTGAAGTTGTTTGCCTAGCAAGAAAAGCTGCCGTTAGTGAAACTAGCGCACTGTTAGTGAAACTATGCGTAAGGATACTACTATCAAAACAACAGCGAATAACGTGGAGATGGTTTTGCAAACTTAGCATTCGAGAAAATCTTCAAATCCTCTTAGTTTAACACCAGAGTATTTTAAAACTATTACTCTCTTGTTGTGATCATAGAAACTTCCGCAACTTTTATCTGATATTCGAAATCATTATGATTTTTCTCCTCCTAGATACCTTTGTCAGCAAACCACGAAGCCCTATCACGCACGATCAGTTATAGTTATGAAAAAATCTCTGCTTTATCGCCCGCATTATGCCTATGCTTGTTTAATCCTTCATCCACTCAAGGTGTTCACCAGCAGAAAATAGTGTATACTTATGATTGGCAATATAATTTTGCTAGCATACGCAATGTTTTCTGCCGTGCATTTATACGGAGAAGAGAGTTTATAGAAAAACTACTGTGATGTCACACATTGACAAAAATCTTTCTTTCATCGCACCAATATATAAATCGTGGTTTCAATGATTCTTCGCATTTCACGTAGGCTTCGTTCGTGCTTTGTTCGTGTTCGACCTTCAGGAGTACGACAAAGCTTTTTTTGTCCCATAACTCTGTCATTCTTATGTTTTCACGCTCAATCTAATTTTCACTCAATCTCTTCCAATCCACTTTATGACTTATACATTCTACGAACTTTTATATTAACGCTCAATTCCGGCATGCATGTTGGCTAGTAATTTCCTTGGAGGACAATAATCAACCAGAAGAAAAAACCGATAATTATCGTCAGGCTCCAGATTTATGTAACAGGTCAGCGTATAGCCTATAAATACTCAAACCACCAAGTTCTCTGAAATTCTTAATTGAAGTCAGAGTAGAATTTTCCCAAACTAAGAGGACATACTCACGCAAATAGTGTGATAAAATTCTCCTAATATCATTTTATTTCTTTGTACTAACACTGATATTCCTTACCACTATCATGCACTTACCTCGTTGAAATTTCTCTACAAATATTTTAATCACAAAGACAGCCATTTAATTTAAACAACAATTTTCAAATTAAGCTCAGCTTCTTCAATACTCTTTACTGCTTGTATTTAAAAAAAATTGAACGTTGTGATAGTTTTTGTGCAGATAGAAAACGTAGTATCAGTTTTCGGCGCGGTCTTATCATGAGAAATACCTTGCAGGTTGAACCTAATGAAAATGATGCCTATCACATTTTGCTTGGGAAAGTTTCTAAAGGGGGAAGATTATATGCTGTGCATAGGAAAGCAAACCAATTGACGGGCGGTGGTAAGGAAAGGGGAATTGCAATAATAACAGACGAGACAGAAAAGCGGGTAGTAGAGCCAAGAAGATCCAAGACAAAGATCCAAGAAAGGTGAAAGGAATACGTCGAAGGTAAGGTATTAAGGCCCATTAGATTGGAAATGGAGAGGGAAGACGAAATCTTCAGAGATGCATGGGGCCAGGTGTTCATGATAGTGAAATCGAAAGAGCAAGTGGAGACATGAGAAGGAGTTAGACGGAGGAAAATGATACATACCGGCAGTTTCTGAAGAGTGTGGGGAAGAACAGAACGGGAGAGTACATATCTGGGTAGTATTTTGGAGGAGAGTTGGTTTAGTGGTAGGGACACAGGAAGCAGAATTTTTATGACTAAAAAAGCATTTTTAAAGAGGAGGGAATTGAGAGTTGGTTGGAGAGGAGAGGAAACTAGTGGCGGAGGTTCGGAGGAGGCAGAAGGGATAGATGGAAGACGTTTTGAAAGGAGGGGGAATGCTGGAGAGAACAACAAAGGAGAGAACAGTGGGATGGGAAGAGAAAGGAAGAGGATAAGAATTATGGATGAAATAAGGAGAGAGAGTGACGATATGAGAATTTCAAGGATTATGGTAGGTCATACGAAGGAACCAAAACGGCACGACGTGCCAGCAGGATAAAAACTGTCCAAAAACCAACCAATGAGCTGGTCGAATACTTAAATGAATTATATATTATTTTCAGTGCTCTTGGTTCTTATTTTGAGATATATTCAATGATGGGGTAGATTATACATGATTCCGAGGTTAGTTTAAGAGTACGTCCATAAACTTTCAAGCATTAAATAATTTGTAAAAGATTCTTTCGAGTACCTTTCGACGACCATTTCTTAGCTAAGCAAGATTACAATCACGTTGAGTAGGAAAATGAGCATTGAAATCAGATGTTTCACACTCAAAATGAAAAATCATCCCACCATATGGGACGCCTCGTTTTACAATAGATTCTATTAATTCATTAGGAGGTAGGGAATCATCAACGCCGATTTAATCCCCCGTAACTAAAGTGTCTTAGAATATGAGTATGTACCTTCGATACGTAAATCCCATCATTAAAACTCTAACTTTGAAGCTCTGAACTGTGTAAGTAAAAAGAGGAGAAGCAGTGAAGTTTCTATCTCCAAGGAATTAATCTTTAAATGGCAGAAGTTATAAACTCTCCTCACTCTATATCAGCAAAAACTGTTATTGCCCTCGACTTTACCTCAGTAAGTGTCTGTTTATCACCAAAACATTTTTACGACCATTTCCTGAACGTCTTCAAATTATCGTCATTTAAATACGAGAAAGGCATTAAAACCTCAAATGACAGGGTAGTAATCACGTTTATTGCTACAACCGACAAAGTAGACAGTACATTTATTGAAGCATTTCAATATAAACGAGCAAAACAGGTGTATTTAATGGAAAATAATAGTCAATTTATGGATAAAACTGTCCAATATTCACTCTTCTCTTTCTCGTTTCTTTATATAAAAAAATACTGATCTAAAAGTGTAATATATTAGATCGCTTCCTGTATTCCGGGTTGCTATATTTTTATGCACAGGTCATGAGCTAAACTTGCTCTATGGCCTGACATTTCACGGAAAATATTAACGCAATCCTAATTTAGGTATTAAGTATTCCAAACCACATGTATGTCAAATACTGTTTCTACCTTAATATTGGGAATTCGTCCTTTAAAAGTCTAAAACCGCCTTTGATGCCGCAGGAATGAGATATATCCTAAAATTCCACCTGCTCAAGCTGAACACAATATATGAGAGAAACTCTGGATAAAAAAGACACTGAATGTCAACCACAAATGAAGACGTATGCAAGACCCAGTCTCCAGTATTCCATTTCGGAATTGTTTCATCATGTAACAACTACAAATTCAAATATTTACTCCAAAATGGTTTTAAACCCGACTGGTTTCATATTCTGCTTATTTTATAGAAGGAGGCTAACGATTGATACAAATATCGAGGAGTAGGGTGGGGAATGGAGGAGAGACGGTGGGGAACCTGCCTAAATAGAAACCCGCCCTTTCAATCCAGCCCTCTACTCCTATGTCACCCCAACACCTAACTTAGCTTCAATGCTTACATTTATCCAAAGTCCACTTTCGACATTCCACCTGAAAATGCAACGCAATTACGATACCAGTTGTTTTTAACACATCGTCGGCATAAAGTTTCATATTTTTCCTCGTTTCATGAAAATACTTGCGGTTTATGGGTATGAGAACCGATTCTAACCCAGCTTTATTCATCTTCGAAGGACGACGGGCCTAGGAAAATTTATCTCTGGACTTCAAAAGTTCCTCGTCCAAGCCTCCATGAAGCGTTGGATACCGGAAGGGATACCGGCATTTTCTAGAAACTACAAATTTGACAAGCATTTCACACTTCAATATCTATGTCATTCCAAGATATTTCCCCACTATTGATTGACATGAAAATAAATTAGTTTTTCCATTAACTAACAGAACAGAAGATATTTTTACAAAGAATGTTTACTATGTACGATTCAACTAGTTTCAACGCATAGGTAAGTGTATTCTTCAGGTACCCGAGTACGACGCTTACTCGTTGAAATAAGTTGTACCAAGTTGAATATTCTGTTTAAAAATAAGGCGTTCTTTTGATCATTGAAAATGATTTCCACTAAGTCACACCAGAATACACCAAGTTTATAAATAACCACATACTACCACAACACATGACGACCAAGTCATCCGAGAGCACTCGGCGAGATGGGTGGAACGCTAGATTTTGTTGCACACCGAAACGCCGTGACTCATTTGAATGTCGCCCAAGAATCGCTCTTTCTCCGAGAGACGAACACATGAGTGGCTCATGTCCGCCCCCGTTCCCACATCGAAACGTCATGGACGGGGCAAAGCATTAAGAATCCACCCGACGACGGGAAAATATGTTACGAACCGGCCGGGGGAGGAGGAATAAGTGCGAGATCTCCCCTCAATGGTCTGGGGATGAAGTATCCGTTTTGTTTCCTTTGATGCCGAAGGATTTAAGTCATCGTAAATAATGGGCGACCCGCCAGCCTCAAATCCACCGCCGCGGCTCTCGCGCCCCCACCCCCGCGTCCCCTTCCAACCCCCCCCCCCCCCCCGCCCTACCCGCCGCCCCTCCCCGCCCAGCCGCGCCCGCCAATCAGGGCGCGCGGCGCGGAGGCAGATGTGCGGCGGAGGGAGCCAAACGTGGGACGGCCGAGCCCGCGATGCCGCCCCTCCCCGCCGCCCCCGCGCCTTCACCCATCCCGCCCCCGGAGGAGGAGGCGGGAAGGGGGCTGAATAAGAGACGCGCCGCGGCGACTCCCCCGCGCCACCCCATTCGGGTCCCCCCCCTCCTCTGCCCCCGCCCCACGACTCTCCGCTTCCCCTCCGACGCCGCCCCACGCACCACTCGAGGGTCACCGCCGCCCCCACGACCCCTTCTCTCCCGCCGCCCCCAACCACTCTCGGGGTGTTACCCCCTCCACACCGAACGTCGGACGCTCTCCCCACACGGGATGGATATACACCTCTCTCCCTCTTTCTCTCTCTCTTTCTCTCTCTTTCTCTCTCTCTTTCTCTCTCTCTTTCTCTCTCATTCACTCTCTCTCTCTCTCTTTCCTTCTCTCCTAAGGGAAACCGAGGCTTCCACCCCACCCCGCCCCACCCCACGACTACGGTTTTCTGCACAAATCGATCTTTTCGGCAATGATTATTCATTGAATCGTGTCAACTGATTTCATTTTTATGCCCGGCTCTCTATATGTGCTCTTACTTCAGGCCGCGCTCTTTCATCGTCTGCTTTCCCTTGGCTCTCTTCAAGTTGAATGTGTGGAAACAGCAAAAGAGAACGCTGCGACCCGAAATGTCATTTGTTTTATTAGGTACTGACTAGTTGCTTCAGCCATACTCTGTTGTTGCTTGTTTACTGCACAGGGCGATATTTCCGGGGATGATTTTTCATTGATCCATTTTCATTCATTTCTTCTTTAATCCATCGCGTTGATTCGGTGGCTACGAGATAAATTTAGCGTGGAGGAAGTATGCCGGGGATAATGATGAAAAGGCACAGGAGTGAAACCAAAATGCCTGCAATGGCACGTAAGGTTGACTCTTGCGCTTGGCCATGAATATTTAGCACAGCTAACGAATATTTTAAGAGCTATTTGTAGGAACAAATCTACCCTTAAAATATGTCAGAATTATTTTTCACTTTATAACGGCAAGTGTCCACCACAGGTTGATCTCATGGACACAGCTATCGTATACATGTCATGCCTGCGGCAGAACTTGTTCAGAACATTTTCTACTATCCCTCAGAAAAATTGCTTTAATAGATACGTGGTATACAACATTTACAAAACCGGAGTGTTTCTGCAGAGTTCTTGTAATTCTCTTGGATTATGGGGATAATGTTCAGCCTTCGAACTAGGTCTGTCATCACTAAATGAGGCAAAAATATGTTGATTTCATTAGGTAAGCATATGTGTCCGCTTTGATGGCCTGAGGTATTATTTCTCACTCCAAGTTTATCTTGTGAAACTAATCAAAGGGAACCAACAGCAAGAAATTTACAACGAAATCTCAAGTTATGGAAGGCATGTCGACGTAATTTTTTCAGCCAAATTATATTTATCACTGCCATCAAATGCCTGAAGACATCATTTTGTTATATCCAGAGCATCGTCGAAATGCCTTCCAATGTAATTATCATTGATCGCTAATGGGCATCATTTGGACAAGCAATACTCCAGAGACAGATATTGGATAGAGGGTCAAGTATTGGGTTGGCGATTTTAAGAGTGACTTTTATATGCTTGCAAAAAATTTAGTCAATATTCATATTAACGATTTCATTTATCTCCTTTTAAAATTGCCATTACATTCGTTTTATTCGTGTTCACTCATTTGGAAGTGAAAGTAAAAAACAGTGATTACTGTGAGGAAATTCTAAGTTAAAATACGACAGCATTTACATCAGTTTTTTGGGTATATTTCTTTCGCTAATATTCGAGGTTTGTTCGCAACACACTCGCAGCTGTCATGTTTCCCCGGAATGTCGCAGCGGAGGGTTTGCTGAAGAGGAAAAGGAACTAGGGTCTCGATTTCGTCCGTGAAGTGAAGCCGTTCGTTTTTCGTCTCTCGCCCTCCTTTCCACGCAACCCTTCCGCCCCCCCTGGCGGACCCCGCGCCTGCCTGCCCCCCCAAACGCCTCCTCAACGCGACGTTACCCACCCCTGTCCGCCCCACAGCGCGGCGAGCCGGCCGTAAGGGGGGGGGACCTCGCGGCGGGCAATGAGCTGCAACTAATTAAGGGAAGCCCGCCTTTTCTCCCGCGCCTGGCGCCGTCGTGAGACGAACAATTGCCGCGCGTTTTCCGTCGCGCGGGAAACAAAAGAGGAAGGTGAGGAGGCGGGTTGGAGGGGGTGGGGGCGGGCGACCCGCGTCCGGCGCTCGGCTCAGCCAACCCCCCGCGTCAAAATCCCCACACCAAGGCACCCCCCTCCAATTACCCCAACGATTCCTCCATCACACGCTCGCGGGCTTCCAGCAGTCTTTCTCCTCCGCCCCCACCAACACTGCCCCCCTCCACACCGCACACCACCCCCAGCGACCACCCCCGCCTCCCACGAACCTTTTCTTCCCCAAAGCCTCCGCCCCCGGTAAGGAGTTGGCGCCGCAGGCAGTGCGGACCCCCTCTCGCCCAGAACGTCGCCCGAGATAATCCTTATCATCTGAGCCAGCTTTTATTCTTACGCTCCGTGTTAAATAATTCTTTTACACCTATTCATTCGCTCGGTCTCCTTGGAAACCTTAATACGTTTTGTTTCGTTTTCCATTAAGTACCCACTCCGTAATGAAAAGTTCCCCTCTTTGACTTCCTGGACGCTTCCAGTGATTCTTTCCAGCCCCTGGAGCCCAGATTGGCTTCACATAAAATGTTCATAGGGTTTTCGAGAGACCTGCCACACTCAACGCTTTCAAACAACTTCCACGCTCACGAAGGATCCCCAACACTCATTTGACTTTCCGAATGCTCCGGTGATTCTTTCCTGTCCCTGGAATCCAGATTGGCCTCCTATAAATTGCCATCAGGTTTTGTAGAAACCAACAGCTTACAAGCCATTTAATTATCAGCTTCCACGCACGAATCCACAACCAAAGGGTTCATAGACGGGCACCTAACCTACCCGACATTTGATCACTTGAAGGAAAGAGAACGGATGATGGCATTGGAACAGGATTTGTCGCATTCTCTCCTTGGAGTGGGGATCCAAACTATCGATGGATTATAATGATATAAAATGGGACGATGTGGCTACCATACAGTTCTTACACGTGTAACTAACACGCAGAAAAGTGTCACTTCCATTTTAGAAACATATAAGACAGAGGTACTTGCCCATTGCAACGAGCTACAGTATTCAGATCCGTGGGGTGAAATCGAGGTCAAACCCTTGGGACAAGACCATCTTAAGGTAGTTGGAGAGATATATCATTTCACCAAGAAATCAATGAATTGGTCTCATTCTAAAGAAAAACATTTCACCCTTCC
Source organism: Ceriagrion tenellum (assembly GCA_963169105.1). Classification (NCBI taxonomy): domain Eukaryota; kingdom Metazoa; phylum Arthropoda; class Insecta; order Odonata; family Coenagrionidae; genus Ceriagrion; species Ceriagrion tenellum. Next base: position 115,683,033 of record OY720638.1, on the reverse strand, counting down.
AATGATTTCAAAATATCATCCCCTTACCTCACTACTTACCGAGATATTTGCCGTAAAATACCATCCATTTTATTTGGGAAACGGTAGATACATGCACTTCAGAGAGGCATTATTTAAAAAATGAGCAATTCCTCACACACAGATCTCGTCACAAAATTAAAAGTATGTATTTTGCGTGTTTTATCATTATTATCTTTTTTAATAAATTATATAGCCTTCACAATAATATTGTTTTAATAATCCCCGAAAAACCTTCCGTTATGAAGGATTTTTTAACTTACCGCGTGAAAAAAATGAGTCAAGTTAAAGACTTCTACGGATATTTTCACTGAATTACCGAGAATTTCTGTCAAATAAAAAAATATCATTGCACCACTAAAATTACGCTATAAACTTCATAGTTCCTACAGCTCCTGAAAATAAAACGTCAAATTCGAATACGGTCTCCACAATGACTAGGAAAACATCTCGCTCTAACTTCCTCCGACTAGGATTTGGTGGCTACCGCAACGTCGTCACCCGGAGGACAAAAAATGATGCTTCGATGAAACATTTCTGAAGAATACCGAGCATTGATCAGGTGAATCAATTTGCGGTAAAAATTAGTCGAGGCACGCGTTGAAATGGAAATGCTGCTATCCTTAACAATATTCAAATTTCCTTATTATTATAAGAGCTTGTCTAACAATAGTAGATTGGTCCCGGACGGATACAGAAGTAGAGTCCTTTGTTCATATACTTATTTTCAATACGATTCTACTGATTCAGCTGGGCACACTCTCGACGCCCTCTTCCTCCTTACCCAGCGAGTCAATTCTTTCCACTCGATAGTTGCCAACACTGCTCCGCGTCTCCGTGCCCCCCACCGTCCCAATCCACCTGCTCCGTCCTCATACCCTGCAGTGTTCTCCGGCAGCTTCCTCTCTTGTCCCGCCGTGCACTTCTCTGCTTTTTCAGCATCCCATCCATCGCACATTCTCTCCACCCTTCTACATACGGCCGCCTCAAACGCCTCCCATCTCCACTCAAACCTTCATCTCGGCATCCATATCTCTGCGCTGTATCGAGCTACCACTTACATCTTCCCATTCTACACCAGCCTATTTTTGACATCCTTGAATTAGTTGTCTGTCATTAGTCCCTTCCATTAGTGATCCCCTTTCCCCTTCCGTGCTGCTACACACATTTTCCTCCAATATGCTGTCCATGTGACCAAGTTCCAAATTGGATTGGATTTTTGGGGAGGCGACCGACTACTAAGGTCATTTGCGCCATCGGGGATAGGTAAGGGAAGAAGGGTGGATAAAAACCCGGTTTCGGTATTAGCCTGCTCCTAACGAAAGGCGCCAAGGGGACCATGGTTTAACGTCTTATCCGACGGACGGAGTACTGTACTTGAAGTGCCCACCACAAGACACTCAAGTAGGGATCGGGTTTTCTCTGAAAAACATCCTCTTCTTCAGGGATTTGAACCCTGGCCGTCCGTATGGTTAGCCAGTACTCTAGCCACCACACCAACCCGACCCCCCCAATATCTTCAACCTCCTTCACTTCTTGACTATTACGATTATCATCGATACCGCCGTCTTCGTTCGGAAAGGTTCTCGAATAGAGAGCGCCATTAAATATATTCTCTCTTCCGAATCCATATTCAGGTCCAGTCTCGAGTGGAGGGAACATAAGGAACTCCACCTGCCTCCCAGAGCTTATTAAATTGGAGTGTCGTATTCCTTATGTTTATTCAATTTATTGTTTTTCCTTATTTTCTCATTGAATTTATTCTATTATACTTAATTTATATCACATTTCCCATTTATGTATTTAATGTTATATGCCTGTACATACATACATACCAATCACGCCGCTCCCTTCCGGAGTAGGCTGAGTCACCTAGGTTCACTCATAAATACATATTTGTACACCTAACTCGGCTTCAATAATTTCCTCCATACTGACCTATCCTTGCAAACCTCTTTTGCTTCATTAACCCCCATTCACTGATTCATGCACGCCCTCCTGTTTTTAAGATTCCTAATATTCCTCCTCCTAAGAATTTCCTCAAACTCATTCACCACAACTTTCTCGGCCTACCTCTACCTCTCGCACGATTCATTTCACTCTTATATATCTGTTTCGTTATTCGACTCTCATCCATGTCATGCATATGTGACATCTCATCCATATGTATGTTGCTGCCAAAATTTTGTTTTTTAACTTTGATTTGTTAGCCAGGTATTTTTGTTGTTTTCATTGAAAACAGAACTTGATAGATTTTTTTCTGGTTAGCTCTGGGGAAACGTAGGGCACAATAAAACGTAATTCTGTTCATCTAATTAGAGAACAAAGGGATCTTTTCTCTCTCCTATAATTCTTTATCGCCTTTTCCCAAGTGCGTAAATAGTTTGGGAATGAAGACAAAAAAACTGAAATAGCCCGGGATGTTTGGAGGCAGAATATGTTCACGTATATACATAGGAACCATAAGACGGGGAATCTTAATGAACCCCTCCCCCGAAAAATGTACGCCCGATCGCTGCGAACCTGCCACGCACCCGACGTCGCCCCCAATTCCCCCCGGGGGCGAGGTGCGGGTCGGCAGCGGCGGGGAGCGGGTGCGGTGCCTGTGGTGCGGGCCGGAAAGGGGACAATCCTCTGGACGCCTTGGATGGGGGCGGAAGCAAGGGTTGCGGCTCGGTCCTCTCGGAGGTGTCGCTCGGGGGGCGGGATGGGGCGGGCGAGGGGCGGGCGTGGAAGAGACGGGGGGCAGGGGTGGCCGCTCGGACTTGGCCGCCGGCCGATAATATCGATCAATCCGTATTCATATGACTCACAGTGGTCATGACGCACTGTTCACTCAGCGGGGCCGGGGGGAGATGGCCGACGGCTTGGGGGAGGTTGGGGCGGGGGGGGGGGGGGGCGGGGAAGGGGCGGCTCGTGTGGTGAGTGGAGCCTCGGAGGGGTCGGTCGGGACATCCGGGGCCGGCGGCGGCGGCGTCCCAATGTTCACCCCGTGACCGGTTGTTGCAAGCGACCCGTGCTCGCTCCGTCCGTTTTTTGATTAGTGTCGCTCAGTACAGCGCTTAACTCTCGGCTCCACTCCCTCCCCTCCCCTCTCGGCCGAACTAAGCAGGGATGCTGCACGCGAGAGGAGGGAAGAGTATCAAAACTACGAATCTAATCCATCCCGTCCACTCGTCGTCCGCTTTTAACTCGTGTCTTTTCTCATTCGCCAAACTGAAGTTATCCCTGGACACAAATGAGATGAGGGTGCTCAAATCCGCAATTTCTGCTCCGGCATATATCTCTGCTCCTAATCCTTTCCAACAAAGAGGCCAAGATAACTTTTTCAAGGCTATAACAGAGTGCATTTTGAAAAGAAAAAGTACCTTACATAAAAAAACAACCGCATCCTCCAATGAGTATTTACGTCATCGTTAATGCATTTCTTCAGGAAGGGACGCACTTTTTCACAACCTTGTGAAAATTATAGGTACTAATATTACAAGGGGTAAAGTAGTTACTTCCAGAAACTTCATTTGTTATATTCTGTGTCGACAGTATCCTCGCCGTCTAAACTTCCGTCGTGAAATAGTGAGTTACATTCCCTTAAAGATTATTCTCTTCAGATATCCCAGGTGGCATACATTCCTCAATCTTTAAGCATCTTTTATGACGCAATACGAGGTATAAGTACATGAAAAACACGCAAAACACTGAGCGATAACAAATGAAGCGGAAGTGAACTTTTTCTTAGGGTTTTCCCAGCCATGTAAAGAGCTCAGGATTATGCTTTCATGAGTAAAAACCGTTATCTAACAATCGGCAACGTATATACAGACATGGGAAAATGATTTTAAAAAGAAACAGCTGCTGATACAATGGCCATTTATTATCATATTAGTATTCGTATTCATTTCCCCGAACCAAATTTTGATCTTAACTAGGATATTCGATAGAAAAGCAGAGGAAGGCGTAATGAACAACTGCAGAAAAAGGTGATAAAAAATTGCCAGAACTACTAGAGTTAGGGTGTGAGGAACTTGCTAAAACTAGAAATATTAGGTATTGAGAGAACAGTGTTTTTGTTTTATCTTTCGCTCAAAACTTTGAGAATATTGTAGTGGATGAGTAGTTAGCCTTAAGATCTCTGCTTTTGGAAGATAGCGGCAGAGCAGAGGCAAGACCGCTTTCGAGGCAGACGTTTTAGGGGCGGCATATTCCCCGATGGGAGAGTGCCACGGGTCGTCTTCGATACGAAAAGACTGTCCTTCACCAGTAACTCCGATTTTAACTTATCATAATTTTTCTACATCGAACAACAAGTGTCAAAACAAGGGAGTACAAGAGGAGATCAGCCCACATTTTGTGCTACCCTCATATTGTACGTTTTTATGGTAAATCATTCTTCCTATAATGCTATCAAGATATTACTAATTCAGTAAAACAAGGCAGTAATACTGTATCTGTTTTCAGCATGCATTAAAAACACTACTAATTTAAAAAATGCAATACTTAGGAGAAGTTTCTGCTTCGCTCCCTCAACGAAAATCTTTCATTGTTTTGGGAGGCAACGGTGCAAGTAGCAATTCGTCTTTCATGTTCGTTCCAATTACCCGAAGCCAAGTACAATGTCACGGCCTGCAGGCTCGGTTTACATACTATCATACTAGTTTTAATTAATAATTATATGCCGTGAGATGCACCTTCATAAATACCTAAACGAATACAATGCGACAGTATCGTGAAATTTTTGCACTTATACTGACCATTTGTTCCAATACGACGCATATTTACTCAGACCAAAGGGGTTAATCATCTCTCTGGTGCAACACTCACGTTGTAGCTTATGATGATGAAGCGTAATTGTAAAAACGAGTTCATCTAGAATGATTCGAGTGCAATATACTAGAGGCAAACTGCACCGTTGCATGTCTTTCCATTCCCCAGCTTTCGCTTGAAAATGTAACGTTGTTACTCGGTACATCACCTGAAATCATTCGTCTGATGTGTGTTGAGAGTTCACTCCCTTCAAATATGACCACATATCCTAACCCACTAACCACGTTATATAGTCATAATTTCTAATTGCTATGTCTTTCATTTTCAAACAGGGAAGAGCTTTTCGTTGACCATCTTGATCAGTACAACGCCTTTCCAAGTGGCAACTTACAACAAAGCCATCAAAGTCACCGTTGACGGACCAAGGGAGCCAAGGACTAAATCAGGTATGTGACTACATTTGTGAGCATTCTGTATTAAATTTCTGAAGCCCAAAAGTAATAGCTCGTATTATACACTCGCTTTAATATTAATGAGAATGTGTGGAGAAGAGGCGTAGACAGAAGGGCGGGCGAGGAAAAGTATTTCTCGTATTTCCATCGAGGGTCACCCAGGTAAGGCCGTTAGATAAGTTTTTTTCGGACCGTTCGTAGTAACGTTTCCTTGAGGCGGAGAAATAAGTAGAATACAGAAAAACTGGCAACTGAATGAGACCCACTGATTTGGTAGTAATTATTTACTCGTGGTATGTGCTGTGAGTTCCTGTCCCACGATGGTTCTACCTAATAGTTCAACAACTCAAGGATATATGGCGAGAGAGACATAGGGAGTTAGTATGTAAGTCGAGAAACGTCCCATCCATTTCTTCACTATTATACTAATTCACACCCGCCGGCTTACAGCCATATTACTTGTCAGCGTGTGGGCACACGATTTATGTCACAGATTTTTATCTTGTTCTACTGGTGGAAACTTTTCTTTCTCAGAGTTCTTATACAATATTCTCATTATCAATTCAAGGAATTTTCTTGCTTATTGGCATATTATGCATCTCAAGTTATCAGTTTTTATAACAGTTTTCTACGTGCTGTATATCTGCCGAACGATATCACAAGTAGCTATAAATAAGAGCTTTAAAATATTGAATTACGTTAACTACAAGATCAGTATTTTTTAAAATTTAATCTTGGTCAATTATAAAGCTCTATTTAGAATAATAAATGGAAAGTTGCTAGCCCAGTCACTTCACTGAGTACAAATGTAAGAGGAATGTTTAATGGCAAGACTTTCAGAGCACTCACTGGTGGCAATCCCCGCTTTGAATTAACCATCTCACGATTTCAAGGTCTAACAAAAATCACTAGAAATTTTAATACGGCAAAACTCTCGACTTCGTACGCGAGACAAAGAAAGAAAGAAAACCATTCACAATAAAACACAAAAACCTGTTCGAGAATTGGTAGCAGCGTTTCTTTCAGATCACATACCGAATATCAGGAAGCCGCAATTTATGGTTTAAGCCTATATTGCAGTGAACATCTTTGTCCCGTGTTGCTGGCACAACTCTGAAATAACAGTGTAAACAACTTTACAAGGGTCTGCCAAAGAAAATCATACATTGCTCAATAGAGCGACAATTAATGTATCTTCAATCTCAATACACTTCTGTCACTTGCGAAGATTTCAACCTCCGATTCTTGGAATACCATTTGAACTTATCGACCCTTGATTTTTCCAAAGGAATCCTGAATATTCTTCCCTCCCTACCATTCCTACCCTATCCTTTCCTTTCCCGCTACTTCTTTTCAAGTCACAACCGTCTTCATTACAGCACCAAACGTATTCCTAGGCGGTATTCCAATACATGATATTCCAAAACTTTCTTCGAGGAAGTATCGCTTAGACCCTCGTGGAAAAGAGATACAAGGGTAGGTCTGCTTACAACTAGCTAGCTGATTTTCTCATCAACCTACCGCGCAGACAGGAATAATTCAACCCAAAAAATAGGGGAGGTAACAATTCATCCGGAGAGGAAATCATCAAAGTCGCTCGATGCCCATGCTCGATGACGTAAACATTCCTCTCCTCTTAATTTTCTCCACATCTCCACTTGATCCCTTCCAGCGTGCACGTCATCGTCCAAGTTGGCCCGTCTCTTACAGCCCTAGTTACCTTCAGTATCGGGTTTTAAAGGCATGATGGGGTGGATGGTAATATTTAGAGCCGCTTCCGTGGCTGTTTCAGTTTCAGTTCAGTCCGCGTTTCAGGGCTCTTCGGACTGGAAGAAATGATACCAGGTTATCTGGCGAGAGGAGATCACAAATATAAGATAGAGCCTCCAAGGTAGCTCTCAAAAACGTCGAAATATACCTCCCTGCTTTGGGGAATAAGGGATTGGAATGAATTAACCAAAGAAGTATTAGAGCCCTTCCTAAAAATAAAACACTGATGTAAATGACTAGATTAAAAAAATTGTACTCTGAGAGTTTTTCCCCTTTTTCTATCGTAATAAAATTAATATACATTGGGATTTACTCGGTTTGTACCGATCTATGTTACCACCCGACCATATGGTCGAACTGTAACAATTTCTTTTTAATAATAATAAAAGGCGATAGAAATACAATGTAGAATATTAGTCCTCGAGTAACAATTTCGGCAAGTGATGGGCGATCAATTTAATAAAGTATATGGAAAGATTTCACAAGCAGCAGTCACATACGACAGCAACTAGCTGATCAGCCTCATGCCGCATTAGCCAAGTGGTCAGAAAGAAGAGGGGAAAAGTTCAGAAAGGGAGAAAAACTAATTTTATTTTCAGGTAGGCTTACTCTCACGGAGGCTACACGCTAGGCTTAGGTTGCTTGGTAAATTCAGAACTGATATTTTTCAGAGCGACATACAGAATATTATCATGACTCTTCACTACATCTCTAGGTCTGACAGATGCGATAAAATAAGAGAGATACACTGCCGAACAGATAGTTACAAAAACTCGTTCTTTCCGCGAACAATAAGCGACCTCAATAAAAATTGAGCTCCACTGAATACACTCTTATAATACATGTCACCATTTCATCTCCAAAAAACGTACACCTTGACACGGCTGGTGACCTAACACCCCCTGCCACACGCCCAAGCGGTGGCTCGCGGGGTATTATGTAGATTTAGATAGATGTAGATGTAGGATTTGAGCGCCATCAGCGAAGCGCAAGAAAGTGAGTTTTTTCTCCATGCATATGTTCCACTATTTTTAATGTTTTCCTTAATTTGTTTCACTTTTCCATTGCATGTACGGATCAATGGCGCACCCAAGGCGTTCTCGTATCCTTAATTTTGCTTCGGTGACAGTTGTTATCATTGGGTGCCTCTTTAATCAAGAATGGAGCACGGAACTTGGATATGTAAAATTTAGCTATGAAAAGGGTAATTTTGGTTAGGGCAAAAAAACTCTAAAGGGGAGCAAACTAGGCATTAAAGAAAAGGCCTACCAGAACCTTGTAGAGCCAAATTTAGAGAATGCTGTTCTAGTATGGGACCAACTTGAAGGGAACATGGCTACACTGAAGAAAGATCATTGAATGGCGGCCAGAGTAAGTGAGGGAGACAAAAGAGGACAAAGGGAGTAATTAATATGCTTTAGATGCTTGGATTGGAGAATTTACATCTTTCAAGAGAAATCCGAAGGCTATATGGGATGTATGAAATAGATAAGGAGGAAAAAGTAACAAGATAACTTATATTGGATATGGAAAACCGTTTCTTTTACGGAAAATCACAATCAGAAAAATTGCCGGTCACGGAGAAAAACGTTAAAATATCCCGACCTAAATAGAATTATACTTGGTAGGAATACTGCCTACAGATCTATTTCATCCCTTTATGATAAATGCATAATTTTTAGGCAGTAAGTCAAATATTACGTATATGACATTTTAAACTCAGTAATAGTGTCCCAATGTCGTACTTCCATAGCATTTATTCGTATTGGCATATTCGAATTAAGTATTACACTGTCAATAGATGTATCTGTTGATTAAAGTGCCGTGCTAAGAAATATTTACCTTTTTTATTTAAAAAAAAGTCATTAAAACGGTGATGTGCGACGCTACAAATCTCAAAATCGGAGATTAACTAAGGAGGGACGGACTCGTTAAAAACCCGCGGTCGGACGGGTGCTCCTCAAGTCCAAAAACTCGCTTGGTACATACAATACACAAGAAAACGGGTCAGAGATGAATTCACGGCGTTCGCGAAAGCTTATGGCACTTACACTGAACGATTCTGTCACTGGAAATTTCCATTTTCTAAAGCCGGTTCCTAAGGAAAGGAGGACAGTAGCTCTTCGCTATTGTGCTCGATAATCCCAAGCAAGTGCCTCCCTGGCCGGCACTGAAAAGTGTCTCATCTACGAGCTGGGCGCGGTGAGAGGAACAACTTGGACCGTGCTATTGTGGCCACTCTGCATGATATGCGATCACTCTCACCTTTCATCAATTCCTCTCCCTTCTCATCCACTCCACAATGACCCTCCATTGTGCGAAGCCTTGAGACTTCGCGAGATGTACATCCCGGTTTTTTAGGTGAAAACCAAACTGCTCCTACAACCATGAATCTGTTCTACGCGCTAATTCGTTAGGTTGAACTCGTTACTCACATGGCGCCGGCAGCTCACGTGCAAGGATACGAGCATCATGGTGCGCAGTCGTGAAACAAACTGGAAGATGAAGCGGTCTCTTCGGAGATTCTCTTAAGGGATAAGATTCAATGGGAGCACTGGGTCATATGTCTCAGTATAACCCACTAACCAAACTGACTGAACATGACTAACCAAAAGTCATATGACAGGCTTCTGACTCCGAAAATATGCGGTAAATTTATTGTTATATTGTCTCTCCTTCAGAATCATGACCATGTCTATAATTCCAAAATAGACATATTCAAATGGACTACAGCACCTCTTACTCTAGACTATACATTAGTAACTCCCAAAAAGGAATGCACTATTGGTAATGCGATTTAGCAAGTTTCTAAGTATTTTACTATAATGTAATCATTCTCCAATCAGATAATGTCAGGAGTTCTCGAGTGTCCCTGGCATTGGGTTAATCTTTCGTGATTCTACCTTGACGAGGGTTGCTAAAAGTCAGCCTGCTACATAACGTCTGCATTTTCCATCTGCCCTCAGACGCGAAAAGCAAGCAGGCCGGGGGTTATGGTCTCTTTTCCTCCGCACCCCCATAAATACTATTCGTGCTCCTCACTTCTAGTCCCCCATCCTTAAAATAAATAACGCACCGGCAAAATCCTTACGCGCTGTCTCATCATGGCTCCAAACAAGTACGGGAAGAAAGGGATTAAAGTGCCTTATCCCAAAGGATAGTGAGGAGTTCGTAAAATCTTGACGTCAGCGTCATGCCATTTAGATTTTAACTAATTTCCACTTGTTCTCGTGCATCAGTCAGTTTCAAAGAAAATTAAACCTTTTCTGAATGGCATTAAATACCAAAAAATCTCTGAATAATAATGATGTCATTAAAAAATAAAATGTTATTATATTACATTAATTATAATGAAGAAGGAGTTGGAAAACTTAGCTTGCATATTTTTATTAGTTTAGGGAAGCACCATTTCTATCCTGGGTTTGTAAGTGAGTTCACGTGTGGAGGTGGTTATTCCAGCAATTATTTTCAAGTATTATCATCGATTTTCGATGTAATGTGTTTTTCAAATACTATGGAAAACGTGGGCGTGGTCATAGCATGTGACATGTGAGTGTAGCGTCTACGTGTTGAAATTGTACGTAGCTTTAAAATAAGGCAAATATTCAACAAGAAAAATGGATGATTCAGCAAGTACTTTAAATTCTTGATGGCAATAATTTTAAACAGAGTCGATGGAAATAAAATCATCCCGCACCAAAGTGAGAGCCAAGTAAAAACTAGCGAGCTGTGGAATGATTGAAGAGAAATCAAGGTATTGGAGCGAGATATCACTTCATATGGAAGTCAATGAATTTTGCCTCGATTTAAAGAAAAATATCTCACCTTTCCAAAGATACTAACCAAAAAAACAAGCCTTTTACCAAGGTACGTGTACACTCCTGAAAAAATTCATTTTTTATTTTAAAAATTTGGGGTTTCTAATCCCTAGATCTCTTCTGAAACTTAATAGTGCATGGGTATTTTCTCACCCAATCTGAATGGAATTAAAACCGAAGTATTATTCCTGAATCTCAAAGAAACACCTTCCATTGTGAAAGCGTTTTAACAGTACGGCGTGAAAAAATGAGTCAAGTTTAAGACTTATGCATATACATTTGTCTAATTACTGAGAATTTCGGTCATATAAAGTTATATTATTTCACCATGTACACTAATATATTTAATTCATTTTTTTACTATGGCTAAAATTAAAAAATTAAATTCAAATATGGCCTCCGTCATGGCCAGAGAAAAATCTCGCTCAAACGAGCTTACTGATTTTACCAAAATACAAATAGTATTCATTGCTAAATCATGTGGTTTTAGTTTGTCCCTTACTCGACTTTTCGTATATGGCCAAAAACTTCTGCAAATAGTGAATGCTGCATGCTGCCCTGAGATTAAATGGCGAAGTTGCGATTTCTTAGCGTCGCTTAAACCATGCTATCCTCGTACAATATCCTTAAAGTCTTACATGACGTAATGAATGGACGGCTCCCAACCTGCGACCAATTCTCTCTCCTTCCGCTTCGCTTCCCTCCCCACCCCACACGAAATTATAATTATTCTCCCGCGCATTCCGAAATTCTGTCTTTCCCTGTCTCAAACTTCCCTAGATTACAGAACTCCTTCCGACTTCTACTCGACCGCAACATATTCTCGCCTGGACCTACACCCCACATCCAACTTATTTAGCGCATACACCAAACGTCACTTGTGTAATAAATTTCAATTTAACTAACATCTGATTTGATTGTATTTAGCGTTCTGTCTTGCCTTAATTTAATTTTTCTCGTTGTTCATATATAATCACTTTGCTATTTATGCATGCATCTTGGACAATTCAATGCAATTGAAAAATGTGTCCATTTCGGTTTACTGAGTCAATAAATAAATAAATATTACGTACACTGGTGTCAGGCAACGTTATTCAATGCTTTCTCAAAAAGAATTATCATTTATCAATGGTTTTACTAAAATTAAAACTCATTGCAGGGGACGGCTACTTTAACCCCTAGATCTCGTCAGAAACTTAATAATGCATAGATATTTTCTCAGCTACTTTTTATGGAGTTCAAACCGAAGTTATTTCCCTGAATTGCAAAAAACACGTTCCCTTGTGAAAGCGTTTTAAATGTACGTCATGAAACAAATGAGTCAATTTAAAGACGTATGCAGATACATCTGTTTAATTAGTGAGAATATCAGTCAGAAGTTACATTTTTTCACCATATTTATTATATTATTGAAAGGCCTATTTATAGCAGAATAAATTACAGTCGCACCGCTCAGCCGACGTAAAACCTTCATTTCCGAAATGATACAAGTTTTGTTCCCAGCGAATATGCAAGAGGCCGCTTTGCGCTTTCCACATTTTGAGATGAACAACACTTAAGACAAATTCCACATGTGACGGATTCGCTAAATACGAGATATAAACAAACGAATGAAAGGCTATCTTCCAAAATTACGTTATCACCGTAGCTTCCAGAGACGACTGGAGACGAGAGAATACTCTCGGTCCACACGTTCGCAAGCTGCGCGCGGATATCCCGTCAAGAGGGGAGGTTTGCAGCAGCCGGGGGAAGGGTGTATGTGCGAAATGTCGTAGTAACTGTTTGGCAGGGCCCCGACCGCGACGCACCGAGCGGCGGTCGGGGCCCTCCGTGAATACGAGTTCGCCAAAGGACAAAAATTTCCACCCGAGCCATAAACGCACCAGCCATCCCCTGCCATTCTCCCCCCTTCGCTCGTCCGCGCCCCGTCTCTCTTCCTCTCCCCCTCGAGCACACACACACCCCCTCCCCCTCCTCGCTTTGTCCTCTAACCTCCCCCCCCCCAATTTCCCCCCCGTCCCCACACCCTCCACGTCAATCGGCCGAGGCTCTGTGGGACTCGCGCGGCTCCACAAAAGCCATCACTTACACCCCTCCGCTCTCTCCCAGGGATTTTTCAACGGTGCACCGAAAGTCACGTCTTTCTTCCCTCGGCATTTATAGCAGCACAGTGGCTCCCTCGTCCTCAGGAAAAACCGAACGCCGTTATTTCTTGTCCTCGGAACTCTTTACACACAGGCTTTATGCATTCCAGTTGAAAGATGCATTTCGACACTTCCCCGATATTCTCACGGAGACTCCACCAGAGCATAAGCATACTTGTGAAACTCAGACGACGCTAGTTTCTGGAGGAACGGGGAAATTATTTTAACCCCGCATTACACCGATAGACATGACAGAGGCGAGAAAATAAGAAGCATACACTGTAAAAACTGGCTAAACGTTGTCTTCCCAGGCACAGTTAGAGACAACAACAAACGCAGATAGAGGCGTAAGACACTCCATTATCACTTACTTTTCGTCCTTAACCCTTCGAGTGCGGAATGACGTGATATCACGTCATGTTGCCTTTACGCTGGTGCTTATGACGTGATATGACGTCATGGGTACCGTGAGTGTTCCAGCTTTCACTCGGGGAACTTTCACTAGGCCCCCTAGTGAAAGCTGGAGCACTCATGGTACCTATGACGTGATATCACGTCATCAGCACCAGCATAAAGACAAAATGACGTGGTATCACGTCAGGCCGCACTCAAAGAGTTAAGCTCTTATTTCTACGAATCTCCTCCGTGTCAATGGCTAATGCCCTAAAAACCCCTCCCACACACCAATGAGACAGCTCACAGGTTTCACAGTAGATACATTATAATTAGCACTGTTATATTAACAATCATATCTACATGGAATACACAATTACAAAACGATAAAATCCTTTTACGATGAAAAAAGAAAGGATCTACAACAGCAAAATTCAGATCGCCATAATTTCCACGATTTTAGATCTCGTCTGTAATTGTAAGACATCAATTAAATGTATGTTTCGCTCGCCGTAATGCTTCACTAAGGCGGTGATTCTTCATCAAAGGCGTCTTTTTGGAAAGGCTGCGGCAGAGATGATTTAAGGCGAAATATGCTCTGCCTAAGTTTTCCTCTTAAAATTCACATTTCAGGTAACATTGCAGACACGAGGAAATAACGCTCATCCAAGAGAAACGTTTTCCGGATGAAATAAGTGTGAAAGATAAGTTAATGAGTACTTGTCTTTGAAGAGTACTCATTTGTTAAGAGCACCTGTCTGTTACGAGGGGAAGCGATAAGATTCGAGGATATTCTTGTCACCTCTCTTGCACCGCAATATTCCTGCCTCTACCATGGCCATTTCCGAAAAGCATTTCGCTGAAAAAAAAATCGCCAAAAACGCAGTCCCAAAGATTTGTTGCTAAACAAACAAGAATTTGTCTAAGATGATACGAGTAAACGAACTCTATGAAGCAAAAAAAGAAAATGATCCAAGGAAAGCCAAATTAAACAGAAGTGTTGGACTTGCGAGAAGTAATATTTTGATGATGCTATAATATGGAACTATGAAGGGTTTTCCTGATATATGTTCCACAGATCTTCTCACAGTAGCATAAATATGCACGCGTTACTGTTTATAGGGCAGTAATTAACTCTTTTAACTTTTATACTCCCCAATTTCTATCTGTGATCGGTCATGACCAGTCTTAAATCTCCCAAACCTGGCAAGCGAGTAAAAGATGTAAGTATTAACTATGGCGTCATGGAAGGAACCACACGCGATCGCTAAACTTTAACCACCACCACTTTAACCTAAACTTTAAATGCGCGACAATGAACTTTTGGAAAAAGAATGGCTTTCCCCGGAATAATTATTGCATCAAAGAAAAGAAAATATCTAACGTATAATGTATTAAATACTTGGTCGTCACCATCACTGAAGACATGTCATGGGGGAACACATTAGGGAAATAACTAGAGTAGCAAACCGTAGATTAGGATTCGTAAAAAGGGTTCTCGGCAAATTCGATGAGAGAGTACGAGAAAGAAGCTATTTTACACTTGTCAGGCCTCATTTAGAATATGCCGCTAGTATATGGGATCCGTACGAGGAAGGTATGATAAAAGAATTAGAGCGCGTGCAAAGGAGATCCGCTAGGTTTGTTAAAGGCCGTTATGATAAATGCGTAAGTGTTACGAGCTTAATAGAAGAACACGGATGGGAATTACTATCAGAACGCAGGTTAAAATGTAGGTTAAACCTTTTAAGTAAATTCGAAACAGAGTTGTTCACAGATGACGTTAGATATATATTGAGAACCCCTGCGTATTATGCTAGGTTTGATCAGATTAACAAGATTAGAGAGATAGATTGTCGTACCGATAGATTTAAAATGTCATTTTTCCCGCGTACTATAAGAGAGAACAATAGGCATCGTAGCAAAGGGATAGGTAGGTGAAATATAGTTAGAGTAGTCTGTAGAGCATGATGCATGTAATAACAACCAATAATCCCTTTCTTACTAAGTAGATATTAACCATATAGGTGCATGTGACCCTGTTATCTAGCATGTCTCCCTTAAATATCCTAGTTGCATGTCAATAGTGCATGTTTGGTGATCTTCACCCCCTGCCACACACCCTCGTGGTGGCTCGCAGGGTATTACGTAGATGTAGATGTAACCATTTGCATCCACTACTCAATTTAACCAATTGCATCCACTACTCAATTTGTATACATGAAGCGAAGTCCGCCGCACACAATCAGACCTATGTGACTACTAATAAGACAGAACGGTGGCACAACTCTTCTCAATGCGTCTCTGAAACAGCTAAGTAGGTAATGCCTCCGCCCTCCAACCCAAACATAACCACTATTCTACATCTCCTCCAGCGCTTCATTTAGTTGGAGGATTTAATGGTTCTGTGAACTCATGGTTCATTCGAACGCCATCAATGCGTCTTCGATTACATGGCACAAATAGTTTTTTTATGTTTAACTCTCGCGCGATGCTCATGCGCTATATTATAAATGAAATGGTGCTACAGTTCTTTGCCAAAGCGATTCATCAATTGCATGTATTCCATTAATGACTCACTGACCGATATTGGGGTGCGCGGCTGGTCCATCTTATTGTCAGGTAAAAGGGCAAGAAATGCTTACTCTGGGGAGAAAAGAAAACAAAACGACCTCTCCACCCACTCGATGGCGTACATATTCCCCTCGAACTCCCAAAACTCTTCCAAGTTATACCCTCCCGCGAGAAGGCCATCGGCCAAAGTAACGCGAACTGGACATATTTAGCTAGCTACTCGAATATACATAGCTAATTGAGAATCTGTACAGGCAGGAAAAAAGGCAGGAAAGAGCAGATAACATAGCAGAGGCAGGAAACTCGAGTAAGAATTCAGGCAGTGATTGATGCTTACATTTATAATTGAAGTAACACGTATGAAAGAGCATTTAAATTACACTTCTTCATCTTTATGGAGGTGAAATGTGGGTTTCCTTGTTTGTTTTTCGCCCTGTTATGATTACTATCAGTTAAAACGCTCAAGTAATAATTGCCATGAAAGTAAGGGCTCTGGCCCTTTAGGGTTTCCCTGCCCCCGTCGCAGCCAAACGTTCGCCAATGAGCTGGGGATTAGGGGAAGGTATGAAGACCCCAAAGGTTAAGTGCCATCGTCCGGCTTCTTCCTCAGTGAACTTCGGGGATCTGACCCATGCATTAACCGTAGTGGGGTAACTCCATCACCAGGTGATCCCCCAGTCACATGGCTTGCTCAAGCTTGATGCCACGAACCTGATTTCGCGCTGTCGCAGACTTCATTCTATCAGAACTCTGTAAGCCCAGACAGTTGTCGCAAGAGATGTTTATCTTAGAATTTCCACCATGGAATGTGTCGCTGTATACACGGTGGTGAGATCAAATGGACTTATCGATTAGTCATTTGTTCTCTCATCTTGCATCTCTACGGTGCAGGTCATCTTTTGGTATAGTGCTGTCGTATGGCGAGAAGGGGCATGAAGGAGAAGGGGAAGGAGAAGGGCGAGAAGGGGAATTGCCACGGCGTAAACGGGGCACAGAAGAGGACTTGAATCGGGAGATCACAAAACCAGCAGCTTCTGCGCGGAGCGGGTGTACATCCAAAAATATCGAGAAATATGTCATATCTCGACTTGCGAGAGATGCCACTGATTATAGTTCATCTGTATGCAACAAAAAATTTAAAATCATGATAATCCTATGGCTGAGGCTCGGATGACCTCCTCCATCAGGCATTCTCCGGAACTTCCACCGGTTGTTATTAAATTTAACGGCTTCGGATACGATAGAAGTCCACCGATTAACTCATTGCCTGTGCACCTGTACATGTTATATTGATATAGAGAAGACCCAAAGATGTTCGGCCCAAGATTCCTGAAAGTGCCTGATATTATTTTTTACTTTTTCCAATGCGACGTACAAAACAAGAGCGCGGTAGAAATTGCCAATGCAGCAACGGCGCCTTACAATTTCCTCCGCATCCCAACAGGGGAAGGCCAAAATCGCAATGAGCACGAAGATTGAGCGTCGACGATAGTGTATGGAGTGCCTCAATGCTGCCTAAACATAGCCAATCAGCTCCACTCGCCTTCGTTTGAACTCGACACGAACACCCAGTCATCCTACGGCGGTAAATTCGCGACGATAAGAATGAACTGTGACGCAGGGAGGTTGCCCCTCTCGCCACTCCTCCGATGAGTGGGACGGGGGCTGTGGGGGGGGGGGGGGGGGGGGGGGGGGGAAAGGCCACTCGACGCGAACCCATTGGCAATTAACGCCACGGCGCGACCACCCCGGCGCTGCATTTTGAGTGCGATTATGGATTCCCACCCCCCGGCATCCCGCCAGCACGGCCGGATAATACCCGCGGAAGGCGAGTCCGCCGCCCACACTCTCGGGCGCTCGAGCAGCGAGTTCCGAGCGGCAAAGGGCGTGCTCAGCATTTGGATTGGCATCTCGGGGCGTGCAGCCACGCACACACGTACGGGGGGGGGGGCGCTCGCTTCAAAACCAGCTCATCTTTCTCGTGTCACTTCACGCCCTTCACTCGGGCTCGCCATTCATGTCGGGTTGCTGGGGCGAAAGGGCCACTCACCTGCCGGTGAGCACGATCATCACCGGAGGGCGCGACTACCTTGTCTGGCTGTTGGAGAATGGTTTTTCATCCGTTTGATGGCCATAAGCGAGTCATAGCCGCGGCACGAGTGGCCGTTAGAGGAGAAGAGGCCCCCACCGGGGTCTGATTTGAGGGGGCACCCTGCTCCATTCCGGCGCGGCTCCACCGCGGGGCGCGTGATTTCCGCGCTGGAAATTAAACCGCTCCGACTCGAGTGCCGCGAAGCTGCCGATTTGCCGATTCAAATGACCCTTCCGAATTTCAAGTGACAGCAATCGACGCAACTCTTTGCTGCCGGTAGGATTGATACAACCACGTATACTTTATTTCCATCACCTCCGAGTTAATACGATAAAAAAGTTGTAGAATAAGCACGCGGCGCTCTTTCTTCGTCAATGTAGCTTATATTCTACGATGATATCCGAGGTAACGACACTGATCGACAATGCGGCAACAAAGGTTTACAGCCTAGCAACATTTATTATCAAAACATTTAGCAAGTTTTATCTTTGGTAGGTTTGAATATTTCAGGTTCTTAAGTAACATATAACTGACCCGGTAATTCTAGAAAAATTCAAATGAATTCTAGAATCCACCCATTAAACAGTACTACACGTCAATATGCTAAGATGTTTTGATCATTATGACGTGGTATATAATCGACATGAAACATCGAGTTCAATGGGTCAAAGGGCATACTACCTACTCTGGATGGACGGACGGCTTGTCTTTCATGCCGAGTGTAGGAAAATTAAAAAACCTAATGAAAGAAATTGTTCAACTATTTTAAATCTTTTTCTAAGAGCTAACGTCTTCCTTTTTGTGCCAATATCCTACATTAAGTAGGGGTTCTAAAGAGAACTTCGACTAAAAATGCCAAGCCTATACTTCTGGCTCCAAAATAATCTTAACCACGCGTGATTCATTAGACATTCAATCAAGAAAATAAAATGCCAAAAAAAAACAATTGAAATTACCAAAACCAGAAAAATCCGTAATTCCGGAAGAATAGCAAGGAACGATATCCGACGAGAGAAAATCGAAACAATTGGGAACATATTAAGAAACTGGAAGTGATTTACAAATACAAAATCGATGTGTAGGACAACGATCGAAAAAATTGGGAACATTTTAAGAAACGAAGTGATTTACAAACACAAAATCGATGTGTAGGACAACGATTTTACTGATCATTTCAAACAGTGTGTATATTATTATAACCGTAAGAAAGATGACGTTTTCGAATGCATTTAGTGAAATAGCCCTAGACAAAACATCTTGTCGAGTTTTTGTAGAGACAGCGCCTTTTTCTTTCCTCTAATTGGAAAGTGAGACTTTAACGAATTCTTTTTTTTTCTTTTAGAGAAAAACAATCGTAACATTTTGACGCGGCGAGAGCTGAAAACACACGTTCCGTGTGAGAGATCGGACGGGAGTATCCAGAAGACACACGGGACGTGTGTTTTCAGCTCTCGCTTTGACAAGCCATCGTCCCGCGTGCGACGGTGTAGACTATCGCCGAGAACTTCGAGTCACTATCTTGAATTCCCACGTCAATTCTCCCCACTCGGCGATGTGACTGATAAACACACCAGTTCGGCAATCGAGAGATCAGGGATCAAATGCCCGTCATTTCATCTGGTTTTCGTGCCAGCGATCCACCAAGATACTATACGAAACATTTTGGCGGGTCCCCATGCGCCACGCGTGTGCCAATTTGCATTCGCTATCCCGCTCAACTCCTCAATCGACACGACAAGAGTCGTGGCACTCCGACTCTAACCCCCCCCCCATCCTCCCGCCCCACTCCTAAGTCACTCCGTGGCCAGATACCTCCCAACCGGTGGGTGGCATGGAGTCACCCACGATATGCTCCTGTAAGTTGAGGAGCGCGATATGGAGTTTTTTTTAGTTTAATACAGTTCCATTAGTGACGTTTAGCGGAGGATACCTATCATATCATCAATTGCTGTGTTATTCCACCTGAGACGTCAAATTCTGAAGGACTCTTTGATGCCAGTTCAGGCACCTATTCTTCTACTTGCGATATCGCCGAAGCAGAAGTTCCGCTTTGGTACGAAGGACACGTTATGAGGCGATTTCGCTTTCCTTGGCTAAATTCATAAATTTCCAAATTAGCTTTGTTCTATCTCCATTTTACTCGACACATCGATACCAACCCAATTCTAACACGGGCGCGTAAATATAAAGGTGTTGAATGAAGACAAATGCCTGAAAATCACAGTACTACTTCAAAACTAGGGTTGGAGAAATACATTCGAAACATTTGCTGCGCTGCATTAAAGAAACTGGGATATGTCAAGCGAACTGTCGTTGTAAAAGAGAGATTTCACTTCGTCCTGGTTAGAACACATGTCGAATGCAACGCGACCAGAAAGCTATAGCTATCGCCATTGCAGAGTGCTTGATATTCTTAGGATCCTGCTGATCAGTTGATGAAGCCTTCTCGTAATCTTGACGTTCTTGCTTTTTCTCGCCTTTGTTGTACTAATTAATTCAGTACTCACGTACTCTAGACTAAGGTAAACATTACAGCTGGTCTTGTCATGACCCTTGCGCTTGCAAGTCTAAACACGAGCATTTATAAGTTGTGACTGGAAGGGAACACTTTTCCTGTCTATATTTGTTTCTCCTGCCAAAGATTTATTTTAAAAATCCTTCGCTTCTGTGGACTCAACGTTGAACTCAAAGCGTGAAAATGCATTTTCGGCATTCCTTGATAAATCTGCTTGCATTAGGAAAATTAGGACGAAGAACACCACATTGACAAAAAATCGATCGTACTGAAAATGGATGGCAAACATCTGACACGCAAGCGAGAGGCACCAAGAGAGAGTGTGTACAGAGCGAGCATCGAGAAAGTATGGAACGACTGGTGAAGAGAGGGTAGGGCACAAGTTCAAGGATACTTGCTTGCTTTCCAGCATTGTGTGATAAAGAATGAGCATCACCGCAATCATACTGAGCTGGTTGATTTCATAAGTGACTGAGGACCAGTTAGCCCCTCTTTGCCAGAATATAAACTAACCCTTCGACCATTAACGTTAGCTTTTACCGACGCTGTACTATCTTCGCTTTCTGAATACAGCGGCATATTTACCTGTTTTAGGGTATCGCTAATTTGAAGGCTACGAAATCAACTATAAATTTCCCAGCTTCTATTTTGGTCACCTGTCATTGATTGATTCATTTATTGATTCAGTGGACATACTTGAACGGAATATGAACGGAAATACTCTTTCCTCCAGTACATGTTCACTCTTCGTAAGGATTAGGGTGTTAAAAAAACCGTTGGTAAATTGTTGGTAGAGTAGAGTAATGCCGACACCGGGTATTTCTCGACCGCTTCTCCATTCCCCAAATTTTCATTATATTAGCAAAATATCCGGGTGCCTTTGATGGTGCAAAATTCTCAATCGACGGTCTCCGTACATAACCCTGTTTCGACACCCCGGATTCCTCCGAGGTGCCAAATGGAGCCACTCACCCGCCACCACTCCCGGGGATCATTCCGGAATCCGCCCACCTAAATCGTCTCCCCAAAGCCACGCGTCTTCATGCGATGAGTTGTCGGTGCTCCGCATTTGAATCCCAGTTCGCTCCAAGTCCGCCCCCAACCTCTTGCTGCGTATACATTAGCCGCCGCCGCCACCGCCCCTCTCTCAATCCGCTCTCCTCAGCCTCTGGCTTCACTCACCAAAACCCACGGAGCCGCTCTTTTTTTGGAACGGCAGCTGCCCACAACATAAAATACATCCCCGAGCCCTACTTCATTTGTTTAGAGAGGTGGGGTGCGGCGGCATCCTGTGTGATCCCGCGACCGAGTAGAGCGCGGCGAAAACAGACGCCGATGCTCGTCCGCTCGGCTCACCGCGAGGTTCAAGGGCGATATCCTTTCGGATTCCTCGCCGTGCACCGCCGCGTTACCGTCAAGTTGGTGCGCCGAGGTGAGACGTCGAGAGCACCGCTCGAGGAAGATGTTAGGCAGCGCTGAGAAATGCCAACCTTCAACGAGACGCGAAGACTTAGGGCCAGTTTCACCAACAAGGATAATATTCTCCGTTACCGGAGTTTACGAAAACTGGGTTCAAATTATTATCCCAGTAATCTGTGGAACGTGTTTCGCCAACGCCGTTTTATCCGAGTTTTCTAAAACCGAGTTAATCGGAAGAAATTATTTGGCAAATAAATTTTTCATACTTCTGAGGTCAGAAAAATAAATGACGGTATGCAGCCGCATGTGAAACATTCGCCGCAATTTGCCCGCCTTTTGCCTTTACCAGCCTTTACCGTGTTTTTTGGTTCGTGGGAGGAAGTTGGTAAAATGAGTAGCAGCAGCTTAAACCTTAAGCAAAAAAAATCCAAAGATGTCTTTTCAAGAAAAAGATTTGCTAATCGGGCCCGCGGAAGAACACATAAAAACTATTGAATTCGGCCGTGGAGTTTTACCCAGGGAAGGCCGCGTGTCCATGAAGTCAAAGGAATGCAACACTAGGTTCAGAACTTCGGAAGAAAAACTAAACGGCAATACTCGGAAATAAGCTCATCACATCGCCAAGCCGTTATGGGATCGATACTCGTTTAGCTACTCCTGTTCAGACCATAGTGATAAAAATTCGTTGAATTTTTACAGCGAATTCGTTGAGTTTACAAGTCGTTGTCCATACTAAGAAATAACATTTCTCTCTCCCATTCAATACAAAATAGGATAATAAGATTCGGGGTCACACTTCCTCGCTCTGAGTATCCCACCCGTTTATCTCAAGAGAAATGCATTCTTGTGAAATCCAAGCAGCTGACATATGAGTAAGGCTACGATTGAGCTATTCATTTGGCTCTGTTGAGTTCACAAACATCTTCTGTCTCAATAATTGTAATAAGATTGCATTAGTCTTCAAATAGCTCAGATAGTTTCAAATTTTTTGCAGAACATCTTTTTCATATACGAAAGCAAGAATTTCAAGTTTCACTCCGAACAAATCTAGTTCTTACAATTTTCCAAATTCCGGAGCACCTCTTGGCAGTTCACCGAGAAA
Organism: Ceriagrion tenellum; assembly: GCA_963169105.1. Lineage (NCBI taxonomy): Eukaryota > Metazoa > Arthropoda > Insecta > Odonata > Coenagrionidae > Ceriagrion > Ceriagrion tenellum. The sequence goes on along the minus strand of OY720638.1, from coordinate 115,659,975 downwards.
AGCACGCGAATTGGCATTCTATCTCATAGATTCCTCAAGTGAACTGTTGATTCGGGCTGAGCTAAGGCTATATGAGTCTTGATTACGGAATGTGCTTGAGTAAACACATCTTACAGCATTGATTTCGTTGTCTTTTTCTTCGAGAAAAAGGAAAGGTAAGGGAAGGAAATGGGAGGAATAACGCGTGCTCAACATGACGTGTTTAAGTCATCGCAGAAACGCGGTTATAGTAATGGTTTAGCATTTGCTAGTGGAATAGAATTTCCTAAAAATGTGACTCTGATGGCAAAATGTTCTTTATACATGAATGCGAAATTACAGTCGGACAGAAGGTGCAGCTTATAGTCAATATCAGTAGTATATTTTTTGGTTACTGCTATTGGCTAAAGGACACCGCAGAAATTTGAGTGCTTGCCATGGAGGATTCCGAATTTCTTTGTTTTGCCTTTTATCAACATTTGGGTGCTTTTTTACAGAAGTGTGTCATGGGGAAGGCACGACGTATGTGCTTTGAAGTTTAATTAAATGCTGTCCATAACCAACCGCCAGGAAAAAAGGATTATAGATGAATAGCAAAGCTTTTTTATCCTGGGAATCGTTAAAAGTCATGTCAGCTTTGTAGAAAAAATCCAATTCACTAGATGACATTACTATAATCTCATTTTTTGGGAAAATGATAAATTCCATTTTAGACTAAGTTACAAGAAATGTGGTAATTTTTTGAATGTAGGTTCTAAATGGAGCGGAACTACTTTTTATACGACGAGGAAGGGATTCTCCCGATAATGCAATTAGGGAAATGTATCAAATTCATTCCAAGAAAGGCTAAACGAAATTACCAAAATTAAAAGTGCACTTTTATTGTCCCTCATCAATATTTTTTCACCAAAAAGATCGCTCGGAATTAAACTTGCATCATATGAACGAAACCCACTGCAATCGATATTTTGCTTAGCCACTCCGCTCTCTGAGTGTTATGGTTGCATATTAATAGTTTGCGATAGCCTCACGTTCGCAAATCTTTCAAAGCCTTTCCGACCACTCGTCATTCGTTCCCACTGTTATTCCCGAACATTGCGCGCACTCTGCGCTCTGCGTATCTTTTAAATAATTTGGTCTCGTTCAATCGATTACTAAAGGTAGCAGCCCGGCGAACAAATGTGACGATTGGAGGGGAGTTTGAAATAAAAAAGAAACGGTTTGGTCCCAAGTCTTAGAATACATAGGTATTCGTGAGAAATGAAAAGTTGATGAATACCCGCCAAAATTTAAAACTTTAATTTTTTATGACATGATCACTCTAAATCATTAGTATAATTGTGGTGTAATGTCAAAAATGTTGTGTAAAAATTAGTTGTGCAATGTCAAACCTGGAATTTACCGAGCTGTGTTTTGCAAAATTTGCATTACTTGCCAAAACACGTCTGTAGTCTTATCATTCCCAAAGAAACATCATCCATTTTTGTTTCAGTTTCGCTCACCGACTCCTGCGGATATTGCATTCCAGTCACGATTGCATTCCCAGTGGGTTAATTCTGTTTGATGTGAAGGACTCCCGCTTCCACAAGAACCGGTCAAAGTCATAATCGAATAGCATGGCTCTGATGAGTTCCAGCGGGTAACATCGCGCCACTGAATTCTCTCGGGAACTTGTCCGTGATTCCACTGGTGTCCCCTGTAAATAGAGGGAAATATGAGTACTACACGGTATCCTTTCTTTAAACAGGCTCAGATAAATTTCTTAATGGCTAATTGCGTTCTCATATATTCTAAAACACGAACTTCAAAGTGCAGATTTGGAGTTTTGTGCCTCTTTGTATTGATTAATTTACTCAACTTTTATTTCTATCTAAATTTAATCCTAATGTGTAGACCCTGACTTTTTGAGGAGAGCCATCTTCCACACATTATTCACTCCGGGACCCCTTGCTTCCCGTTATTAGTTTGAATTATTATCGCGAACGCATTCACACTTCCCGGACCTTCCACCGTCAATTAAATTGGAGGTTCCGACGACTGATGTAATGCAATGCGGGGACGCTCCGAGAACGTACATCAGGAAACGCTGAGTGATGAAAATTAGTTAACCGCCCATCCCTCACTCTGAGAATTGCGAGGGTTGACTCCATTTGACGGACCTATCTCGTAAAAGAGTGAAAAGTTCGCAGTGATGGCTGTACGCTGGCATTGTAATTACAGGTGGGCTGATTGATCATTTTACTGGCTAATTTGATGATAGGAGTGTCCTTATTGGCTGTGGTTTGAACTTATGGGTTTATAGAAATCAGACATTTTTAATCCCACCGCTGTTTCCATAAGGTATAGCTCGTAAATAATTTTATGTCCACGTGGTGGACGGGTGGTTATATAATAGTTAATGCAATGATAGTGGACCAAGTTAAGGGCTTCCCCGACATTTCTAGTCAAGAAAACCTTAATAAAACTATTTTGTCGCAGGACTCCAAAGAGTTAGGTTAGACGAAAAATCCTGTGTTATTTGATATTTAAAGTTACTCCAAGGGTCTCAAACTTTGTTTATGCGGAACGCTATGCCGATCACAAGCCGCTAGTCTCGTGCACATATCCAGAGGGATGGCTTGCTATTCTTAAAGCTATCCGCGGATGAATATATTACCATATAGAATGGGAGGCAGCGGCAGATACGTCCAAAGACAGAATGAGAAGAATTTAGAAATGGAAAGGGATGAGGAAGGAGATGGGTTTTTATTCCTTTTCAAAGACCTCCTCTGGAGTGTTGAGAGGTGAATGGTAGGAGAGGTGACATCGGTAATGAGAGGGAAAAACGACAGCTTTATCCACGATGCTTCGGTGTGAAGTGAGGCACAATTTATTCTTCATCTCTGTTACACCAAATTAATTGAGGGGATCGGGTTTGTGTCGTGGCTAGAGTACTCCGCCTACCACAGGGGCGGCCAGGGTTCAAATCACTGTAGAGGCGGATGTATATCAGAGGAACCCGATCCCTACTTGAGTGTCTTGAGAAGGGCACTTCGAGTGGAGTACTCCGTCTGTCGGATGAGACGTTAACCCGTGGTCCCCTTGGCGCCCTTCGTTAAGAGTAGACTAATGCCGACGCGTGGTTTCTATCCACTCTTCCTCCCTTACCTATCCCCTATGGCACAAATGACCTTAGCCGTCGGTCGCCTCCCCAAATATCCAATCCAATCCAAATTAATGGCGCAGTTGACAGAAATGAAGCCGATCATCAAATACATCGAATGTCGTTTGTGGAAGGAATAGAGTGATCGAAGAGTCCATTGCGGAAAAAAACTGTTCGCTTTTCTTTTATATCTCCACCAGATTAGTATTTTTCAACTGCGTTATCATATTGGACGGCATGTCAAGCAATTGGTGTTTCTGCGATAAGTTTAATCAAGCAGTGAATGAGAACTCCCTGTCGGGTTCCTTACTCAGATTTACAATTAACTCTCATTATTTCCCAAGCATCTCTGGCTCCTCCTTTTCCTTCAAAGTGCACACGCACACATGATGTTGAGACCTCTTTCAAACATGGGGATAGATTTTATCCTCATCACCAAAATCAAAGCCGAAGAACAAATATACTTGAGATGGGTTAAAAGTAGAATTGAGCCATCACGTCATCACGGGTCCCTTCCTCAGATTTGTAGTGAATCACGCGTCGCTTCGCGTGCTCTGGGAGCTCTACGTGACCGTTTCTTCAGAATCTACGCGCCGACGTGGTGCCGGAGCATCTCCGACACACGGACGATCGAATGACCCCCATCAAAACTCCGCAGATACCCCGCGCGACGCCGCCGTTCCAATAAGCGGAAATGAATGCTGCGGAGTTGATCGGCTGCCGAGTGACGTCCGAGGCGCTCGCGGCCCGCCGGCGTGAAAGGCCGCCCATGTCAGACCCTCGCAGCGGGCCCTTTGTGCGCCCGCCGTCACGGTTCCCCGACACGGCCGGGCCAGCGTGCCTCTCCTCGATGGAGTCCCGCGGCGGCAGGGGTCTCCTGCCCCCCGCTGGCAGTCGTTAACCCGCCGGGGCGGCAGTGAGTCGGCTGGGGGCGCCCTCTTCGACGGGCGCCCCCAGTGTTTGGGGGCCGCGAGGGCGGAGGAGGCGAAGGAGAAGGCGGTGGTGAGGGGATGGTATGACTGGGATGCACAGTGTTTACGCCAGTGGGCGGTTTTTTAGTCGAGGGGGAGAAGCGACTTCAAAGCCGGGGCCGTCGACAATTAAACCGTTTTATTGGCTAGGTTTGGTGGACGGTTGGGGTCGGGGGCCGCGGCTCTCCGTGGCGGCCCCACCCCGCCCCTCTTGCCTCTGCCCCCACCCAGCGCCCCCCGAGAGAAATAGTCTGGAAACATAAACACTCACCGGATACATTGGTCAACACCGCCAGCCGGGCTGCGTTACCCTCCTCGGAACGGCTCGCCCGAAAATAGTGCACTCGGGCGGCCTAGTGTGTTTTCGGAGGAGTCAAAGGATTAATCAGCGTCTGGCGGCCGGTCACACATGAATACGCTGGAAACGCCCAGCGGATCGTGTTCGCTCGTGAACTCTCCGCTCAATCCTTTGCGATGAAAAGTAATCGAATCTTTCGACGGAAAAGTCGTTTCCAATTACCATTCTTCACCGAGAGGAGGAAAAGAGGGACAGGGAAATGGGAGAAATGAAGGGGGGAACGTAAAGTGGACAACACTGGAAACATCCACGGCGCATGCACACTATAATCGCACTAAGGTTGAGTCACTAGAAAAACTTTCACTGATGGCTGAAATTACTGTCTCCAAAAAACGACAATTATAATTCAAAATTAATGTCAAAGGAGAGCGATTTGTCGACTAAAGTTGAGTGAAATTAGTTAGATATCTCAGTAAAAAATAATGTATACGATGTATTTCAGATGCAGCAGATGTGTACCTGCGTTACTACAAGTTTAATCCGGGGATCAGCATTAACTTCTACACTTGAATGCTCGTTACCTACCAAAAGAGATACGAACAGTTCTAAAGAGCATGCAAGAGCTGCTTGTTCTAATAAATGTTCCAAGCTCATTCTCGCATTTTGTAGGGTATGTTAGTTTTAGCATCTCCCCACTCTTTTTGCATTCCTCTCTCACATGCCTCTAATCGCCAAGAGCATTCATAAAACGTATCCCTAAGCTAGAGCAAAAACTTGAGACGCAAACGGTACATTCGTACAAATGAAATTTCTCGATTGCAAGAGAAGATGCCGAAACAGCAGAAAAAAGCAATTGCATGCTTCGCTTTTCGAGAGTAGTTTTAAGGAAATGAGTCCGGCGCTTCCACTAAACTTGTATTCATATCGGCGTTCAATCCTAGAACGGATTAGTCCTAGTAGAATTAGCTCGCAGACGGAAAAAAAGCCATTGCATTCAGGGCTGACGCTGAAATTTTAAGCTCTCCGTGACGTCTTCACATAGACCGTGACTTAGTACAGCTTCCTAAATTAAGGTGTTACTTGATATCCGTGAATGCGTCTATGAGCGTACATTGAAGAAGAATACTTGTTTCTGCGACGGAGGCCTTAAGAATCACTTACATCCTTTAAACGATGATTTCTCGAAAAATTTCTGGGATAGTATTTACAATCTTAATAATTTTTATTCGTGCTGTAGTGGATGACTGACAAAATTGATGTCGGCGAAAAATGTAGTGTTTCACATTCTTTGTCCTTTGCGAGTTACTGACTTCGGTTCCAAGCATTTTTTTTAAATAAAAGTTTCAGACATGATGATTGCTACTTCAGCGAGATGACAAATTTATCCAAATGAGGTAACGAATATACAAATATTGGACAAAAAATGGATACACGCGATGGATCTAAATTAATTTTTATAAATTTTACGTTTTGTTTATTTTACTGTTGATCTATATGCTCAATATTAATTAATTTTTGTTAATTAAGTTTTGTAGTGAAATTTGTCAACAATTCTGAAATCGGTCTTCAATCCTCACTTGGAAATATTTCTTGGAAACTTTTTGTAATATTTGTGACAATCCCCGGTGGCGGTGGGGTAAAGTCCTCACCTGCTAACCCGAGGGTCGCGGGTACGAGTCCCGCCTGAGTAGAATATTATCTTCCTAGGACATGGGTGTGTGTTCGTCTCTTATTAATGTTAAAACACCCGATGTAAAAGGCCTTTGTTGTGCTTTTTCCGGGGTTGTGAGTATAAATTAAAAAAAAATACCAATCTTTAAATTACATTACCTCACATGTTTTCATGTATATTGTATGTATCACGCTTGTAATAGATTGTCGGTGAGTCACAGACGTGACTGCGAGTGCTCGCGCAAGTTGCATCACTTCCGCGGTCGTTCCTCTCGGGCGGAGGGCGAGGGGTGCAAATGGGGAGGGGGGGGGCGACGAGAGAGGGAAAGTTGGAGGCGGGAAGGGAGGGAGACGGTGAGCGTGGGCGGAGGGAGGCCGGGGGGGGGGGGGGGGGAGAAGCGGGAGAAAGAGAGGGAGACAAGTGATTTCGGGGACGGGGAAAGAGCGGAATCTGGAGTAGCCTACTGAAATCAGTTAGGTATAAGACTTGTACCACGAGCCCCTACCAATTCTTTAAGGTAGTCCGAGGGAGATAGTTCCTTAGACATATTAGAGACCATATTCGAATTATACGTTTTAATTTCACCAGCTGTAGGATACATGAATTAAATATTGCATTATTAACGGTGCGATAATATAATTTCATATGACAGAAATGGTAAGTAATTAAATGAAAATATCTAAATAAGTCTTTAACTTAATTAATTGTTTTCGCGCGGTGCGTTTGAAACTCCTTCAAAATGGAAGGTTTTTTGTGATACCCAAGAACCTAATGCGGTGACAATAAGATTGATTTTCAAAATAGTTGAGAAAACATACAAGCTACACGCTGTTAGTTTTTTTTAAGATATCTAAGTGTTATAAATTCCTCATTTTGTAAATAATGTTTCTCTGGAGTGCATACACGTACCATTTCCTACGTAAATGGGATGGTAGTTTTTGGCAAATAACTCCGAAAGTAATGCGGTAAGGGGTTGATTTTTTGGTGTCATTAGAAGGGTGTGATAATTTTCTTAAAGATGAGACCAAATTCATTGATTTCTAGGTAAAATGATATTTCGCTCAAACTATCTTGAGCTATTTTGCTGGTTGGTAATATGTAATGTTGACGCGAAACGAGACGATACGAGACTTGGGTCAGTCTCGTTTTCCGACCCGTGGTATCGTCTCGAGTCTCGTCTTGTCTTCTAAAGATAAATAAAATAATACTTTTTCAAGCAAGAATGGTAAATTTTTGCGCAGAAGTGACATAAAAAAAGGAATTGTTGCAATCTCGTCATGATCAGAGCTTTTATATAAAGTAGATATATTTAGAATGTTGAAATTATATTTACTACTAAAAGTAATGAAGATAATCATCAATATTCACGAAAGCAAAATATCACTCACATACTGACTGATCATCTTTGTTCAACAGTGAAGTTCTCAACGCCTTATATGCTCAATAATATTTTGTCCCTGCATGGTGTACCAATGTATACAAAAAATTTCAATTTTACGGAATCACCATTGATCAAGATACTTCTGAAGCAACTCAACGTATTGTTAATATATTCAATACAAATCTCGGCATTACACCATAAATGAATTCTACAAAATCACCAAATCATTTTAAAAATATGACTACATTCTTTAAATAAATAGAATAAAGCCATTATTTGATTACTCAATTATTGAGTTGCGAATCTCTAAAACTGCAAGACAGTTTGTAATGAAATTTATCGACAACTTTAAAATTGGTCTTTGATACTCAACTAAGAAATATTTTTTAGAAAAATAACTGTATCTGAAATTTATACATTAAAGCTGAATACCAGTGACTCAACGAGGGACTGATATCTCAAAAACCACTGTACTAATTACAATAAAATTTACCCAATATTGAAACTTTATGGTCTCTAAGTTAAGATGATTAACATTTGAAGAACTATTATGGAGTATTTATTGTTATGTTTCAGCATCAGTGCCATGGTCACGGCCAATGTTGCCTTAGAATATTTCTTTATATGCCAATTAATTTACTAGAAAGAATAGTACTTCATACCTAGAGCTTGTTTTTTTGTGACCGACCTTCGAACCACAGTTCGTGGTTCCAATTCCATTCCAGACATATTTTTTTCGCGGTAACGTCTTAATCAATTTTTCATCATCGTATTAGCGGCATTCATAAGTATCTTTATATACTACGCATTGAATAGAAAGCTCTCGTAGTAACACCACCTGTTTTTAATGGAGTACTTCAGCCATCAGTTCAAACCTCGGAAACCTCAGTGCTTATTTACTCAATGGCATTAATAGCCTAGGATGGGTACGTGATGTTGTTTTTTTTAACTGCGGTGATTTTTAAAGATTAATAATATTTGTACAAATTAAGAAAAATAGAAATTAGAAAGCCATCGTTATAATGTCCAAATTTGCAAATTTGGACGTAATGGAATGACGGCTTTCCAGAACCGATGTCTGTTCCAGTAGAAACAGGTTTCACGGATAGCGTTTATAATGATTAAATGACCACTATTGAGGAAACTTGTCTCGCATATACTCTTAAGATTATAAAATTTAGCCCGTAAATTTCAAAGTTATTACTTTCTATATTTCTATATTGATGATAAAACATGCCTCTAAAGATAAATTAAACACGGTAATTTCTACAATGCGATGAAATTAGAGCATATCGGGACATATGATGCCACTTGAACGAATTTCAAGCACACGATCGACGATGAATCGACCGATGTGCCAAGGAGAAACGTTCGGTCACCTGTCGGTAGATGTTATTCTGTATAATGTCACAATAATCTCGGTTGCAAATTTTGTGTTTATTTATAGAATTTTTAACGTAGGTGTAAAGCATACGCGAGCATTTTGTCATTGAGTTTAAAACTTCACTTTGTCAATGTTAGACTTAGTGTGTAAGTGTTCCTGAAAATCGAAACAACTACAACAATCATGGATCCGAATACCGAAGCTTTTGTTTTGCTTAGCGCAAATCAATTCGGCATCGGATCTGTTCTGTAGAGCTCTGAATAATGCATGTGGTCTTAAATGAATGGATAGTGGATATGTTGTGCTGTAGGGTGAGAAGTTGTAAATAATCATGGTACAATTTGCGAGCCTGGTCATTGATCCTCTCCAAGTATTAGCTCTGTCCACAGCAAAGCACGATATAGATTCGTCAACTTGTCTCCGTAGAAGTGGGCAACCATGGCACTGCTCAGTGACAAGAATTGTAACCATTTGAATAGTAATTACCAGTCGGATTCTGCTCAAAATCTCTTTTTTTGACTTTAAAATACCTACTTAAGGAATCGTCAACTACATCCCGTACATAGGTAAATCTAAGGCTGTGAAAAAACCTATACTTCCATTCCTGCATCGGAGTTACGAGGACTTTATTCCTTCGGGCGCCATAAATAGCTGCACGAAAATTAATTCTCTCTTTGGACAGGCAAAATAATATTTTTGAAGGCAATATTCTAGGGCATGGTTTTATTTTTCCAATCATTGCATAAACAAATGATGTGGTACGAAGTTACTCGCACGGGTGCATATACACCAGGGTTGAAATTCTCCATAAAATATGTTTTGACTTGACCGGTATTAAAACTCGGATCTCCCAATTACCGGTCAGGTGTGTCAGCCATTTACACCACCAACCCATTTTCCTTCAAGGCTGATTTCGAGGGGGGTATATGCGAACTAGATATTCACGCCTCAAGTCTACATTGTAGCCCATTTGGCGAAGTTGTGGTTACAAAGCCACGGTCGCGGTGGATAAACCCAACATTGTCATTAATAAAACGACGACATTGACAAATTTCGAATTATTTTTTTTAATTATTGCTTCATTACACCAGAATAAAAACTACAGAAAAGTAATACTATATACCTAACAACATTTCAAAGGAACTTCACGTAGTGGTATTCTTCCCAGTTATCGTATATTTCTAATACTCGGCCCGAAAAACATTCAATACGCAATTTGTTCATCCATCGCAACTTTTCATAAAAGGCCTATAAAAACTATATTATTCGGAGATAGAGGCTTTTCTACAGAAAGAGTGCCACTACAATTTTTCCAATGACTTGGCCTGGCAAAGATAATTTACTGACGTCAGTGAAAGCGTAATGATGACGGTGAGAACTAACCCTCGCCTTCCAACTGTCTTCAGTTACTTATTAGGTATAGCGCAAATTTAACTTGTCAAGGATGTCGTATCCTCAAGATTGATTACTTTCAACCACATGTTTGGCACAGAAAAAGGCTTGACGTAGTTCCACGGTATCGTGACATAAGTGTCATTTAATTTATACTTTGAGGAATTGCACATACCTTATTAATGTGCTATTTTCTCGCAGATTAAACTTTGAAATCCATGGTACTAAATGCGAAAATGGAATATAATCGTTCTATAAAATTTATATAAATGAAAAAATCCTTTGAAATTTAATAAAAACGAAATAAATGAATCTTACTACCTTGTTTTTGGAGTTATTAAATTAATCGTTGCGGATGTTGAAGCCAAAATGCAGTAATTCTATGGAATTGGTAATGCAGTTGGCTCCTATGGCAATAAAAAAGTGACAATTGAGAAAATATTCGTGGATTAATAGGCATATTTTTAACCTTGATTTTGGTTTTCAACATTTTTCAACACAGCTAAAGCAGAACTTTTAAAACTGGTTGAACAAAAAGGTGGTATCCAGCATGTTTTTACACACATTGTGAATGCTCAAAAAATGTCAACCTTTGATCGTATATAAATTAGAGACGCCGCGCCGCCGGCGAGGAAAGTAGTTTCTAGAGCAATTCCCAGGAATGTGGCGTCAGAACGTCACACAATGTAACGTTGCCGGTAATATCTACGTCTGACGTCGCATACGCCAGCTTATACTTGTCCCACCATCAATAAATTGGCAAGGATAACTCACGGGTTCTCTAATGCTAACGGGACCGAAGGCGTCGACTGAGAAGCATATATCGCCTCAAATTACATTTCTAACTTGTTGAACTGAGTTAGCCAGAGGCATGAGCCATAGATGGAAGCTTGCGGAATTTTCAGGCACTGCTTTCGTACATACTCAGAGAGTTAATCGCGATATTACATTTCAGTACATGATTCCGGAAAAAGGTGGGTTACGAGCAAACGACCTTATAAGACCTGGAATGCCAATCGGGCCAACCTATAGGTTGGCCCGATTGGCATTCCAGGAATCGAATGGTCGAGGTCAGTATATTTCAGCTTCTTTAATTATTACTCGCTGGATATGCCCCCAGAGTCCGTAATAATATATAATATAGATCTAATTTTATCGCAAACTACATGATTCAAACATTTATAATAGTGAAGAACAATGGAGACTTCATTGGTCAAACACCTACTCACGCAGCTCTTGAAGACTAATTCTTGTGATCAGTATTGGTCTCATTGAGCGCGAATGTTAATGTTAGTTTCAAGAGAAAATCGTTCGGGGAAATCTATCATAGCCTTATAAATGCCGGAAAGTCCCAATTCAGATACCCGTTTAAGTTCAATGTTGATAGCGACGAAAAAAAATGTACACTGCCAAATATATTTTTATTATTAGCTTCTTACCACAACCTCACGAGAATTTCGAGAGTCTAGTGGCGGTGGTCTCGTCTCGTCTCGCCAAATAGTGGTATTGTCTCGAGTCTCTTCTCGAATTTCCGACACCGGTATCGTCTCGAGTCTCGTGAAAACACTAGTAATTTGGGGAGGTGATGAACAGCTGATGTCATATGTGCCATTAAGAGAGGTGGAGGTTGACAAGGGGACGATTATTAAGTAATGATCGATGGCCTAATTTGAATGAAAGTCGCCCAGGGGTCCAGCATGTTACCTACGTTTCATCCACCAGATGGAGCACTATACTCGAAGCGCTTTCCGTAAGGCATCCAATTATGATACCAGGTTACCTACCATAGAAAATCCCCGTTTCGGCTTTTATTCAAACTGGGCCCTTGGAATAGGATGGCAGAACTCGAACCCTCACTCCAACCCAATCCCTTAATCTATTTTATGAATTTCAAATCGTGCTGCTGGTAAATGAATTTATCAACGCATATACGTTTTGCATCACGAAACATGTTCTATATTCAAAATGAAGGCCCATGTATTCATTCAAAAAAGGCGACCTAATTCAATGTTTTATAATGGTGGCATCTTGAATATGCAGTGCCTTTCCTTCAATTGTCTCAAACCCTTTCTTTAAACACATCTCCTAGAAACTTTCCTAGTTTTGACCCTTAATTTTACATATTGGGTATGATGATGTTAAAAAATCTTTGTTGAGGATGCAAACTCCTCTTTCAAGATCCATATAGGTAATAAATACGAAAACAAATTTTTGAGACAAGGACTGCTCCTTTTCCGACCATTGACTAACCACTTATGTCCGAGTAAAACCAAAATATCAGTGCTTTAACATGTATTTTTACCGGTTTTAACCGGGTTTGTTTTTAAGTTTGATCATTTCTTTGATTTCTTGAGCATCTTTGACCATCTTTATCCCAACATCTTTCCTAAGTTCTTTCCTAACGGATTGCCAAATATCGTTTCCCGTACGCCAACAACACCATGCTACACATTCCTCACTCTAACGATTCTGTCTAATCACATCAGCACTATTTCTAGCGGCCGACACGTAGACCCTTGCCAAGCGGTATTTTGCCTGCACAAACCCTTCACAATGCGATTCGTATCCACTAACTGACTCCAGTATCTTATGTTCTATAATCCTTTTTTTCACCACCCACATAACACATATTTTTGGCAATATTAATCATAAATTAACCTGGGTACATCATTTTGTGATCAATGCTGGCTTTCCAACCAATCTTCTACTCGTGACGTTTGATTAAAGCTCTTGTTGTAATTCAATGTAACAAGATGGAGAAGTATAAAAAAACTGATGCTTTAATTATAAATATTTCCCTGATCAAATCTCGACACCATCTTTGATAGAAGATATCCACCGTTCACTTCAAGTCAAACTGATTACAAGACATCCCAAGTTTCAAAGAAAACATCAAAAAAGAGCTCGAAACGATTAAACCCTCGTCCAACCAGATATCAGAACTTGACCTTTCCCATCCCAAACCACTTACCACTCACGGTAGTGGCTTTGACGAGTGCTTCCGTGTATCCATTATGGCTCTTCCCCTCCTCCCCCCCTTCCGCTGCCAAAAGACGACCCCAAGCGCTTGAAATGAATCCCATATTCGATCATTACATCGTAAAGAATGCTACCGAGCTCAATACGAACCATTAACTCCATTTTTAGGTTATTTTCCGGGCACAATAGATACATTCCCCTCCCATTTAACCACTTCTTCACTGTCTCACACCCCTCCCCCGCCTCCAACCCCTCTTCTTTCATTCCCATCCAAATCTGATTTCAGCGCCGGCCTCCACGTGTTATAAGAAGGGAGCTTAAAGCTCGAAAATTTCCAAATAATGCGTCTGTTTAATTTTTATCGGCATCGGCGCTTTTATTTAATTAACTCGGTGATGCGCCAGCCTTGTACCATGATATTAAATTGAAGGTATTAGCGTATATCTAGACTGAACACACTGTCATCTGCTGCCGCGCGATAATATCCCATTAGTAGTATGTAAGGTATATTCCTATTCTACCTCCACCCTTATGTGTCATACTCAGTTCAGGACACCTTTTATTAGGTCAATAAATTATTTTTCTCATTGTGAGAGTAATTTCAGCCACAATGTTCATTTCTTCCTGAATATTTATTTCGACGCGTACCCTCAGGAATGTGCCGCCTAAGGTTTAATCAAAATAGGCATCTTTATTTTAAAATACTTCACTTTAGAAAATTTTAATTCACGTGAATACAACGTGGAGCCTTCAATGATCAGAAAAATTATGATTTAAACAGGGTTTTCCACACTTACGGAGCTCACACAAAGAAAAGTCTAATTGGAAAACCAAATAAATCTGAGATCTAAGCAATAGATATTTATTGTTTTCTGAAATAAAAACGGTTCATTATGGCGGACTAAATCTTCCGATGTGAAGGATAAGACGAGTAAAAACGTCATATATGGAGTTGATTAATATATAAAGTCAGAGAATTATTTTAGTATTTAGAAAGTAATGAAATATTGACAGAAAACCTATAAAATAAATTTGTTAATATTACTCTTTAACCTTACAATAATGATAAGAACAAGTGTTTCTATAATAAAGAGCTGTGTGGAAGACCTCCTCGCATTGGCTCAACACTAAAATGTTAGGATTTTTCTTTGTCCCCACAGGGCTTCATCATCTTCTTCCCGGCCAGCACCCGTCCACATTCGGGACATTCGCTGCCATGATGCCGCCGCAGTGGCTAGACCCGGCCGCAGCTTACGTGACTGCCGCGTACAACTGGGACTACTTCCGAAGACCGGACCTGACGTCTTGCAAGCTTCCGGGTGCCTGCTCGATAGGAAAAGGTATTTTCACCAGAAACTTATTTCCACCTTCTCAAAGCCTTTTTGCTCATCACATATGGCAGTTGAGTTTCTCCAACCAAGCGGAGTCAAAAGGAATTGACTCTGAAACTAGTTTCTAATGACATCATTGTTCAGTTATTGACTTACGACATAGCAAGTAAAAGTGCGAAACAAATACCTTGGCCAAACGCATATGCGCTTTGAAGATGAAAGCATTATTGACGTTTATTCAAGAAACAGCTAAAAGGTCCAATGCATTAGGGAACTCATAAGCGACAGAGGCATTAATTAAACTTTCATTTCACCTCCCAAAACCTTATCCTTAACATCTTTACACGGCTGATGTTCTAACACTCCCTTTCACACGCCCATGCGGCGGCTCACAGGGTAGTGTGCAAATGTAGATATAACTGCAAAGAAAGCACAGGTGTTAAGGAGACGCTAGGATTATTAAAAAGAAAACTCCTTCTCCTATTTCTCAATTTTCATTGATAGAGAGTCTGGCAGCAGCCTACCTTAAACTTAACTTCTTCAGCGTTAACTTTGCAGGCTCTTGTTACATTCGTGTACGACTTTGTTCATGTATTACGATCTCACTTACGTAGTTTCCACGTCGCCAAGCCAAAGCTTTTGTTCTCGAGCCGGCCGATAAATCGGAGATCTCATTAAAAGACTATTTCATTCCCGAGTTAATTGATGCAGGAATATCATAGAGTTATATTTTTCACTCAATTTACATTTTTGCTAACTGGTTGAATAGCCATCTTTGCTCTGCAACCCCTGCAGTTGGACCAGTTCGATATCGACCTGATCCGCCTCAACAGTATTTTCAAGGTGTTTCCAATTACTTTTGTTCCGTAAGAGGGTGTAGCACTAAATCAATATAATTCTAATTAGTCAATGAAGTCTCAAATTGCTGAAAAACAGTTTTCTCTACTGGCATTTGAATCAACCATATAGTTGTACAACATCCCCATGAGCTTGGACCTCTATTTGATTGAAGGGCTTGGGCATTCCGATGACCGGAAGAGCTGAATTTTCAGTAGCAATGATAACTGCTCCAGCCAGTCCAGTAACACAGCCAAAAAAAAACGTGAAATAATATTGAATATCTCTATATAACATGAAATCAATAAATGAAGCCTCAGACTCATTGCAGATGAATTCAGATTCGTTTCACTAGAATAATTTTTCCGCAGTCAATCACGCAGTCTATCCATAAATGTTTTCTATTTCACCTATCTTGCTAGTCTCACCCATAGGATACCAGCCCCGTTGCCATCTGCTTCGGCGCTCAATGGTCTCCTTCCCATCGGATCTTGCTCCGACAATCCCATCGGATCCGAGCTTCGATTTCCAAGAAACCCCACTACTTCGATCGCGGCCTTCGAAAGAACTCCTCATTTACACGTAAGGTAACCCACGCCTATGAGAACTGCGATGGCGGTGGGTAAACCCCATACGCCATTCGAGATCATTTACTCCAGAACGCACACCCTGCGACTCGGGGATGGGAAGCGGGCAGGTGCGGGGGACGTGGGGGCGAGGCTTAGGGCGGTGGTTCAGGGGGCGGTGGCCCGGGAGGCGCCACAAGGTGGAAAGGGTTTGTCACCACCAGGAGAGGCTTCGCATCCAACCACCTCCTCGCTACTTCCCTGCCAACTCGCCTCCCCCTCCCGCACCCCTCTAACTCCAGCCTCCTCATCCTCCGCCACTCATACTATAGCTTAAGCCCTCAAATCGGATTAAGTGTGCCTCGTCGATGGATTTCAGCTGATGGCGGGTAATTCCTAAGGCCCGCGGGAGATGGCTCAGCCAATTGGGGCGGGAGCGAGGCGGACGGCGGAGGAGGGGAGCGGAGCCGAGGCGAGTGAGGCGGTGGCACGGGCGGGGACGTTCGGCGTCGTGGATGCGTCTCTTCGGCAAGATGTGAGCTAAGACAATATTGCGAGACGACTATGACAATATTTTCGAAAAGAATACAGGTCTCCCTCGAGAAAGAGTAAAAGAGATCTAGCAATGACAAATTGTGTGATAAATCATTCGGATGAACTTAAGATCCTTTGGAAGAGATGATTGGTTTGATAACTGCTAGGCCAGTTCGTTAGGATTGAGATTGATTTACAGTTAGCATCGCTTTAAAATGACATTACTCACGATTTTAATTCACAGGAATGTACCAAAATCCTTCCCGATGCTAAGCATGGCCAACTGTGGACCACGTCTGTGAAGCATAAACCATCAACTTCCGAGGTCAAAGTTCAGAAGTATCAAAAGAAGTCAAGTTTTGGATTCTACATTTGACGGCTGCAAACCGGGAGTTAACACTTCGGTTATTTGTTTTTCTTTTATCGGTATCGCTACGCATTCTTCTGATTTTGTAAAAGGAGAGGTCGACCAGCAGGTGAAGGCCAAATTTGTTTTACAATGATTCATGATAGGTACTGCAAAAGGTGGAATGATTTCCGAGACGGTGAAGAGGTTAACTGAGTTCCTCGTTTCAACCTCAGATCTCGCTCATTTCCACCTCCGTCTCCCTCGCAAGCATTTTTCAAATTGAGAGATGCAGGTCGATCATAAAATTAAGCTTCTACCGATTGAATAGCAACGTTTAAACAGTTTTTGTAGCAATAAACAATAACCAGCTATAGGAATTGATACCGTCCTTCACCATATTTCCAAGGATTGAATGGTATACAATGCAACAATGCACTTGTATTCCAACGATTTACTTAGTTTATTACTCGTTTTTTCGTAATTTTTCATCAAAATCTCACTTTTTAAGTGTAATGATTACTTACTTCATGGTTTATCCGAGAGGTTATAACTCTCACTGATGTCTTTCAGAGCAACAAGTGACTGCAATGTCCAACCAGTCACGGATAAAGCAATGCATGATAAAGCAATTAGTTACAATGACTTCAAAGCTCTCAGAGTAACGTTAAAGATGGCACGCTTGTTAATATGATTGGCGCACATGCGTCCATCAACTTCCATCAATTAAAGAGAATGTCTCTTTCTTCACAGGTTCCGCATCGGCCATCACAGGAGACGGAAGGCCTGGAGACTACTTCCTTGGCCCCAACGGCACCGCCTTCGCTCCCTACCTTCACGCAACACCTTCCATCCTCAGCTCTTACCACCACCACAACGCAACCACGGACCTCGCCCCCCGCCCCGTGCCTCCCGTGCACACGGACAAACTCCACCCCGCGCTGCCACCCCCGCTACCTCCTCCGCCCACATCACCAGTGGCCTTCGTCCGGCCCTGCCCCGAACTCCCGGCGGAGGTGACGCCAGAAGCCCCTTCGGTAACCAGCCATTCTTCTCCGTCGCGGGCAGAGGTCAAGGGAGAGTCTCCCGGGCGGGCCTCGGCCACTTCACGGGACTACGACAGCGACGAGGGCATCGGCTCTGCGTTTCGCCAAGTGCGTCCCTTATCACTGACGGGTGGGGACCAGAAGAAGACAGCCAAGCAGGAAGGAGAATTGTCGGGGGAGAGTAGTGGAACCGGTGAGGTCAGCGGAACGGGCAGCGGCAACAAGAGCCCAAGGCAGTCCACGGTTATATCATCCTGTTCCAGTGCCAGCGGCTATACGCAAAAGACTGTGTGGAGACCTTACTAGTGGCGGTGATGCATAGTCTGGAACCAGTCAATGGACAGCTTTGAGCTGCTTGTGAATAGTATACGGAGTGCTACAGGAGCAAAGAATGAGCTTTTAGGAGGCTTCGGCCGTTTCCAAAAAATGACTTGTCTAGCAGAAGTTCTTCGTTTCAGTAGAACATGTACTTGGCTCGAACTGCTACGGACTAACATGCCCCCAAATAATCACTGAAGTTTCTACTGACACTCGGGATAAACTGGTATTCGGGAGTCACGTAAGCTCGACTGCAAAGGGCATGGCAGGGAGCTCGATATGTGCGTGTTAATTTGTGTGTGCGTGGGTGGATGTGTGTTAGGGAGTGTGTTGTTGAAAAAAAAGATTCAATATTTATTGAAGCGTACCAATGATTAGCTTCCACCATCAAGCCAAATACTACGTGAGAGACGAATATTTGTTTGTCTGAACCTTCCACCTTAGAACGACAATAACAATTATAGACAATGGAATTAGTTTCTTGTTTCGATTGCCGGACGATGGCACTTCTGGTATCGTCCCCATATTTGAAAAGAGCAATGATACAATTAAAAAAATAGATTATTCAACTCTCAATTACTCCATTGTGCATGTATATTTTGTACAACTAAATGGACCAAAATAATTCCGTTGTACATATCAGTTAAAAGACATAAGTCACGGTTTAGAAGGGAAAAACCCGCAAAAGCTTTCTGCTAATGAAGAGATAATGGGTTTACAAATAAAAATCGACTAAATAACAGTGCCCATCGGAATCTCAGTTATAAAGTAGTATTTTTGTAATGTGTGTCGTGAAAACAAGCCGAAATTAACGAAATATTCGATGCAAAATGTATTTCGCTGATGGAAGAGGGATATATTTAATCCTGGGCTATCAGTAGTGATTGTGATATACTCTTGTTCGTAAATCACAGTGAGCGACCAATGATGGGAGTTATTTTTCAATGTAATGATTAAGTAAAACAAATTGATATTAATAAATCACCTAAAAAATGGTTTGTGTTCATTTTTATAATTCCGTTTCCCGTTCATAATACAGATGGAATCAAGTATAATAAAGGTGGGCATTAAAAGCTGAGAAACTCTGGCTGCAAGGGGTCCAGGCCCAATGGCGGAGGAGGCGATGCCTCTCCCGCGACTTGGCCTCTTACATAAAATGCATGCGCAACGACGTCTGCTACGCGGTTCACATAAAAAGAAAACATAACAACAAGGAGGAAGATGTGAATCGTGTGTATGATAAATAAAAGATATAATTACAGAAGTATTGGGTAGGAAAAGCTTAATAATAATGGATGAAGGATATGAAAGCGGGAGTGAGGAAAGAGAGAGGTTATGACAGGTTGCAGGTTCTACTTATAGGATATTTATTAGGAAATAAATGAAAACGCTGTATTTCCACACGATGTATTTGGTCTACCGTAGTTTCAACGCGTACAAATCATTTTCAAGACAACTTTTTATCGTGACGCTTCAGCACTGAAACCATGGTTGACTAAAAATTTTTGTGTATATTGTGTTTTCATTCACTTTCAAAGGGACATGTAGTTGGAACAATGAAGCGGGTGAGTATGGGCTAAGAACAAAGACCGCTGCGAGACGACACTTGAATATTACAAATGACACAATTAAGCCACAATAAAAAAATGGTTAGGGCATCACAAAAGACCTCTCAGGACCCATCAGATCAGGTTACATCGAAGTAAAGACTAAACTATCGTAAAAGCCTTCGCTGAAGAGAGGGGCTTGGCTTCCCTCCCACCACCTCTTGGTTTTGGAAGGGTAAAAAACATTCCGTCGGTAGTGTCTTCAGACGGCCAATACCGTTTACTCCATTATAATAAACCATGTCTAGCGACCCATCAATTAATAAAACGAAAATTCCTCTACCAAGGCAAGAGAATCCTTTATTTACGCGGGAACAATGGGAATACATAATTATGCAAATTATGCAATCTGTAGATGTAAAGAATGCATATTTGGGCTTCCTTACACAACCTTTCCACATGAAATTACACGTTGTAAAAAATTACTTGAAATAAGATTCGAACTCCGCCACTGTCACCCTGGTAAAAGGACCGTGGCGTTAAGCATCACGTATATTGCGCCAGTTTATCATTTACCAAAAATAGTAGCTCCTAATTTGAAAATACAGCGGGCTGAAAAGTCAAGGCGAAGCCGGATAGAAAACATTCCGATCCCTTTCACGCATCGCATCCGATGCGTAGAAGGGATCTACTTTTGATTCTTTCAACTTTCATCTGACTTGTAAGAGTGAACTAAATGTCCACGCTACACAGATTATGAAACAGTAAATGAGGGACATTTAAACTACCGTATTCACCTGAATCTAAGACGACCCCTTATTTGGATGACTCTTAAAATAAAAAATGACTAAATTTAGCCTCATCATTGCAAGAATCATGTGCTTTGACATATGAGTATTTTTCCTCCACCTGTAGTGAATACGATTGTCTTGTAATATGAAATATCAAAGGGTAACATTTTGAAATAAAACAAAAAAGTTTGAAATAATTTTTAAAAACTTATGTTAAAACAACAAGTTCAAAAATAAAAAAGCAACTTAGTACAATGTACCAACATCTAAAGAATGAAATATATATTCTCCCCATAATAAGGTAAACACAAATAAACCCTCTGAAAAATGTAAAATGTAGATACTTTTCTCAAGAGCGTTGAATAAAATTCCTTTCTTAATTGTCACCACCATCAATGGAGCCTTCACTATTTTAATCACTGTCACTGCCAATCTCATAATTTCTATCACTCTTCCACAGAATGTCATCTTCAACCCCATCCAGAGCATTAGATAAACAACACTTCTTGAATCCTTTCACAATTGTATTGGTATTTATTTGTCGCCACGATGTCTAAATCCACTGACAGAGTAAAGCAACTTCAGGTTTCTTAATATTTCCATTTGGCGTTAAATTGTGAGTGCCACTCTGTAACCACTCAGAATACAAAGCCTTTAAATTATGTTTGAAACACTTATTAACAACAAAATCTAATACTTGAGTAGTGATGTCATCCCTCCAGGTATCACAATAAGATAAGCATTCATCTCAATCATTGTTTTTTTTCATATCAGGTGTTAAGTTCCCTTTGAATGCATAAAGTGAAAGCATTGCTCTTTGTCTCAATAGTGCCCCAGGCCGTCTATTCCACACCATATTTAGCCAATCTTTCATAAGTTCTTCAGTCATCCATCCTTTTCCTGACATCTTACAATTACATCAATCGGTATGTGGTCCTTAGGCAAATTTTTCGCTTTAGAACCACATATGGTGCTAATGTAGTCCCATCTGCTAAAAGTGTCAACATTACAGTCACTCGCATCTTTTCGTTACCTGTAGTTTTGATAAGGACAAGACTTGGCACCTTTGTCATTCACAGTATAATTCGACGGCATGTCGAAGAAAACAGGAGTTTCATCGGCATCTCCAATTTTGCTCAGAAGGTAATTATTAGTTTTTCTAAGTTGAATGACGTATTTCAGGTAAGCGATTAGTTTTTCGCTGTAGTATGCGGGCAATTTCTGACACAATGAAGTTCGGCGCCGTAAAGAAAAGTTGTTTCGTCGCATCGGTCTTGTGTACCAACTTTTGCTAGCTTTAAATTCCTCTATTGATATATTAAGCCCTCTTGCAACATCGTGAGCTTTCATAGCCATATCGGCCATCGAAACAGGCATGCCATTCTGTCGCTTTGTACGCACAAACCTAACTACTTCTTCTTCTACACCTTGGAATCGGCCTGATTTTGGACCACTGTAAGACTTTCTGGAAGTTTTAGCTTTCACTAGTTCATGTTTTATAGATTTCCATCTACGCAAATAAGCCTCCGATACGCCAAACTTTCTACTTGCATTACAGTTATTGGTATTTTCTGCGTGATGTATGACAACAAGCTGAAAATTAGCATCGTATACGTCTTATTCCTTTTGGAAACTTTCCCTTTGCACTAGTGCCACGTATTTCAACATGAT
This sequence comes from Ceriagrion tenellum, assembly GCA_963169105.1. Lineage (NCBI taxonomy): Eukaryota > Metazoa > Arthropoda > Insecta > Odonata > Coenagrionidae > Ceriagrion > Ceriagrion tenellum. The sequence goes on along the minus strand of OY720638.1, from coordinate 115,637,790 downwards.
CTGCCATTTTTCTTCTAAAGGGCTACGTAAGTAATATAAATGAGCATGCAGCACTTGAAATTAAAATTCACCACGTTTTGATATGTTTGTAATTAATAGCGGAAAGCGCCAAATGATTTCAGCCTTCATTTGTTCCCAATATAGCATACTACGCGCTTGATAGAAATACGTCGCTGTGGTCACAGACGTTCATTTTTAATCGAAAGAATTATTGTACCCGTAATGTTAAATACTATTATACCATATAATTAATTGTTCATTTCAGTAGTTAATTCGAGAGATTATCGTGGAATACGTTCTTATGAATTATTTAACCATACATACGTACAATTCACAGAATAACACCGATTATACATGTAGTTATACTTCATATTCGAATCCAAGACGAGTCTTGATATTAGCAGTTGAAATTTTGACAAAAAAGGTCGTCTTATATTCAGATGAATACGGTATTTATGCAGCGGCTGCGGAAGGCAGCGTGTTTCCCGTGAAATAAGGTTTTCGGCGCTCATTTACCTGCCTGGAGTAGGGAGAGGTAGACTCGAGAAGTTTTCCTTGAAATTTTACATTCAAAGCCTAATCCCCATCCTATGGTTGGAAAGCCAAAGCCTTTTTATCAATGCCACTCCCTTATACTACGGTATTGCAGCCGCAAACTTCCTTTAACCTGCATTGCGAGTTGCTATACGATATATTTTCGCAAGTATAAGAATAAGTACATGAGAATTATTTCCAATTGCCTCTTTTGGTCCGGTAGGACACTGATCCAATGACGTACTCTGACAGACCGCACCACGTCCACCGTTAAAGGGAATCGGCGGACACCTTATCCCAAGAATTTGGGTAATGGACTTCGTCGGTTTTCATTATATGTGCGGTAAGTCTTCGCGTAAGCTCGTCCAAAGTTGTTGGGGGAACCCAACAGCTACGAGGACTGTGGGGAGGCGGGGGCCCATTGTCGTCCTTTTGACGTCAATCCGCCTCATAGTATCGGCCTCACAGTGGTTGTGCTTCGCTAACCCTTCCCTTTCCTTTACCCTTTTCCCACTACCCCCCATGCTTGGCAATAAGCGAGAGCTTCAGGTCGAGAGGGAAGTTTTTAGCCCGCTGGGAGACCCGAAGAACCTGCATCTTTTGATGAAAGAGGCAATGGGAAAGAGCCAAACTGTTTCTGAAATAAGGGTTTTCACCAAGAGAAACAGTTCTACGGGTATATGCATTTGATTCTAGCACGGATTCTGTACGCAGCCAATCTATCTAACAATTCTCCGAGGAACGTCAAGTAGAGCTTTTGTATGGAAAGATAATGAAAAAGTGTCATGCCACATATGAAGATTTCAACGTTCCTGATGAATACTATAAGATGTAAAAGTTCAGGATATTGTTCATATCTCTTACTGAGCAACCAATCCATCTGCTCCATCAGTCTGGTACATAATATAATAAGCATCGGAATCTTACACTTCAAGAATTAATTACGAGCACTCTTAGAAAGAAATGCACATTAGATATCACATGTGTCAGACTGGCTGATAATATGACCCAATGGGAATACATCATCTTCGACACAAAGAAACTTTTCAAGAGAGTCATGGACAACTTGAACACATTGGCAGTATGTAATAAGGTCAATTAAAATTTTTCTAAAATATTCCTCAATTGGCAGTTGAATTTCACTGATCAATAACAATAATAACGCTTAATAAAGCAAGGAGTTCTAAAAAATGACAAGAGTGATATAATTTATGTTGATAAAATAAAATTCCATAATATATTGAAATGTTTATGTCAAAAATTAAAATGGAACTCTATTTTTCAGAAATATCACACTGAAACAAAGCGAAAGTAACTTGCATATTTTGTAAACGACGAAATGTTATGAAAAAGGCAACAAAATGCGATGGATCCCAGAAATGATAAAAGGTATATTATTTCAGAATCACGGATACCTGAAGTAATTACAGGGAATAGCTCATTAGCCATTGTGCAATTAGATGGAGGTATCAGTCTATACCTGAGCCCATATTTCATGTCTGCAACATACATGCTCCAGGGAAGATCCCGCGGCGAAGGTCGGGAGAAATATGTTAATTTAAAAAAATTGAATGTATTAATGAATACCCAAAAGAAATCATTTGAGTTAGCTATGTAGAAGTTATGAAAATATTTACCACTTTCTCTTAGATGGAGTTTATGAGACACGTAATTTATCAGTTCTTTAATACTGTTTAGCGATCGATTGAAATCAGAAAAGCTGTCTTTGTAAAAGGTTAAGCTTAAATATGAGCAATGTATAATTGCTCTTCAATTATTATGACTAGATATAAAAAAATAATTAACGGCATGGATTTCTGGAAAAATGTAGAAATATTGAAATAAGCAAATGTCGCATAAAATATTTGTTCCCAAAACGGTTCCAGGATATTTCGTTTGAGGTTGTATGATATCCATAAAAATGCAATTTAAGTAAAATTAGAGACGCTGAGGAACTATCTTTCGCTCTATTGAGGTGGAATGCCACATTCGACAAATTTTGATGCAAAAAAGTAGAATACTCAGAAGAATACATGAGGCACTGGCAAAGAGTTCCTTTCGATTCTAAATTTCTGACACCCTTCCGAAAAATATCTTAACGGCCAAGTGATGGTGCAGAACATTCAACTGAATCACAAGAGGGTTATTATATTATTATAGAATTACGCAACAAAAAATCGCCTCCCTTATGGCCGGTTGCAAGAACATTAAATATGGAGTCAATAGTTATGAGAACCATAAAGTTATGGATTTCATAAATATATTCGGGTTGCAAGAACACATATACTAGTTACATAACTTATATTATTAATAGTCAATAGTTTCGAGTATTCGATCTAATCATCCACCGACGGATAAAATTTATGAAAGTTTAGCTTATGAATAATTGCTAATGCAGATAATAATTAGTCAGTAAGAGTAAACAAACTACTCATTTGTCTCATAACAACTCTTTTATCAAGTAATTAATTCCCCAAGCGTTTCATTGCGCATCCGCCATCTTGGCAACTTATGGAACTCATAACTCGATGCCGTAAGCTATGAAACCAATAAATTTGACGAATGTTTCTGCAACACTTATTGAATGGTTTTCATGGCTTATGGGTCCCATAACTTTATGGAATACATATGTGTCGTTCCTGCAACTGGCCATTAAAAAACATCCTCATCATGAGCCACTCCTCTCTGCGTCTGTGCGGGAGAGGAAGGGCGCGAGGCACATTTCTCCCCTCTCCGAATCAGAGCACGCACTTGCCTCGAGTGCGTATTTAATTTTCAGAGATTACACTCTCAATTTAGGCTATTAAGGTGATCGTCAGGTGGAATACTCTCCACCGAACGAGAGGGGCTGAGCTGTTAGCCGTGGAAGGAAGTGTAGTGTCCTCGCCTACCATAACACGCGGGGGTGTTGGGTACCGGGGATAGCCGGGGGAGAGAAAAGAGGAGCCCAGGAGAGGTGGGGGGTTGAAATGGGGCTGCGTCGGGTGAAAAGGCCGAGGAAGACGCGGGGGATGGGGTGAGAAAGGGTCCGACGTGGGCGCAGGTTAGAGGGCAAAGGCGAAAGTGGCGGCAACGGATCTGGGGATGAGAATTGTTTAAGAATAAACTAAATGGTTGAAGGCGTAACTTTGTGGAATGTTAACGCGGGAATGACAAAAAAGAAAAATCTCTTAGTAAATTCCACCCTTAAAACTTTTATTCCTGACCTAGGTTTCGATTTCCTTGCAATCATTTTAAAAAAACCTTTGACAATGACTGCAAGGAACTTGAAAGTGATTGAAAATGATCAAAGGACCTTTGAAAATGATTGCAAGGCATCCGAAACCTAGGCCAGGAATAAAAGTTTTAAGTGTGAAATTTACTAAGAGATTTTTCTTTTTCGTCATGTCGATTGTTTAAGATGTGGCCGGAGAGTCGGGGATCGGCTCCACATGCTACGTTTCCACAATGAAGGTCCATTAATTGAAAGAATGCCAGGCTCAAAGGTTACTTTCCTTAGATTGACATTTGTTTTATAGAAGTCCTGCATAAAAAAGATTAAAGGGTCTTTTATGCCGTAAAAATTGTTAGTGAAAGAAGAATTAGAGAAGACAAATCACGCTCGGGCAAGTTATTGACAGGACTGTGCGAAGACACGTCAATCGTTGGTTAAATTCAAATTGCAAAAAAATGTGTGATTTATAGTAAAACAAACCATTTATCTGATAACGTAAATCGAGGCTCTGATTCTCAATGTTTTTACTTCACAGGTTTCGGAAAAACCATTATTTCTACTAAGCATAAATGCCGCGTTTGCGAATAACGGATTTCGGTAGAGAATTTTATCAGGAAAATTGAATAGGAACTCAATATTAATTATTGAGTTGATAAAAAGATGCAACACATTTTGGAGTTTGGATAAGTATTTCCCACGCCACTATAATATTTGTAATTCCTCGCTAGTTTTGATAGACCGAAAAGCGAACGTCGTAATACCCAACCCCTCAATACAAAGGCTCTGGGAAACTGTTGTCGCCGTGACATTAAGGAAGAAGGAAAGGCAACACATGACTTAACGATTGGCATTTATTCCCAACAACTTACATGACTGTTTTAGTGGACGACCAACCGATGGCTGCGCGTCTGGGTGGGCCAATTCTTGCGATGTCGCAGACTCAACGAAGGGCAAGAGTGGGTGGCCAAGTCTTGCGCGGTCACAGGCTCAAAAAGGGTAGGAGCGGATGGCCAAGTCTTGCGATGTCGCAGACTCAACATGGACACGGCTAGGGTAGGACTCCCTGAGCATCGTCGCGGCCGCGCTTATAACCCGCTCCGAGGGTCCAAAGGGCGATCCAGTTGATGTCGTAGCACGGTGGACCAAGAGCGCTTGAGAAGGGGGTGAGTGGACTCATCCCCACGTCACTGCCCTCGCGTCCTCCCCCACTACGACACTACGACCACATGGCACAGGTGAATGACAGGAGTCTCAGCGCCGATACCAACGAAGAAACCATTTCGAGACGATGAAGAGCGACAGAGGAGATAGCTCTTCGTAACGAGACGCCCAAATGTTTTACAGAATTTAGAAACTTGCGGGTTCTTCCCAGCATTGCTAATCTCTACTGCCCCCCTCCCACAGGCCTACCAGACGGCTCGCTAGAAGCAGCGTAATGTGACAAAAAACTCATTCTTATTTTCATCCATTTAAAATTCACTGAGCTGCCCATTAGAGGTATTTCAATGAAGACAAACAGAACACTTAAGAAGTAATAAAAGCAACTCTGTGAGTATTTCACTGTCCTTTAAATGTTTCCAAATACTCTCTTATGAACAGCACGTTGCCGTAAATTGTAAGGGGAGAGAACGGATAGAAGGTTTACATAAACACAATTCTCACGAGTTAAAAGAAGGTCACAGACAGTAAGAAACGTTAACTGAGCATTGCCGCATTAATGGCACAAAAGTATTTTATCATACGACTGAAATTCTCCGTAGTTAACATGTCCACAAAGCCCTTTGCTTGACTCATTTTCTCACGCCATCTGCTGAAAACGCCGTCACAAACAAAGATTTTGTGCGATTCTGTAAAAATTACTAGTGGAGGTTGTTTTATTTATTTTTATTAATAGATATTAAATCATTAAAACTACACACCTATTTATTTCACGCAGTCTATTAGTAGGAGATTCCTCATTTGAAAAATAAAATCTCTCTTCGGAGTGAGCACCCGCGACATTTTCCATGGAACACGGCTTCTTGTTTAAGATACATGTGTAAATGAATTTTTGAGGGAATTAGGGCAGAAAACCTCTATTTGATCGAAGGGAAAACTATAGATTAAATCTTTTTCGAAAGTCTCTTGTGAGTTATTTTTCGTTGGACGTTCAACATATTTTGTCACAGCCAAACTATTATGGTAGAAACGATCACGGGTATAAGATTGAGGAAATAGACTGCAGAACCGATAGATTTAGAATTTCATTTTTTCCACGTACAATGAGGGGCCATAATAGTTGCAACAGATCAGTTCTAGGATATTTTGATCCTCATTTGGCAAAGTAGGCTTTGCACTTGTGCACGATATCTTAGCATCATTATTAGCAACTCACTCAGCATGATATAGCTCTTCTAGGATTTAGTAACTCGTAGTACTATTCATCAGTCGAATTAATGAAACTAGCCTTAGTTGCATTCTAAATAGTGTACTGCATGGTAGTATGCCCGTCTTAGTAGAACTCTCCTAGTTTCCGGTCTAGCCGCGCATTGTTATCCTGACTACTTTTCCCTACACCTGGCATCCAGACGAACGAGCTCGGTTCTAATTTTAGCTGAGACGAGTGCTGCCTGGTATGGAATCATCCCTTGCCACACATCCTAGTGGTGGCTTGCATGGTATTTCGTACATGTAGAATTAAATTTAAGTGTCTCAAAAAGTAGTGCGTTTAGTGGCTAAAATCTTCCGTTAGGATTTTCTAGGTAAGATGAGACATTATTCTTTATGTCATTATCAACACCAATTCAGGCTGGGGGTAAACTTCATAGTCTTAGATATTATTGAATTTGACGTAAATTAAAACTCAGGACAAAGTATGAAATCCGTATTTTATATTTTGCCCAAAACATTCCTGGCCCGATGTCCACTTCTCACTTGCAATTTTCGGTAAAATATTAAAGCCTGAAACGATTCAAGGCATTTTTTGCAGTTAGTTTATTTGGAGGAAAATAATTATCTAATTAAAATGATATCTTGCAGTAAGGGATGCGAGTACAATTTTCATGCAGTGACATTCAAAATTTTTCTATTATTAAAAAAACTTTTTTCAAAAATGCTAATCCCATAAAACTTTGTTTATTTTACCTTTGTTAAGTTACATGCAGTGACGCTTCCCTGAAAGAAGAACCTCCACTTTTGAGTTGAACGGGTTTCATAAACAATTGAAATCTTTGCTATGCATTAAACCAGTTTTCGCTATCACATTCTAACATATTGATCTCGTGAAATTAAAATCTAGTGTTATATGACAGGGTATTTTAATCTTTAATAATATTAATAACAGAAGCGGCTTTCAAAACATATTACAGCTTCCAAAATATACGCCAAATTTCCGAAACAAAAAACAGGCTCCAAAGCATACGACTTCGGTGCCATCTGCTTTGAGCTGAAACTAGAAATTAATTAAACTAAAAATCTATTCAACTGCATTAATGTCTTTCTTTGATGTTGAGTGTTGTACTCCCGTTGAATCAATAGGAACAGGGCCACCCACAATCTTTAAAACAGCACGAATTGGAAGTGAGCACTGTTGTTGGTGCTGCTGTCCAGCAGCTGGAAATTTATATTCTGCAGCCGGTCATGTACTAGCATTAAGTTTACGACTACTTTATTCAACTTAAAATTTATATCTATAACCACTGAAATCCACCAGTCACAGTCACACTCATAGGCTGTAAACATTACTATTTTTATGTTGTGAATCTGAGTATTCTCATGCCGTTTCTGAGGTCTAGATGAGATAAATGAAATTTCTCCTTTCTTGCTCTTTGAACTTCGCGCAATCTGAATTCTATTCTCGGGGGTTGTTTGGTTGGACCACTCTTCTATTTTAGGCAGGCAGAATTCTCAAACATCCTCTTTGGGTAACAGGATGAAAGCTGTTAAGGTCTATGACTCGGGTTATGTATCTCTTCCCTCTCATTACTTTTTTTCCTGCAACTGATTTAGAGATTGTCTTATTTGTTGGCGTTCTGGAGAGAACAGTCTCATTTTTCTTACAAATAAAATTACTGTGCAATTTAAACATGTGCCTTATTCACAATTATAGGAATCCGGTTTTCCAAATACTTCTTCAATAGACCACACATTTCTTCCTCAAAGAGATGGGCGAAGAACGATCTAAGGCTTTCCCGGCGTTTGGTGGTGTTGAAGGTTATTCGTGTTTTCCATCGGATCAAACTCTTCATCTCCGCCGAAATTTCAATGTATAAGTAGTCCATCGTCATCATGGAATCGTAATCAGGACCATCATTATCAGGCAGAACTATTATACATCGAAACGTCGGCCGAGATGGAGAGTTTGACCCGGTGGGAAAGCCGAGTAACCTTCAACATCACTCACATTTCATGTATATTCCATGTAAAACACCATGAATTTTGTTACAGCTGGAATAAGGAGCAAAATTTGTTCCTCTGAAAGGAACAATGGGATATAGTTAAAAGTGGCGACTTTTCACAGCATAATTCACACAATTCAACAGCTCTACGGATGTTTGATTTAAAAGGGTAAGTTATCTGGGAGGTCGCACAAGCTTCTTTTGGTTCGTTTTCTTCTCAAGGAGAAATTTGTACCAGGACGAGTTTGGTCTGTTTTCTTATGGTGTCAACATCTTCAGCTTTCTTATTTTCTTATTTCTTATTTCATCTTTCAGTTTTCTTATGGTGTCAACAGCTTCAGCATCAACAGCTTCAGTAGTTTCTCTGCGCTCTCTTGAAGCATACAGCACACAAGTTGACTCCACTGGCCATGGTTTCTTAACAGGACTAACACCAACTCTATGGCTGACTGATTCAGGGAATCTAATTCTTCTTCTGCAGTTGCAAAATCATCATCACCCACACCATAGGAGACTTCTTGTTTAGTTGCTTTAATTGTTGATATTCTGTCAATACACGTAGAACACAGTAAGTCATCACTGGAAACATCTTGACTTTGAAACCAAGTTTATAAATGAGCACTCTCATTTCCAACCAGAAGAAAGACTGTTTTTTGCTGGTCTTATATTTCACTCGTTCATGGATATGCAGATAGTCAGTGCACATCACTCTCCTGTAGCTCCAGTCAGAAGATATTTCAAACGCAGCCCTTCACACAAAACACCCTATTAATCAATCAGCAGAATACTCAAAAAAACTTACAAGTAACGATGGACCGACAATTTAGTGACATTCTCTGCTTGAGTATTTACAGCTGAACTGTGAATTTCCTTGTCTTCCACTTTCTATGCTAGGTTAAACACACAGAATTATCTTAAAGACTCTGTTAAATTCTGGCATAAAGTGAAAAAGTCCACCTTGTTCCAGAAGACCGTTAATAATCAGGGAGGTTCTAAGTAAAGAAAATCCAGAAGAATAAAATAATTTCACCAGTTCCAACTTCGTTTACTTAATCGTTTTCAATCCATCACATGGAGCACATTGGTCTGAGAATGTTTTTTAAAAATCTTTATAAAAATTTTAAAAGCCAAAGTGGCATGCTCCACTTTTCATGATGTGTAAAACTGTAAGATATACATTTCTTTAAAACTCAGAAGATTTGAGATGAGAGTTTTTGAGACAGCAAAACTGCAATAGGACATTGCATATAAAACCTTTTCATCATAGTATTTACTCAAAAAGAAAGTTCTCCTTTCCAGAGAATGGAGTAGGTACTATTTGGCCCTGATGAACAGTAAAAAACTCAAAATTATTAGGATTGGCATTTTTTTAAAGAAAACAATATTGTTTATTTTTTTAATTTCAGATTGCTACAGTAAGAAAAATTTGACATATGTTCCGAAACAGGATATCTTTTTAACCAGACAATTATTATCTTTTAAGTAAAAAATCGACAAAATATCTTGAACTGTTCTAGAGATAGAACGTTTTAATATTTTGCCAAAATGCACATGAGAAGTGGCGCCCGAGGTTTCATTTTTGGCGGCCTGTATCTCGGGCCAGGAGTTTATTCGGACCAAACCAAAAATAAAGGTTTCTTTTTTGTCCTGAATTTTCACATATGTAAAATTCAATAACATCTGAGACTATGATGATAACCACTCTGCCAGAATTGATAAGGACTCTGCCATATAATAAGGAAAAGTCCTCGGAAATTTATGTAAAAGTACATATCTTCCAAACTTCTTAAATCTCACACATTGTCGTGTAATTTTAAACTTAACGACACATGTATTTTCTATGCATTCAACCTAATTATTTTGAAAACCATCTAAAAATTAACTCTAATTGTGATTTATCCAAAACATCACCCCTGAAAATTTTCTAAGATTAAAGAATGACCGCAAGAGTAAAAGTCTACAACGACAACAAGACAATAACCACAACAACTTGATAGACAGATATTCAAAAAGAAAACGAGAAAAGCTTAAAGAACTTAATCCAGGAATACTTTAAACCACGCAGTTGTTCCCTGGGGCAAATTAAGCCGCACGATACGAAGAAACACCCCAATGTTTCAGTACCGGAATTAACTATATTGAATATCAAAAATGTGACACGTTGCAATCACACGAAATCAAGCAAGAATTTTCTCAGATTCTTCAATAGATTATATTCTCCATACTGGCCGCATGGAAGAGTCGGGTATCGTAACGTCGGCCAGTATACCTGAGCCAGTGGAGAACCCGAGAAGAATTCCTGCATCAATTTCTATGTGAAAGCACCACAATTTGCACATGACGAATGAAAAAACAAATAATTGAATGTTTATAATCCTGTAGCGTTTGTTATAATCTCTATGCAAATATCTCTATTTCCCAAAGAAATAAAAAGAATTCTAACTGGAATACTTAAAAGCGTGACGCTGAGCGAAACATTTATATACTTGAGGGCCATTGGATCAAATCGTCATTCAGGTACACCTCAATGAATAAGGCTCGAATGAAGAGGGCCTCAAAAGAGCACTAAGCAGTTGAGCACTCTTTAAACTGGTGGAAATGATCGTTAAATGCGGAGGAGATGGTGGGATTCAATGTTCCGAAGGGAACAGGACCGGAGGTGTGGGAGGGCGGGGGCTGGAGGTTGGATGTCTGAGGTGCATGTGACTCGTCCCGAAGGAAACAGTGTCGGGAGTGGGAGGAGGGAAGGGGCGGCGGGGGTGGGGGGAGAGGTTCGGCGAAGCACATGAACGTCAATATAACGGCCGCGAAGGAAAACAACACCCCCTGCCATTCTCTTTTTCCCGCTCACTCCCCCGCCCCCTCCGGCCGTCGTCCCCCGTCGCCACCCACTTCGTTCCCCGATTTCCCCGTTCGCGCATCATTTCCTGCCATACCCCTTTCCACCGTCGGCTTCCACGCCACTCACTCCGCTTCTTCTGTTCATTTGGGGCACATGAAATGCTGTCGGGGGTGGGTGGGGCGGGTGGGGAGGGGGTGGGGGGGGGGTGAGACGGGAGGGGCGTCTATGTATTCGTGCGCCAACTGCCACGTAAATAGGGCCGAGGGAGGCATTTAAAAGCTTCACTTCGCTTCTCTTCCATCGCAGTGCGTGAAATGTAAATGTTGCCCGACTGAGGGGCACAATGAACGATGATGGAAGGGAATTTAGGACACAATGAACGGGGAGATCCTTGGCTTTTATCAACGAATAGTTCTCGGTGCTCGGAGCTGCGATTTTCGCCAACCACGCTCTGCTCAGAGGCCGGTGAGCCTCGCTGATTAGACGAAGTCCCACGACGCGAAACCGACCATATGAGTTGACTTTTGACACTTCAAGTTAGAAAGGGTTTAATGTATTTTATGAAATTTTTTTATTCTTTCGGATAATTTCATAGGATGGCGCGCAATACTTGTGGCGACTGACCACTTACATCATTTGCGCCGTTAATGTGAGGGTTGATGGGATACGAAACTACTATTCGGATAATGGAAGAATAGTGTAGACTGGCGTCAGGATGCTCACAAAGACAAGTGGCAAGGGGTCCAATGGCCTCCATTAGACGGACGGAGCATTATAGGGCTCATGCTTGACATCCATTCACAGATCGGAGTTCCAATAAAAAATATCGATCACTGCAGGGATTTGAACCCAAGACGGTATGGAAAGTCAACACTCAACCAACCAATCACACCACGCACTAATTACTGCTCAAGGGAATTTACCTTTAGACTTACAAGGAACTCGGTAACAACCCCGAGAATCTTTGCCATGCTGTAAAAATGCAACACACTTTCCGGTCATTCTTCATCCGGTCACATCCTATAAGGCCTGGCCCTGATTTCAACCTGAAACAGGTTCCGGAAAATGTATGTAATTCATCCAATCGTGAGTGATAATCCTTCCCAATAAGAGTCGTAATCAAAGCCCTCCGTTAATTCTAAAGACAAAGAAGTTATCTGAACCTAATCACTTGGAGCCCCTCCCATAGTATCAATAATAAATAAAGACTCGAAATTGGCACATGGGTAGGGTTATATTAATATGACACTTCTTTGTCTATGCCTTCTCCTTCGTGAGATTCATTATAGACGCCGGAAAGTGTTTTTTCCAGACCATAAAGTTAACCGTTTCCAATTAGGAATTTTCAGTTGCATCAATAAACAGCTAATGCCATGTGTGAAAAATATTTTAGGCCCTTTAAAACTAATATAGAAGCTATAAGATTTACAGCGGTTTCGATAGTTAAAAGTTTCAGTGATGGGGAGTTAAAGTGTCCTGTATTGATGGGCCAACAGCGGGTGGCATAATTTAATACGCTCCTTCAACTTTGATCTGTGGAACTGAACTCTTAACGGCATTAGAGCAGAGAAACCGTGGTGTATTTATAATATATATGTTGAATGACAAATACCAACGAGTGATGAGTCCATACACATGAAAAGCTTGCCTTCACAAGAGGTTAATAGATGTTAACACGCTTAGATTACTCGTATTCATACGAAGTTTTTTTTGGATTGGGAACTAATATGCCCTTATTCATTTCAATCCAATCAATCGTATAATTCATAACGATTTATATATTGAATTATCTTTTCACTATGCCTTCTTCTCAATGTGAGGCGCAAAATTCAGCAAAACGTTCCTTCGACTGCGAAACAATTCTCTCAAAAAGCCATTTTTTCAATTCACTTAAAGAGATAAGTTTTGGTATACACCAAGCTTTCAAACTTTTTATGAATTCCGAGGGACAAGTTGCAGCGTGGCGCGTCGCAATACTAAAATCCATCCCGCCACATCCTTACAAAAGTTTGGGTGAGATATTACACTATGTAGAATTCAACGGAATTGGCATCATTCGAAAGAAAAATAACCCATCCTTCTAATGAAAGAAGCGGAACCATTGCACTAATTATCGAGGTATTAGCCAAGCCACTCTCTCAGGGATTACATCTACGTTCTACCCTGCGAGCCAACACGAGGGTGTGTGGCAGGGGGTGAAGATCACCAAACATGCACTATTGACATGCAAGTAGGATATTTAAGGGAGATATGCTAGATAATAGGGTCACATGGAGCTAGATGGTTAGTATCTACATAATAAGGAAGGGATTATTGGTTGTTATTACATGCATCATACACTACAGACTACTCTAAATATATTTCACCTACCTATCCCTTTGCTACGCTGCCTATTGTTCTCTCTTATAGTACGAGGGAAAAATGACATTTTAAATCTATCGGTACGACAATCTATCTCTCTAATCTTGTTTAATATGATCAAACCTAGCATAATACGCAGGGGTTCTCAATATATATCTAACGTCATCTGTGAACAACTCTGTTTCGAATTTACTTAAAAGGTTTAACCTACATTTTAACCTGCGTTCTAATAGTAATTCCCATCCTAGTTCTTCTATTAAACTCGTAACACTAATACAATTATCATAACGGCCTTTAACAAACCTAGCAGATCTCCTTTGCACGCGCTTTAATTCTTTTATCATACCTTCCTCGTACGGATCCCATACACTAGCGGCATTTTCTAAATGAGGCCTGACAAGTGTAAAATAGCTTCTTTCTCGTACTCTCTCATCGCATTTGCCTAGAACCCTTTTTACGAACCCTAATCTACGGTTTGCTACACTAGTTATTTCCCTCATGTGTTTCCCCCATGACATGTCTTCACTGATGGTGACGCCTAAGTATTTAATTGAATCTACGTTACATATTTTGTTTTCTTTGATGCAATAATTATTCCGGGGAAAGCCATTCTTTTTCCAAAAATTCATAATCGGGCATTTCTTCAAATTTAATTCTAGTTGCCATTTATCACACCAATCATCAATCGCATCTAAATCCTTAGCTAGAAACTGTCTGTCCCCTTCATTTCTTATTTCCTTATACACTACTGCATCATCGGCAAAAAGACGGAGCTTGCTATTTTTTACTACACTATTTAAGTCGTTTACGTACAGAAGAAATACAATTGGGCCTATCACGCTTCCCTGGGGAACACCTGATGTAACTTTTACTTCGCCGGAGCTGACACCATCTAATACCACCCTTTGAACGCGTTCATGTAAGAAGTCTCCTATCCAGCCTACTATATTACTGTCTATTCCGTATGATGCTAACTTCGCGAGTAACTTACAGTGGGGAACCTTGTCAAAAGCTTTTCTAAAGTCAAGAAACGCTGCATCTACCTGTACGTTACCTTCTCCGGAAACTAAAATATCGTGAACAAAAAGGCCTAATTGAGTTTCGCAAGACCGTCCTTTTCTGAACCCATGCTGGTTTGTTATTAATAAATCCTGGCAGTCGAGGTGTCCCACTATTGATGTAACTATTATATGCTCTATAATTTTACATGATAGTGACGTTAATGATATTGGTCTATAATTACATGGCTGTTCCCTATCTCCACTTTTATAAATTGGGTTCACGTTTGCTATCTTCCAGTCTTTGGGAACCGCGCGTTCTTCGAGGAATTTGTTAATATTACTTTAAGATACGGAGCCATTTCGAGAGCTAATTCTTTATAAACACGAGCTGGAATTTCATCAGGACCTGAGGACTTGTTCGGGCTAATGTTACTTAGTATGGATACGATTCCGCTACAAGATATATCGTTCGGGGGCGTTGGTTGTTGAAATCGGTCTTGTATGGTTTCGCGCAAACTACGCTTAGATTGATTAAAAACGCTTTGAAAAAAATAATCCAACAAATTAGCCTTATCTAAACTGGAAGTTACTTTTTCGCCTCTATCGTTTTTCAAGGAATTAACCGGTGACTTTTTAGTTCCCTGTACTTACCTAACATATGACCAAAATGCTTTCGGATTTCCCTCTAGTTGTTCTCCAAGTACTTTTCTCTTGAATTCACTAAACGCTTTTCTAATGGCTGTTTTTGTGGCTGCTTCACAAATTTTATAATGTTCGATAGTGTATTGTTTAGGTCGCTATTAGCTACATTTTTCTTCATTTTTCTTTGTTTCGCGTGGCTAACTCGTTGGCGTTTTAAACATTTTCTAACCTCCGCGTTGTACCACCTTGGTTCCCTATTCTCGCTCTTATACTTATGAGGTATATATCTGTTGACAAGTGACCGTGTAATTTGGAGGAACTCTTTCCATGTATTGTCTGTATCACTATTTTTGCTAATGTTCACGAATTTTTCAAATGATGTCTTTAAGTCACGCCTAAATCCGTTATAATCTGCTTTACTAAAAAGGTAAATCTTTCTTTTTAATTTAAAATTTTTTTCAGTATTGAGGGAAATTTTGACGTATACTACCTCGTGGTCGCTTATTCCATCGACATTTTCAACTTTAATAATTTTTTCAGGGATGTTTGTGGCAAGTAAATTGAGAACATTCTCCCCCCTATTAGGTAAATTAAAATATTACCTGAGGCGCATAAATTAGTACCTTTTTATCTTAGAAGATCTATCAAGTTACGGAGGGAGAACAGAAACCAATATTAGGCTGTCGGCATTGTAAAATTTTCATCCCTGGTGGGATTCGAACCCACGACTTTTGGATTAGAAGTCCAACGCGCTATCCACTGCGCCACAGGGACTGAGTGATTAGGCACAGCTGTGCACCCCTGAATGCTGAAAATACTCTGGGTGGCAAGAGTCACGAACGAGGATGTGTTTATGAGGATAGGGGAAAGACGGTGTCTACTCAGAATGCTAAATAAGAAAAGGAACACCTGGATTAGCCATATTCTCCGACACGAAAGCTTGGTTGAGACCATACTATAAGGTTCAGTAGAGGGAAAAAACCAGAGGGGCAGACCTAGACTGGACCACATGGGACAGTTGATGAAGAACCTAGGTTGCCAATCGTACAGAGGAGTGAAAAGATTGGTCCAAGATCGGATAAAGTGGAAGACTGTTGCAGACCAATCCTAGGATTGTAACCAAAGAAGAAGTGCACTCCTTGGATACTTTATTTAAAAAAAGAACTTCTGATAAACAGATAGCGTCATTTCTATAAAGATATAAAATGTGGTCATTGCCATAAATTAGGTGATACAAATTTACCTCGTTAGTCTTAAAAAATGAGCTGCACTCCACTTTTAGTGACATTAAAAAGACAACTCTATTATTTCTCTCAAACTCCTTCACAACTTACCGCAACTCAAAGACACTTTTCAATACCTTCCGAATGCATACTTTTCAGACCTTTGTCAACTTGAATATCCTCTTCAACAGTTGACTATTATTTCACACAGACCCGTAGATATTCCTTTGGTCTCATTGTTTTGATTATTTATCTCAACCTCTTCTACAGCGTAAGTATTTCCAGCAGCATCATCATCAATTTGTCCGAGTTTACCTTCGTGCTTCCAGCATACTTTTCTGGCAAGATTCAGTCAACTATAGTTGGTAATTACTGCTTACCTAGAAATTCCATTTAAGTTGTTTCTGACTAGGAAAAAATGGCGTCCTTTTATAATATCCTACATAAGGTGGCCTAATTTTGGTTTGGTAAGCAAAGTAATCTTTATTATGGCAGCTTATATTTGAAACGGTCTAAAAAGCGGAGAATAATATCCCGCCTTATTATTACTTAAAACCATCCTTAGGAATACTAATGATCGGTTGGCAGAACTAAAAACTTCTAGATAGTGTTTGCAGCCGATTGGAAGAGTATGAATAATTAGATCAAGAGCCATGGAAACTCAGAGAGTTGATGCTAATAACAGATTAATTATTTTGAAGTAGGCAGCGAAGTCTTGCAACCTTGGGAACTTTGGCAATCAAACACGGATAGAACTTTACTCCCAAAGTCGTAGGGATCGGGGCCAATTTGTCGAGAAAGGACTCAGAACTCAAAACTGCCTGTCATACTAACGACCTCTTTAAGTCTTTCGTCGAGCTTCTTTCCCAAAACCGGCTCATGAGTGACATTAGGGAGATTCCTACACTAAAGAAATAACAGCGGTTGGAGCTTAGAGTGACCGATGTGGATGGCTCCATTGACGGCTGCTTAGCTCGCGAGAACCGAGTCCAAGCTGCCAGTGCCGGCTAAAAGAAAACATTGGCAAGTGATATCTCCCATTCAGAACAGCACCAAAGCTGAATTAAATCACAAGCTGAATATCGACAGAAAAGCTGAACGCCAACCGTAGACCAATGGCGTTAGATATTTCCTCCGTTTGCCTCCTTCGATATCAACAGAGTAACTTATTGGTACATCGAATCGAACGACCCTAATCAGAGATCGAATTTGAATCATAGTTATGACTTATGACTTTTTATTCGCAGCATAGCGGATGTGAGGAAAATAAATAATCTAAACCAGCCCCTAGATTTCGAATAGACTATGTCGCAAGGTATACTACGAGACATAAGGGTCGTAACATCTATTTTAATTAATTTGGCACCAGATATGTCCAGGGTCATGAATTTTTGCAGGGGAAATTTGAATAGGAATTTAATCATGCTGCTATTAGCTTCTCAAAAATAAAAGTTTCCCAACGAATTTTTTAATTCTCTATAAATTTAACTCTAAATTTAATTATCCAACTGACAATAACAATGCTCTTCACATTATCGGGTGAGTCTCTATCGTGAGAGCACGGTGACTCAATTGTCTTTGCTTTTATTCGAGCACATCATGGCACAAGCAATAAGTGCCTGCTAGACTACAAAAGAGGTCCAGCTAATAGCTACTGTAATGGGTCCGGCTTAAAACGGCTTTTTCAAAAATAAATACATAAAGGCGGACAAAAAACGCAGTAACACAGGAAAAAAACACTCACACGTAGGCTCCTTATATTACAGAGGCTCCTTCGACAGAGGAGCCTCTGCCAATGACTAAGACAGTACGGATCGCTGGTTGAAATAAATGAGCCTACGTCTGTTTTTTCTCCTGTATGAAACTCACACGTGAAATTTGAATTTTCGACCACATCTGTGGTCTTCTTCAGAGGTAGAAGTTATCCCGACGGCACCAAACGTAAAACTTCAACTAAATGACCAAATTTTTTCCAATAGTACATTAATACCATTGCAAGACCACAATTAATGAATGTAGAAATATTAACCAAAATTGATTCCACGCAGAGATGGGCAGTATCGAAAATACATTTATTTGAAATACGTATTTGCGATACTTCTGTAGTTTGCAATTTGTATCGGAAATACATTTCCTGAGTGTATTTTGTATTTGTAACGAAACTACATTTAAAGAGTATTTTGTATTTTCAAAATACATCTACAAACAAAATACATATTATTTTCTCTGAGATGTAACGCATTGCATTTGCAAATGGCCATCTAGCGCGCCAGAACTTTTAAATGGCCCAGTATTATCCTGCCATACCTGAGGCAGGGAGGCAGAAATGTGTCCCTTAATACATTTGTGTAAGATTTAATACATTTGTGTAAGATTTAATACATTTGTGTAGACTCCGAAATCGCATTTGCGAAATATGATCATCGGCATTGAGTGTCTTGTGGAACTATCGGAGTTATCGGCCTGCGACGACTGACACTATTCCAAAGGATATAAGCGTTGATATTGTCGCTATTAAAAGGAAATGAACATTTTTTGTAAAATTGTAACAATATTAAATTTTTAGCATATGTTCTTCGCATAGTCTTTTATTTTACCATGGAAAATGGACCAACAACCATGGATAGAATATTTCGCAGCGGAATGTATTCTCGGCTGGCATGCTGACTTCAGGGTATTGCTGTGTATGGAATCTAGGTGTTTGAGCTTTTGCTGCCACCATATAAATACGCGGTAAAAATACTTCAGCCTCTCAATTAATTAGATATTTAATCCAATTGCTAATAGTGTGTACCTAGTGGCTCTCAATTAAGTAGTTACGAAGAATTTTAAATACCTAAGTGTAGGGAAAGGATGTATTTTGTATTTTAAAGTGTGTATTTTCAAATTAATTTTATATTTTTTTATCAAAAATACATTTTCCGTAAGTATTTGTACTTGGTATTTCAGATACAGTTTTTGAGAGTAATTTGTATTTTGTATCTAAAATATATTTGAAATGTATTTTGCCCATCTCTGATTCCACGGACCAAGGTTTCGACATTACTACATCATTTCCTGTGTGGAACCTCGAAAGCAATACAAGAAAACAGTACTAAAATCAAATATTCATTGTCATAACAGGATGGTTCTACTACTACTACTGTCCGATTCAATTCAATATATTTCGCGCCGAGTGTATTTCAATGTATAATAATATATATGTAATGTGTATTTTTTACACTTGTTTTATTCACTTTCATGATACTAAATGTAGTTTTATCACCAATTATTCACCAATAATATATGGTAGTTTAATCCGTTGTTTTAACTGTAATAAGCTGCCACCACAAGACACTAACTTAAAGCTTCCGATGATGCCAGCTGAACTCGCCTCGACCAACATTTTATTCACAACTACACATTTAAAAGCAATGCCTTTGCTATGAGGAAAGTCCTGTGTTGCCTTCAAATCAAAATTTACAGAAAATGTCTTCTTAGTCTTAAAACACCCTCTCGTCTTATTACTCACCGACTACTTCATCGCACAGGAGTACCACAATTGTGTGAAAAGCATTACCAATAGAGAAAAATCACATGAAATCACCTGAAGAGCGACGACTGACGCAAAGCCTTTGTCCTGACTGTGGCATCTAATTCTTAATTCCGAGACGACCGACTACTGAGGTCATTTGTGCCCCAAGGAATCGTCAATCTTCAAGATTCAATCTTCCCATATCAATTCCTACACATTCCTCTGAACAGAGTTCTACAGGTCCATTCCATCTAAGCCTAATCTCTCTTGAAGGGAGAAAATGCGCAAAAACTGGTTTACAAACATGCAAGAAACCACTAGCCTTTCCAACCCAACTCCAACGCTCACTTTATCTTGGTGAGACCCGTTATGCTGCGCAACCTGACCGAAGACTAGGCAACCAACACCGGTGGGGAACCAGGTCAGGAAACAAACAAGCGACAGGAATACTGAGCGAATTAGTAGGTATACTAAACGAGTATCCTACAGCCGACGCCCTGGAAGAGGATTCTCTCAGTTGGGAAGTATCAGGACAGAGTATTTAGCTAAGAATTGGTGATGGAAGACCCTCGAGCTCGCTACTGGGCAACACTCGAGAGCTTTTATTAGGTTTAACTACAGCTCCTCTCAGGATGATCGATTGTTGTCAGTCGAATCTAAAGAAAACAAGCCGAATCCAGTAAGTCAGCATGTAGGAGTCGCAGGTGCCGAAGTTAAAAAAGAGAGAGATGGGTTGGTCTGAGTGGGAAAAAAGGGGAAAGTCGCGGGACCAACCCCTAGATGCAAATCCGAGATCCTAAATCGTTTCCCCAATCAATCTGCCGGGGATTAAAGGCGATATTTATTTTTCCCTTAATAACGTGTACCCCTCGTGATTGCGGTCCCCACTACCATTTGCTCTCTGGTGTCCACAATGCAGGAGGCGGAAAAATGCGCCCTGACGCCTGGAAACCAAAGAATCGGCGCGGGCGGATGCCGCTACCCTGGGCCGACTCCCCCGCCTACCCCCCAGCACATCCCCCGCCGAGCCCAAACCCTTCCTCCCGCCTGTATTGCTGCTTCCGCACCCTCACCCGCTTCATTAAGTGGCGGATGCTTATAATTTCCCGATCTGGACGGGGTCAAATAAAGTAAATGAGACTTTATTCGGCCGGGAGAGAGGTAGGACATACGGGTCCACCCCAATTGGGGTTGCGGACGGGATAGAGGTCGGGGGTTATCTCGGCAGAGGTCACCTCGTGTAACTGGCTGCAAATGTAAACGTCTGCTGCTCTTGGGAAAATTGCTTTCGTATGATTGGCCTCGGCCGCCGGAATCGAGCTCCATAGAAAGGTCAAGGAGTGAGAGGAGTTAACTCCACAAACGCTAGATAATCAATTTGAGCTAATTCTTCAGGTCCGATGCGGCATTTTAACGTCACCATTTTCAAGATTAGATAAGCGATAGTATTTTTGATCAGAATTGTGCAAACAGTCAGTCACAAATGCTTGAAAGTAAGGAAGCTCTCCACTTGAAAATATATTTAGAGCACAGTCCTACATGGCTAAGAAGTGTGGAATATGACTGCAGTATAACCTACATCTACATCTACGTCATACCCTGCAAGCCACCCAAAGGGTATGTGGCAGGGGGTGCTTTCACACCAGGCATGCATGAATGATACGGTAGAACACCGAAATTAATTTGTAACCCGCGTACCACACATGCAAAGAGCCAATTAAAAATCTAATAACCAAGAAACATTCTATCGTCAATCGTTCCAACATGCAAGGGATTATTGTTCAAGTTTTCTCCCAGTTTTTTACTTTTGAAATCAGCTAACGCCTTCCGGCACGAATTTTTTTAAAATAGTTTAGATATTTTGAAATTTTTGGTGACTGTGTATAGTTATTCGGAGATTTGTTTAATTTTGCCCATTTTAACCTAGCATTACGTGTTCTCTGACGCGTAAATGTTTTCCTAACCTCCGCGTTACACCACCTAGGCTCTGCACTGCCTCTTTTCCATTTACTTGGTATGTATTTGCTGACTATTGATTGTGTAACATCTAGGAAAGTTTGTGAAAATTTCTCGGGCTCGCCACCGGGTAAGATCTAGGAAAGTATTCCACAAAACCTCAGTATTACTGTTCATACTTATTTCTCAAAAATTAGTAAATGAATTTTGCAACTCTCCTTTCATACCTTCGTAGTCAGTCTTATCAAATAAGTAGATTTTCCTTTGTGGATTATGTTTCTTGATCATGTTCACGAAAAAATTAGATTTAACTATCTTGTGGTCGCTTATTCCCTTATCAGTACCTATGTTTACAACCATGTGTGGAATATTTGTCGCTAAAAGATCAAGTGTATTTTTCCCTCTAGTTGGAGCAGCGACTAATTGATGGAGTGAGTGAGATGTGAATGTATACAGAAGTGACTCACAAAGGTCTTTGTCTTTTCCCCCAGTGATAAAACTGCACGTGTCCCAGTCTGTGGACGGAAGATTGAAATCCCCACCGATTATAATATGACAGTCGGTTTTTGAGTGGTTAACTCACTGAGTTGACTTTCAAGTCCTAATATTGAGCTTACATTGGCATCTGGTGGTCTATAATATGCGCACACGTAGATTGTTTTTGCTTTAGGATTTAAATGGAGCACCATACGCTTTCTACCTGATTGTCGGAAAATGACTCCCTCCTACTAATACAACAATCCTGCACTGCATCAATTTTTCCCGCGTACCATAAGAGAGAACAATAGGCAGCGTAGCAAAGGGATAGGTAGGTGAAATATAGTTAGAGTAGTCTTTAGAGCATGATGCATGTAATAACAACCAATAATCCCTTTCTTATTATGTAGCTGCATGTGACCCTGTTCTCTAGCATGTCTCCCTTAAATATCCTACTTGCATGGCAATAGTGAATGTTAGGTGATCTTCACCCCCTGCCACACATCCTCGTGGTGGCTCGCAGGGTATTACGGAGATGTAGATGTAGATGAAGCTTTCTTGGCTAACGCTATTCTCCTCCAAATATTTTCCCCATTACACCCATTTCCTTCCAGCGTATAACCATTTTCTAAAGTGTAATTAAAATGCACCACTTGTTCTAATGTGTGTCCTTCCAATTTTACTGCCAGCCTCGCGTTCTTTGTCTTGGAGAATCTCATTACTTTTGTTTTCTTATGATTTATCCACATTATGCATTTCCCGTACTGTTAGTCTAAAGCATCAACCTAAGCTTGTAATCCCTTCAAAGATCGAATAAGCAGTGCCTGATTGTCAGCAATTCTTACCGACTTTATCAGCTGCCCTCCTACCTTGACTACCACATCTAGTTCTTATAATACGTCTCTCACCATGTCCTCAGCATAAATATAAAAATCAAGCGCGACAACGGATATCCTTGCCTTACTACGTGACCTATAGCTGTCCATCCTGATTCACCATCAGCTCACCTCACTTGTCCCCTTAGAGCCAAACATAAGTATAGAATTAGTCGCCTATCTCGGCAATCTATCCCCATTCTACCGAGTATCTGAATTAGTTTTTCACAATTCACCCTGTCAAACGCTTTTTCGAAATCTAAAAATTAGAAAACACATCCAGGCTATACTCTATGTTTCTTTCTGTAAAAGTTCTCATCACCGAAATTGCATCTCGAGTTGATCTTCCCTTCCGGAACCCTAACTGGTGTTTGCCTAAGTAGTACTTTGCCCTAACCTTCAGCCTTTTATTTATTAATCCAAGGAAAATTTTGGCTGCGTGTGATATGAAGCTTATTGTTCTGTATCCCTCGTATTTTGACGCTGTTTCGGCAGATATTAAGGTTTATTAAAGTAAAATACTCTAATATTTCCAATTTTTGTCAAAACATTCTAAACGTGATAACTATCCGGGCCAACTTGCACATAGTTAAAATTTTCATCTAATTATTAATCTTCCAAGACTATATTGCTCACAAAAATGAGAGCCTGAACGACACCTCTCGAGCCTCTAAATAACGACACATTCTTTCAAAGTAGATTTTTCAATGAAAATATGAAAATGTTGGCATTGCTCCGTGTTTATAAAACGATAAGCCACGAGAAGCAATAATACTCCACGAGGAATCTACACTTGAGATATAAAGGGACTGTTAACCTTCAACTACCGGTGATGGTAGTTGAAGGTTAACAGTCCACTTACTGTTTAAAATGGCCTATCGAGAGCCTTGTCAGAAGTCTCACGTTTTACGACAAGTTTTTGTTCCAAGGTAATAGCGCAGTTGACAGAAATGCAGCCAATCAGTAAAGACGTCCAATGTTCTTCGTGGGAAGGGAATCACGTGACCTAAGATTTCATGATGGTGGCCTTTGTTTAAATCATACCATCTTGAAAAAATTATTTACTTATCATTTCTTTTTACGCCAATTCATTATATTTTAACTGCCCCATTATCTTGGACGGATCTACAACTACATATAATCACAGAACTAGCCTTAAAGCTCCCTCCAATGGCGAGAATCAATGCCTTGATGACGGTCAATTTCGCGCACTTAGCCATATTGAGTCTGAAAACATTGGTGATTCCTGTACTTTAGCATGGGAAACTCGCGAGTTCCGTGGTTTTTTCGTGCCTTATTCGCGGCTTTACTGAGTCCATCGTTGCTCTGGGCTGATAAAATGTAATCATGCCATTCTCCAACGTCCGCTCAATACCGTGGTTATACAGTTTTATTCGAAATATGGTAAGTGTATATTCACGTGTGCAGTATGGCCTAGTGAATTGCATTTGGATGCCAACAACGAAAAGTAAACGAATTTTAACGACCACTTTTATTGGAGGAAACCACAAGAATTTCGTTTCCCAGGTAAGTGGGTTTTATATTATCGGGTAGGCTAAGTTTAAGAATCTGAAAAGGTTTTACATCTACATCTACATCATACTCTGCAAGCTACACAAAGGGTGTGTGGCAGGGGGTGCTTCCACACCAGGCATGCATCAATAATACGGCAGAACACCGAAACTACATTGGAACCAGCGTACCACACATGCAACGTGCCCATTAAAATCTACCAACCAAGAAACATTCTATCGTCAATCGTTCCAACATGCAAGGGGTACAAGTACTTCTACTACAGATTCAATATCTCATGCATAAATAAGAGCATCAACATTTACATCATGCATAAATAAGAACGTAAAATATATTTTAAAAAAGAGATCTCCAATCTAGCTAATGTCACTATTTACACTATTCATGACGAATAGGTTTTAGTATGAGTGGAACTGAGTGCTTAAATATGAGTGGCAATATATTTCAGGATAATTGGGATTCCAAACCACTGCACCCTTTAAATTATATTTCAGGTCAAAGGAGAATAATGGTATTCGAACATTTGGTGCAACTGCTCCTTGGTAATGTGCAGTTGTGCATACGCAAAGTAGCCTTCGCCACGTCGTTGATCGCAACATTTATCGTATTCATCGAAACCAATCGTGATCAACAGAACCTCCGAAGAATAAGGTAACAATAAACAACAAAAGAAATGCGTGATTTTCATTATTGAACTCATTCAACGTTAAGTCATCGTTTGGATTTATTTTCAGGTCAGAGAAGATTTGTACTATTTGAGTCCTACATTCTGCCATTCTTTTTTTAAATTCTTCCTCCAAGGACATGAAAAATTTAGCATGCGCGCAGGATTTCGAGTGAAATGTGACTCTGCGTATACAAATAAAATTGATGATTGGCCCTGGATTCAAGCAGTGATCGTACTGATTATACTGAAGTAATAATCAATGTGGTATCTAATCAGATTTGAAAAATACTATTAACTGAGTTTAACTGTGGTGGACGTTTATCTTCCTTAACATTTCGTGAAAATGCTCAGGAAGAGGGCTTGTTACAGAGAGGAGATATTTTTCCATATGCTTCCCTAAGTATCCTTGAAAAAGGAGGCGGTGTTGATTGACCCTGATGAAACTGTAAGTGCTGTTTTTTTCCTGTATTCACGCTGTGAAATGATGAAAATACTTGAAATTCAACACATACTAAAAAAAATGAATGGAAACTTACTCTTAACAGTAGAAATCATTAATCTAACCTGTTTCACGCTGAATCAGGATAATAGAAATATAAGACCCAGATATGTCGTTTTTCTGAGTAATAAAATTAATTTTTAATAAAAATGTGTCGTATGATTGCGGAATGAAACTCATCCTCCTAAGTTACGTTTAGTTCTAAAAGGGAAATGTATAACTTCGAGAGAATTTAAACAATATCGTGCATAATGAGGATCCACATTATGACTCGAACAAGTTTAATTACTATCTGATGACCGGCCGAGAGGGGCGCTGTGCTATTAAATTTAGGGTAAATCACATATACTGTAATAAGTGAACGATGCGGCATTTTGGTGAAAACTTGTAAAACCCTGAAGGATAATTTAGTAGAACTCAGAACATTAGTAGACACAGGAGTGGAGACAGCAGAAGAACTTTACCAGCCAAAAAATTCCAATGCAAGTGAAAAAAATGAAAGTTACAGTAGCACTTAATGACCCCTTCAAAATTTCACATTCTGTTCCCCGAGGAATGATTTCTCGAGGAAGATTCATGCCTTCCAATCCGTGAAAGAGAAAAGAGAAAATCGGGTGTTTTATTTGCACTGACAACTTGTAGATGGACATGTTAACTACTTCGTGCGTAACAAGAAGAATAATGGTAGAGTTGCTCCAAATCAGGCAAAGAAACAAGTGGTAGAACTACATCGTACATATTCAAACAAATATGGAGTGGCTTTGTAGACATTTGTGTTAATAAGCCCCAGTGAAAAACTCGTATATAAATGCATCAACTGAGTTGCGTTGAGATGGTTATCTTTTATCTAATAAGGGATAATGGAAAATAGAATGCTAATATCGTCTAAAGTATATAAGATGAGTTTTCAGAAAAAAACTTATCGACTCAACCAAGCCATACAAATGTAAGCTTAATAAACTTCTGTTTGCTTTAATTGTTGTTAACCAACGTGTAGCATTTATTAAAACGTAGCTAGTAAGCAATAGCCAGCATTTAAGGGATGAAAAAATCTGCTAGCCATCATAACCAAACAAGTTGAGGGAGATAAATTTCCCTACCCATAAGGGAATCCGATATCTTTTAGGCGCATAAATTATACCGTTTGGTAATGGTAAAGATTAAGTCATTGCCGCACTGCGTGACACGCTATTCTTCTTGCCATCTGGTGTTATGAAGGCATAGCGAGTAGACCGAATCCAGCGTAGCATTTACAACTGGCATCAACTCTCAAATTGAGAAATTTTCCGGTAAAGTAGTAACAGTGCGCTGGTCTCCTAAGGAGATGGGCATTTTAATTTCCTTCGAGCAATAGAAAACGCATTAATTCGACAAAAGGAATAATCCACATTAAAAATTGTAGGAAGAGGCAGAAGGCCATGAGAGACACGCTTTTCCTCTTATGAGATAAGGTTTTCCTCATCGAGGTGCCTTGGGTTGGATATCATCCCATTCCAGGGGTACATTCTCATTGAATCAACCTTCCGTCACCCTCATGAAAGTTCTCAAAGCATTCCATCGACAATTCTAACCACACTACATAGATGAGCCTACCTCTTTCCAACCTCCGAATGCGTTCGCTAATTTTTATTGCTCTCCGCCTCAAGCGCCTTTCTATCAAGATAGAAGCCCCCTAAATGATTCCTACTGCTACAAGAGAAGCAATTATAGTAATCGACTTCCCAAAACCCATCCCTTCCCTTTATATACGGCATACTGATACGAACGTAAACAATACTGCCAAAAACCCGTTTATTTGTCAAAACAAACCACTCACCAATTGCGCAAGCTGTCTACGAAGGACTTACACAAAGAATTTCTGTATCGTGAAAATCTGTTAGGTCTTGTTCTCGCAGTGTACGTTGGAGCTACCTCAGAGTGCGCCGAACCGATTCTTCTTTTCTGTACACAGTTCAAGATGGCTCTTCCCTCTTCCACTCTTCTAAATACTTCTTCATTGCTTAATTTACCCGTACATTTCATCTACATCTACGTCATACCCTGCAAGCCACCCAATTGGTGTATGACAGGGGGTGCTTCCACACAAGGCATGCTGAGACGAGAATGTATACAGAAGTGACTCACAAATGTCTTTGTCTTTTCCCCAGTGATAAAATGTATGTGTCCCAGTCTATGGAAGAAAGATTGAAATCTCCACCGATTGTAATATGACAGTCGTTTTTTTGAGTGGTTAACTCACTAAGTTGACTTTCTAGTCCGAATATTGAGCTTACATCGGCATCTGGTGGTCTATAATATGCGCACACGTAGATTGTTTTTGCTCTAGGATTTTAAATGGAGCACCATACACTTTCTACCTGATTGTCGGAAAATGACTCCCTCCTACTAATACAACAATCCTTCACTGCAATAAAAACTCCTCCCACGGTTCTTTCGACTGTATTTTTTCAATAAACAGTGAAATTTTCGGGAATACTTCATTATCTGCGGTTTCGTTACACACCCAACTTTCAGTCCCTATAATTAAGGCTGCGTCAGTAGTTTTAATTAGATGGTAGAAGTCAACTGCTTTATTTCTTAAGCTATGGCAGTTTACTACCACGACAGAAAATGGTTTATCAATGAGCGTGCTCCCGGAAAGTATATTCTCATTACAACTACCTTTCTTAGGAATACTCCAAGTTGAATTACTGTTATTTATTAAAACTGGCCTCTTAGTTATCTCGTTTGACTTGTAACTTTCTTGGATATTTTTTCTATTAAATATTTTTCGCTATGGTACCCGATTTGACCCTCTAGCTGACCTACTCACTACCCTAAACATTTCTAATTTACTGTCATATATTAAGGTTTTCGTAGGCCCTAAACTTTGTGTACTCTTTATTATCTGACTTACTGGAAATGCACTGATTTCGTTCCGACTAACTGACCTACTCTCTCGCCTATCATCTATGCTAAACTCGCTTGGTATGCTCAAATATCCTGCGCGCTACCTTCTGCGATACCTCGTACCTTACCTGTACCGTACCTGCGATGTACTGTACCTCGTACCGTACCTGCGATACCTTGAAAGTGAAAGAACGTTGTTATTTTTCAATCGTTAGGCCTCATCTGGAATATGCTGTTAGTGTATGGGATCCATACGAAACGAGGTTGATATCAGAGTTAGATCGCGTACAGCGAAGAGGAGCTAGGTTTGTGAAACGATGCTACGATAAGTTGGCTAGTGTGTCTGGACTGTTAGAAGAATTAGGATGGGAATCGCTATCACAACGTAGATTAAATTATAGGCTTAACCTCCTAAATAAATTTCAGGAAAATCATTTTACTGACGACGTAAGAAACATACTATTAACCCCTTCGTACTACGGCAGATTAGATCGCGCCAATAAAATTAGAGAGCTAGATTGTAGAACCGATAGGTATAAAATGTCATTTTTTCCGCGTACCATTCGGGACCATAACAGCTGTGATCGTCGTCATGAATAGTTCGAGTATTGACAATAGGCAGGCAGTAAATCTTTCTCATTATATTCACTACTCTCTAATTTATGCATGATGTAAATATTGATGTTCTTATTTATGCATGATATTTTGAATCTGTAGTAGTAGTCTTTGTATCCCTTGCATGTTGGAACGATTGAAGATAAAATGTTTCTTGGGTATTAGATTTTTAATTGGCGCTTTGCATGTGTGGTAAGTGGGTTTTAATGTAATGTCGGTGTTCTACCGTATCATTCATGTATGCCTGGAGTGGAAGCACTCAAGCGTAGAATGCCGCGCACCATACGAATGGTTTTCCATATAGTTTCCTCGTTTCTAGTTTTCTCTACTTTGAGCATGAGCCTTTTCAACATGATCGCTATTTATGCTCGGGCCATTCTACGCTTGATTACTTCTTCTGTCTTATGTGATGGTACATATGTACTATTTATATACAACGCCGCCTTCTGCCGCGCAAACTGAAGCTGTCACACTGAAAAGTGAAGAGCCCCGTGTAAAAACAGTCTTTAGATCTTGTCTTGGGTGTTGCCCCGGGCCTGGGTTAACGGTAAACGGTGTCCATGGTTGGCATACCCATTTATGTATTTTCCACCCAGTTCCGTTCTTTCCAAGAGTTTTTGTGCGAGGTTTCCCAGTAGGAGGAGGATGGGGAGGGAAGAGAGGCGAAGTGAGTTGTAGAGATGGGAGAGGGGTGTTGAGAGGAGGGGGAGGTGAGGAGTGAAACAGCTGTCGCGCGGAGGAAGTGCCGGAGAAGAACCTCCGTGGACACAATTATCGGTCAAGTGGGAGAGAGGGGGTGTGTCCGTCTGCGTGTCGGGAGGGAGTCCCCACGGAGCAGAGCCGTCCCCGCCTTCTCCAGAGTGGAAAGCGGCGGCGCGGCGGCGGAGGTGCGGGAGGCGACTCTGGGGGATGGCGGGGCGGGTGAGGGTGGAATGGAAGCAGCTCGGGGCTTGTCGCGTGTTTCCATGGAGCGGACGACCAAACAATAGAATAGGACAAACGGGTTTAATAGAAGAACTAGGATGGGAATTACTATCAGAACGCAGGTCAAAAATTTAGGTTAAACCTTTTAAGTAAATTCGAAAAGGATTTGTTCCCAGATGACGTTAGATATATATTGAGAACCCCTGCGTATTATGCTAGGTTTGATCATATTAACAAAATTAGAGAGATAGATTGTCGTACCGATATATTTAAAATGTCATTTTTCCCGCGTACTATAATAGAAAACAATAGGCAGCGTAGCAAAGGGATAGGTAGGTGAAATATAGTTAGAGTAGTCTGTAGTGCATGATGCATGTAATAGCAACCAATAATCCCTTCCTTATTATGTAGATACTAACCATCTAGCTCCATGTGACCCTATTTTCTAGCATGTCTCATTTAAATATCCTAGTTGCATGTGAATAGTGCATGTTTGGTGATTTTCACCCCCTGCCACACACCCTCGTGGTGGCTCGCAGGGTATTACGTAGATGTAGATGTAGAAGTATTGGGCATGTCGTTAGTTTAACAAGAATTTTCCCAATATTCTGAAGAGGAAACATTAAAAGCAACACTCTCTCTATTATAAGTGGATATATTTTCCGACTATATTCAGGTAGGTTTAACTTAAGAAATCATTAGAATTAAAAAAAATTTTTCAGGTTATTTGCAACTATAATTGCGACGCAATTAGTACGCATAATCAGGATTTTTTGAGCGATATTGAGTACAAGATACTTTCAGGTTCACTATTTATTCATGTTGAAGTCACTTTTTTTTAGTTCCCAACGATGGCCGAGAAAAGGAAAAGAAAAATAGACGATGAGTGTCGGCAATTTCAAGAAATATTAGGTTTCAAATACTTCATCAAATCTGGTGAGAAAGCATTGTGTGTAATTTGCAACGAAACTGTGGCTGTGATGAAAGAATACAACCTGCGCCGTAATCATCGAAGCAAACATCAGGAGAAATATGAACAGTTGGAGGGTAAAGTCCGTGCCGAAAAATTTTCTTAATTACAAAATCAACTCACACCTCAGAGGACATGGTTAAGTAAATCCTCAAATGAAAATTAATCCTTAACTAAGGCCAATTATAAAGTTGCCTACGTCCTGGCTAAAAGTGGCAAACCGTTTACAGATGGTGAAGTAATGAAGGAATGTTTGTTGGAGGTGGCTGAGGAACTTTGCCCAGAAAAGTCGATACAATTTAAAAATATAGCTTTGGCTGCAAATACCATTTCCCGCCGTGTTGCAGACGTGAGTGCAAACATTGTGACTCAAATAGCGAAAAATGCAAGCAAGTTTCGCCATTTTTCAATTGCAATGGATGGATCGCTGGACAGCTGTTCCACCTCTCAACTGCTTGTGCTCATTAGAGGTGTGGATGAAGACACGAGCATAACACAAGAGCTGGCTTCCCTACATAGCATGTATGGCACTGTTACCGGAGAGGATATATTCAATAAATTGAAAAAAACATTAGCTGATAATAACTTGAATAGGTCTAACCTCAGTTGCCTGACTGTTGATGGAGGAAAGAACATGAGTGGCATAAAGAAAGGCTTGGTTGGACAAGTAAAGCAGATGTGTAATGTGAAAAACATTCCACAACCAATGTTCCTGCACTGTATTATCCACCAGCAAGCTTTGTGTGCTAAATATGTGGACATTAGCAGTATACTGAATCCTGTGGTGAAGATGGTGAATTTAATAAGGCCACATGGGCTCAACCATAGACACTTCAGAGACATGTTGAAATATACAGACACAGAATCGCAAGATTTACCATATTACACAGCAGTAAGATGACTAAGTTGTGAGAAAGCTCTGAGCAGAGTATTTTAATTAAAAAAGGAAATAGGTGACTTCCAGGAAAGTAAAGGCAAGCCATATCCATTACTGTCTGATGAAGAGTGGGTATGGAAATTGGCCTTTGCTGCAGACACAACTAGTCATTTAAATTGTCTGAACCTAAAACTACTAGGAGAGAAAAATCTAGTTTCTGATCTATACACCCACCTAAAGGCCTTCAGATCTAAACTTGTCATGTTTTGGGAAAAAGTACAGGCCAACAACTTGACGCACTTTCAGCAGTGCAAAGTCTTCATGGCTGAAGTAACAGCTGAGTTCCCTACGTCATTTACATGCAAGATCATCAAAGACCTCCAGCTGCAGTTTCAGGAGCGGTATCCTGACTTGGATTCAAAGGCAGAAGAAGTGAAACTTTTCAAAACCCATTTGAAGCAGATGTGGCCAGTTGCTCAGATGAACTGCAGCTGGAGGTCATTGAATTACAAGCAAGTGACCTCCTTAGGGACAAGTTCAAAGAAGGACTGGTGGGTTTTTACCAGTTTTTGCCCTAGGAAGACTTTCCTAGTGTCAAAACTTTTGCATTAAGGTACGTTTCAATATTTGAAACAACATACTTGTGTGAACAAACATTTTCAAGAATCAAATACATGAAGAACAATTTGAGAACAAACTTGTCTGATGATAATCTCAGATCACTGTTGATGCTAGGGACATCAAATCTAAAGCAAGAAATGTCTGCAATTTTGGCATCCAGGAAACAATTTCACCATTCACAATACTACAGGTGTTTATGTGTAGTGTATCAAAGTGTAATTAAATAATAAATGAATAAAATAATATTAAATAAACAATTAAAAACAACATCTATGTTTTGATTCTTTTTTATTTGGACCTCGAGTATGTAGTCGGCCCCAAAACTGCTGTTTGATAGTTAGTCGGGCTGAAAAGTTTGGAGACTCCTGGATTAGATGAAGACGAGGCAAAGAGGAGAGATGGAAGAGGTAATGAGGGGCGAAGGGTTGCTTAATACCTTGATAGAGTGACTGATGTAGGGAAAGCGGGAGAGGGGAAGAAAGAGAATAGGTTTTATGGAGGGGATGAAGAAGGGTACACTGAGGTGAAGAGAGAGGATACAACAATACTACATGCGATAATAGAAACGTCAATTTGTAAAAATCCAGAGGATTTTCTTCGACTATTGTTTAAACTTACTCAAAATGATATATTAATTAGCAATAATAATTGAAAGAGTATATTCCGTTAAGAGCAATTTTATTCCGCTAGCACCCTCCGCTTTTTCCGCGGACTACAGCCTTGGCGTGGTGGAAGGGCTTGCGCATTTCAATGACCCCAAGGTGGACTGGAGGGAACAATTAATATTGCTCCCGGTAGGGCCACCCATGACAGATAGGTCGTAGGTAAGGTGCCACACAAAAGGTAGGCCCGTGATGGTGTCACGTGAAAAACACTGCTGAGAAAAGGGGGAGGACGTTCCCTCCCAATTACTTACTACCCTGTAAAATGAATGTCACTCAAAGAGAAATGAATCCTGGCAACTACGGGACGCCGCTCACTGGGACGGGTGGCGGGACGGCATCGGGGGAGGCAGAGCCCTCGAGGTCGTCATCTAACGATATCCTTGCACAACTGAGCCATCACAGGATACAAGGACAAAGGAAGATAAGAAGAAACAAAAGGGGCGAAGGAAAGTACCGATAAAATTAGGGACTTGGAAAGTTAGGACCTTGATGAGGGCAGGGAAGCTGGAGAATATTAAATGGGAAATGGATGGAGGGAATATAGATGCCTTGGGGCTGTGCGAGGTGAGATGGAAGGACAGCGGGGACTACTGGAGTGATAGTTACAAGGTAATCTATAGTAGTGGAGTTGAGAGTCAACGTGGGGTAGGTATAGTATTGAACGCAAAATTGGGGACGAGGGTAGTAAATATTAATCAGGTGAGGGGCAGGTTACTAGTGGTAGAAATAAAAGCAAGCCCAACAAATTTCGTCTTGGTCCAGGTGAACATGCCAACCAGCAATCATAGGGAGGAAGAGGTAGATGGGGTGTACGAACAGAGAGAGGAGATAATCAGAGAAGTCCCGGACAAGACAAACCTAATAGTAATGGGCGACTGGAGCGCAGTAGTAGGGAAAGAGAGAGATGGGTATGATGTGGGAGGGTATTGATTAGGAACGAGAAATGACAGCGGCGAGAGGGCAGTTGAATTTTGTAAGAGAAATAAATTATTGGTAACAAACACTTATTTCAAACACCAGCACAGGCGTAGTTACACATGGAAAATGCCGGGAGACATTGGGAGATACCAAAGTAATAATATCATGGTTAGGCAAAGATTTAGGAACAGAGTGAAGAACTTGCGGAGCTATCCGGGGGCTGATACAGACTTGGATCATAATTTGGTTATGACGAATTGAGAGGTTGGATTTTAAAAGCTTAATAAAAGTGGGAGAATAAAGAAGCGGAACTTAGAAATGTTGAAAGAGGGAAAAAGGAGGGAATACCAGGAAATAGTAGAAAGGTACATAGGCGAAGCCAAGGAAATAGGTACAATCGAGGAAAAATGGGAGAATATTAAAACAGGCATTGTAATACCGGCTGAGAAAAAAATAAGAGCAGCGTAAATGAGAAACGTAAAGAAGCAGTGGGTTATGGAAGAAATGATTAGGAAAAATGAAGTAGAGAAGTAATTGGAAAAACGTCAACACCGACATAAGGAAGACGAAATACAAGGAGCTAAATAATCAACTACGGCGAATTACCAATCAGGCGAAGGAAAATTGTTGGAAAAGACAATGCGAGGAAATGGATAAACTGCAAAAAAGGGAAAAGGGTGCGTTATATGCTAGAGTAGAATTGCTATCGAGAGGTAAGTGAAGGTATACAGCCACAAAGATTAAGGGCAAGAGAGGTAGAATATTAATCGAGGAGGAATATATTCAATAAATATGGCGAGAATATATTGAGGAGCTTTATGGCAGCAATAAGAGACCAACTAATTGAGATATAGAGGATAAGGGAACCCTAAATGAAGGTGAACTCGGGCCAATGATTCTCGGCAGTAAAATAGAGAAAGCATTGAAAGAGATGAAGGCAAGAAAAGCTGTAGAAGTAGATAACATGCCTTCGAAGATGCTAAAGAGTTCAGGAAATAAAGGTAGGCAAGCTTTTTTCGATTTTATACGTAGGATCTACGAGGAAAGAATATGGCCAGAGGACTTTGTAAAAACAGTACTGATAGCAATCCCGAAAATGAAAAATGCATCAGAATTTGAGGACAATAGAACAATCAGTTTGATTTCACACAGCCGAAGTTTTACTTCGAATAATCAATAGATTGGAGAGTAAGGCCAAAAACTACTTGGGTGATGATCAGTTTGGTTTCCGGAAGGGAAGGCTAACTCAGAATGCGATTGCGGTGATGAGAACACTTACAGAAAAAAACATGGAGCATAAACAAGACGTTTTCGCATACTGGATTCATTTGAAAAAAACTTTTGACAGAGTAAATTGGAATAAACTGACGGAAATACTGGGGAATAAATTGGCGAGATAGGAGACTAATCCGAAACTTATATATGACCCAGAGGGCGCAGGTGAGGGTGGCTGATGGTGAATCAGGATGGGCAACTATAGGTCGTGGGGTAAGGAAAGGGTGCCCGTTGTCACCATTGCTTTTTAACATTTATGTTCAGAAAATGGTACGACAGGCATGGAAAGAAATTGAGGTTGAAATTAAAGTAGGAGGGCATCTGATAAAGTCGGTAAAATTCGCGGACGATCAGCCATTGGTTAGTGAATCTTAGAAGGGACTGCAAGCTTTGGTAGATGCTTTAGAAGTACAGGGCAGGATATTCGGAATGAAGATAGCAAAATCATAAGACAGCAAATGTAATGAGAAACTTCAGGACAATGAAAGCCAGGCTTGTGATTAAAGTTGGAGGACATACACTCTACCATTTAGAGCAATTTCGTTACTTAGGTAGTACGCTAGAAGAAACCGGACATAGTAGCAAAGACATACGGAAAAGAATAGAGGTAGCTAAGGAGGCATTTAGTAATAGCAGCTGATGACGGGGACCTTAGGTAAGGATGTGATGAAGAGGCTGGTGAAGAGCTTGATATGGAGCGTAGCGTTGTATGGCGTAGAAACGTGGACCCTCAGTAAGGAGGATGGAGAAGGTTAGGTGGACGAAAAGGAAGACTAATCAGGAAGTACTTGAGATGGTAGGCGAGGATAGGAAACTTCTGAATGAAATGCGGGATAGCCAGGTGGATGGCTGAAGGATGTAATAAAGGGTGATGGGTTGCTCTAGAGTGTGATACAGGGAAGGATGTTGGGCAAGCGAGGAAGGGAAAGAAAGAGAATAGGTTTCATGGACGGGATGAAGAAGGGTAGATCGTATGCTGAGATGAAAAAGGATATACTAGAGGGAGATAGGCCCCTGAATGTGTAGAAAACAGCGAGATTTTCTGACATTCATCAAAAATTACCTTTACCGGTCAAATTCTTAAAAAAGAAGCACCCTCCGGAATAAGGCCTAAACGCACCTCTTTCTCGCTCACGAGCTAGAACCTCGTGTCACAAGCTATTCGTGTTGGCTTGCAGCTAGTATGTTATTCACATGCATCGCAGGCAAGGGCGTGGCTATACTCCGCAGAGGATGCTCTTTTTCGGCCAAAATCAAATTTGCCTTCACAGTGATATAAGTTCACTAAGATAAACTGTGTACTTTCACCTTAAGACGCTCTTCTTTTTTGACGATGGTTCTAAAACATTATAAATTGGTATCCGAAACAAAAAAGACCGCCACAATTTACTCGAATCAACTTTGGGATAAACAAATTCAAAGAGTACATGCTACTGGAATAATTACCAATGTATGAGTAATTTCGAGCGACCAATGTCAGAATCGATCAATGGCAAGCTAGTGGGCATAGATAAGGTTTTACTAAAGGTAGATGGAGACAGATGGAGAGAAACTAGTAACATTATATAATTTCGAGCACCAGACACCATTGACCACAAAACTACGACCTGCCCGACAAACGGAGGACATCACTTGAAGTGGTCTTTATGCCCAAAGCCTCATTTAATGAAAAGATCATCACCGCGATTGGGGTTCGACCCATGGATTCGCTCGACTCTTTCAAGTAAATGAAACAGCAATAACTCCAAAGTAATCCTCATATTTCCTCGAATTTCCGATTATTAGGATGACCTTCACGCATCACCATTCGGTCAGGCATTTAAAGCCCGCAAAAGAAAAACATTTCTCTGACGACGTGAAAAACATACTATTCACCCCCTCGTACTACGGCAGATTAGATCGCGCCAATAAAATTAGAGAGATATATTATAGAACCGATAGGTATAAAACGTCATTTTTCCCGCGTACCATTCGGGACCATAACAGCTGTGATCGTCGTCATGAATAGTTCGACTAGTAACAATAGGTAGACAGTAGATCTTTCTCTTTATATTTTCTACGTTCTTATTTATGCATGATGTAAATATTGATGTTCTTATTAATGCATAATATTTTGAGTCTGTAGTAGTAGTCCTCGTACCCATTTGCACGCTGGAGTGCTTGACGATAGAATGTTTCTTGGTTAGTAGATTTTTAATTGATGCGTTGCATGTGTGGTACGCTGGTTTCCATGTTATTTCGTTGTTCTACCACATCATTCATGCATGCCTAGTGTGGAAGCACCCCCTGCCACACACCATTCGGGTGGCTTGCAGGGTATGACGTAGATGTAGATGAAGAACCTGGCGCTACGACGTGGACGATTTTGGGTCATGGATCTCCGAACTTTTTTAAACCCTGCCTGGCGGAGGAGAAAGGTGGTAAATTGTGGAGCGTCAGTGAGCGAACCTTCTCTAGTTGCTGCCAACTTTAGCACCTTGGTAAATTCCATGAGTCGCAGCTACCTGGTGCCCAGTTTGCTGTATTTTATTCGCACTACCACACCTTACAAAGTAGTTTGGCTCCCCTGCATCATTCTCAGCCGTCCCTTTCTCTACCTTACCTTTCCTTCCGCCCGTTGACTTCAATCCCTCCACTTTATCTTTCCCCTCCGCCACGCAGAAGTACGCTAGGTTCTTCTGCTTTTGCTATAATTGATCCGGCATTAAATCCATTAAGGGCAAGAATGGATATATTCGTTCTCTACTGGAATTCAACACAGGCGAAATTCTTAGTAAAAATAACTGATCAGATAAATATTCTTTGAAATTCCGAGCAAAGCCTCCTAGGTCTCACACCCTGGAGATATGACGGAGACTAACAATCATATTTGAACTTCACATGAATGCGAACCTAACCCCGCCGCCACCGACAAGCCTAAATGAGAACGCCAAAAGATTTTTTTTCAATCAGTTTCTCGAACTCCATTTCGTCCCCGACCGATGTGAAAAGTCAGGGCGCCCGGAATTTCGTTTTCTTTCCTTATGGGTGTGCACAAGTTTATCCAAGCGTCTCGCGGCAAAGGCAAGTGCCCATTGAAAGCCTCGAGACGCCTCATATTTCTTTTTCTGCGGACTGCGGTGACGTTTGAAAAGTTATTTCATCGTCGTCAATGCCAACAGCCATCCAACGGATGTATACTTGAGGCAGCACTCCAGCGGCAGTCACCACTTCTTCCCGAATTCCTTTCCTGCCACTCTCTATAGTCACATAAACCCAC
Source organism: Ceriagrion tenellum (assembly GCA_963169105.1). Lineage (NCBI taxonomy): Eukaryota > Metazoa > Arthropoda > Insecta > Odonata > Coenagrionidae > Ceriagrion > Ceriagrion tenellum. Next base: position 115,599,063 of record OY720638.1, on the reverse strand, counting down.
ATACATGTTTTTTCGGGCAACCTCGCATTGCCTCGGCGTCCCATTCACTCTGTCCTCCGTTTCTTTGCTCGGGCGACCCTAAACCCTGGGCTCCTTCGATTGCCGGCGAACACGTGAGATCCACAGGTATTCGGGCCGAGGGGGAGGTTGCGGACAATCTTCTTGAAGCTCGCGAACCAGCCTTTGGAACACGGTCAGCCACCGGGGGATCGGTGACAATGGGCCCGTCACCCCGCGCCGAGGTGAGGCGCGCGTCCGAGAAAGGGCCTTTAGTCGAGGACGATGCAGTCGTCATAAAAGATCCATGGCAAGTCGAGGGCTGTCGCAAGGGATCCGGAGAAAAGGCTTCAAGAGGCAGCAAATAAATTAGCCCCTTACAGTGACAATGCCATCAAAGCTCACGCTCCACGAGTTTTTTTGCAGCCGGAGGTGTAATGCAATCTTAAGGGTAATTGGGGGAAAGAATCTGTTTAGGACGATGACACGATTTTACAGGAATCATTCTTACTATAAGACATAAAATCGTTCTTATGTTCCGCTACGTAAGTGGCTATACATGATGAGTGAAACTGACAGGGTACGCAATTTAGTGTTTTTAATATTTTAATTTGAACCATTAAAATTTATGCCCACATAATGTCATAGGATACCTTAATATACACGTATTCATACTGTAAAATATATGCCTAGGGAACAAGTAGAACACTATAGAGGGGTACTCGTGAAATGTCGCGCGGGAAATATTGTAATCTTACATACAATACAGGTAGAGATACATAGATAAAATATGTCACACAGGAATGACGAAGAAGCGTAAAAAAGAAACATGTGCCTTGTTCGCCAAAAGAATTTAGAATGCCTATGTTGCAATAAATGTTGGCAAAATGTCATCTCCTGACAAGAATTTGCAGGTCTATCTAATGTACCAATAGAGTTATTTCACTAACTTTATTCTCGTACAAAGTAGTACATGTTGGTGATAACTCCCCTGCCACACATCCTTGAGGTGGCTTGCAGAGCATTATGAAAATGAGCACGAGGAGCTTCTAACGTTACCTTACTTCTTTTCTCTCCAAACCAACAATGATGATTACATTACTTGAAATAATATCTATTTATTCCACCTTTTTCCTTTATATAGTTATTTTAAGGATTTACATCAGCACCATCTCTGATTAGTTCTCCATAGAACAATGTTTCCCCAACCTCTCAAGCTTTTCACAAAAAAGCTTCCCACCAGCTAATATTAAACCTCGTTTCTTCTCAAAATTTCTGTAATTCCCTCTGGAGCCCTGTAGTCAGGCCCTCTCCTCCGACCTCAACTTCACTGCCCAGCTCTTATTCCTTCTTGGCATGTTTACAAAGTATTACCTGTTCATTCAAAGTTTTTACAGAAAATATATTCACAGCAGTTGTCTTATAGTTTTCAGAAACACAAAAAATTGTACATTTATTCAAAGGCAATAAAAAGGTAGAAGGTTAACAAAGAAAATCTCAATATCAAATCTAAAATCACGAAATTACTTGAGTCTTACGAACATTTGCCACTGACTGGTGGTCACCAAATCGTAACTGATTTGTTTTAAATCCACTAAATTCGGCAATTGTATAAGTTCGTTGAATAATGACGGTGCCTTAGATTACATAAGTCCATACTTCTACAATATACACTTCACTTTGATGACGTACTATATGAGATACACAGATTCAAAGCTTATTGAAAATGTTATGTCTGCAAAATGTGGTATTTAAATGGACAATATATACACGAAAATAATGTCATGAACGTTGTTAACCACTCACGAATAATTTTTTTCCATGACATGCTATTGTTTGTGGAATAAATTAGAAATATGAGGATTTTAGGATTAAATATCACTTATTAGCTTCCTCAATGATTCCCTTATAATATACAAAATATACAAATAATATACAAAACAATTTGAAAAAAATGGCACTGCCTTTTTTATTGCGTTGCAAACCTAGTGCAAACGACTATACCACATTTCATGAGGATAGCAGCAATCACCGGTACAAAATCCTTTCAAAAATAGTAACAATGCGCCTTGAAGAAAACTATCTACTTTGGTTCAATAAGTATCCTTTTACTTAATTTGTCCCAAGTATTAACAAAAAGTACGAATATCAAGGACATTATTACCCCTCTTAATGCGTATATTTGGGAATGGTTATTTAGACATTTTGATTAAATTAACAAAAAAAGGATAAAAAGCAGTTAATGTATTATTCTGTCGACGCATTTAGATACTGCCATATAATGATCAGCCCATAGTCGCGTTGCATTGAGTTGATTATAGACGATAAGACAATATTAAGCCAAACCAACGGTGCACAAGAAATAACGCGTCTCTTTCCCTCTCACACGCAATGGATAACCAATGCGGACTGACGGTTTTTCGCCAGTTTTAATCGTTTCCGAAGGAAACCTAACAAACTATAGTATGTGCCTCGTGATGGTCCCATTTATATCATCGGAGTATTTCTGGCAAAGAAGCTGTTTTCCATGTTCTTCGGATGAGAAGGAAGAAACTCATTTATATCGGTCAGATTCCATTTCAAAAGACTGAAACCTCTTCTCAAACTTCCGTTTAAGACTCACTCACCCCATTTGGCATATATTACGATTTTTCAATATTTATGCGTGCATCCATAGATTGTGATAAATTAAAGCATCTGATTAGGCTATTTTGCATCACCGCCCGCGTCTTCTTTGCTCTGTTATATACATCGTTAAAATTCAACGGTTTATTATATAATTATCTATATGAAATGAGTCTCTAATGGAAAAATTTGGCAATGTAGATATCCATAAAAAAGGCAATGTAGATAACCATAAAACAAATACCATATCATTACTCAACTTAAACTTCAGCATTTCTTCTCCCGTGACGAAATATCGCGAGAGCCCATAAAGTATTTTCAAATATGTCGTGATCATTCATCGGAGGAAGAAAACTTGTAGATACGATTAATATAGTAGAATAAATAAAATAGTAATAGAGGTTACAGAAAAAGACCATCCCGCCTTCATTTCAACTATTTTCTCCGCTGAGCAGGATACCGTCATCCAGAGGTGAAAATACAATGGGCATCGCGTGCATTACCTCCAATAGAGGACAGTTAACAAAGTAAGCCAATGTCGTTTTTTTCCTTCTGGCCCTTTTACCATTTCTCCATCAAGAAATTATGGCAAAAAGACCGAGTGGTTGCAACTTTGGTGTAATTTAAAATTGAATTTATTGTATTCTATTCAGGGTGGTCTCCATCCACAGAACGACCAAGCCCAGAAAATTCTTGGTGAATCGAGATGGTATTTTTGATGAAATATAATTTATTTAATTGGAAAAATAAGTCAACCGCGTAAAACTGAATTCTCCTCAAATTAGGGTGATTATTAAATACACGTAAACATAACTTATTAAATGCACGCAAACATAATCCCTTTCTTATTATGTAGATACTAACCATCTAGCTGCATGTGACCCTATTATCTAGCATGTCTCCATTAAATATCCTAGCTGCATGTCAATAGTGCATGATTGGTGATCTTCACCCCCAGCCACACACCCTCGTGGTGGCTCGCAGGGTAATACGTAGATGTAGATAACTTAGGCAATCAAAGGGCAAAGTTAAAAAAGAGTGTTCTAGTATTTAAAATGCAAAATTGATTATTTGCTGTAATTCTCAGCACAAGTTACTACTCTTGGATACATTGATTTCAACTTCCTTCCTATGCAGTTAGAACTAATAACACATATACCATAATCAGTAGTAAATAATTGCATTATAAATAGTTTGATAAGAATTAGGAGATTATGTGAACCAGGAGATCCCTGGTGGATAAGGGCTCCCCAGAGACCGAGTGCAATGCATGTAGAGCATGCTGTATTTCCCACTTTTTCGCCACTCTCGGTGGCGGCTGGATAATGATTTCGTTCATCCTGGACTATAACTCTTGTAGATGTGGGTTCGATCCCCGCATGTGGAAATTTTGTCCTCCCAGGACACGAATATACTTATTAAAAATGATTTATTTTACATATTCCATGAATGTATCAATTTTTGTTTGGTTATTTTATTTATTTCCTTATTTTCTATGGTCCACTTCATCTTTGCCCTCGTGACCTCAATGTCTCAAGGGAGGTCCAACTTAAGATGCAAGGGAAATTTTGGGTGACCCTTGATTATTTATTCATTCAATCATTACGTTCCAGCATACAAGAATTGTTTGAAAATAAGGTAAAAATCTACCTACTTTCATCTACATCTACATCTACGTAATACCCTGCGAGCCACCATGAGGGTGTGTGGCAGGGGGTGAAGATCACCAAACATGCACTATTGATATGCAATTAGGATACTTAAGGGAGACATGCTAGATAACAGGGTCACATGCAGCTAGATGGTTAGTATCTACATGATAAGAAAGGGATTATTGGTTGTTATTACATGCATCATGCACTACAAACTACTCTAACTATATTTCACCTACCTATCCCTTTGCTACGCTGCCTATTGTTCTCTCTTATGGTACGCGGGAAAATTGGCATTTTAAATCTATCAATACGACAATCTATCTCTCTAATCTTGTTAATCTGATCAAACCTAGCATAATTGGCAGGGGTTCTTAATATATGTAATATGTAATGTAAGCAATGTAATAAGTAATAATGTACATTTTGTGACTAGAGTCATTCTTGTGATTTGTGTCAGGTAGTGACTCAGGAAGAGTATTTATCTCCTTTATCAACTGCAATGGCCTCTCGAGGTAGTAAACCCATATTCGGTCAATCCTTCAGGAACGCGCATTTCACTTTCCCCACATATCTGGCTTTGGCTTTTGTTTGAATTTCGAGTAGTAAGGAGAAAATCGTCACGCTTAACTTGGGCATACGATTTTTTGTTGAAAGTACGACGATTTGTAACCGCGAAAAATCCATGTTTGCCATTGAAGAGGGTTCGTGTAAATCCCGGGATTTACATGAGGAATTTCAACGAATGAATATTCAAGCCATTATCGGTTTCAACACCTCCGCCAGTGAATCAGGGTGGAGAGAATAGGAGAATGGGAGAGGGTGGAGAAAATTCATAAAATTTAACTTACAGCGCTCGCGAATCTATTTCTTGGAATGCAGTAACCATTGCTCTCGTAGACTTCAATCACCATAATACCATGAGATATTGTCCCTTAACATTTTTTCGCGAGGTTATTTGTACCGTAGATACTCTGGCGGTCTTGCTACTAGCTGAGATGCGTTTTTCTATCTTGAAAATATGCTTAGTTTGAGGTGAAAACACTTAGTATTTTTCCACCAATATATTTAAAAACAATTTGACCGGTTTCGGCCTTTTCAGGCCATTATCAAGATTACAAAGCAAAATACCATGGGACAGCACAGTTTATATAGAAACCTCAAGGAGGGAGGTGTTTAAAAGAAGGGGGAGAGGTGGTTAAAAGAAGGGGGGATGAGAAGTGAGTAAGTTTTGAGGAGGTGATTGAGCAAAAGATTTTAAATATGACCAACTTCCACAAAGTAAACTCGCCAACCATTGACTTTACTTAGTTTGAGGGTTCGACTGTGATATTTTGTAAAATTTCCAGCTAACTATAAATAATAAATTACGCTTTTAAATACGTTTCAGAGAATTTCGATCCTGAAATGGCTGATTTTAGTTGAACATTAGGTGACAATAGAAAAAGTAAAGCATTAGTTCCCCAAGCACAATAACGGCAGCGTTTAGGTAGCAAAAGGTACCGTAAACCGGGGAGAAGCCGACCCAGTTTTACAGGTTTTGAAGGTCTCCTCAACTCAATTTACAATTTTTAAATTAAACATTTTTTAATCATATTTTAGTGAAGAGACTTCATCCATTAACAAATCGTTTCAGGTTTGCATTTTTTAAGCCCAACTTCTTCAGGCTCAGAAAAAATAGTAAAATTTGTACAACCTTCACCCCGTTAAGTGGGGTGAAGATGGTTTATCAACGTTTTACTTTAAAAACTCATAGATATTGCCTTCTATTTCAACTTCACCCCATTATTTTCTTGCTCACAGACTTAGTGCATTTTGTACGTGCCTTACTACCCCTCTACGCTATTAATTTTTTCTCAGGAAAGTGTTTACCACTTCAAAAACCATTGCAGTCATCATTTCACCTCTTGAGGCAATCGCCTTGATCGTCCGTAATCTGTTCCCAATTTCCTTCGGTAACAACATTAGCACAAAATGAAAGTTCCCTTGTAAAATTTCCACACTTTTTTACAGCAACCTATGGTGCGACCAATTTATGCCTTTTACAAGTATATAGGTAGATTCATTTTTGTGGGATTTAAATTGCTTATATGTGTTAAGCGAAACGTTCCATGATTAAACGTAAATAATCTCGCAAAGGTAAACCTATGTACCTCTATAATAGCATAAGTTTGTTAACATCTTCGTAGGTGTAATTAAACTGAGGAAATTTACTGTTTCTTTCATTTAGTGATGTTATGGATTCTTCACTTCCATGAGGTATCGCCTTGTATTTTAACCTTTATTTCCTTTGGTAATTCCGTATCTAGAAAAAAACAGTATATAGAAAGACGAAAACATCAACAAACGTTAGACTTAGATGTACCATATTCACCCCTCTTAGTGCCGCTTTTAGATATTTTAGGGTGCATAAAAGTTGCAAAATATAATTTACCTTTTTCTGATCAGTATTTTACGCTTGTCAGGCCTCATTTAGAATATGCTGCTAGTATTACACTTGTCAGGCCTCATTTATAATATGCCGCCTTTGCATGGGATCCGTACGAGGAAGGTTTGATAAAAATATCAGGGCGTGTGCAAAGGAGATCTGCTAGATTTGCTAAAGGCCGTTACGATAATTGTATAAGTGTTACGAGATTAATTGAAGAACTAGGATGGGAATTACTATCAGAACGCAGGTTAAAATTTAGGTTAAACCTTTTAAGTAAATTCAAAAGAGAGTTGTTTACAGATGACGTTAGATACATATTGAGAATCCCTGCGTATTATATGCTAGGTTTGATCATATTAACAAAATTAGAGATATAGATTTTCGTACCGATAGATTTAAAATGTCATTTTTCCCGCGTACCATAAGAGAGAACAATAGGCAGCGTAGGTAAGGGATAGGTAGGTGAAATATAGTTAGAGTAGTCTGTAGTGAATTACTATCAGAACGCAGGTGAAAATTTAGGTTAAACCTTTTAAGTAAGTTCGAAACCGATTTGTTCACAGATGACGTTAGATATATATTGAGAACCCCTGCGTATTATGCTAGGTTTGATCATATTAACAAGATTAGAGAGATAGATTGTTGTACCGATAGATTTAAAATGTCATTTTTCCCTCGTACTATAAGAGAGAACAATAGGCAGCGTAGCAAAAGGATAGGTAGGTGAAATACAGTTAGAGTAGTCTGTAGTGCATGATGCATGTAATAACAACCAATAATCCCTTTCTTATTAAGTGGATACTAACCATGTGACCCTATTATATAGCATGCCTTCATTAAATATCCTAGTTGCATGTCAATAGTGCATGTTTGGTGATCTTCGGCATATTAGATCGCCCCAATAAAATTCGCCCCCAAACGGATAGATTGCAGAACCGATAGGTATAAAATCGCGTACCATTCTGGACAAAATCACCTATAATCATCGTCATGAATAGTGCGAATAGTGAGGTTAGCTATATTGTAGATCTTTCTCATTATATTCTCTACGTTCTTATTTATGCATGACGTAAATATTGATGTTCTTATTTATGCATGATATTTTGAATCTACGTAAAAAACATACTATTAACCCCCTCGTACTACGGCAGATTAGATCGCATCAATAAAATTAGAGAGATAGATTGTAGAACCGATAGGCATAAAATGTCATTTTTTCCGCGTACCATTCGGGACCATAACAGCTGTGATCGTCGTCATGAATAGTGCGATTAGTGATATTAGCTAGTTTGTACATCTTTCTTTTTATATTCTCTACGTTCTAATTTATGCATGTTGTAAATATTGATGTTCTTATTTATGCATGATATTTTGAACCTGTAGTAGTAGTCTTTGTTCTTTTGCATGTTGGAACGATTGACGATGGAATGTTTCTTGGTTGGTAGATTTTTAATTGGCACGTTGCATGTGTGGTACGCTGGTTTCCTAGTTGCATGTCAATAGTGCATGTTTGGTGATATTCACCCCCTGCCACACAACCTCGTGGTGGCTCGCAGGGTATTACGTAGACGTAGACGTACGACTGAATTTATTCCTGCTGTTCGGCCTTCACAGTAGGTATCTTTATAAGGTAGAGCACTTGATAGTTTGCCACTAGCCTCGCCAGTTGAGGCCAACTCCCGACTCTTTGGCAACATTCAACTGGGCTCCACTCACTCGGAGGTCTTCGATCAGATAATGGAAAAGGAAGCAGAGCGTCGTCCAAATGTCGACTCGCGAGGTGCTCCGCTACGAAAGGAGTGTTGGTAGGTGGGGAGCGACGGAGGGAAAGGGTTTTCCAGGGCACGGCGTCGTGTGGGGGAGGAGAATGAAGGGGAAAGGGGGAAGGAAGGGGTGTCGTCGACATGTGGTCCCCCCCTCGTGCTCGTCGCCGCCTCGGCTCTCTCAGGGACACACCCTTTTGTTCCCAACAACGGATGGATGCAGTCGGGAGCGTTCTGGGAGGGTATCGGACGAGGGCGTGGGAGGTGGGGGGAATGGGGAGGGGGGGGGCAGAAGGATTCTGGGAGCGGGGGGGGGGGGGGAGAATTCGCCGCGCAAAGGGAGTCGTCGATGTGTGGGATGATGACTCATGCCCCGCACCCGCTGCCAACCACCCCCACCCCCGTAGGAAAGCCTCCGCTTGCCACATCCCCGTAATCTCTCTCGGCGGCCTTGCGACGGAGGCTTTTGCGGGCAACCCCTAACGCGCGGTCGAGGGCCGATACAGCGCCCGTCGTCGCGAAGAGGAATGACAAGGCGCCAACGCTCCCGCTCCAAACGACGAGACGATATCAAACTTGGTCACTCATTAACGGTGGCTGTAGTAGGCTGACTTGCATTGCGCAAATCCTTCATCGTTCACAAAACATCCACGTGAAAAGCATGTAGACTACAAAGAAATTCATTATGCTCTCTGTGAAAAGAGGATTGATCATAGAAGTCATAGCGAGACATTTTTTCCGCGTACCAATCGAGACCATAACAGCTGTGATCGTCGTCATGAATAGTGCGAATAGTGACAATAGCTAGACAGTCGATTTTTCTCTTTATATTCTCTACGTTCTTATTTATGCATGATGCAAATATTGATGTTCTTATTTATGCATGATATTTTGAATCTGTAGTAGTAGTCGTTGTATCCCTTGCATGTTAGAACGATTGACGATGGAATGTTTCTTGGTTAGTAGATTTTTAATTGGCGCATTGCATGTGTGGTACGCTGGTTTCTATGTAATTTCGGTGTTCTTCCTAATAATCCATGCATGCCTGGTGTGGAAACACCACCTGCCACACACCCTTTGGGTGGCTTGCAGGGTATGACGTTGATGTAGGTGTAGCAAGCGCCATGCAGGTGGAACTTTGCGCGCCTAAAAACATAGTACACTTTTTAATAAAAAGCGTGCATGCTAAAAAAAGGTGTACACCACTGTACATGAATAATTACGCACTCCAGCAGAGCGTCGAACCTGGATTAGATTATAAAACGCGTGCCCACAAACGAATGATTGGCCAAAAGTAAAAACCATAAGAAACTGGTAAGTTCCGCTCTTAGGATAAACTTAAATTACCTCATCTGCCTCCCACCTTATCAGGGCTCAGTTTTTCGCTTGAATTAAACATATGGTCGTCTAGCAGGTCCATTTCTACATCTATCATATACATTAAAAAATTATCTCAAACCGCTATAGTTATGACTTGAAAGAGCATCACGGTGTTTACATAGAGTTCATATTTTACCCACATATAATTTGTCACTGAATCATTAAATTCCATTAATATCTATGCCATGACAGATTCTCAATGACTGGTTCTCACGATACTTAAGTATGCATTGACGCACCACTGAGACAATGATGAGTACATTCGTGGCTATTCGTCAGTAACATGATCTCCCAACGGGAAGATACATAGCACTCGAAGTAAACACGCGAGGGAAACAAACTTGTTCATATTCATCTACATCTACGTAATACCCTGAGAGTCACCACGAAGGTGTGTGGCAGGGGGTGAAGATCACCAAACATGCACTATTGCCATGCAATTAGGATATTTAATGGAGACATGCTAGATAACAAGTTCACAGGCAGCTATATGGTTAGTGTCTACATAATAAAAAAGGGATTATTTGTTGTTATTAAATGCATCATTCACTACAGACTACTCTAACTATATTTCACCTACCTATCCCTTTGCTACGCTGCCTATTGTTCTCTCTTATGGTAAGCGGGAAAAATTACATTTTAAATCTATCGGTATGACAGTCTATCTCTATAACCTTGTTAATATGATCAAACCTAGCATAATACGCAGGGGCTCTTAATATATATCTAACGTCATATGTGAAAAAATCGGATTCGAATTTACTTAAAAGGTTTAACCTAAATTTTAACCATCGTTTTGACAGTAATTTCAATCCTAGTTCTTCTATTAAACTCGTAACACTTATACAATTATCATAACGGCCTTATCTAGCATGTCTATATTAAATATCCTAATTGCATGGCAATAGTGAATGTTTGTTATTCTTCACCCCCTGCCACACACCCTCGTGGTGGCTCGCAGGGAATTATGTAGATGTAGATGTAGATAGAACGACGTAAGAATTAATGGATATAACATTCACTAACCCGCTTCGATACCTTGAGAATCAACATAAATTCTTCTTGTATCATTGACTTGAATAAATACGTAATTCCGATGAGTGCAGTCCTGAACGGCGCCAAACTCGATAGTTACCTTCCTCCTCCATGGTTGACTCGAACTTAGCATTGAAGAAACTATTCTGTTGTAAACGTATAATAGGAAGGTCCTCGGAAGAAAAAGTCAAAGAGAGATGCTACCTTTATCTGGTTAGCCCACACCTCGAATACGCCGCGACCATTTGGGACCTCGGTCAAATAGATGTACCAAAAAAATTTATAAAATACAAAGGAAAGAAGCGCGCTTCGTTAAAATGCTGTTACGAGCGTACATGTCGTGTCTCGCAAATTTAATAGGGAATAAGGTGTGAGCCCCTAGAGACTCGGAGGCTACACGCTAGGCTTAGTTTGCTTGATTAATTCTGAACTGAAATTTTTTAGAGCAATATAGAGAATATTATCACGACTTGATGACATGACATAACTAGGTCTGACAGAGTCGATAAAATAAGAGATATACACTACCGAACAGTTTGGTACAAAAGCTCGTTCTTTCCGCGAACAATAAGCGACCAACAAAAGAATTGAGCTACATTAAATACACTCCCATAATATATGTCACCATTCCATCTCCAATAAGCGTACTTCTTTACACGGCTGGTGACTTAACATTCCCTGCCACACATCCAAGTGGCAGGTCGCGGGGAATTATGTGGATGCACATCTACATCTGCGTCATACCCTACTGAAGACATGTCACGCGGGAAACACATCAGGGAAATAACTAGTGTAGCAAACCGTAGATTAGGATTCGTAAATTGAGCGTAAATTATTCGTAAATACATGTTTTTACCCGGCATGATACCTTGATATTTGCCAGCTACCATTACAATTAAAAGTATTATTTCACGTTCAGGAGAAAATCTGTTGATATGTAGTTAGATGATTTCGAGATATATCTACATCTACGAAATACTGTACAAGCCACCACTAGGGTGGGCTTGTTTGGTGTAGTGGTTAGTGGATTGGCTTGTTTGGTGTAGTGGTTAGTGCCGTAGATTCGTACGTGAAGGTCAGGTACGTGAAGGTGGACATTTTTTGAGACCATAATTGCTCCTAATGAGAGTTAGAAGATGGTTAGTCATCAGTTAGTGTAGCTGATTATTTAATTTGCTCCCTAATACTTATATCTTAATCTGCAACATACTGTGAACATCACATTTCGCATGATTCCTGCACGATTCTTGCATCTCGTTTATATATACTCATACATCAATGTAGAGAGTTTCTGTAATATTGATATTATATTTGTAGTGTAAAGCATGTTCATGAAAGTTACTAGTACAGCATAGTACTTGTTGGTGATCACTAACTAAGTAATGATAGACAGAGATTCCGAAAAAAAATTTGTAATCTAAAATGAAGGCAAAGAGTTAGGATGATGATTAGCAAGTAGGATACACACTGGTATGAAATGAGCTGAACTGAATAGACAGAAAATTGTCCTTTATTCTGGAGTGTATGGTGGAGAAAGTTGTCCATTAAAAAGGTTAAAGTAGAGTAGTAATGATACTTCTAAACCTATTGAGAACTTTAGAGCGAGCTAGATAAAAGCAACTGAGGGCAGCGTAAAATTTTTCACTGAAGGTCAACTGCGAGTGAGAAATAATTAGAAAAATAGAGTGAAAAAAACTGTTTCCGCCCGGGATCGAACCGGGGACCTTGCGCGTGTGAGGCGCACGTGATAACCACTACACTACGGAAACCACATAAAAATGTACTACAAAAACAAGAGGATTACTCCAATTCATCGCCTCATGTGGAGTTAAAAAAGAACTAATAACGAAGGCATCACTGGCGAAGAAGCTCAAATGTGCCAGGCGAAGCATGGAGGAAGAGCATTTTCTTATAGTGGTAAAAACAGCAAGACCTAATTGTTTTCCCTACACACTGTCCCTCGACGAAGAAGCTGTATAGAAAATAAAACGTAGTAGAGGCTAATTAATATGCCACTTGATGAACCGGGAACTCTCCTGAAAAGTGTATTGGAAGGAATGACGAGTGAAAAGAAATGCCAAGGCGAACCATCGATGGAATTTATGAAACAAATATTGGTGAATGGGACCATTATTGCTCCTAATGAGAGTTAGATGATGGTTAGTCAATAGCTAGTGTAGCTGATTATTTGAATTGCTCCCTAAAACTTATATCTTAATCTGCAACATACTGTTAACATCATGTTTCGCATGATTCCTCCACGATTCTTGTACCTCGTTCATATAAATTCGGGCATTAGTGTAGAGATTTTCTTTACTATTGATATTATATCTATAGTGTGGTGCATAATGATGAAGGTTGCTAGTACAACATAGTACATGTTGGTAATCTCTAACTCCCTGCCATACACCCTTGAGGTGGTTTGCAGTGTAGTATGTAGATGTAGGGTGTGTGGCACGGGGTGATTTCATACCAGGCATGCAGCACTCATCCAAGTTCAATCAGAACCGCGTGCCTTCCACCGAATGCCAGGCGCAGGCCAAAGAAGTCTGGGCAAAGGTACGCATTCACACCACAAACTAGGAGAGTGATACAAAGAAGAACATGCTACCATGCAGCACACTACTCAAGATAGAAGTACTGGTTAGTATTATTAATGTGACAAATAAATAGCACTACAAGGTACTGAGACATGCAGGAGTATATCATGCCGGATATTGCATGCAAGGTTAGTATCTACAATCCATATTACGATATTTAGCACTACTAAAAATGCCTATTTAATCTAGTCAGTATCCTAGAGTTGATCTGTCTTAACTATTACAACTACTATTATGGCCCCTTATTTTACGTGGAAAAAATGACACCTTAAATCTATCGGTTCTGCAGTCTATTTCCTATATCTTAATCCTGTGGTCGTTCCTACCATAATAGTTTGGTTCTAGCAAAATATTTTCAACGTCTGGCAAAAAATAGTCTTCATCAAACTTTTGTAAAAGACTTAGGGCCGGTTAACCCACCTCCGGGTAAACTTCCCGGTAACTATACGCCGGATATTGCTACCCGCCGGATAAACCTTATGTACCGTTTATCTATCATATTTTATCCGCCGGATAGTTACCCGATAGAAAGATGTGGCAACGTTGGTATTGTCAACTCAGAGTGAACGTGAATTTTGATGCGACCATTGTGATTGGCCACTGAATGCTCTGAACAAAAGAATTCCGATATTTGCAAGGCTCGGCACGAGCTCGTTATGGATATGAGTGCGTATTTCAATGTGGTATATTTTGCTGCCGTTTAACAAAGAACTATTTCACGGTCGTATCTTAAGCATTTGTTTGGCGAAGATTGTCTCAAGTGCGAAGTTGATCTCAGATTCTTGTTTCAAAGTCGTTAAACGCATGACTGCACATAGTGACTTTATTAAGGGTTGTTCAACGCTAGTGCAAGAAGGATGCAATATCATTTCATGCCGAAGACTCAGTGGCTTTTGTGTCTGTTTCTTTCTGCTAAAAGTTGGTGTCTACTTTTTCACTCATATGAATGTATAAACAATTCGTGTGAATAATTGACGTGGAACGATATAGATATGTGATAATCTGTGAACCCAAAAAGAATTTAAGCCCTTGAATTTATCTCTCTACGGAGCTTCCGAGTAGACATAACATGTACCACTGGGATGTAAATAAAAATGGTAGAAATAAGCCTTCTGAGGCAATCGTTAAACTGTTATTACTTTTGCTATACTTACTGAGTGGATATTTTTCGATGACCACAACAGTTCATTAACATGCTTATTTTGGAAATAAAGCTACTTAAAAATATTATTCTAGCAAGGCCAGGGCACGATGAAAGGATTGAGAATAGGGCACCATGAACCCCACCGGCACACAAACGTTAGAATAAGGTTCGTATAACGTTCGAACCAACGTGGTTTGAAACACGTTATAATGTCCAACCATGCGAACGTTTTTCTCGTTCCGAAGAAACTGTTAGGATGTAACGTTCGAGTAACGTTTAATAACACATGAATTTTACGAAACCCACGCGTCTACTCTAAACCACCTGATTTTTCAATTTTACACTGAAATTGACTAAAAGAAGGTCGACAACATCACATCATGATATATACTAAGTCCATCAGTGAATGAGAACGATTCCACACTTTTTATCACTGACCGTGATATTACAATACCGGCGTGGAGATTTGACCAAATGAAAGCTTACCAGAAAAAGTTCAGTTGGATTTGAAAGTAGAACTTGTGTTTCAGGTTGGAGTTAAGCTGGTGTTGACGTGTCGGTATTTATCGAGGATAGACTTTCGAAGAAACAACCTTTCGACCATCTTTTCATTATTTATGACAAGGATGTGTTAAAGTGGGAAAAGTTATGTCAAAGCCAAGTTGAATTTTCTGGTTGATGGTTTGATCCAGATAAGGCTCTACGACGCCGATTTGGGAAGCTCTTGTTTGTTTTGTGTAACCAAGTAGTCAACAAAAGGGCATAACAACCTCGACAGCATTCGCATCTAAAAAGATAAATCTAAATGATGCTTAATTAAACACATAAAAAAATATCTCAGCAGGATGGCCCAAACCATGGTATAAGATGGTAAAGTAGCGTAAATGCATATTGACTTCCAATTCAATGAGTGACGAGTACAAGTTCCACAAGGGTTCGCCAGAAACTTTTATTTGCATTCGACGCACTACCTACAAAACAGAACGCTATCCTATTGTATGAGGACGTTTTAATTGGAAGGAATAACACGCAAGGGATATTTATTACATAGATACATAAAAATACGCTTAAAAGTTTATTTACAATTACTGCTTTCCGTCATACAACTCGATTCTATCATTTATTATGTCATTGTACTAAATAAATTAGCCAATGAGATGTTTAAGTAGGCTTGGCTGTCGTCAGAAGTAAATTAAAAATGATGAGGAAGCTCTATCATTAACTGGAATCAAATAAATAGGACATGACATTTCGTTTCACGTGGAACGAATACGGCACATATAGAGCTTCGGAGTGCATAAAATTGAAGTTGAGTGAGAAATGACACAACTTCAAAAGTCTATCCTCGATAAATACCAGCAAGTCCATACCAGCTTAACTCCAACCTGAAACATAAGATGTACTTCCAACTTCTAGTGAACTTTTTCTGGTAAACTTCTATTAGGTCAACTTCCCACGCCGACAGTTCAGCACCAAAAGAAAGAAATTTGCCAATTTTACTCCTTTGTCAATTCCAATGATGAGTACCCATATGTGATCTCAGACCGAAGCCCACCGGATTGTATTACGAGCATGAACACTGTAAAATTTGTAGCATCCATGGTTACGAGGGCGAAAACAGCTTCTTCGCTAGACACTCCGAGGAAGATTCGCCGCGAACGTTATTGTCACGTTTCTCTTACGACTCGGTGAGAGGCTCACAAAAGTTTAGGTTCGAATGGTTAGGAATCCAAACGTAAATGGCGCGCGCTAACCTATACAATAATGTTTTTCTAAAGTTATTTTACCGTTTGTGTGCTGGTGAAAAAGGAAATAAATCATAGGGACCTGGATTGACAAGGAAAACAACAATAAATAAGTTCTCCCTTTTTGCCTATTTTAAGTGAGAATGGCGTGATGGATATTTCAGTATGCACTATAATAACAACATTTATATACGAAATAGGAATTGCATTTAAGTGTAATACATAATGACCAGTTCGTTTAATGTCTAACAGTAGTAATGCAGTGACGAAGAGAGAACCCATATTTAAAATGAAACTCGAATTCATCTAAAATTAACCACTGCGTTTATAATTTGCATATTTTTACCGTTGTTATGCAAATTCCACATGAAGAATTCCTGTGAACCTTTCTTAGTACCCTAGCGGTTTGCGTCTACATCTACGTCTACGTAATACCCTGCGAGCCACCACGAGCGTGTGTGGTAGGGGGTGAAGATCACCAAACATGCACTAATGACATGTCACTAGGATATTTAATGGAGACATGCTAGATAACAGGGTCACATGCAACTATATGGTTAGTATCTACATAATAAGAAAGGGATTATTGGTTGTTATTACATGCATCATACACTACAGACTACTCTAACTATATTTCATCTACCTATCCCTTTGCTACGCTGCCTATTGTTCTCTCTTATGGTACGCGGGAAAAATGATATTTTAAATCTATCGGTACGACAATCTATCGCTCTAATCTTGTTAATATGATCAAACCTAGCATAATACGCAAGGGTTCTTAATATATATCTAACATCATCTTTGAACAAATCGGTTTCGAATTGACTTTAAAGGTTTAACCTAAATTTTTACCTGCGTTCTGATAATAATTCCCATCCTAGTTCTTCAATTAAATTCGTAACACTTATACAATTAGCATAACGGCCTTTAACAAACCTAGCGGATCTCCTTTGCACACGCTCTAATTCTTTTATCATACCTTCCTCGTACGGATCCCATATACTTGCGGCATATTCTAAATGAGGCCTGACAAGTGTAAAATAGCTTCTTTCTCGTACTCTCTCATCGCAATTGCCTAGAACCCTTTTTACGAATCCTAATCTACGGTTTGCTACACTACTTATTTTAATGATGTGTTTCCCCCATGACATATCTTCAGTGATGGTGACGCCCAAGTATTTAATAGGTTCTACGTTAGATATTTTCTACTCTTTGATGCCATAATTATTCCGGGGAAAGCCATTCTTTTTCAAAAAGTTCATTATCGCGCATTTCTTCAAATTTAATTCATGCTGCCAACTATCACACCAATCATCAATCGCATCTAAATCCTTAGCTAAAGACTGACTGTCCTCTTCATTTATAATTTTCTTATACACTACTGCATCATCGGCAAAAAGACGGGGCTTGCTATTTTTACTACTGTATTCAAGTCGTTTACGTACAGAAGAAATAAAATTGGGCCTATCACGCTTCCCTGGGGAACAGCCGATGTAACTTTCACTTTGCCTGAGCTGAGACCATCTAATACCACCCTTCGAACGCGTTCATGTGAGAAGTCTCCTATCCAGCCTGCCATATAACTGTCTATCCCGTATGATGCCAACTTCGCGAATAACTTACAGTGGGGAACCATGTCAAAAGCTTTTCTAAAGTCAAGAAACGCTGCGTCTACCTGTGCGTTTCTAAATTTCAGGTAAATCATTTCTCTGACGACGTAATATACATACTATTAACCCCCTCGTACAACGGCAGATTTGATTGCGCCAATAAAATTAGAGAGAGAGATTTAAAAGACCTAATTGAGTTTCGCAAAGTCTGTCCCTTTCTGAACCCATGCTGGTTTTTTATCAATAAACCTTGGCTGTCGAGTTGTCCCATCATTGATGTTACTATTATATGCTCTGAAATTTTGCATGATAGGGACGTTAATGATATTGATCTATAATTATATGGCTGTTCCCTATCTCTGCTTTTATAAATTGGGGTCACATTTACTAGCTTCCAGTCTTTGGGAATCGCGTGTTCTTCGAGGGATTTGTTAAATATTACATAAACTCGAGCTGTAATTTTATCAGAACCTGAGGACTTGTTCGGGCTAATGTTACTAAGTAAGGATACGATTCCGCTACAAGATATATCGTTCGGGGGCATTGGTTTGTGAAATCGGTCTTGTATGGTTTCGCGCAAACTATGCTTAGATTGATTAAAAACGCTCTGAAAAAAATAATCCAACAAATTAGCCTTATCTAAACTGGAAGTTACTATTTCGCCTCTATCGTTTTTTAAGGAATTAACCGTTGACTTTTTAGTTCCCTGTACTTCCCTAACATAAGACCAAAATGCTTTCGGATTTCCCTCTAGTTGTTCTCCAAGTACATTTCTCTTGAATTCACTAAACGCTTTTCTAAGGGCTGTTTTTGTGGCTGCTTCACAAATTTTATAATGTTCGATAGTGTATTGTTTAGGTCGCTATTAGCTACATTTTTCTTCATTTTTCTTTGTTTCGCGTGGCTAACTCGTTGGCGTTTTAAACATTTTCTAACCTCCGCGTTGTACCACCTTGGTTCCCTATTCTCACTCTTATACTCATGAGGTATATATCTGTTCACAAGTGACCGCGTAATTTGGAGGAACTCCTTCCATGTATTGTCGGTATCACTATTTTTGCTGATGTTCAAGAATTTTTCAAAAGAAGTCTTTAAGTCACGCCTAAATCCGTTAAAATCTGCATTACTAAAAAGTTAAATCTTTCTTTTTAATTTAAAATTTTTTTCAGTGTTGAGGGAAAATTTTACGTATACTACCTTGTGGTCGCTTATTCCATCGACATTTTCAACTTTAATTACTTTTTCAGGGATGTTTGTGGCAAGTAAATCGAGAACATTCTCCCCTCTATTAGACAAATTTACGATTTGATGTAGTGCGTATGATGCGAACAGGTGAAGCAATGACTCGCAGATTTCTTTGCCCCTACTCCCAGACTTATGACTAAATGTTTTCCAATCTATCGATGTTGTGTTGAAATCTCCACCTAGAATAACCTGTCGTTCGTTACTATGGGAATTAATGGACCTGATCTGTTTCTCGAGTTCTTATACTGAGTGTACATCGGAATGGGGTGGTCTATAATCGGCACAAACGTTTATTACTTTCGAAATAGCATATTGAATGGAACACTATACACTTTCTATTATATTATCGGGAATCACTTCTATTTTGCTGACTATTGTGTTCTTAACTGCGATAAATACTCCCCCTCCCGGTCGACCCTCTCGATCTCTCCTGTATACCCTAAAATTTACTGGAAAAATTTCACTATCAGCAATATCGCTTATTAACCAACTTTCCGTTCCTATAATTATGTCAGAATTAGTACTCTCTTTAAGGTGATGGAATTCAGGTATGTTGCTTCTTAAACTACGACAATTAACTACCACTACTGAAAATTCCTCTATTTTAATATGCCTGCCTATTGTATTTGTGGGGTTTCTGTTTTCTAAATTATTGGGAATGTTACCGTTTGGAGATTCATGGGTGTTGTTTTGATTTATATGTTTTTCTTTTTTCTGTGCATTCTTCCGTCCCGCTAAACCTAAACTGTTTTGTCTGATCAACTCGTTATTCTTTGCTATCCTGTTGAGTGGCAAGTTATTTAGTGGCCCACTATTTGACCTACTATTTTTCCTAAATATTTCTAATTTATTGTCATCTATTAAGCTTTTCCTAGGCCCAAACTTTGTGTACTCTTTATCATCTGACTTTCTGGAAATGCACTGAATTCGTTCCCACTAACTGACCTACTCTCTTGCCTACCATCTATGCTAAACTCGCTGGGTAATATCCTGCACGCTACCTTCTGGGATTCCTCATACGTATAATGGACACCCGAGCGATTTAATGGCACTCGATACGAATCCAGCAACGGCCTAAGGTCCAAGAACCCAGCTCCCTCGCTCCCGCAGACATCACTGAGCCTCTGGTCTGAGCCTTCCACTCGGCTCCAAACCATCGAACCCCGATTCGTCCTTTGTACCAAGCTGCATATCGTGAGCCTCATATTAGTACCAGATCCGCTGCGAATACGGCGGAACTTGGAGCATAGATCTCTCATAGAGTCTAAATTAAATTAGTTTTGCGGTTAATGAGAATGGGTAATAGAGCATTTGTCGCTTTGTTTTCCGAGCGTTCCGGCGATTTACGAGGGTTAGTTGAGCACTGCAAATACCTTGTGGACACTTTCGCAAGTAAACACCTTCTAAACGCTTTTATAATGCTCTGCTAGGCGTACCTCCAGCACTGACAAGCGCTCGCCAAAGGCTTGCAAGCAAACTCTCAAAAAACGCCCAACGAAAGCCTTGGAATGCTTTCCTCGGCGTTTGCTTGACCGTTTGTAATACTGACTACGAATGCTTAGCGAGCGTTGCTACGCCGATAATGAATTCTCATTGAATGCTGATCGCGAAAGATTTTTTAAACGCATAGGAAATCCCCTACTGGACGTTTCTACAGAATTCACGAGCTCTCTTCAAAAGCTAATTTTTAATCGTTTCGGTGTGGCCAAACGAAATCCTCTATTATGCTTTCATCTCGGTAAGTATAGGTTGCTACGATCGCTCATGGTGGTGTTGGTTCAGATCGGTAAGTAGTGGCTGCGATCGAGGCTAACAATAAGTTTTAAGTCACGCGCCATCATCTATTGCTGGTTTCCATACCTTTGAAGTAAGTTTTGTGCCACGACTATTTCGCAAGTATCACTCACCATGTCAGAGTGAATGTGCAGGTAGAACATCTCTCCTCGGTAGAACAAAGTTTCCCCAGTCAAAACAAGGTTGTGATTCACGCCTCATCATCAGTTGCTATATTGTATCAATGGTATCAATCTACATCGACGAGATAGAAATCGAGCCAACGCGAGGTTGTGTTGCACAGGGCGATTCGCGGAAACGGAGTAGTATATGACAACGTAGCGTGTTTCTTACTTTGTCTCGATTGTAGCAAATTTGGTGTTCCGAGGAGATCGATCGCGCCCGGAAAATCTGGCCATTACAGTATTTTTTCTCGACAGTTATCCAGGATCCGAAACATATTTGGAGCCACATGGAAGGGGCTAAAACTTTTGGGACGGTCCCCAATGAGGGACCAAACGCTTAATGGTAGGGCAGACAACGCCTTAGGAACCTTATTTAAGCGTCTGTGAAACGCCCACAGAACGTTATATGAACCCCTACCACCCGGCACCACTAAGCGTTTTCATTTCTCAACGAACGTCTACGAACCGCTGTAAAAGCCATTTTCGAGAACACTCAACAACGCGTAAAAAACCTCACAAAGACAATAAGCGTTCACGGAGCGCCCAAGAAAAGCCTAGGAATCTTTAAGAAACTCTTACAAAATGCCTTAAGCGTTCGCAATTGTGTTTACTGAACGCCTATTTGAGCAATGGCTCAGGGTTTACGACGCCTTATTGAAGCTTAGAAAAAAGCTTAAACAATGTCTAATGCCCTCTCAAAAATCGCCAGGGTATTTAAAAACTCATTCACAATTCGTGAAATTTGTAGAAATCGATTGCATATTACGTTTCTTTCATATTATATGGATAAATTTCTAGTTTTACTCAATTTTATATAAAAATAGTGAACATCCACTGCCTAAATCATAAACGACAAATAAACGAAATAAAACGACATTGGTATATACTCAAGCTGCAGTAGTTTGGTGGCAGTCATTTTTCTTCATATGCATTCATAAAGATTTCTTTATATAGTTCAGTTTATTCCATAACTAACAGAATCACTAATGGTCACAACTCAGACCAATCATTGCGCACAATTGTATGGACTTTTGATTATGATAATATTTTTCCAACAAATAATGCCAAAGGATGGAACTTACTCTGTATAGGCTTTTATTTTTGAATTTTGAGGGACAACAAGGAGCAAAATAAATTCCAGAGTATGAGATGGCATAAGCCTCAAATGTGTAATCCCAATATTAGTGTCTGCTGTCCTTTATTATTTTGCACAATCAGTCCACAGTTCATTATGTTGCTTTCTCAAGACCCTTCTACAAATTTTTTTTGCAGCTTCTATGTGTCAAGGCGGTGGTCACAATAACCTCTTAATATGTTGAAAGTCTAATTGAAATTGCCATGAACATTGACAATATTCATCCATCATCGCATTATTAATGAACACATCAGTACAGGGCATCACTCTTCAAGATAAATACCGAGTTTGTAGAATTAAATGAGTGCAATGTACCACTAACACTGCAAGAATCAACTAATACACATATATATATAATAATAATAACCAATACATACGTTATTTGTCGGAGTTTGTTTTGGCAGTGACGTCTAGCTCTGTTTACATCCTTTTTTTAGCGTTTCTACAAATCTTAAGTACTCTTAAGGACTGTTCGTTGTTCACTAAAAATAACGAATACTATCGCGGTGGTCTGAATATAAAATCATTTGCCGCAAAAGTTCTCCGGTCGCTTTGTTTGTTGACATATCTGACTGCCGAACATTTGTGAGCGAAATTCGTAGTTGTTGAGGGATTGTTTAATTTGAATCATGAAGCTGGAAAGTTACATCCCTTCACATAACGATTTGATTGCGCTTAACTAATAAACTAAAGACTTTAAATATTAAATAAGCCAAAATAGTGCTCAAGAAGACCATAAAGTGAATGTATTCATACCGTAAGTCGGTGACTATGAAATAACGTCACTATCGCCTATCCGTCACTACCAAATTTTTCAGGGGCTTCACGATGATTTCGGCGAATTAAATCAACTAAAATCGACTTAAAAATGAACTTCAATGCTTCAAATTTATTTAAATGAAAGGCATCATGAGCATTCCATTCATTAAACATTCAAATTCCTTTTCATTTCGTAGTATTTTAAACAGGAGACATGAGAAATTTGAAAGGCTATATAATTTTAAAAAATACGGCGATTAATGCCACGAATTTCTCTCAGAGCAGTCACACCACCAATAGCTAGGATTACTGAAAAATAATTACACGAGTAAATATAGATTTGCGCCCAAAATAACAGTTTAAATGTGCCAGGTGATTGCGGCAGACATCTTGAAAATGGGTTTATCCTCCGGATAAATTTTCATCCGGAGGAAGAAGTAGCGGGTGAATTTATTCGGCGGATAAAGCTTAAACGACGGTGGATTAACGCTTTCCTTAGGTTTATCCGGAGGATAAGCTATCCGCCGGATAAAACCGCGTTACCCGGAGATGGATAAACCGGCCCTTAACCTATATTTCCCCCTTCGATTGAATAGAGGTTCCCACCCTAATTCCCTCAATAATTTTGTAACACTACTATGTTTATCATAACAAGTTTTAACAAATCTAGCTGCCCTCCGCTGTATGCTATCTATATCTGAAACTAGTTCTACTTCACAAGGGTCCCATATACTAGCGGCGTACTTCAAGTGAGGTATTAGTCAAGCTCCATAACGCTACGAGTTAAAATAACATTAAAGAGCAACGCAACCAATTTGATAGTCCGCATTCTGTATTAATTTTTATATTTACATATAAGTAATAGGTACACGCATGGAAAGTTTCAGGCAAATTGCAACCTTAAGGACATTTAGGTGGACGGGTGATGAAGGCGTGATTATGCGGTGAGTGGAGGAATGGTGGAGAGAAATTTGGCGAAGGTGTTAGCGTTCGTCGAACAAAAGGATCCGAGAGGTCGACCATTCTATTCCGCGACTGACAAACGGAGTGCGGAACGGGAAGCCCTCAGAAAATCCTCGCCACGGTTGAGACTCGTCCCTGAACGCACGGAGGCGGAAGGCGGTACTCGAGGCGAGATAGAGAGAGGAAGAGAGTAGTGAATCACGTGAAATTGGGTCGACGATGTGGCTTGAGAGCGGGCGTACCATCCAGAGGACCCGGGTTTGAGGTCTGGCGATGGGGGAAGCTCTCTACAGGAACCCCGATTCCAAATTGGGAACCATGTGAAAAGCAGTGCGAGTGTGATACGTCTTCCATCGGATGGGATGTTTAACTCCGGACTCCTTGGAGCCTTCCTTCGAGATCATGACATCACCGACAACGGGATTTTCTCTCCTCTTAATCTCTCCTTGATGAAGACCCTCCCCTTATCCTTAATGATGAATGTGACCTCACCCAGTGGGGAGAGACCATGCAGAACACATTCATGAACTAATTCAAAAGAAGTCCACGACTGAATTATCCTGAGCATACAACCAGAGAACGTTTATTGAATGTTTAAGAGTGAAATAGTCATTTTAGACTGTTCATAGATCGTTCGTTTCCAGTCCACAAAGTATTATTTAAAAATGTTCCCTGGTTGAACATATTAGAACTTATTTAAACCATGTATATTTGAAATGTCCTACGACAATATTAATCCTAAATTCTAGGAATATTCTAACATACCATACGAGATTATTCCAAAAATAATAAAAAAATAATAAAAACCTATTTAAAAAAATAAAACTAATGAACCTGGCTGTATATTTACCGCTCTCTTTTTGGACCTAATGAGTAATTTATGAACTAGGTGCTTGAAATATCCTCAATTTACCAAGCATTGTTAGTTAAATAGTAACGAGAAGTGTGGACAAAATGTACATGTGAAGTCTCTGATGCATTTAAAGGGATTCCACATTAAAACAATCGACAATTCAGATTAAATTATATCTGTTCAAAAGTAGTTCAAATGAAAACCATTTCACAAGAACTATTGTCTAACATTCCTTCATAGTTCATATGTTATTCATTCAAAGACAGTTCATGCGCGATTCATCTACATTGAACACTCTTTGAGCAATCTATGAAGTATTCCAATGAATATTCTTTGCACTATCTGTGAGTGCCATTTGAATGTTCATTATAAGTCCTCCTTGATTGATCTTTGATCGTTTTAATAGTGCTCAATGAACGTTCTCTGACGATCTTTTGGACAATAAATTCCTCACTGGGCAGTTTAACAATCCGCTTAACACTCTAAAGGTGAAAACATAATTTCTCAAGGATAATAAGAGTGACCGTGACAGGGAATAGGCACACAAAGGAGGTGTGGTAGCTTACTTGAAATTAACGACTCGATGAACTCTATTTCAAAATAAATTACTGCAGAACATTCACCTGAAGGCGTAGCGATTATGATGGCCTTGTGTATTACGTACTTTCAGGGCTAATATTTAAGTTACTGAATAAATTTATATCAGCCTCGAACGTCTAGAAATACATGCTAGTGGTCTTGGATAGGAGTAAACATTCAAGAGAATCATATCTACATCTACATCTAGGTCATACCCTGCAAGCCACCCAAAGGGTGTGTGGCAGGGGGTGCTTCCACACCAGGCATGCATGAATGATACGGTAGAACACCGAAATTACACTGAAACCCGCGTACCACACATGCGAAGCGCCAATTCAAAATCTAATAACCAACAAACATTCTATCGTCAATCGTTCCAACATGCAAGGGATACAAAGACTACTACTACAGATTCAAAATATCATGCATAAATAAGGACATCAATATTTACATCATGCATAAATAAGTGAGTAGAGAACATAATGAGAAAGATTTACTGCCTGCCTATTGTCAATACTCGAACTATTCATGACGACGATCACAGCTGTTATGGTTCCGAATGGTACGCGGAAAAAATGACATTTTATACCTATCGGTTCTACAATCTAGCCCTCTAATTTTATTGGCGCGATCTAATCTGCCGTAATATGGAGGAAGGCATTTTTCCAGAGGAAATTGTTATTATTATAATGTGTTCTATCGGTAAAGGTAGGTTTAGCTGAATGTCAGAGAATCTCCTCCCGGTATTTTACTCACTCAGGGGCCTATCTCCCTTTAGTATATCCTTTTTCGCCTCTGCATAAGATCAACCCTTCTTCATCCCGTCCATGAAACCTATTCTCTTTCATCCCCTTCCCCGCTTCCCCAACATCCTTCCCTCTATCACACTCTTAAGCAACCCATCACCCTTTATTACATCCAACAGCCATCTACCTGGCTATCCTGGATTTCATTCTGAAGTTTCCTATCCTCGCTCACTATCTCAAGCACCTCCTCGTTAGTCTTCCTTTCCGTCCACCTAACCGTCTGCATCCTCCTTCACACCCACATCTCAAATGCCTGCAGCCTATTCTCTTCCTCCTTTCTCAGGGTCCACGTTTCTGCCCCATACAACACTACGCTCCATATCAAGCTCTTCACCAGTCTCTTCTTCACATCCTTACCGTCATCAGCTGCCTTCTATTACTAAATGCCTCCTTAGCCACCTCTATCCTTTTCCGTTCGTCTTTGTTACAAGTACTTTGTTACATTGTTACCGTTTTCTTTTAGCGTACTACCTAAGTAATTAAATTGCTCTACTTGCTAGAGTTTGTATCCTCCAGCTTTAATCACAAGCTTCGCTTTCTTTGTCCCTGAGAATTTCATTACTTTGGTTTTTTTATGATTTATCTTCATTCCGAATATCCCGCACTGCATTTATAAAGCATATACCAAAGTTTGTAGTCTCTTCGAAGATACCCTAACCAATTCCTGATCGTCCACGAATCTAACCGATTTTATAAGACGCCCTCCCACTACGACTCCAAAATCAAGTTCTTCCCATGCCTGTCTTACCATTTCCTCGGCACAAATGTTGAAAGGCCAGAGGAAATGGAATTAAGGATTTGAAGGGTCCATCAGAAAAAAATAATTAAGGTGACTAAGGCGAGGAATGGATTTCACCAAATGCTTTCAGTTTGGGCACGACCCTGAAATGAAAGACCGCGTTGAGCGTAACTCAAGCGAAAACATATCCTTCTGGAATCGTGATTTATGCAGGAAAAGGCATTAATTGCTTCCAGGCAAAGGGACACCGAAACTGATGGAACTCTTTTTCTGAATAGATGTATTTTCGGAGCGCTTTGAGGGAAGACTTTGACTGAGTAGAAGGAAAATATGAATCCATGGAATGTTTTTGTGTCTTTCACCCTATGTTCTAAGGTAATACTTGTCCTGATGCCCAGTTTACAGCAATATTAACGGTTATTAATTGCTGCAAATGTTGAAGGCAAGACATACCTATGATTTAGACGCAATCACTTAGAAACGAAAGAGAGGTTTCTTAATACTTCTCAAGTATCATAATGACCTTCAAAGGTAATTTGGAAGCCCAGACCCTCCCTAATGATTCACGTTTCCCGTCCTTTATTGCCTTCCCGCCATGCTTAAGCCTCCTGTCTGAGGTTCAGTTCTCATTTGAGCCTACCCTGCCTTCTCTCAGCCACGGTGGACCTATATGGTCCCCTATATGCTGAATACAGAGGTTATGCATCCCACTTTTTTTTAAATATGCAAGACGATAAAATCTGAAGAAGTATCGACGACTGACGTTTCTGCCTTGGAGATTCTTGCCTATTAAACAAAACGCGAAATTTTTCTCACGATGTTGTACGCAAGAGATCTCAATTCTAACGGAGGACACTTATAAACAGGTAAATGGTATGAAATCAGTTTTAACATGCTTGCTCGAAAAAAAATAAAAAAATGGCTAAAAGGAATGTAGTTAATGTTTTCTAGGTTTAAGGGAAGGTGGCCAGACTTTGGAATGTTAAGTATTCATTTACTGCACAGGATAAAGAAGGATTTAAAATGCGCACAGAATTCACGTGCACCCATTACCATCACTCGCTTCCGTTTCGGGGTAGATATTTTCTAAAGAGCTTCTTCATTCTCAGCGTATAATCCGCTGAACTACGGTCTTGTAATGAATGACCTTTATAGTCATCGAATTTAAAGGTGGAATCTATTATTTTACTATTATGAAAAAGTATCAGTGGCATTCTTATGCATATGAAGAGATCTCAATTCTAACGGATGATATTTATAAAGAGGTAAATCGTATGAAATCAGTTTGAAGGGACAGCGTATAATCCGCTGAGAATGAAGTTCTAAATAGAGAAATCTTGCTTCGATTTCAACTATTTCCTCCGCAATTCCCTCTCCTTTCAAATCCCCTTCGCTTTTGCCACGTTCATGCACTACTTCGTACACGTTCATCTTCCATTAAGATAACTAATATTCCTCCATTTCAGTCTTTCCCGCGGCATTCTCCCTTGACTTTCTCGGTCAATCCCTTCCTCTCACGCCATTTATTACACTGATGTATATTGGTCTAGCCTTTCTACTCTCACCCATTGCTACAACATGGCAAAATTAACGAAGCACGCTCTTTCCACACACATCCGTTTCTGGAGCATCCATTCCACATTCCTTCATCACTCACTCATTTCTAGCCCTATTCCACCTACTCGTACAGCAAACACTTCTCAGGTGATCCTTACCAACACCATTTAGCCAACAGTTATATTTATTCTGGCATTCCCAACGTTCAAAGTCACACAGAAACGTGGCGGGAGCGCACTATCGTAAATTCCGATTTTCACCTACTTAAACACAATTTCATCGGTATGCCCCACAACCTGCCCTCGACCTTCTTTACACCATTTGCCCTCCTCCTAATCAGGTAATTTATTCGTTCATCTTTTACAAGTACCCGGCATTAGTATAAAAATTATTCCTCATGCAAAATTAGTCCGCCATTTGCTCACAATGTACAATTATTCGGCCCATTTCCCTGGTCATAAACTACTGCTTTCGTAGTTTTTGCCTACGTTTGCCTTTTGTACTAAAAATATACCTATTTTTCGAAGGATGTATCTTCAACACCTTCGGAAAGTGAGACAAATTCGGGTACAAATAGACAAAAACAGCCTCTATTCTTAACTGGTGGTGGCTCATGCCGAAAAAACGCGTCGTATTTTCGAATGAATTCTGAATGAGTGTGTTGCGGTTTTATTTCCCGCTAATGACTCACATTTCCACCCACCTGGCCGCATCTGAATTTGCATACCTCCCACCATCATGGGCGGGAACAAAGGGTTGTCATAGATGGTATAATGTCAAACACAGCGTAGCATCGGATGTTCCTTAGGGAAGTGTCTTTGGTCCACTTTTATTTCCCTTGTACATAAATGATATTAGCAACGTCGTTAAAAGTAAGCTTAGACTCTTCGCAGACGACGCGGTTGTGTATAGGGATATTAAAAATTCCGAAGATAGCGACTACTACAACCGACCTACTTGCTATTCATGCTTGGTGCGAAAAGTGGCAGATGGAACTAAACATAAAAAAGTGCGTAGCAGTTAGCTTTTGAATAAAGATCAATAGGCCAGGTAGGGCTTACAGAATTAATAATACGGAAATTATTCACGCCGAGTCTGTTAAGTACTTAGGGGTCACAATTACTCACGATCTATCTTGGGGAAAACATATTAGGGAAATATGCGGTCAAGCATATAGGAAGCTAGGCTTTATCAAGAGAGTACTCGGAAAATGTGATGAGAAAGTGGAAGAACGTTGTAATTTTTCAATCGTTAGGCCTCATCTGGAATATGCTGTTAGTGTATGGGATCCATATGAAGCGGGGTTGATATCGGAATTAGATCGCGTGCAGTGAAGAGGAGCTAGGTTTGTAAAACGATGCTATGATAAGTTTACTAGTGTATCTGGATTGCTAGAAGAATTAGGATGGGAATCGCTATCACAGCGCAGATTAAATTCTAGGCTTAACCTACTAACTAAATTTCAGGAGAAACATTTCTCTGACGACGTAAAAAAAACATACTATTAACCCCCTCGTACTACGGCAGATTAGAACGCCCCAGTAAAATTAGAGAGATAGATTGTAGAACCGATAGGTATAAAATGTCATTTTTCCGCGTACCATTCGGGACCATAACAGCTGTGATCGTCGTCATGAATAGTTCGACTAGTGACAATAGGTAGACAGTAGATCTTTCTCTTTATATTTTCTACGTTCTTCTTTATGCATGATGTAAATATTGATGTTCTTATTAATGCATAATAGTTTGAATCTGTAGTAGTAGTCCTCGTACCCATTTGCACGTTGGAGTGATTGACGATAGAATGTTTCTTGGTTAGTAGATTGTTAATTGGCGCGTTGCATGTGTGGTACGCGGGCTTCAATGTAGTTTCGGTGTTCTACCGTATCATTCATGCATGCCTGTAGTGGAAGCACCCCCTGCCACACACCCTTTGGGTGGCTTGCAGGGTATGACGTAGATGTAGATCATCTCAGAGCCTCGTTCGTGGCGAACTGCTCGCCCTAGTCCTTCCCCGGCGGAACGTTAACATCATCATCTTCACACCCCCTCCCCATGCCGGCGAGGGCCCGACCGCGGAAGTCGTGGGTCTTCGACGGCACGAGAAGGCGAAGGCCATTCGGCGACACCTCCCCCTACAAGTCACTCCTTCACAACATATCATCGGTGGTATCTGCCGGCTGTCAGGTTCCGAGGGTCCTGTATGAGGGCCTCTCCAACTGTGAGGCCGCCCTCTTAAAGCCCATATATCCTCCCGCTTACCCCACCGAAAATCCATAAAGCAGGCGCTCTCTGGAGCCCCATTGTCTCCGGTAACAGCAACCCTCGCCCCCTTCCCGTCTCCCGAAAGGAAAGAATCTCTGCCGTCTTCGCCTTGCACGTCGTGCGCTTTGTCCGGCGGCTTGCGTCACTCGTCCGGGACAAAGACCTTCTTAGGCCTTCTCAAATCCCTCCTCGCGCCCACCCTCTCCTCCCGAGCATCCACAATGCACAATTCTTTCCTTGACCGTGCAAGTGTGCTCTCTGTACACAAACATCCCTCACCATCAAAGAGTGGTGGCCATAGGGGAATGCCTCAACCGCAAGACCCACAGTTCACATCCCTCAACTGTCTCCCAAGTATAAGTAATGACGATGGTACACGGCAAAAACCTCTCGATTAGGGGCTATGCTACGTGACCTGGATATATCGACGTAATTTAGATATTTTCCAAATCGACGATGTTAATATGAGCACTAACATGAATAGCAGGCGTTTCAACAGTGATAATCATGTAATAAGTAAATACACACGATAATTATCCACCCTTCAGTATTGATTGTACAGGCGATATAAATCTATATCAATACCCAATACATTTGATATTACTTGGCATATCGAGAACCTACCACCTGAATGGCCAGATGGATGATTTCATTATTTATTTTCTCCACTCCATGGTTTTCGCCAAAACCCTTTCTAACAATTATAAATTATGTGTTTGTTATATTGTACCGCTGTAAATTGACAAGTATGCTGTATGTGGACAAATTAAATAAATAAATAAATCAATATATATTTTCCAAGACACCGACTGGGTCTCAATTCTATGATGACAGTATAAAGCTGGGTTTACACGTAGCAGTTGACTGTCATGACAGTCGTTCGATACGCGATACCTCGCTACTGTTACCGCCGCGAAGTGTCCACACCAACTTCTACGACTATCGCAGCGTATCGCCAGCGGTCAATGCTTCAAATGGCTACTGTTGTGTAGGGAAGTTGACGAGCTCTTCTCAGAATCCTCTTTAATCCTAGAATACCTCATTAAACCAGAATGGTGATTACCCTTATATCCTTAGAGATGCCAAAAGATCATTCCAGTTAACAAGGATATAGGTGAAACAGACAATATAAATAACTAAAACCATGTCTATTATCCCACTCGTAGGTAAATATTGGGACGTTGACTGAAAAACGCACTTCATGCTTTGACAAAAAAAATTCGCCGCCACTGAGGATTTAACCGTAGTCCTTGCTAAAGCTCCGCAAATACACACACCACTACACCTATCGATATTACTCCCGATTTCGAAAATTTTGAGGATGCAAATAACCTAGATGTATACATTCCTTTTTACTGGCAACGATTTATTGAATACTTGAGTAAACATTTGCTATCTCTCCACCAGTTTGGCTTCCTAGAGGACACATTGATAGCACTGGCTTTGTCTGAATGTTTTGTCTATATGCCTAGTCAAAGAAATTAACTAGGTAATCGGTATTTCAGTCATACGTGTCGAGCCTTTGATGTTTGGACCATAAAAATGATTGGTCAAATAGCAATAAATTTAAATAACCCCTAAACACTTGGAAATACCTTTTCAGCAACGCATGGAAAGCTTGATGGAGAATTCCTTATGGCTACAGGTGACTTTAACACAACAAATAATTAAAATCTTTTGCTAGGAAGGCTAAATAAATTGGTCTATCCACATTAACTACATTTATATAATCAGCATTTCTTTTAATCCTTCCCTGTTCTAAAATATCCTTTAGGAGGGAATCTTTCATCTACATCTACATCTACGTCATACCCTGAAAGCCACCCAAAGGGTGTGTGGCAGGGGGTGCTTCCACTACAGGCATGCATGAATGATACGGTAGAACACCGAAACTACATTGAAACCAGCGTACCACACATGCAACGCGCCAATTAACAATCTACTAACTAAGAAACATTCTATCGTTAATCGTTCCAACGTGCAAGGGGTACAAGGACTACTACTACATATTCAAAATATCATGCATAAATAAGAACATCAATATTTACATCATGCATAAATAAGATCGTAGAAAATATAAAGAGAAAAGTCTAAAAGTCTAGCTAATCTCACTATTTGCACTATTCATGACGACGATCGCAGCTGTTATAGTCCCGAATGGTTCGAGGAAAAATTACATTTTATACCTATCGGTTCTACAATCCATCTCTCTAATTTTATTGGGGCAATCTAATGTGCCGTAGTACGAAGGGGTTAATAGTATGTTTTTTACGTCGTCAGTAAAATGATTTTCCTGAAATTTAGTTAGGAGGTTAAGCCTATAATTTAATCTACGCTGTGATAACGATTCCCATCCTAATTCTTCCAACAGTCCAGACACACTAGCCAACTTATCGTAGCATCGTTTCACAAACCTAGGTCCTCTTCGCTGCACGCGATCTAACTCTGATATCAACCCTGTTTCGTATGGATCCCATACACTAACAGCATATTCCAGATGAGACCTAACGATTGAAAAAAACAACGTTCTTTCACTTTCTCATCACAAGAATACCATTATGTAAAATCTTTTTAAGATTTTACATAATGGTATTTACTATTCCAAAGTATATTACGGAATAATATTATACGGTTCCTCCTCTTCACATCCTGATATCTTCTTTGTCCACAAAACAATACCAGAACCATGAGTAAGCCGCATGCAAAAGCACATAAGTTAACTGTTTAAAACGCTGAGTACATTAACTGTGCTGTGTATCTAGCTTTGTTTATCAGTCCTTGATCTTTGAATTACAAATAGAAAAGTTTTCTTCTCTTCCTGTAGGTGGGTTGTGCTCACACTAGAAATTTTTTCATAACCTCCAGCGTCAGGC